>BSBM01000669.1:8883750-9609375 GCA_027924585.1 Larix kaempferi
GAACATTTAGGTCTGCATGTTTGACAATCTTTTTTATTTTTTCCAAATCCTTGACTGATTCTTCGACAATGTTTGGCTTTTCAGGAGAAATTCTGATAGTGAAAGCAGACTTTACTGGAATGGAAGTCACAGTTCCTTGGACTGTGAAATCAACTGAATCTTCTCTAACTGACATTGGCAGGTGTTTCTTGACAAAATATTTTCCTAGTAATATGTCAGCTCCTGTGTCTAAACAATATAAAGTAACATATGTTTTTATTTTTCCTAACAAAATAGGAAAATCTGGAGCAATAAAATTTACCTTGATGAGTTCCTTGTTAACTGCACTGAAGTGAATAGAGATAGGCTACCAAAAATATTCGAGAATGGCTTTGTATATACAACAACTGTTCATGGTGCCTGTATCTACTTGTGCATCCAAGTCATAAGCTTTATACCCTTCCGTTTTGATCTGGATAGGTACAACCATCCGATCTCCTAAACTCTTTTGTTCAGGGACTAGTTCTTCTGTTGTTCCTAGAGCTGGGGTAAAGCTATGAGCTTTTCTCATTGTTAGTTGGATATATTCAGAGTTCAGTTCATCGAGCTGATGTAGAGATCCTTGTATACTTGCAGCTAAGTTAGCTAATTGTTATCTCTCTCTTTTTACTTTGTTTTCAAAGAAAACAATTTTTCTGAGAAGATCTGCCTCGCTTGGATCTGACCCTTCATATGTAGGGACACACTGTGAAGGTTCTGGCAACTTTTTTGTCAACTCATCAGTATTTTGTTGTAGTCTTCTTTTGATTATGACCTCGATCTATTGCTATCAATAATGTTTCTCTTATGTGCGTTATTCCCTTTTGAGGAGGGAAGAGTTATTATCTTCAACTTCAAAGTCTGGTATTTGATACTTCATTGTTTGAAGAGCTAGCATACGCATTCACTCACTCTCAGCGTTGTCAGCCATCAAGGGTATTCAGGTGTGCAGTAGTTCTTCTTCACGGTGCTACATTTCTCTAGGTTCACCTTTGAATTTATCTCTTCTATTATGGATTCTTCAAATAGCAGTTTTTACTTCCCTGAATCTGCTTCTTCTAGAAAAGAGAAACATACTAAGCGATGGTCATGGTTAAATAAGTATTTAAACAAGACTGATTCCGATACTCTATATGATACTCGTGTTGTGTCTCAAGAATATGAACCTCAGCCAAACTAGTCTTTGCCTGAGATTGATCTCAATAAAATATATGATCTTCCTATGTTTAAGTTCTGTGCTGCTCAGTTATTTCATTTCACTTCTGTGAATATTCCTATATCTGTTGGTCAGTCTATATATCAGATCCCATTAATCAAATCTGAAGATATAGCTTGGGGTTTGGAGCATGAATATAAATATATCCATATTGGTTTAATACAGATCAGTATCAATCCTCTTGTCCGTCCCGGATTGGATACTTCATGTTTATCATGTGTGTTAGATTCCAAGCTAAACAAGTTTGAAGATGCCTTGTTAGGAGGCTTTCAGAGTCCGTTAAATAATGGCCCTGCGTGGTCTTCCCTGGTTCCCAGATATCAGGTGTCTCTCATGGACCCCTATATCAATGAATTTTTACAAGCATATATACAATTTTCTGGTTTTGATGTAGCTCTGCAATCCCAAATTGCTCAGTTGCATTGTTCTCTGTGTATCCGATTTGTTTCTACTACTATGCCTACAATTAATCCTAAGTTGCAGAAGAGAGAGCTCCAGGAAGGAGTTGTTATTGGTCCGGGAAACACTACTCCCCTCCAACTCAGATTTTATCAGGTAACCTTAACTGAAGAATGGAATAGCACATACCAACCACTTTCTCAGAGATATCTAGAACTCCATGATGCTTCCTCCAAACAACTTCGTGTTGTGCAGCATCCCGATGGTAACACTTCTCTTAGATTTTCTCCTGCACAATCATTTCCTCCACCATCACCTGCAATTAGTAGATCTGTTTCCCATTCTCAGTATTTACCCTGCAGGTTAAAAACCCCATTACGTTCATCTGCACATATGCAACCATATGATTCTTAGCTACACCAACATATGGTTAACCACAATCAATTTCCTTCTGCATCCTGCAAATTTTGTAAAGAAAAACATACCCCACAAAAACAAAAAACATTTCAGTCTATTAATTCACCCTCTTCATCCTCTTCCTCTATTAATCATAAAGGTCAGCATACTGATTGTCCTGATTGTTCTTCTTGGTTTCAAGATATTAAAATTTGTCTCTCCCTCGAGAAAAATCTAGAAACTTGTCCCAGATTTCAACAAGAAGATTAGATTTTGGAAATTCCAATCCTTCTTTTAAGGATGGTAGTTTAAAGTCAGATTTTCAATTTGTTAATTTGAGAAGCCTGAATGATCCCAAACCTGCAGAACAAATCCAGTTACAGAATTATGCTAACTTCCAGTATGTATGTATAGCTCAAAACCTGAATGATGTTGCTAGAGATGTTCTTGAGCTCAAGGCTCATCTGCAGACACTGCATGGATCTTTAAATCATATTTCGGATATTGTTGACTCTTTGGTTGAGAACCAAAAAGAACAGACAACTAGGCTATCAGATATTGAAGTTGGTCTTGATGTTATTACAAGATCTGTAGAAAATCTACAGTCAGCACTTCCAGCTCCTTCTTCTTCTCCTCTTGACTATAGTCAAATCAACCAAGAAGGCTATAAGTTCAAATATCATTCTGGTATCTCAAGCCCCCAAAAATTCTTGAAACAGTTAAGTCCACATAAACTACAAAGTATTTAGCATGGTGCTGAATTGGCTAGATAAAAGTATGAATTGTTGAAACAAAGAGTTCTCTCGCTTGGTTGCTATGACATTAAAATGGCATCCTCCAATATTAGTGGACAGTAATGCCTTTTGTCCTGAAGAATGCTCCATCAAAGTTCCCAAAAAAGATGGAAGACATTTTTCATTCTTTAGACTTTGTTATTGTATATATTGATGATTTGCTCATTTTTAGAAGAGATATAGCTGAGCATAAGATCCATTTAGAACAATTTCATAATTTTGTTTTTAAGCATGGGATTGCACTTTCTTCATCCCCAGATAAGTTTGTTATTACCAAGACTTCCATTGACTTCTTAGGCCTTCATATTTCACAAGGAAGAATAATTCTGTAGCCACATGTTTTTCAGAAACACTTAGAGTTTCCTGACAGATTGCAAGATACTAAACAGGTTCAATGATTCCTCAGCTGCTTGAATTATATCAGATAGTTTTATCAAGCATAGGCAAAAGACACAAAGTTGTTATAGAAAATATTAAATCCTGGCACAGAATGGATACCAGCTATGATTGACACAGTCAGAAGAATCAAAGAAAACATCCAGAAGCTTCCTCCCCTTGCTCTTCCAGTCCTAGATCTACCTTTTATTTTAGAGACTGATGCTTCTAATCAAGTTTGGGCAGCTGTGCTGTTGCAAAAGCACTCAAAGAAAGAGGAAGTTTGTGCTTATACTTTTGTAAAATTTTTCGAAGCAGAATCCAAATACCCATCATCACACAAAGATATCCTTGCTGTCAAGAAGCGTATTCATCGTTTCAGACTTTTCCTCAAAAGTGTCCTTTTTACAGTTAGAACAGATCTTAAGCATATGAAGGGTATGCTTGGTAACAAAAGACTTCTAAAACATGGCAATGCCAGAGTTCTAAGATGGGGAGTCTGGCTTCAAGGTTTTGATTTTGAGATTGTCTACAAAGACGGCAAGGATAATCATCTTGCTCATATGTTAACCCAAGAAGGATCACAATTCCGAGAGATCAAATTTTTTGAAAAAGGCAAGTCTTCATCCTCAGCAGCAGACAATTCAGTTATTGTTTGTCATGAATGCATTTATTGTTATTGCAGCAATTATTTTCACAACAAAATACAGACTCTTCCTTTAGAAATCCAACAGTAGCTACTTCAAGATAGGCTAAACTCTCCAGAGGGACGCCGCAGCTACAATATCAATTTCAATAATCCCCTTCTCAGAGTCAACCACAATATGATTATTGGGCATTTTCATTTGATTTCAGGAGAACAACAGTTTTTGGTTTTATTTTTGACCCTACTATTAGATGGATAGATTTTTATGCCATTCACCAGCTTGCCAGAGCAAATGGCAAAGTTATTGTATTTTTCTTTTGTGATGATCTTCATACTCGCCAGTGGAGTCCCTGTATGAAGATTTTACTCTTTTTATATGTTCCCAGAATCTCAGCCTTAGAGCATGCCTCTCCCCAAGTTTTCATTCCTGTCCTGAAAGATGAAATATATGTTGCCTCTCTCATCTATGGTATTTTCCAGTTCGACATCCTTTGGAAAGGTGCTACTGTCCACCCCTCAGTTACTCTAGGACAAGAATTCAAGCTCGTTATCAAACACCATTTCTTTGGTGATGTTTATGTTCCCAGCTACATGAGACCTGAACTTTTCAGACAGTCTCCTTTCTTTGCATGTTTCCGAGAAGATGCCCCTCACTAGATGGAGGATGTAATACATTATGGTACTGATTATCACCGCCAATACTTTCTACAAGATTCTTCAGAAGACAACGAACTTGGCCATGATGGATTTGGGTCCGAGGGATTTGATTCAGATCATAGTCTACCTAACTATGGTTAACATGTTTAATTTTGTCCTTTATGGGTTCTTTCATGAATCTCCACTTTGTATATATATTTGATTTATTTACTTTTACTGTAAACATCATGAAAGTCGTGGTGGGCTGACCTTTAAAAGCATCCACGATGTACTTTGTCGGGACTATGTCTCCCACTTTAGTTTGTTTGGATATCCCATTGTAATAAAGTTGTCAGCTAGTAGTTTTATTCATGATGAGTCATGATTTCAGGTCCCCATATGGATCTACCTCGAAGGGACGAGATAATAATGGTGTGGTCCCACCATTACCCCAAAATATTTGCTTTAGACTTCCAGTTGCTCGTTCCAAGCCACCGGTTAACCGGATGTAATGCTATAAAAGAAAGGCTTGAGGTCTTAGTTAGGCATTCGAGTCTGAGCATTCTAGTTGTTAGAGCTCTGCAAGTGTCTGTGAGTTTTTGTGTCCGCTCATGTGTTGAGATGCTCTGCAAGTCTGAGTCGAGATGGGTGTATGCTCTGCAACTTGCCTCTGAGGTATAAGATTGCATCAAAAGCCAAGCTCAGTCTGCAATTAATGTTAGTTTGTGTAGGATGCTAGTAGGCATATTCTGGCGTCTCTAGGAAGCTTTCTGGAAGTTACAGCTTGTTGTTTCTGAAGGATAAATGAGCCCAGAACATTGTTTCTAGGCATATAGATGTGTTGCAGTGACTAGCTTCACCCTCCGAAGCCGATCTGTGTATTGTAATTGCTGGACGCTTAATGAAGAAAATGATAAAGAATTGTTGAAGACTGACTCCAGTTGTGTGGGGTTGCCTTGGTATTAATGATGAATGGACCAACTTTAAGAGGGAATTTCACATTTGATGATTTTTTGAAAACACTGAAATGTTCTTCTTCTAAATGCAACCTTTGTCTAATAAATTATAAGGAAAAAACCCTTGGTGTTAAAAAGGTTGGAAATAGATATGGTGCTCCAGTAAAACCATACACTCTAATTATAGTATGTTCTTTATAAAAGAACCAATCACCTATTTGTACTTCTAGTGTAGGTTGCAGCATTTCTTTCATTTCTTCTAACACTCAGGGAAATTCAGCATTAAAATTAATTTTGTAAACTTTTTCCATGATTGTATTGGTGAACTCAAACATAATGATCTGTTTAGGAAGGTCATGAGAAAACATGGTACCAAAACACTTCAATTCAGAAATATTTGAACACAAGAACAAGTTCAGGAGATATGCCTGATATCTGAAATGCTTCAACTCATGGAAATTCACCAACTGGACATGAATCGCTTCAGCTAGGAATTCATCAAAATTAAAGCCACATATTGGACTCGATTGTGATTTGGGTGAAATGACTTGCAGAAGGAAACCTAACATAACTTCTGTGATTGTCTTATCACTATATAGACCTAAAATTTGTCTCAACAAGGACAAAAATAAGTAGGTATCTCGCTGAAAGACATCAATACTCAAAGGGAACAATAGGTTTTCATGCGACTGGCCATCTTTCAAGACTTGTAATAAAAACTTCTCTTTTTCTTCTGGACTGCAATTTCTATAAAACTTTACCAAATTTTCTTCATTAAACGACTCAGGGATTTTGGGAAATGTTTCAGGTAAACCTAGAACCTCACGGAAAGTCTGTGCATTGACTCGGCATAGAATTTTGGTTGTATTTACATTAATGATTACCCTTTCGGCCTGCAAATAATTCATCGCACACCAACCAACAAATTCAGGGAAGTGTAGGGTCTGTTCAACACAAAAATAATACAAAAAAGAACCAAAAACATTAAATACATCCTTTCCCTATGACTTAAACTCCATTAATTTCTCTTTAGACTACGAAATACTACACACAGACAAAACAATGTTGAAAATGTCCCTTTCCCTGTCAACTACAAGCTCCTCATTTTCATCTAAACTTTCATTGAATGCAACAAGGTCTTCAATTTTCTCCATTTGGGAAACAAACTCTGAAAAGTGATAGTTTCGAGCTACCTGCGAAGTGAGCTTACAAACTAGAGAACGTTGGGGTTGACTTATGTGCTTGTTGACGAAGACAAGTGACGTGTTTTTAGCGGCTTCTTCTCCTCCAGGAAATAATCAACAAATGCCTTTTTTCAAGCTTAGAACATTAACCTTTAGTATAACATATGCTTAGGTGGTTTCGGAACTTGCAATGAGCGGTTTAAATTTTACAACTTTTCATAGCAGACTCCACCAACACGTTCCACGTCGTAAGTGGTTTAATTTCTACTCCACCTTTCCAAGTTTAACCACTATGAAATTTCTAGCGTCGAAACCCCTTTCCACCTTCGATTTGCTTCTGGGTGGGTCTGCATCATTATTCCGCCACAGGTTTACACGTTTTCAACTTTTGGTGTGATTTGTTCAATTCTTTAGCACCTTTTCCATCTCTGCCCTTGGTCATTTTAGGCCCCTGTGTGAAATCATGAATCCCATGAAGTTGACTAGCAAAGAACACTGGCGATCTCGGAGGAATCAAATCCAACGGATGACACACATTTTGATGGGTTAACATGCACAAAGTTCAACCCAAGAATGTGACACAAAATACACTTTTCAACTCCACCATCAATCTTGGATGGGGAGATCTAACGGTATAGGAAAATTTTCCTGGGTTAATTTGTTCAGAGTTTAAAGCTCAGGATGTGATGCTAAATCTTTATGAAATCTAGCTAAGCACATGTTGAAGTCCACTGTTGACGTGGATTGACGAAGATCCAACGGTTTTGAATCATTTCGTTGTTGAAAGATGCTTGAGGGTTAATTAAAAGGATCAGACGCGAAATATTTGTAAATCTTAGTTGACCTCCAGTTTGACATCCACTCTGTTGAACGAAGGTTTGGCAATAGTATATTTGGAGAACAATTTGGCCAAATTACCTACAAGTTTGGAGAATGCCAAAATTGGTTAACTCTGCAAAATAGTAATTCCTTATTAATTAAAAAAATATTGAAAGACTATGAAGATCAATGATGAATCGATGCCATTAAAAGGATACAATTTTTTTATGAAGAGGCATGATTTTCCTAAAAAGACACAATGTTTCAAATAATAAAGTTCTTTGAAAAGATATATAACCATACAAGTCAAATGTATGAAGAGGACCAAAGGTGTCTCTGAATTTTTGGTTATTGCATATCAGAAGCAAGAAAGAGGCCAGTGAGATAGATGAAGCATTACAAAAGTTTGAGTTGCCATTGAAGATCTGAAAAACTAAAGTTAGAACTATTATAAATTATAGGGTGGTTGGGTGGTGCTTGGCGTAGGTGGAGGCCTTCTAAGGGGGTTGTTTCCTTCTAAGGAGGTTGTTTCCTCCTTCCAGTTGTGGCTGTAGAATTAGGGTGTTGGGGCATCCTTGTCTGTTGAGAAGGTAGAAAACCAGGGGTGTAGGTGCATCCTTTCTATAGTGGCAGAATAATCTAGGAGATTAAGTTCTCCATCAAGTTGGTTCTTGTAAAACAATTTTTTATATTAATATTATCTTATTAATAATAAATCTTTGATGGTTTTACCTTTGAGGTTTCCACAATAAATCTGTGTGTTCAAATTTTTAATTGTCTTATTCATGCTACTTATGATTATTTAACTTTTTCTTGATACTAATTGTTTATAAAAGGTTTGAAAAAGGCAATACTGATTTGCCCCCCCTACCTCTCAGTATTGTTGGATAAACCAACACCCACCGCATAATGCCTTACTCATCAGCTAAGGTCCTGTGTAGCTGATGCTATAGCACCTCTGCTTAATATTTTAAGCACATGGGCCTATTGGCATAAATTTTTAGGATCCATAAGGTAAGATTACTTCGTTTATACGTTTTAAGCCTTCTTTGGACTCCAAACCTCATGAACTATTTACCTGATCTTCTTAGGTACTTGGGACAAAAATAATGCTAACAATGGGGTCCCTTTGTGCAGAGATTTTGTACCTTGTCCCAAATCTCTTTAGCTAATGAACACTTTCCAACTTTATCTTCCACATGATCATATATTCCATGCAATATGATATCCATTTCCATTGCATTATTATTTCTTAGATCCTTCATGGCTACATTTTTTTGTGGTCTTTTTGGAGCGATGTAACCATTTACAACAAATTTCCAGATAACGTGATGTGCCTCATCCAAGCTTGGGTGATGTGCCCCAAGGTTAACATTGATCCATTATTATTTTCTATTTCAGCCATGGAATTCTAATGTGTAGGTCCTGAAGTGCATTCAAGCTGATTTGAGAGTCAGAAGAATGAATACAAAGCATCCAATTCGAAATCTCATTCATTCCCTTCATTCAATGGGAACAATGTTGAAGGGCCGAAATGTAGGTTCTGGTTTCAGAATTTATGAGAATTTATGGGTTTTGATACCTATTCCATTGTGTCTGGAGGGTCATTTCTAGTAAGAAATGAATTTTTTCTTGTTGAAAAAGGTGTCTAGATGATCAAGATACAACCATTCTCACCAGAGGTAAGGTTTCAGTGTTGAGGAGCGCACGTGTGAAGTTTTAGTTGATGAATGCGCCCCCTATGAGCAGTCACTAAGATATGGTGTGCCTTCCATGATCATCCATATTCCTTGTATTCATCATATTCCATATCTAGTGAATAAATATTCTCGTCTTCACTCCTTACAGTCTTCCACACTCCATATTGCAAGAAATTCATGTATTTGAGACTCCCCGGGAAGTATGAGAGTAAAATACATTCAATTGATGCCCATAAATTTTGATTTTAGTTTTTTTTTTATGTTCATATGTTCAGTTCTGAGTCATATTATAGTTCATAAGAGGAATTTGAAATCCTTAGAGGCTATTTGATTTGCATTTTGTCTAGACTAGCTCTTTGAGCACAATTTATTGACTAGTTTTACAGTTTTTGATATTTAAAGTTACATGTGGATCAATTTTTGTTCTGATGGTTTTATGAAATTGTTAAGACACTACTAAATACTCTCAATTCCTTTCCCTGAGAATTTGTATCCCTCTCATCCTTTTTGGGAGATCCTGGAAGATTACTAGCTCAGTAGTCTAATCAAGCGCACTTTTCTATTTTGCCTCCAAACTCTCAGAAACTCTTGGCCAATTTATGATTAGAGGATTAAGCTTTGATATCCATCATTTGGTTACCTTCAAGTGTAATAAAATGGTTCTATTATGCATATGTTGGTGTGCCCAGGAAGCCTCAGAGTAGACCTCAGCGGCAATTGTTGTTGAAACGTAAATGGCCCTAGTACTTTGTGCATAGGACTGGGAAGATGGCCCTGAATCTGATTTTTTTTTTTTTCTGTTGCAAATTCCCCAACACATTTTTTCAGATCCATCATATTTCATATCTCCAGTTCTGGGTGGGATTAATAGTGACTAATACTAGTTCTTTCTTAACTAGTTTTGATAACTAGTTTTGGTCGGTATTCTTTATGTTTCAAATTTTCAAATTGAGATAATATCCTCTGTAATTAGATTAGGGATATTACACAAAGGTTGTAGCTTCGGAGATTGAAGAGACATGTTGTAGTTCTTCTTCAATGAGAACTTGATTTGGGACAAGTTCTCCAATGGCTTCTTCAATTTAAACTTGATTTGGGACAGGTTTTTCAATGTATTCTGAAATTTTAACTTGATTTGGGACAATTTATCAAATGGACAGAAGAAATTTGTCGATCACCTCTTCTTATGGGCATGTAAAAGGGCCTTCCTCAGATGAGTGGCCGATCATGGATGAGCATATGTCCTCATAGTCCATATGTTGTGAATCTTCTATGGCATATTTCATCCTCTCAATGTATGTGAATATGTCCTCGTAGGACATGTGTTGTGAATCTTTTGGGGCCTCCTTCGCCAAGACTGGATCAAGCATACCAACCATGTAGGAACTGAGTTGGGGATATAGGAGATCCATGGATGAAAAATATATCTTTGATGACTGCAAAAGGACTTTTTGATGGATGCAAAATATATCTTTGGTGGCTGCAAATGCATTTCTTTGATGGCTGTAAATGATCACTTCTTTGGTGGGTGCAATTGCACTTCTTTGATGGTTGTAAATGAGCACTTATTTGGTGGCTGCAAATTCACTTCTTTGATGGCTGCAAATGAGCATTTTGATGGTTGTAGATGAATGCTTTAATGGCTGAAAATGAGCTACAATTGATATCTTTGGTAGCTACAAAATCCTTTTTAATGGCTACAGAATCCCTTCTCAACTTGTAAAAGCTAGATTTCTGACAAAAACTCACTACAACACTAACTATTTTAGTACCTCTACGACTCTAATACCATATGATATTTGAAAAAAGTACATAAAATAATGAGATATACAGTGAAAATAAAATCATCCATCAATAAATTATGTAACAAATGAATAACATAGATCATTACACAATATACTTAGAACAGAAGAGAAGAAGAATGATATATTTCATTGAGTTGAATGAGTGATGGAGTACAATATTTAAAGGGAAGATATTCAAATTAGGGTTAGAGGCAATTCAAATTTTCCATGCAAACTCTCCTGAACCTTATTACACTGACATAAGACTTCACAATTACTGAGTTATATGACTAAGTGCTTATTTAATTGAATGAATATTCATTTAATTGTCTAAAGGAGTGTGCAAAACCTCTAATAAGGTCAAAAGAGGGTTCTAATGGCTAAATTGGGACATGAATGGTTAGTTAGGAGCTGAGTTAGCAAGGCAATCTCAATTACCAACTAAGAAAGAAATCTAACATTCCTAAAATCAGAAAAACACTCTCTCAGTTATCAACTAAGAATGAACTCTAACATTCCTAAAATCAGGGAAACACTCCCTAAATCAAGGGAGAATCCCCCAAAAGTAGGAATGCGCCTAGCTTAGTTGAGTTTTGTCATTACAATTTTGATTTAAGTGGAAGATAAGGTGGTTAGAGACTCTTAGAGTTTATAAGAAGCTCTAGGGTGAGTCAGGTGGTCAAAATAAGTGTGTTTTGGCCCTCAGTAGTCATGAAGTCAAGGTCTAGGTGACTAGAAAGGGGAATGATGTTATGGAGAGGTTTTTGACTCTAACAGTTAAGCCATGCCTACTCACCATTAGTGAGGATATGGGGTTGCATATGGAGACTTCTATTGCATATGATGAGCATCCAATTTTGCCCTCTCCTAGGGTGGATTTCAATCGTCATTCTCAATTGGTTTTCTCAAGGGCTAGTGCAAGTTTTGGACAGCAAGAAGGTGGTTTTATTGTAGGGTTAGAAAAGCAAAGTATGCCCTCTCCTAGTATAAATTTGTGGTTTTTCAGCCATATCTTTTAGGGCTTCTTGCTAATTTTGAAAATCATTTGGGGAAACAAATGGGTTTTGGAGAACGTGATCATAATAAAGGTAGTTTGTATATGAGACCTATCCAAGCTTGGATAGAGGGGGTTTGTGAAAGGGTCTATTCTCCTTCGCAAGGGTTTGAATTCATATGGGTTCATGATATTTTATATCATTGCAGCTCCATTTAGATGATGGTAATGACATTTACACGGCTTATCATTAACATGATTTTGTCTTAGACTATTGCCAAAGACAATGGAAGAATCCCTAGCATGAATGATATGGTAAGGTGGCTTCACTAGTGGTATGATTTCACTTGATTTATTTTTGTTACCATGCTTAGAGTAGGTACGTAGGTTGCATAAACATTTCGATGTGTCATTTTCTTTACCCATGCATCGCATTTGTTGTGTCATTTTTATATATTTCATTTTTTAATTGAGCAAGGTATGATGGATGTGTCTGCCCCTATGTGTTTGATGCTCTTTTGGTGTTTGAAGTGTGTGTAGATATACAAGTATCAAAATATTTAGAGATTCTCTTGTGCTTCCAGGAGAATCACATGTCCTGCAGTTGAATCCAGTTGTTATGCCTCAGATTATTTGCAGTGCACCCTACCATATGTTTCAAAGAAGGGGATATTTTTCCCATTGTAAATGGACAAGTTGGGGATTGTTTATGTAAAAGTGTTGGTCTATAAAGGCTCTTGACCCTTGGTCTATTCCTGGGATGCACTCTTGGTTCTCATTTAAGGGAGTGTTGGACTTGTGGCTTTCTTGAATACCCCTTATGGTTGGATGCCCCTCATCATGTTGGGAATTTATGCCCTAGGTGGGTGCTCCAATGCACCTTGGGATGAATCCATTAGGATGCATGGCTCATGGATTCTAGCCACACTTATGGTATTATGCTTTGTATAGGTGATTTTTCTTGTAATAGTTTTCATACCCGCCTTAGCACACCTCATCGATACTCCCTTGGACCTATTGGACCAATTTTTTTTGTATCCCTCCCTCTTGGACATATTGGTTGTAATGCCTCGTATGTTAGACCCCGAACATATGTAATAATTGTTATTATTGCGGAACAATGTGTTGGAACAAGAGTCTTTAAGGACCAATAGACATTATTATTTTGTAAATAATTAATTAATAAAAACAACTAGCACATCAGAGACCACAAAAGAGTATGTGGGGCATAGATCCACAATGTGAAGGGGAATGGGGACATTCCTATCACTTTAGAACTTGTTTGGTTGAGATTGGTCCATATTTATGCCTTGGATTTATTAGTTGATGATCACCCAAACATTGTACAATGGACCCAACTTTTGATTATTTTATCATATGTTGGTACTATTGATCCTAATTCACGATTTAGAAGGCCTCCCTTGGTGAATGCACCCTCCTTGGTGACTCCTTGGTGCTTGAGTGGATTCCACTCTTGATTGGGCACCTTTGGTGGTTTTGTAACTCATTTTTGGAGGTTACACCTGGTTTTGTATCCCCCACTTCCACAAGTGCACCCTCACTACCTATTTTTAGCCTTGGTTTGTGTAACTCCTTGTGTAACCCCTCCTTTGATATTTTGGGAAGATGCTTTGGCTTTTGTAACTCCTCACCTCACTATTTGTAATTCCTCTACATGGATTAAGTGTCCACACATGAATTTGATTTGGGTGGAGTGACTTGGAGCCACTTTCCTTAAAATTTGAATTGCTTGGGTTGAATTCAAGTTAGCATCTTGTGGTTGAGTTAACCCCCCTTGGGTTGACTCAAGTTGGCTTACCTTGGTTTGATTTGAACCCCTTAGGTTCAAATTTCCTTCTTTGGTCTATAATTACATGGTTGATCTCCTTGGCTAATGTTTTTTATTATTTTTAGTTGTTCTTGGTTGTTCATGCCATTGATGTTGAGAGCTTGGTAAGCTTGTGAGCTTGGGAAGCCATGTATGCTCAGCTAGGTGAATGAACCTTGTGATTGAAGCACTCTGATCTTGTATGGTGTTTGTGTACATACTGGACAACTCTGTTATAGTTCCTCTGTGTCCACTACTTGTCTTTGTCCTTGACCTGCACATAAATCTTGATGGTGAACGACAATGTCATGAGGAAGCTAGGGGGTGAAGGGATTACCATTGCACCTTGTATTGGGGTGGAGGAGGAAGAAGGTAGTGATTAATTGATTTATGGATTCTAAAATTGATAGTTGAGCTATCCTTGAGTGCACCTATGTTTTGGGCATGTGGCCTCAGCTCGGGGGTGGCCTGTCAAAGTGAGATCTACCTTGGCAGTGCCTTTGGCTTGGTGGTACATGGTCTAGTTGATGCTAGTTGCAAATTAATAAGCTAATTGGTTTATTATTTTATGTAAATTCATATGTTTATATGTTGTTTCCATTGTTTCCATATCTGAATTTTTTACTGTTGAAAACCTTGGTAGAGATATCAATGGTTGGATGCAAATCTAATGGTTTAATTGCTTGGAAGTTGGTGTATTCTCCTTGATTTTTAGATTTGATCTTGATGGCATAATGAAATATGTTTATTAATGTTTTATTTTCTATATATTACTCTGAAAATTTTCCATGTATGGATGATCATATCTATGGATGAAATTACAAATGAAAATGCTTGGTTTTCAAAACATCAAGGTTGAGGAATCCTACTTGGAAATTGGAGTTTTCTCCTTGATTTTGAGATATGATCTTGATGGAAGATTGAAATTTGATTATACATGTGTTATTTGATGTATATTAATCTGAAATTGTGCCCTCCATGTATTTTCCGATCTATTATATGATTTTACAAAAAAAAAAAAATACTTAGTTTCGGCTGCTAGGAAATGGGTTTTTTCTGCTTGAAAACTAGATTGAATGGATGGTTTTTCGGTAGAATTGATTATCTGAAGTTGTATGCATATGTATTAAGTTTATAGTGTTACCTTTGTGGATGTATAATTCCCCATATATCTGGTATGATTTCTATTTGGGACTCTGGATTGGTTTTGCAGGGATTTGGATGCTTGTCGGACTCGATCCGGTAGTGATTTTGATAGCAATTGGTAGATCTGATATTTTGCATGAATTAATGGTTGTATATGGTATCTATATACCTATAATTTTGTATTATTTAAAGTCTATATGTGTTAGATTCAGATCTTATTCGATGAGCAATGAAAAACTGTTAATGAAGGTGTCTTAAATTGGAATTGTGGATGTGTAGTAATTGCATAATTTTATGGCAGAAAGTTCTGGTTGTAATTGTTTGCAAAGAATTATATAAATATTATGATATAGTATAATTGGGATGATTATGGTCACCCTTAATGTTTTAATAATGATACTTTCCAATATTGATAAGCTTGTAAATCTGGTTGCATTTTCATGCCTGTACATTCTTGCATCTACATGAGCTTTTGAGGAGTTTTATAATTGTTTTTAAGGTATCGCAATTTATTTTAATGGTTGAAAGTTGTTTTAAATTAGATTTATAGTATGTTAGCGTAACATTTGGTTGACCCTATTCCATTGTACATTACCTTTATTCATTCTTCCTTTGGTTTTACATGTGCCTGTGACCTTGGTTTTTGGGTCGGGTACACTACAAGTGGCATCAGAGCGAGGTTCCAACTCTACGGCAGTTGGGCCTATTATGGATTTATAACTCTATTTATATGCATTTGGAGAATAAAAAATATGCATAGTGAAATAAATTTAACCCCCCTTATGTTAATGGAAGAATCAGAAGCCTCAACTAGTGCCTTACTTCAGATATCAGTTTGAATGTATATTTATTTATTTCTTTTAATTTCTTTTAATTTCAAAGGTTAAGAGATTATGGATATGTTAGTATATGCAATATATTAGCATAGATTAGTATATATGTTGTAAGATATGATATATAAATGGTGTATAAAGTAAATAATTGTGTAGTGTATGTATTGTTAATATATATATATATATATATATATATATTGGAGTAATAGTGGTAATGTATATAATGTATATAATGAATATGGATATGTTGGTACTTGAGAAAGAAGGGGCTATAGTGGCACCTACAGGCCTCCCGAAGTTATGTGTGGAATTCAGAATTTATATGTATGTTGAAATATGTAAACCAAGCTATAGAGAACTTGTATGGATTTTTGCTTGAGAATGGCAGTGTTTTTGATAAATTTTGGAAGGATAGATTTTCATATTATAAGATATTATGAAGCATGACAAGAACTTAGAAAATTTATATGATGAGCTTTGGTTGAGTCACCAACATCCATGGAAAGTCTGGGAAAATTCTATGAACATACCCCCCTTTTTACCTGGGAATTAGTGTTCAATTTTGAAGAAATTCATTTGATAAAGGAAAAAAAAATTGATTGATTGGGGAATGTTTATACATGTTGTTGATGGTATCTACCTCACAATAAAATTTTCTTCTCATTTGGAGGATTTCCTTTGAAAATTCTGAAGTTGAAGCTCTCAGTCCAAAATTATAATGTACCAGTGGTTTTTTCCAACCAATTTTTCAATGATTCCTAAATGCAATCCAGAAATCCAAGTGAGATGAAACCAGTTCCTAATAGTTCAGTATGAAGTGGTGATGAGTGTGGAAGCCCTGTAGTGAGAAGAATCACCCTATGCCCCTATTCAATTTTCTTGAATTGTACTTTCAGTATGCAGTTAATGACTATTTGTAAAGAGCTTTATGCATTGGATCTGAGATAAAAGTGGTATGAATGAACAAGTAACGTGTTATTTATGTCAGGTAATGAATGAACATGCAATGTGGTTATTGAATTGTAGTCTTGAATCCAAATCAGATCAATGAAGAACAAGACTCGGTAAGTACAGAGGAAAGGAAGCTACAGAGAACAAAGGTGGAATTGGAAATTGAACAGAATCCATACATCCTGGAGAAGAGTTGTTGGGCAAAGTCTCGAACCCTTGATTTTGGAAAGTTCGGTAAGATATATGTATTATAGATAGTATGTATGATAGTATATATTTTTTTATATATGTGTGATGTTGTATGGTATCACCCTTGTGTATTTGATGGGTATAATATATATATTGAATCATATATTGTGTATATTGTGGTATATTGGTAGTAGAGTATATATGGATTTTATATATATCATGTGATAATAATCATATATAATGCTATGATAAATAGTGGTATATGTAGTATGCATGTATATGGTTTTATAATTAGTTGTATGATTGATGTGCTTGTGTGATCTTTATGAGAAATTATTTGGTCCTTATCAGATGTGATGTAGATGTGATTGTCATTTATTACTGTATGGTATTTTGATTGATGTATTATAGTTTATGTATTCTAGTTTTTGTGTGTATGATCGATGATATTAAGGTTAATATTTCTATGGATGATGTGTGAACATATGATTTTGTATGGTCATTTGATGCATGTATGGTTTTCATTGTGATCAATATATGGTTGATGTATTATGGATTAATGTTTTATGGTTGAATGGATGGATGTGGTATGGACTGGTGTATTATGTTTATGAAGTATTATGGTGGATATCGATTATTAAAGGTGGGGTATATGGATGTCTGTTAATATATGTGACGTATATAGCTAGTTATTATATATGTATATATAGTATAATGATGTTGCATATGTTTTGTGAATGGTGAGAAAGGTATCTTTGTTGAAAGGTTATCCTTTTGTTATTCTCTTATATCTTTGTTGGAAAGTATCTTGGTGATAGTTCATGCATATTTGTTGGAAAATGTCTTATCTGTAAAAGTATATTAATGCATTTCATGTATCTTAGAGTATGTGTATAATGTATTATTGAATTGAATAGGATGTGTTTAGGGTATATGCATTTCAAGTGTTTTGACTTCATGTACCTTTGATGTATTTCATGTGAACAATTAGAATTTATTTCATGTATATTGTATTTTGGAGATGTATTTTATGTATCTTGTTGAACATTGTATATGTGTGTGTGTGTGTGTGTGTGTTTGTGTGTGTGTGTGTGTGTGTGTGTGATGCTAACCATGTGGTTGTTGCAATGTGAAGAAAGTATCTTTGTAGAAGAATATATTTATATCATGTATCACATATTTTTATACCTAATGTTAATCATATGAGTGAATGAAATATGATTTTTAGGTGGATGTATCCTTGTTGAGGATTGTACTCCTTGTAATGAGGTTTGAATACCCTGTAATGGGGATTGAAAACTGACCATTACTTCCTTGAGTCCACTCTACTAGTCTCGATTCTCCCATCGGAAGTGGAGACGGACATTAAAGTAGGTGGTAGTGGGAGTATTGTGGTTAGAAAGATGTTATCTTTCTGAGGCATGTATGGGCATGTCTGTGAGAGTTTGAAATATGTTATCTTTCAGAGGCATGTATGGGCATGTCTGTTATCCTTTTGTAAAGGCCTGTATATATTATGCATCAAGGAGGGGAATGTAATGCCTCGTATGTTAATCCGTGGACATATGTAATAATTTTATTATTGTGGGACAAGGTGCCAGAATAAGGGTTTTTAAGGACCAACGGACATTATTATTTTGTAAATATTTAATTAATAAAAACAATTGGCACACTGGAGACCACAAATGAGTATGGGAGGCATAGATCCACAATGTGAGGGGTAATGGGGACATTATCACTTTAGAACATGTTTGGTTGAGCTTGGTCAGTATTTATGCCTTGGTGGCTTTATTAGTTTATGATCATCCAAACATTGTACAACGGAACCAACTTTTGATTATTTTAGCCTATATTGGTACTATTCAACCTAATTCATGATTCAGTGGGCCTCCCTTGATGAATGCACCCTCCTTGGTGCTTAGGTGGATTCCACATGTTGATTGAGCCCCTTTGGTGGTTTTGTAACTCCTTTTTGGAGGTTACACTTGGTTTTGTAACCCCCACTTGCACAAGTGCTCCCTCACTGGCTATTTTTAGCCTTGGTTTGTGTAACCCCTCCTTTGCTATTTTGGGAAGATGATTTGGCTTGTGTAACTCCTCACCTCACTATTTTGAATTCCTCTATATGGATGAAGTGTCCACACATGAATTTTAGTTGGATGGAGAGACTTGTAGCCACTCTCCCTGAAATTCGAATTGCTTGGGTTGGATTTGAGTTAGCCTCTTGTGGTTATTTAACCCCCCTTGGGTTGACTCAAGTTGGATTAAATTGGTTTGATTTGACCCCCTTGGGTTCGAATTTCCTTCTTTGGTCTATAAATCCATGTTTTATCTCCTTGGTTAATCTTTTTTATTATTGTTATTTGTTCTTGGTTTTTCATTCCATTGATGTTGAGAGTTTGGTAAGCTTATGAGCTTGGGAAGCCATGTATGCTCGGGCAAGTGAATGAACCTTGTGCTTGAAGCACTATGATATTGCATGGTGTTTGTGGCAAGCCTGGACAACTTTTTTATAGTTCCTGCATGTCCATTGTTTGTCTATATCCTGTACCTGCACATAAATCCTGATGGTGAATGGCGATGTCCTAAGGAACCTAGGGGGTGAAGGGATTACCATTACACCTAGTAGTGGGGTGGAGGAGAAATAAGGAGGTGATAAATTGAGTTTTGGATTCTCAAACTGATACTTGAGATATCCTTGAGTGCACCTCTTTTATGTATATGTTCCCTCAACTCGGGGGTGTCCTGTCAAAGTGAGATCTGGCTTAGCAGTGCCTTTGGTTGGGTGGTACGTTGTCTGGTTGATTCCAATTGTACATTAATAAGATAAGTGGTTTATTCTTTTATGTAAATTCATATGTTTATATGATGTTTCCATATTCGAACTATTTATTGTTGAAAATAATGGTAGAGATATCAATGGTTGGATGCAAATATGATGGTTTAATTGCTTGGAAGTTGGTGTATTCTCCTTGATTTTTAGATCTGATCTTGATGGTAGATTTAAATATGATTATTAATGTTTTATTTGTCATATATTACTCTGCAAATGCACCCTCTATGGCTGATCATATATGTGGATGAACTTACAAATGAAAATGCTTGGTTTTCAGAACATTAGTTGAGGAATCTTGCATGGAAATTGGAGTTTTCTCCTTGATTTTGAGATCTGATCTTGATGGCAGCTTGAAATATGATTATAAATGTGTTATTTAATGTATATTAATATTCAAGTTATCCATCCATGGATTTTCAGATCTATTATATGATTTTACAAAAGAATTACTTCGATTTGACTGTTAGGAAATGGGTTTTTTTGCTTGAAAACTAGATTGAATGGATGGATTTTCTATAGATTTGAATATCGAAATTTGTATGGTTGTGTATAAACTTGATAGTTTGACCTTGGTGGCTGTATAGTTCCCCATATAGCGGGTATTCTTTCTATTTTGGACTCAGGTTGGTTTCGCGAGGATTTGGATGCTTGTCGGATGATCTGGTAGTGATTTTGATAGAAATTGGTAGATCTAATATTTTTTATGAATTAATCATTGTATATGGTATATATATACCTGTCATTTTGTATTATTGAATCTTTTTATGTGTTATATTTAAATCAGCTCCAATGATCAATTCAAAACTGTTAATGAAGGTGTCTTAAATTGGAATTACGGATGTGTAGTAATTGCATAGTTTTACGGCAAAAAGTTTTGGTTGTATTTTTTTTCAAAGAATTTCATAAATATTATCATATAGTATTTTGGGCTGATTATGGTCACCCTTAATGTTTTAATAATGCTAGGTTCTAATTTCAATAATCTTGTAAATCTTCCTGCAATTTCATGCTTGTACAGTCTTGCATCTGCATGAGCTTTCATTAGAGAAATTTTGAGGTCTAGAATGGGCCTCCTAAGGAAAATTATAAAATAATAGTGGAAATAATAAAATAATATTAGAATACCTCATCAAATTTTTGAGGTAAAAAATGTAAAGTTCTTTTTCAACTTATCTCCCTGTAAATTCAGTCAAATTTCAAGCAGGAGCACTCGTTGGATGGGGAATTCACATCATCACGTTTTTTCATGAATTTTTTGTTTTTCAGGGAGTGGGGTCCATAAAAATTATTTCAATTGGGTACTCATTGGATGCGGAACTGAATTCCCCTTCCAACGAGTGCTCTTGCTCAAAATTTGAGTGAATTTACAAGGAGATAAGTTGAAAATGCGAATTGAAAAAGTAGTTTTTCACTTTTTCACTTTTTTAACTTTTTACCTTTTTACCCAAGAGTGGTGATTCATCCCCCATGGTTGACATCATCAAATTGAATCCTACTGGTGGTTTTTGTTGTATAATACTATTGTTTTGAGGCTCATTTTTAACCTCAAATTTTCTCTAATGTGGGGAGTTTTATAATTGTTTTTAAGGTGTCACAATTTATTTTAATGGTTGAATGTTGTTTTAAATTGGCTTGATAGTATGTTATCCTAAAATTTGGTTGAATCTATTCCGCTGTACAATGCCTTTATTCAGCCTTCCTTTGGGTTTACATTTGCTTGTGACCACGGTTTCAGGGTCGGGTACACTACATTGGTCTTGAAGAGAAAATCGTCCACATTCCAATCAATCTAAAATAGGTTGTACCGACCTAATAAGGAGGGTTTTGAGGGAAAAATACAAACGTTGGGTTAGATGGGGCATGACATCCTCCTTACAATTTCAACTCATCATCAAGTTTAATCATTTCATCTTGTTTTTTCATGATTTTATATTTTATGAGATTTAGTCCTCAGATTTTATGTTTTAGGGTGGCAAGCCCTAAAAAATCATTAAAAGTCATTTTAAAGACAAATCATGTAGGTTGGCTTAAAGGATGATTAAGTTATCATTTTCAAGTATAAATAAGGCATCTCCTCTCATTTGTAATCAATATCATAGGATCAAATAAGACATTATTTATTTTTCTTCTTGTGTACATGAGATTTCAAGTGGTGCACACCTCCTTTCTTGATGAATTCTATGGTTTTTAAAGGATAAAGGTTATACATAATGCTTCTTTACTATATTTCAAGGCTTGTATAAGGTGGAAGGATTCTTGAGATGTTAAGGATCTTCTCATTTTCTCCTTAATTGAGGTAATATCACTAAGTATCTTTCCTTGCATTTCTGAAGGAATCCAAGGTAAGAGTAAGCTAGGTTTTTATGCATAATAGTATAGTCTTGTTAGTGAGACATCCCTCTTGTAGGGTCTCTCTTGTTCGGGCCTTGTCATCTTTATTTTCCCTAACTAGGTCAAAGCTAACACAACCTAGGGTTTATTAGCTTTTCCCTAGTTCATTCAAATATTGAATTGTCAATTCTTAGGATAAATGTTAACCCTAATTTATGAATGCCTGGAATGAATAAGACTTAGGTCTAATTCACTCATCTTCACCAAAACTCTCTTTTTACAAAATTTCTTGTAGCATTATATATTAGAAAAAATACAAAAAATATAAAAACAACCCTAAAAAAAAAAAATTGTCATTGTACTGGTTTGTTATTTCATTTATTTGTAAAACTCCAAATTTTACCATGGTTATTTATTTCTACAATATTACTGTTATGCAAAAAATCCATAAACGTCAGAAAACCCCACTAAAAGTGTGTTTTGCAACTCTTAGAGGCCTAATCTAGGGTAACATCATCCCTAGAGGAGGTGATGTCACCCTTTAGCATTGGTTGGAAGGTCCAAATTTCATTAGAGGACAAGCCCTAATAGTTGGGAAGTATCCATACTTCATCATTAAGCATTGGTGGTTGAACCTAGGGGGTTTTCAAGTGCCAAATCAAGCCTTTCATCCATTATTGGAGGTTATTACAGATCTAAAGGTGAAATTGGTCCCAAATCTCCTCATTCATATGTCAAAGCAAGTGTTCCCTAGGGGGAATTGAGTCTCCTTTGGTTGGTCATCATTGGGAGGTACTTTTCGAGGTGTTTCCATGATCTATTTTGGGTTTTATCGTAAGTTTATGTTGATGATTTTTACTGCAGAAAATTGATTCATCATATTGTAGAAATGGTACTAAGTTTTATTACTCCTAAACCTTCCTAGGTGTTAATTATTTATTGAATACCTTGTTGACTCTATCAAGGCACTAGTCTACCAACCTAATAGGAAGGTCTTATTAGATATAGCATTGTTCCAGTTGAATACTTTACAAGATATTTCTATCCATGTTTTAGAAGCATCCTATAGCTAGAGGAGAATTCCTAAAGAGACAATAGATTGCATTTTGGTGACATTGGGTGCATCGCCTAAACAAAATTCAACCTTAGCACCGCTATTCGTGACCTAACTTGAATGGTGTTAATCTGTGAGGTAACCGGTATCATCAAATCCAAAGGATCGATGAGTTCGTAGGCTACATAATGTTTGGTTGGTACATATTTCCTACAAGTTGCATGTGTTTGCTTGGCTGGTAATTTATCAGGGCTCCCTTCCAACGTTAGTTTGGTTAAGTTTGGCATTTTGGATCGTTTTAGCCTAGGATGCCAAAGACTAGAGATAGTTAGGTGCATTTTTGGGGACTATATTTTTTTCATATATTGTTGGAGCTTTGTGGAGGATAAATATCCCAATCCATTCCTGAACAAGCTCTATTGGAGAGTTTCTTTATTTGGAGATGGTTATTCCCTCGTGCGGGAATCACTTTCTAGGTTGTGGCATTGTTTGATGATTTATGCTTTGTTTGTGCTTTGGAAACTCAAATGCAAGTATGTATTTTTCCAAGAAAGTATCTATATTTCTACCTTTATTTCTCTTTGGAAAGATGAGATTTGCCATCAAATTTTTTCATAACATAAACGACTACTTTTTGTATTATCAAAAAAAAGTTCTCGACCGAACCCAAAGACCTGTAGTTACAAAATTTCTCCATATGTACTAATAAATATAGGTCATATAGGTCCATATGGTGCATACAAAAAAAACTACAAGAGAATTACATTCTTCCATGTTCCAACTATTAGTACATGCCTGACTGGTATAGACCCAAATAAATTGTCTTAAAAGAAAAATACAGTTAAACTTCATATAACATTATTGATAGAGGGGTGGATCCTGATATTATGCAAACATTTATGTCTAATCTTCCTTCGAGTGAGAATGAGGAGGATAGGGATCCTCATCTTCAGTATTCTCACTATCAAATGTATCTCCAAAATTTACCAAACTTGATAAATTCATTTCCATTGAAGAGATGGTAGTCTGATCCTTGCCAAATTATTGTATTGTATTCTACAACACTTTGATAGTATGTTATTGTCCCTTTTGTTTCTCTTTCCAATAATCAATTTTAACTTATACATTTATCAATTGCAGTCTCATACATTTCATTTAGGATTCTAGATAATCATGCTTAAAGTTAGCAATAAAACGATCCTTTTCATATTTATCTTCCCAAACTTTCTACCTTTTAATTAACTGCTAAATATCATTGACTCTGTTATCCTTCAAATCATCATGAATATTCCCATCCATTTTCTCTATTATGTCCTTACTTCCTTTTTCATATTCCATTGCAAGGGAAGTTACAGTCTCACAAAAACTCCCACAAAACAGATATTGACTACTAAAGACCTCAAAGTGAAAGAAACAGGGAGCTAATACTTCCAAAATTAGAAATTGTATCAAGGTCAATACAATTAAAGTCACACTAAAATTGCTAAGGTTATGCCAATCCCTAACTCGTAACAGAACCTCAAATTGACTCAGGAAATCAGTTATATAACTCTCCAATAAAGAAATCTAGTATACACCCTTAGCTTCGAAGCTAAAATCACTGAGATCAAAGTATGAAATACCTTCCAATTCTTGGTGGCCCTCTTCCAGTAGAGAACACACAACATCAACCAATTCCCAAGAAGTTTCACTGAGCGAAGTAATAGAAATGTGTTCAAATATTAACTTGAAAACAGTAGAATCTTTATGCACTTCAAATCACAGACCACCTACTTCATGATCGACAGCCCCCAGCTATGATGTACTGTTCCTACAAGACAAGGAAATGCCAACTCTATCACCAAAATTCACGATGGAATTAAAGACATAGTCACAGACCTGGCATCTGAAATAAATTTCACTCTACCCCAGCTACACAAAACAAT
This sequence comes from Larix kaempferi, assembly GCA_027924585.1. NCBI lineage: Eukaryota > Viridiplantae > Streptophyta > Pinopsida > Pinales > Pinaceae > Larix > Larix kaempferi. The sequence continues at coordinate 8,908,761 of BSBM01000669.1, forward strand.
TTTCAAACAACCTTTGTAGAAAATACCAATTCAAATCCAGAACCTCCCAAACAGTGAATTCATCCAGAAACACAAGTATGATAGAATGTCTAGAATAATCCCTACTTTCCTCGACAATCTAAGAGATATTTCCCCATACCAAGTTAGTCATCATGGCTATCAAATTCATAAAAGTGATGATCTAACCATGATTGTTCCCATGCTCAATCCCTCTAGCCAAACAAAGGACAATAATGTTCAGTAAATCTGAGGGTCTCGTTGCTTGAACTGCATTCAAGTACATGCTTTGAGACTACCACTCGGAGTTCAATACTCGATTTCCAATGTCTACACTTATAAACCTTTTCTTTGAGTTTTTTACCATAATGATTAATGGATATTTATACCAGCATCTATAAGGTTAAGGGGTGTTACATAAACCTACTTCTTCCCTACATATCATATGATTACCTTGATCTAAATTGCATGCCACATTTGCATAGCATCAACTAGGGTGTTTAATGTTCTAAGGACATGAAAAACCTTTGTGTATTCAAATTATGAGATCAATTGAAAGATTCTTCACATTATTCTAGTTAGAGGACCATCTGGTGGCATCCTTTTGGAAATTAGGTACCAGATGACTATCAAAGAGTCTCCCATTATGATGATTTTCCTTATATTATTATGCATTACTTGGATTAAGCCTTACCAAAGAACCAAGGATTTTGCTTGGTTGTTTGAGCTCTCTCCCAATCCTCATGAATAGTATTGCTTCCTTTTTCCTTCAAGGTCAAAAAGCACCCCCCTGCACCTTCCAACCCTTGGTTCACCATCAATTATTAGCCAAAGGGTGCTCCATTAATCAAGGATGTCAAGGAATTGGATCTTATTGTATATTCTGATTTTAATTGTGCTTTAGTAAGCTTCGAGAAGAAGATAGTATAAGCATTGTATATACTCATCTGGTATTAGCTCTTTGATTGTAAATAAGTTTATGTGAATATAAGAAGTATTTTTCAAATTTGAAAAAAAAAACAAATTTTAATATTTATGAGATATCAACTTTTATATTTTCCATATTTTGGTTATACTATAATTTTTTTTCTATAATATATATTCCAATATTACCACTATGGTATTATTGACACAAAGCCTCAACAATTTAATTAAATTTTGAGTTTAAAAAAAAAAAGTTAAGTTATTTTTATTATCTAAATTACAATTTTAATTAATTTTCTTTCATTTTTAAGTTTAGAAATGCTTAACAATTTATTTATTTTCTAGATTTATCATATAAAGTTGATCTCTTCTAACATTTAATAAATTTGATAGTTAAGATGGATCTTTAATGAAATTGAGTTTGATAATATTTTTCATTATATAATTTTTTTGATAAAATTAAAATTAAATTTGAAAATATTTCTCATTATATAATTTCTTTTGATAATGTGTATAGATCAGGTATTTACCTCTAATAACAAATGTCCAATATATTTAAATTGATTTTATTCACATTTTATTTTTCATATTTATAAAATAACATTTTATTCAATTTTGTTTTTCATATTTATGAACATTTATTTTTGTATTATGTTCCAATTCATTTTATTATTTCATATATTTTGTTGTATTTCTCAAATTTTTATTTTTATTTTTTATATGTTGGTTGATCTCAATGTAATTTATCTTTTATGAATATTTACTTTGTATTATGTTCTAATTCATTTTATTATACTTATCGAAGACAGTGATATAGTAATCAATTTGGATTTTGATTTTTATTATTTTTAATTTTTTTAAAATATTTATATAAAGTTTTCAATAGTTTTTAAAAATATATATATTAAATTTAATATTTAAAAATCAAAGAATAATTTTTATAATATTAAAATATCAAATTACTTATTTGTAATTGGCTAAAAACAATGATCAGACTAATTTCCCTTGGTTTGAGGGCTAATTGTCAAAAATTAAAAATATATGAAAATTTTAAAAATAGCTAGCTTAACAGATGGATGCTACATTAAATAAAAAAAAAGTATGATTTGATTGATTGGATTTCGAGTTGGTATGTATAGATTATGTTTAAGGCTGTTGGAACTCCTCCACCGAACAGGTAGTGTACCTACGCAGCAGATCCGGTAAAATATATTAAAGTTCACTCCAGATCGAAGTGTTATCCCTATAAGCTTGTGTTATTTAATAGTTAATGAGTATAGACAGGACTTCTCCTTTTAATTGTATTATTAAATTGTTTTTAAATTCGTATGATATGCTGAACAAATCGTTTTTGTCAAGTTAGATAGAAATCTCTATTCTAAGGATTAATTAGTAGGTTTTAGAAGTGACGGATAACTCCAAGCCGTTATCATCTAGTTTTTTTTTTTCAACCGAAAAAAAAAACGTACTATTGCTATTCATGGAATCAAATAGTACAAAGATAATCAACCTTATACAGCAAGGTTTTAGCATCATGTTCCTAGCATCTTAACAGATTGACCAGTATCTTCTATCGATTCAAAATTACATACAAAATTGGCATATCAGACGAAAGTTCCTGTTTTAACAAAACAATAATCAGACTAACAGCGTTCATAACTTAGTCAAAAGAAAACAACATCTCCCTTGTCCAACAGAATGGAGTCCATCCATTCTTCCCAAAACAAGTGACCTTCTGGATCAAGTAGAGCAAGCTTAGATAACTTATCAGCCATATCATTATGCTCCCTATAAACCGTTATCATCTAGTTGTAAAATGCCTAGAAAATTTATTTATAAAATTAATTGAATAATCATCGGCAAAAGCCATACACCCGAGTATTTAGACATGTAAGTTTGTCCCCTACTATCCTTAATTTGATTACCGTAGAGTATTTAGACACGTAAGTTTGTCCCTTACTATCCTTAATTTGATTACCGTAGAATTATAGTTAGCAAAATAACCATTAGTTAGATATGGCATAGTAAGCTTATAGTTTGTTTTACACGGGATATTTGTAGTGATAATTAAATTGAAAATGTTTATGTACTTGACACTTAACGGTGGCAATGTATAGTTATACATGTAATATGTGGTTGTAATTAATTTATAAAAGCTTTATGTGGATGTACATAAACTTGATGGATAGTTAAATAATATCGGCATTACTTTTATATTTTCATACATATAGATGGTAATGCACAGTCATTTTTATACATGTAATATGTAGTGATAAGTAAAATATAAAGTGTTTTTGTGGATGTACATAGGCTTGATGATTAGTTAAAATAATAGTGGCAATACATTTACATTTTTATACATATTGATAGTAATACATATTTATTTTTATACATGTAATATGTAGTTATAACTAAATTGTAAAGTGTTTATGTGGGTGTGTATAGGCTTGTTGGATAGTTAAATAATAGTGGCAGTACATATGTATTTTTACACTTATTGATAGCAATGCATATTCATCTTATACTTGTTGATTGAAGAAGCTACTAGAATGTTATTAAAATGCATTATGTTAGTAATGTACTAGTAAAAGAATAATATTATTTGTTTATTATTTTTAATTATATTCTTTTTTAATATAAATAAAAGTGGAAAATTTATGGTTAGGATGTAATTTAAATTCATTGTGTTTATAAATGTTTAGAGGAAGAGTAATATCCTTTAGTATCACTTAAAAGATTATTCTTTTACAAATTACATAAAGAAAATAATATTATGACTTAGAAACAAATAAAGTTAGTACCTTATAATTTAATTTAGATAGAGTAATTGGGGTAGTAGGATTTGATTTTTGACCTTGACATCTATAACATTTGAAATGTAGACTTACCACTTAAAATTGTGTGGAAATTAGATTAGGAGTCTAAGTAGTGTGTTAATTAAGATATTCTTTTATGCTAAGTTAATTTAAAAAAAAAAAAAATTGCTTCATTGCTCATGCCGTAATGCTACATTGAATACAAAACGTACACCCAAAATAACGACAATTAAAAGCTAGAACAATCTGGACCAAGAATTACGCGACTTAGCCCTTAAATATTGGACAACTTTATTGGAACTTGTATTTCTCCTCGTCGTGCATTAACATCCAAAATAAATACATGTTCCGAACAAACCAGCTAATGTCCACACTGCAATTCGCACCAGCTTTTTAAACACCTTGAGCTAAAGTCCACTGCAATTTGCTGCAGCTTTTTAAACATATGTACTCAGATTTCAAACATATGTACTCAAATGTGGACGTTTTTACTCATTATTAATTTGAAGGTCTAATGTTTAGTTGTAGGAGGAAATGGGTCAACATTTCGATGGAGCAAAATTACCCATTCATAATTTTTAATGTATATTTATTTATCATATTGTTCAATTTTTTTATTAATTACTTGTGTGCATTTTAATGGTTTTTTAAATGGATAACAAAAACAAATATGACTTAGAAACAAATAAAGTTAGTACTTATGACTTAGAAACAAATAAAGTTAGTACCTTATAATTTAATTTAGATAGAGTATATGGGGTAGTAGGATTTGATTTTTGACCTTGACATCTATAACATTTTGAAATGTAGACTTACCACTTAAAAATGTGTAAATTAGTTTAGGAATCTAAGTAGTGTGCTAATTAAGATATTCTTTTATGCTAAGTTAATTTAAATAATAATAATAAAAATTGCTTCATTGCTCATGCTGTAATGCTACATTGAATACAAAACGTACACCCAAAATAACGACAATTAAAAGCTAGAACAATCTAGACCAAGAATTACGCGACTTAGCCCTTAAATATTGGACAACTTTATTGGAACTTGTATTTCTTCTCGTCATGCGTTAACATCCAAAATAAATACATGTTCCGAACAAACCAGCTAATGTCCACTCTGCAATTCGCACCAGCTTTTTAAACACCTTGAGCTAAAGTCCACTGCAATTTGTTGCAGCTTTTTAGACATATGTACTCAGATTTCAAACATATGTACTCAAATGTGGACGTTTTTACTCATTATTAATTTGAAGGTCTAAGGTTTAGTTGTAGGAGGAAATGGGTCAACATTTCGGTGGAGCAAAATTACCCATTCATAATTTTTAATGTATATTTATTTATCATATTGTTCAATTTTTTTATTAATTACTTGTGTGCATTTTAATGGTTTTTTGAATGGATAACAGAAGACTTTTATTTTTTTAATATATATATTTTAAATTTAATATATTATAATTGTATTCAATTATTACATCTTTGTGTATATATATATATTTTAAAAACATGTTAAATACAAGGTTTTACAATTAAACATAACTATATTCAATTATATATATATATATATTAAAAACATGTTAAATACTAAGCTTTTACAATTAAACATATATATTTAATACTTTATTAATAATAGATATTACACCTCTTGAGTCTTTGATGAACCTCACCACTGTGAAGTTCATCAAGGACTCAAGAGGCGAGGTTCATTATGAACCTCTTGAGTCCTTGATGAACTTCACAGAGGTGAGGTTCATCAAGGACTCAAGAGGTGTAATATCTATTATTAATAAAGTATTAAATATATATGTTTAATTGTAAAAGCTTGGTATTTAACATGTTTTTAATATATATATATATATTAAAAACATGTTAAATACCAAGCTTTTACAATTAAACATATATATTTAATACTTTATTAATAATAGATATTACACCTCGATTTCATAATGAACTTCACAGAGGTGAGGTTCATCAAGGACTCAAGAGAAAAGAGTTTCTAGGGTTTTACAAAACTCTCACTAGGATTTAAATTATGCTCACAGCTTTATAATGGCAGCGAAGATTATAGTTATCTTTGAACTATATATAGCTATGTTTAAATTTTTATCTTTGAATTATATATAATTATGAATTAAATTATTTCTAAACTATTTTTATCTTAACTTTTATTTTTTGAACTATATACAATTATTAATTAAATTATTTATACATTATTTTCAACAAGGTTTCAGCAGCTTTGCTGCTATTTTACTTGTTTACATTTTATTATTTCATATATTTTGTTGTTGTATTTCTCATAATTTTATTTTTATTTTTTATATGTTGATTGATCTCTATGTAATTTATCCTTGTCTTTAATATATTCAATCAAATTATTTTTAATTTATATTTGAAATCAATGTATCTAGTTCTTTTTATAGTGCATTGTTATTTATATATTGGTATTTTATATAAAGTTGATATTAAAATATTTTTCATAAAATGAATATTAAAATATTTTTATTATATTATTTTTTATAAATTATCATTTCCATATAAAATAGAAAATAAATTACATATTATTTTACATTAAATCACATAAATATTTTAACCATAAGATATTTTTAATTTACATTAAATTACATAAATAGTTTAACCATAAAATATTTTTAATATATATATATATATGATTTTTTTTCATATTATATATATATATATAATTTTTTTCCTTATTATATCCAATATCACTACTATGGTATTAATGTCACAATTATACAAATGGTAAATCCAACTCCGAATTTTATTTTGAATTTTCTCGCCCAACTCCGTGTTTTATTTTGAATATTTTCCGCATCTAGTAATAAATGCCCATTTCTTCTTGTATTTCAATAGCGATTCATTATATCTAATATCGGTAAGCCGGAACCTTGAGATTCGGATCTGTCGTCTCTGGCGCGTGGTGGACGTGTGGACGTGTGGGTTTTCGTGGTGTGCGGTGTGGGTATTTCCCTTTAATCATAATTCTCATTATTGTGAACCTGTGTAGCCGTTTCCTTCTTAATCTCCCGTGCTCGGATATTGTCTGCTGGAAAGATTTGCCGTTTCCTTTTAATCTCCCGTGTTTGGATACTGTCTGCTGGAAAGTTTTGCCGTTTCCACCTTAAACCTCCCGTTTTCGGGTTATTGTCTGCTGGGAAAGGTTTTCGGGTCGGTTCCACGGCAGTTTCGTTTTGGGGTTTAACAATGGATAACGTTTTTGGAGATACGGTGCCGGAACCCATCATCCCGGAAGACGGCAGCTTAAATGTATCAGATTACATGATTGAAGAGGCGGGGTTATTCCAGTCGGATGAACATTTCAGGGATCAGTTAAAGGGCAAGAGGGCCCTTAACGCTGGTGGCCGCCAAAATGCTCCGCGTGGCAAGGTATATCGACGACACCCGGCTGGGCGTCGGACACATGGTGGGTCGGGGGGGTCGGACCCCTCCGTTGGCAGTGGACAGGAATACCCGGAGATGGGTAACAAACCTAACCCTGGTTCTTCCTCTCGTGCGGCCCGTCGTCTGAATGGGAGATATTTTCGGCGTCCTGGTGAGTCTTGGCTGACTGTTGGTCGTGACATTGGACTGGAGGAGGTCGTTGAGGCCAATATGACAGTTCTTGTGGGGAAATTTTCATACCATGCTATGAACCGGAGAGATATTGTGGCTTGGGTCACGGAGAAATGGCGACCTCTGCTAAACTACACTCCTCAAATTTTCGCCATGGCTTGTGGGTGGTACGGCTTCAAGTTTGAAGAAGAGGCTCAGTGCACTCTTATTATGGACAGAATTTGGCTACACGGTTCTAGAAGCTTAATGTTACAGAAATGGCAGACGGATTTTGATCCTGAAACTGCCTCGGTGCGCCTCCGACATTTGTGGGTTCTTTTGCCTGGGCTCCCTCTTGCTCTCTGGAATCGAGGGGCTTTTGAGGCTATTGGTAACAGTTTGGGGAGATTTCTACATGTTGAGGATGAGCATTTGAACGGCTTTGATAGACGCATGGGACGGGTCCTCGTGGAGGTGGACATTTCTCTGGGATTAATTGATGTATTAAACATCCGATGGCGTGGCCGGATTTTTACACAGATTATTGATTATTGGGGCATCCCATTTCCCTGTTCCAACTGCAAGGAGGTGGGGCATTTGTGGCGTCAGTGCACTGCACCTGCTTCTTCTGGGCGTCTCAAGGATGGTGGTCCTTTCTGGTCGTCAGATGATGGGAGCGATATTGAGCGGGATACCTCGGGTTCGATGGACGGCTTCTCCAACCGAGTTCCCTCTCTGGACGCTCCGGACTCTGCTCTATTCCGTAAGTTAGAATCTCAGGACCCAAATTTTTTCCATTCACTGAATGAATTGGATATATCGTTTATAAATGCACTTGATTTAAATCATGGTAATAATGGGAATTACATGAGCCGCAAACATCACTTGATTTCCTCATCTTCTGGTACTGAATTCATACCAAATGAAACCGGGGGGATGGGTGGCCATGACATGGGGAACGGGCTGCATGAGATTGGGCATTTGGCGAGGCAGATATACACACCTCCTGACAATTCGGTATCTCCCGGGATACCTCTTACGGACACTCCGACTGTGATTATATCCAGTGATATTGACGCCCCTTTGAAGCCACGGGATGATGATGCGACGGGTGGGGGGTCGTTGTCTTTGATAGAACCTTTGGTGGGGACTGCTACTGAACCGGGGGGGCCCGAGGTGGGGGCTCCGGTCGTCAATTCGGTTAATGGGCTGATAAACTCTGTGGAGCCTGGCGATAGGGTAATACTCATACCTTCCTATTCTGAGATGGTCAAGAAGGTGTCTATTCCTACTTTTTACAAAAACCGGCCTGCTGGAAGGACGATGACCATTGGTGATGGTGGGGGGGGGGGCTATAGATGTGCCCGCCACTAATTTTGGGGGGGGGGGACAGCCAATACTGTAAAAGATGTTGGTACTACGGGGGACTCTTGTATTCTTAAAGGAGCCCGTAGGGGCGGACTGGTTCTGGAACTCTCCCCTCTTAAAACGAGGAGCGCCAGGAAAAATAAGAAGGCCTCCACGGGGGGGATTGTGGATGCCTGTGTCACTGTGAATTCCCCCTTATCTACTGATACCCGGGCTCTTAGAGGATTGAAAGCCCTTGCAAGGGTTCGAAAATGATCTTTTTCTCCTTAAATATTCGGGGTGTGGGGGGGCTTCCCAAACAATTAGCCCTCAAGAGAGTACTTCATATTACAAATCCAGATTTGGTTCTGTTGCAGGAAACTATGCTTTGTGGGGAAAGGGCACGTATTTTCTTTAATAAAGTTAAGCCGGGGTGGATGGTTTGCACCGCCGACGCAGTTGGCCTATCTGGAGGTCTTTTAGCGGCTTGGAACCCAGCGGTTCTGAGACTTGATCCCTCTATCACTTCTCTGGGCATCTTATTATCGGGCAATATCAGAGGGTCGGATAAAAATGTCAATATCATCAACTGCTATGGGCCTTATGCTGACAGGTTGACTTTCTGGGATGAGGCAGTCAATAATCATTTGCTGGAACTGGAAAATTTAATCGTGGCTGGGGATCTCAACTTCACTTGGGGTGATGAGGAGGTCTGGGGCTCGGTGGCTCGTAGAGACATGATGGGACCTTTCTTCAAACAGCTCTTCATGAAATTCACACTGGTAGACATTGAGCCATGCCCGATGGCTCCCACATGGACTAATGGTCGGGGGGGGTGATATGTTGATCCAGAAACGCATAGACCGGTTCCTTATCTCTGAATCTATGTTGGATGGTCTTCACAATTACAGATCCTGGATCCATCAAATCAAAATCAGCGACCATCTACCTATTATTTTGCAATTTGAGGTGGAAGCCGGTCAAAAATGCTATCCTTTTAAATTCAATTCTACTTGGCTTCTGGATGGGGAATACACTCAGAGTGTGCGGAACTGTTGGCTTCAGGCGGATGTTGCGGGGGAACGCTCGGCCATGGATAAGCTGGCGGTGAAGTTGAAGATCTTAAAGGATCACACTATCAGATGGGAAAAAAACAAAAAAGCTGATTTGGGCCGTGAACTAAAGGAGATTGAATTGGAATTGACCACGCTGATGCTGGGTTCCACTGGGACAGACTTCAGCCCTGAAGATGCTTTGAAGATTTCTTCGTTGGAGAGCCGTAAATTGGGTATCCTCCTTATACAAGAGGAGTCCTGGAGATTGAAGAGTCGGGCTATTTGGATCAAGTCCGGGGACCAGAATACAAAATTTTTTCATCAATTTGCTGACTCCCGTCGGATGCAAAATACTATATGGGATCTTAATGATCACTGTGGTAGGCGGATTTGGGGGTCTGACGAATTGATGGGGGAAGCTGTTCACCATTTCCAGGAATACTATTGTGACCCTAAAAATACCTCTATGGCGGAGCAATTTAAAGTTATTAAGGAATACCCACGCATGTTCAATGAGGCGGAGGGGGATGACATATTCTTGGAGGTCACACTGGCTGAAGTGGAATGTACTTTGCGTGGGTTCTCCAAAGATAAGGCTCCGGGTCTGGATGGGTGGACCGTGGAACTTTTTCTACACTTCTTTGATATTATGGGGGAGGACATCAGGGTGGCTGTTGAGGAATCCCGGAGACAAGGAGCTGTATCTGGGGCTTTCAATTCCACATATCTGACTCTTATACCGAATTCCTCCCACCCGAATAATTATAATGAGTTCCGTCCTATAGCCCTCTGTAATTTGGTCTACAAGATTATTGCAAAAGTTATTGCTGACCAGATCAAACCGATATTATCCAGACACATATCAGTTGAACAATATGGCTTCTTGCAGGGTCGACAGATCCATGATGCTGTGGGTGTGACACAGGAAGTATTCCACTCTATAAAAAAGAAACACCTTTCTGCCCTTATTCTTCAGCTGGATCTGGTGAAAGCATATGATCGGGTGAATTGGAACTTCCTGAAATTTATTCTGATTCAAATTGGGCTGCCTTGGAGGGTGATGAAATGGATTATGGCTTGTGTAACCTCTGTTAATTATGCAGTTCTGATCAATGGTCTTCCCACGGATTTTTTCAAGGTCTCACGGGGACTTCGACAGGGCTGTCCTCTATCTCCACTTCTCTTCCTTTTGGTCATTGAAGGCCTGAGTTTATCTATACATACGGCTAAGAGGGATGGAAGGATCCTGGGCATACAAATTACCAGAGATATTTCTGTCTCACACTCCCTGTTTGTGGACGATGTAATGCTCTTTGGTATTGCAACTCTTGAGGAGTGGACTCAACATAAACGGATTCTGGAACTGTTCTGCTCGGTTTCTGGTATGATCATCAATTATAACAAATCTCGATTCATTAAACACTCTCTATTGGGGGAGGTAGAAAACTCCATTGGTTCAATATTTCCCTTAAATTTCTTGGAGCTGGAGGCTGGTACGAAATATCTTGGCTTCTTTATAAAGCCATCTAACTATTTGGTGAAGGATTGGAGCTGGCTCATCCGACGTTTCGAGGGACGTATCAGTCATTGGAGCTACCGCAACCTATCTCTGGGGGGCAGACTCACGCTGGCAAAAGCGGTTCTACAGAACCTGGGAGTGTACTGGTTTACACTCTGCAAAGTCCCACGGTCTGTTCTATGCCACATTCGACGCAAGTTGTATAATTTTTTATGGTCCGGCTGTGGTGGACAGGAAAAATATCATCTTATTGGTTGGGCCCGGCTGGCCCGACCCTGGAAATTGGGTGGCTGGAATATAAAGAACTTGGACTTATTTGTTACGGCCCTACATGCGAAGAGCCTGTGGCGTGCTCTTTTTAACAACTCTGTCTGGGGTCGTATTATTAGAGCCAAGTACTTGAGGAACACTCCTGTTGAGGTTTGGCTCCGGGGGAATCGGTCGGTCTCGGTGGGGGTATCCAATATCTGGAGCGGGTTGCTCGGATCTACAAAAATCATTTCCCATTGGATTGCTTGGCTACCAGGCAATGGACGCGACATAAAACTGGGTCTTGACCCGATCCTGGGTGGTCCTTCCGAGCATATACTATCTGTCGAATTGAGGGCCCATCTCAGCTCAAAAGGCTATTACACTCTGGCTCATGTGATGGGTCAGTTCATGGGGGGACGACCCCATTGGTTATCGGCCACTCAGCTGGGTTTATCTGGCGCTATGGCTTTGGAGTGGGACGCTTATATTGGGCCTCTTTACCAATCTAACACACTATTATCTGATAAGGCTGACAAATTGGCTTGGTCTTGGGATGTGGCTACTGGGGTGCCTTCTGCAAAATTGGTCTATGATGCTCTGTTTGCCGATTCATGCGCTGACATCAGTTGGTGGGAACCATATATTTGGAAACTGGTCATTCCTCTCAAAATTAAGTGTTTTATTTGGCTTGCGTTATCAAACCATATACTCACGTGGGATAATTTATGTCGTCATGGTTTCTGTGGTCCGGGATGGTGTCCACTATGCCGCTGTTCGGCGGAGACAGTGGATCATCTGTTCTCGGCTTGTTCTTTCATTCAGGAGCTATGGGAGCTGGTTGCTCAGAGATCCAGCGTACAGTTCTGCTGGGGGATGCAATCCTTTATTGAATGGTTGGAGGCTTGGACGAGCCTTCACTCTGAATGTGTCGAACTTCCTTTCTTCATGATATGGGAGGTGTGGCGTGCTCGCAATGCATACATTTTCGAAGATCTGAAACCACATTGTGCATCATTATGCAATAAGATCATTGCTGCTCACAAGGAATACATATCTGCCTTTGGTGCGGGTGTTGGCTCGAGTACGCGGACATTGAGGAATCGCTTGACTCCTCCTATACTTGTCTTTCCTTGTGGTTTTTTCGACGGGGCTGTTGTTCGTTTGAATGGCACTGGGGGTGCCGGAGCAACTATACACATCTCCAATACTACCACTGTTCATTATTGGCTGAACCTGGGCAATGGTTCTAACACTCGAAGTGAGATTTGCGCCCTATGGCTCTTATTATTCTGTGCCCGGAAACGGATGATTTCATCCCTGGTTATTTTTGGTGACTCGCAGGCCATTATCGCCTGGGCAAAAGGCATTGCTTCTCTGAATATTCTCCTGCTCAAACACTGTTTGGAGGAGGCTAGAAAGCTCATGCTAGAATTTGAGCACATTCACTTTGAACATATTTTCAGGGAGGTCAATCTGGAGGCGGATATGCTCTCGAAACGGGCTCTCAACACTCAGCCTGGGGTCATCATGTGGCAGGAATGGCGGGATGATTTGCTATTTTCTCATGGTTCCTACTTATTACATTGGTCTTGAGGGCGTCTGTCTTATTTTGTTCTTATATTTTTCTTTCCACAGGTTTTTATGCGGCTGGATACTTATATGTTTTGTAGTTTACATGTGCAGATACTTGATCATGATACGCCCAATATCTTGTTGGGAAAATCTATATTATCTCTCATATATTTTTGCGGCTTTATCTCATCCACATGCAGATGCAGACTCAGATAGGGTGTAATATTAGTATTACACTCCATTCCCTGCAGGGGTGTTTATATTTTGGACTTTTTATGGGATGCTTATACTTATGATGTTGTGGCCTTTGCTTTTCTGATTTTATTGGACACATAGCAGACTGACTATGGGTTTTAGCAGCTATTGTTGACTGTTTTAGACAGACCACTTGATTTTCATATTGATGATATAACCGGTTTGTTCCGGGGATTTCATATTGGCAGATTTGTATGTATTTGAACAATGACTTGACAGTTGGACATATTTTACTATTTCGCATATTAATAGTAAGTTATATTTTTCTATGAAAAAAAATATCTAATATCGGTAATACATGGATATTTATTATTCAGGTTATTCATTATGATCTAAATGTTGTTAGATTCATAAAATCTGCTCTCTTGAATGGAATTACACATTCTTTGAAGGATCTAGAAACATGGGCAATTTAGAAGTGTACTTTATCTTTAAAAGTTGATCATGCCAAACAAATACAAAATAAAGTGTGTATATAAATACATTTAAAAAAAAACCATTTAAGTTGTTATTTATTTAAAAGGAGTCAAAGATAACTAATCTATATAAATATTTTTATAACAGAACACTCCTATCTATTATACATAATAACAGTTTTCCAAGCCTAATATGCACTCCAAAATATTGTACTTATTAAAAGTACTAGAATCTCCAAAAAACTAAAAATTGTCTAAGACTAGAACAAATACATAGAACCTTTGAAAATTACAAAGTTTCCCAAAATTTCTTTAAAATGTAAGTATCCATCCATCGCCCTCTTTGATCTAGTTTATTAGTTGTCATGTTAAATTGTTGGAAGACATGAGGAAAAGATATGTGATAAATTGCTTCTTTAATTCTAAAATCTTATTGCACCATTGTTTCAACTTTAAGACATATTGTATCTTTGTTTTTTCCGCAGCCCAGTCCACAATCACCCCGTTGAACTTTGGTTGTCATTGATGTCAACTAATGTCAAAGAGGATATCCATTGATTCAGTTTGATTCATTGATGTCAACTGATGTCAAAGTGGATATAGCATTCATATGGCAGCTTAAAGAAGTATATGGAAGTCACTTTGAAGAAGTATATGCACAAAATGGTGAAGGACATGGATGATAGTGTGAAGAAGTATATCTAGAATTTGCATCCAGTATGAAGATGTGTGTCCAAGGATACATCATGCATGATCAGTATGAAGAAGAAAATCAGAAAGCTACATCATGCAAATCTAGTTCAAAGAAGCACATAAGCAATGTATCCTACTACATGTGGTACTAGCACAGATATCAAGTCCACCAAGTCATATGCTCTCAATGAAGCAGTCAAAGAACTAGTTGGACAAAGGTACATGTGCCAAGGAGTTGTTTAAGAAAAGGTACAAGTATGCAAGCACGTCGTGAGAAGACTTTGGAATGCATAAGCATTGTTTGGTCAAAGATCGAGAGTGCGCAAACAGTAAGAAACTAAATAGTCCTGAAAGCGCACAAATCTTGCCAATCAGAAGATGCTTTCACTTGGTAAAGGGTGCACAAGTTCCAAGAAGGGTCAAGTAGCTAAAGTTGTTTATGCGCAAACCCTACAAGTCGATAATACAGTAGATGTGTAAGTCCCACACATAATGGTACTGCAAGGGTCAAAGTCCTACCAAGTAGAAGTTATTTTATGCGCAGATTCTGCAAAGCATTAATACATCAGGAGCGCAACACACACAAGGGATGATATGACAAGGGTTAAAGACTCATCAAGTTGAAGAGAAAGGATGTGCACATACCTCAAAGCAACGGTACATCAAGAGCGCAAGAGTACATCACTAAGGTGTAAGTCCCACTAAGTCAGGGACCATGGATACGCAAGACCCACAAAGGATGGCACATCAGCAGCACAAAAGATGACATGTGGCAAAAGAAAAATCCATGAAGTATTGAAGAAGATATGCCACAACCAACTTGTGGACATACAATCCGTGCAGGTCATGTATAAATAGAGATGCAAGTTGGAGATTTGAAATAAGCTTGATGGCAAGATCATAGAGCTTTAAGTGGAAGATACATATTTATATTCGGGGCATCAAGGGCTCGAGGAAAGAACAACATGATCTAGCGAGGAGCCGAGTGCGCACATACAGAGGAATGATGCAACTGATAGTGCACATAATGTTGTTGTAGATATGTGACGGATGCACAAATACTGAAAGGAAGAAACACATAAGCATGTGCAACTGTGTGAATATTAAATGACATGATTACAGACAGCATGCAGACAGTCACAGATGTTGTAAGTAAGGAAGTAGCGCAAAGACATAACAGAAGTATATCAGTGATACGGATTTATGCAGGAACGAAATGAATGAAGCAAATAATAGAGTAAGCACAATAATATTGCAGAGAACACAGTGATAGAGTAAACACACACTTCTATTAATTAATGAAATAAAGAGACTATAAAACTATTGAGCAATACATAGCTAGAATGGTGGTAGCTTATCTCTGATAAGAGATGTGGCGGCTACACTCACCCGTGACCAAGATGAATTCCAAAAAAGAGGCCAGGGGGCCTTATTTATCAAAAACATGAAGCAATTAACCCTAAACATCCAAAACCTAACCCTAGGAGGTGAATCGTTTTGAAGCTTGTGGGCCCCAAGGGGGTTAGCTGAGCAGTCAACTTCCCGAGGTCATAACTTTTGCATACGAACTCCGTTTCGGGCGAATTATAGCTCATTGGAAAGGCCTACCCGAGAAAGAAAAGATGAGATCTCTAGCTAAATGTTAGCATTAAGCTAACATTTGGAAAATGGATCACAAAAAAACATCATTTAGGGCCTCAAAATGGACCCGGAAGTTTAGGACCCGAAAAACCATAGACATTTTGACAAAACATTGATTTGAGCCAGAGGAATAGGTGGGTGGCCATTGATACCCATCTGGATCAATCAAGTGATGTGCAGATGTTTGGTTGATGTATGGAGACTGAAGTGGAGTATGTGAAGTTGAGAATTCCACTTGATGCACGACGATAGAATAGTAGCAGGATCTAGTAAGTGCGTTATGATGAGGATGATCTGAGACAAGTGCATTAAACCGAAAGGATGAATCAATTAATGCATGGCATGTTGCATACTGTCTAAAAGACTGTGGCACTTAAACAAAATTGACACATCAGTAAGTGCGCAGTTCCATTTGTTACTGGTGCATTATCTCAGATCAACAAACTATCAATTGAAAGCGTAGTATTAGTTGGTAAGTGCAATTGTGTAATTGCAAATCAACAGAGCATACCTTAGCGTAGACTGTAGAATCAATAGCACACAGTACATGAAGTAAGACATCAGTAGAAGTGTAGAATTGAGAGGAATGAGAAGTCAAGTGATGTATGCAGTATAGTGACAGTGGATCGTCTGCACACAAAGGTATCGCACAGCAAAACTAATATCAGAAGATCATAAATGTGTGCAAGTTGGAAGTTCAGTAAGTCAGAATCATATATTGGATATCTGGGCAGCAGGATGGGGCAAGGAGCAGGGGGTTGTATACTCCTTCCAGTTGGTGCAGGAGAACACAGGGAGTTGGAAATTCCTTCATGTCAATGTCTATAAAACCAAGGGGTTAGTGCCTCCTTCCAGTTGATGGTGGTAAATATAGGAATTTGGTGCTTCCTTGAATGTATTATTTTCATTACAAAAGATAATTCCATGGTTTTCTCTCAATTGGGTTTCCACGTCAAAAATCCTATGTGTTATGTGTTATTTGTCTTGGTGCATATATAGATGAATGATTTTGTTTATATTGGATGCATAACTAAAGATCAAGATTAAGTTAAGACTAATATTTTAAAGAAGGTAAAAACTGCTAATAGCTACACTAATATTGATTCACCCCCCCTCTTAGTATTAAATCGATTCCAACAATTGGTATCAGAGCGGGTGTCTTCAGTAATAGATTAACATCTGGAAGATAGATCATTACGCATATATGGACAAGAAGGAAGGTCTTCCTACTAACAGAGAACCAAGGTTTGATGGAACCAATTATACCTTTTGGAAGGTCATAATGGAAGTATACTTGCAATCACTAGGATCAAATGTTTGGAAATCTATTTTTGATGGTTACAATATCCCAACAGGTGTACCAGTTAATCCAGAACAAAGGAGAATCTATGAAAGCAATGCAAAATCTAGAAGCACAATGCTATGTGGTTTGGTAAATAATGAATTCGTCGAGATTATGCACTACGCTTCAGCCAAGGAAGTTTGGGACAGGCTCAAAGGTGTTTATAAAGGTGACAAAAAGGTAAAGAAAGAAAAGTTGTAGAACTACTCAAGACTATTTGAATATCTGAGAATGAAAGATGAAGAAAACATTACCTCATATTTCTTAAGTGTAGATGAGATAGTTAATTCTATCAAAAGTATTGGGTTTACTTTGGAAGAAGAATTCGTGGTACATAAAATATTGAGAACTTTACCCTCAAGGTTTGATGCGAAGGTGTCTATGTTAGAAGACCGAGCTAATATTGAAGACCTAATGAAGGATGAGATTCAAGGGATTTTGACTGCATACGAGATGAGAACTGAGAAAGAGACTCCCCTCAGAAAGGAAGTTGCTTTTAAAGCCACTGGAAAGGATAAGCATGATCATGACAACGATTTTTGTGATGAGTCAGATGATGAAGAATCAAAAAATTTCAAAAGGTTGAAAATAGGACGAGGTAAGTATAAGAATAATTTTCCTTTCAAATGTTTCAAATGTGGAGGAATAGGTCATTATGCCTTTAAGTGTCCTTACAAATAAAACAGAGACAGTGACAACAACGAGGAATCCAATTCGTATGATCAGAAGACTGCGTGATCTCAACACAAACCTGAAAATAAAAAGAGGATTCCAAAACAAAGGAAGAGTCTATACATTGAGGAAGGAAGCAATTCATATGAAAGAAGTGACTACGGTGAAGAAATAAAAGAAGTACTTTTCATGGCTCATGTGGAAGAAGAAAGAAGAGATGAAAAGAACAAGAGCAATTCAAAGAATACTCCAGTTGCACAAAGCAAACCAGGATCACTAGACAAATACTTCTTTAGTGGATCATTCAATACATATCCAAATCCAGTTGTTGAGGTCAACATTGATATTCAATCTGAATAAGATGAAGATACTGCATACATTGACTGAGAAGGTGAATTGATTAGTTCCCTGGATGACTTAAAGAAGTCAAGGAAGAAGAATATATTTTTGTAGGAACAGTTGTTGAAGTATGAAGAGCAGGACAAGCCATTTCAAGAATCTCTTGATGCATAAATTTGTGAAAAGGAAACCAACTATGATATTCAACTGATTGGTGCACAAGACAAGGTTAAAGTGCTTGAGGAAGAGGAAGTTGATTTGAAAGGTTCTTTGGAAGAATTAGTATAGAAAATCAAGATGGTGACAAATCAGCTTGAGGAGAAGGACAAAGAGATATTTTGTCTAGAAGACAAATTGATTGAAGTAAAGGGAAAGAAACAAGTCCAAGATCCCACAGTGATTTGCGCACATCAAGAAAACAACAAGGTTAGTATTGATGATGAAGTAAAAGAAAAGTTCAAAGACAACACATCAATCTTGAACAAAATTCTGGACAATCAGAGATCACCAGAAGACAGAACAGGTCTTGGTTATGAAAAGTCATCAAAGAAGGTCTGCAATAGAGAATATTTCCCTAATCGTGTTAAGTCCTTCAGGTATGATATTCCTTCAACTACAACTATTTTCAATATACTAACCAAAGAAGGATCAATAGGGTGAAGTATGTAAGATGCAATCATTTTGGTCATATTGAAAAATATTTTCAAACTGTGAGATGTTATGCATGTGATGGTTTTGTACATAAGGCTATGTATTGTCGAACAACAGTAAACTATCCAGATGAATATTTATTGTGCAAAGGAAACCACACGCACCATAGTAAAAAATATATGGTGCAAAATCAAGCCAAAAGTGCGCACAACAAAACATGGGTAAGGAAATCTCCTCAGAAGTGCGTTGGAGATGCAGACAATCCAAGTGCATCTAATGCAGTAAGAAATGTATGCCTCTCTGGATAATCCCATAAGGATTAAGTGAGACCCTTGAGTTAAACATGATTCATCATAAGGAATTCAAGGGGTGTGTTAGTTAGGTATGTGGTTAGAATGTGTATGTCACAGTATTCATTATGGTTGCACAAGGTTATGTGTTAAATTTGTAATGTTACGAAAAAATTCAGATACATGCACACATTAAGTTGCTGCTGAGTTATCTTGCATGTGATACAATACAAAGCAAAGTATTTGTTTGAATTTAGTAGTGTGGATGCAAAAAATATAATTGTTGCATGGAGAAACAAACATTGTTGAAAGATAGATTGCATGAGTCTGTGCAAAATGGAACTTTTATTATATTCAAAATCAGTATGTATAAAATTGCATGAGTCGAGACTCAATGCCATGGCCAAAATGTATACACAAATAAAGGGTGGAAAAATTGAAACATGCTAAAGCATTCGGCTACAGCCACAGCTAAAGTTCAATTGATGTATCTGGCTAGTTCGCAAGATGAAGCTCCAAATCCACCGGCACCAATGTTGTACACTTTGAAGAAGGACACATAGGAAGAAGTTGCAGGGTTGCAGACGATGATGGTTCAACATGATGAGGTTGAAGTAAGGACAGTTCATCCAAAATCAGTTGTTTTTGGTGTTCCAGATTGTCAACCCGATGGCTCAAGTAGGTCATTTGCTCAAAATGCCTGAGATACACCTATGACTGAGCATACTGGTATTGGTACTCAGCATTCTCCATTCGGCATTTCCATGCACCCATGTCAAATCTCGGGCATGTGAACTTAGATTGTTGAGTCTGAACGGAAAGTCACACATTCTCAAGGGGGTTGTTCATTTGTTGATAGAAGGAAGCCATTGAAATAAAGGAGAATAACCAGATGCCAATGTTACATGGAAATGCAGAAGGGATAATGGTGATAAATTAGGCATTGCTCATGTAACTCTTATAGAGTTGAATGGAAGGTGTTTGTGCACATATAATTAATTTGATAATATATGCATTCAATATTGCGCAAGTCAAAGAAGGTGGTGGAATCGTGAAAATTGAATGTCGAATTTAATAATCCTATGGAAAGGTGTACAGAAATCTAAAATTCAATTCATTTGGTCATGCGATGAAATGATGTTTCCCCAAAAGCTCAAGTACGATGGTGACATGCAATGGATCTCACATGTATTAAGTATGTATGCTTTAATGTAGAGTTGGCGGACAAACATGCCAAATATTTGGTTGTCATGGAAAGATATGGGACAATAATAAATGTGACAAGGCAAAGTGACAGCGCAGTAAATGCGACAAGGCAAGGTGACAGTGCAGTAAATGCAACAAATGAAGCATTTAGGCGCGGAAAGGAAGCAAATGAAAAGACAAAGCAGAACCAGGAAAAGGTGTTGGCACTCTCCAGTTGGCACGAAAGAATGTCTGCATGGATAACTGCTCAAAGAATAATGAAGTGTTGTGACATGAACAGGAGATCAAAATGAAGGTATAATGTAACACCTATAATAAGAAAGCAATCAAAGCAAATTATGAAATGATATCACTGAAAAATTACACCAAAGGGGAAGAAATGCATGAATTTGAAAGAACAGATGGGAGAAAAGCATGAATTTGTTTGTACATAAAGTTGAATGCAGCAGAGAAGAACCAGAATGGAGAGAAGTAATAAGACTATTTAAGAAACATCATAGAGATACAGTAGACGTGAGAGAGTGTGAAGTAGATCACTTGGAGAAATGGCATGAAGATGACTATACATATGGTATGTGCAAAAGCAACAGAAAGCAGAAGAAGTACTGACAACAGAAACTGCATAATTCAAAATCCCAAAGCACTCATGGGGGGCACATACACAGGGGGAGCAGTGCAACAATTACAGATGAAGCATACAGTTCAAAGAAGATCATACACAGCTTCATAATATTTTGACATCAATGCCAAAGGGAGATATTGTTGAAATTTGGTTGTCATTGATGTCAACTAATGTCAAAGAGGATGTAAAATTATTCATTTTAAGTCATTGATGTCAATTGATGTCAAAGTGGATACAACATTCCTATGCCAGCTTAAAGAAGTATATGGAAACTACTTTAAAGAAGTATATGTGCAAGATGTTGAAGGACATGGATGCCAATGTGAAGAAGTATATCTAGAATTTGCATCTAGTCTGAAGATGTGTGTCCAAGGATACATCATGCATGATCAATATGAAGAAGAACATAAGGAAGGTACATCATTCAAATCCTTTTCAAAGAAGCACATAAGCAATGTATCCTACTACATGTGGTACCAGTATAGGTATCAATTCCACCAATTCATACTCTCTGAAGGAAGCAGTCAAATAACCGGTTGGACAAAGGTACATGTACACAAGCATCCAATGAGTTGGTTAAGAAAAGGTAAAAATGTGTAAGCATGTCGTGAGAAGACTCTAGAATGTGCAAGCATTGTTTGGTCAAAGTTAGGGAGTGCGCAAATAGTAAGAAACTGAATAGTATTGAAAGCACACAAGTCTTTCCAATCAAAAGATGCTTTCATTCAATAAAGGGTGCAAAAGTTCCAAGAAAGGCATAGCAGTTTAAGTTGTTTATTTGAAAACCCCACAACAAGGTGATACGACAGATGCACAAGTCCCACATGTAATGGTACTACAAGGGTCAAAGTCCCACCAAGTAGAATTTATTTTATGCGCAGATTCTACAAAGCATAATACATCAGGAGCGCAACACCCACAAGGGATGGTAAAGCAAGGGTCAAAGACTCATCAAGTTGAAGAGAAAGGATGTGCACATACCTCAAAGAAATGGTACATCAAGACCGCAAGAGTGCATAACTAAGGTCTAAGTCCCACTAAGTCATGGACCATGGATGCGCAAGACCCACAAAGAATGACACCTCAGGAGCATAGAAGATGACATGTGGGAAGAAAAAAAATCCGTGAAGTATGGAAGAAGGGATGACGCAACCAACTTGTGGACATACAATCTTTGTAGGACACATATAAATAGAGATGCAAGTTGGAGATTTGGAGTAAGCTTGATGGTGATATCATAGAGCTTCAAGTGGAAGATACAAATTTATATTCGGGGCATCAAGGGCTTGAGGAGGGAAATCATGATCTAGTGAGTATATGAGTGCACACATACAGAGGAATGATGCAGGTGATAGTGTGCAGAAAGATGTTGTAGATATGTGACGGATGCGCAAATACTAAAAGGTAGAAACATAGAAGCATGCGCAACTTCCTGAATATTAAATGACAGGATTGCAGACAACACACAGACAATCACATATGTTGTAAGCAAGGAATTAGCGCAAAGACAGAATTGAAGTATATCAAGTGATGCCTAGATGTTTGGATGATGTACGAAGAATGAAGTGAAGTGTGCGAAGTTGAGAATTCCATCAGATGCGCGACAATGGAATAGAAGTAGGATCTAGTAAGCGCGTCATGATGAGGATGATATGAGACAAGTGCGTTAAACTGAAAGGACGAATAAATTGATGCACAGCATGTCGTATATTGTCTAAAAGACTATGGCACTTAAATCGAATGGACACATGAGTAAGTGTGAAGTTCCATATGTTACAGGTGCATTATCTCATATCAAAAAACTACCAATTGAAAGCACAATATTAGGTTGTAAGTGCAGCTGCGTAGTTGCATATCGACAAAGCATACCTTAGCGCAGACTGTAGAATCAGTAGCACACATTGCATGAAGTAGTACATAGGTAGAAGTGTATAATTGAGAGGAATGAGAAGTCAAATGATGTATGGAGTACAATGACAGTGGATCATCTACATACAAAGGTAGCATACAACAAAACTAATATCAGAAGATCAAAAGTGTGCACAAGTTGGAAGTTTAGTAAGTCATAATCTTATATTGTATATCTAGGTGGAAGGATGGGGAAAGGAGCAGGAGGTTGTAGCCTCCTTCCATCTTGTGTTGGAGAACATAGGGATTCAAAGCTTCCTTCAGGTTTGTTCCTGTAAGACCAGGGGGTCAGTGCCTCCTTCTAGTTGGTGCTGGTAAATACAGGAAGTTGGTGCTTCCTTGAATATATTATTTTCATTGCAAAAGAGTATTCCATGGTTTTCTCCCAATTGGGTTTCCACGTCAAAAATCATGTGTGTTCTATGTTTTTTGTCTTGGTGCATATATAGATGAATGATTTTTTTTATATTGGATGGATAAATAAAGATTGATATGAAGTTAAGACTAATCTTTTAATTAAGGTAAAAATTGTTGATAAATGCACTAATATTGATTCACTCCCCCTCTCAGTATTAAATCAATTCCAATACACCCTCGAATATCCAACCACTTGTAAATGGTAAATACCTTTTTTCTTTGCAAACCATAAAAGACCCCATAATACAAGTAATTTATCTTATAAAAACTCACATATATAAGGAAACATATAATTATATTTTGTATTAAAATATTATAAACTAACCTTAAAAATAAATTTAACAATATAATCTAAACGTAAACGTGAGTAATACAATCTATAATTTAATCAAATACTTTCTCAATTCCCTAAATAAGCACATCATTCAAATTTAATAAGTATTGAAAAACACCTCAATTGCTTATTTAGGTAAGGATAGAAGCATAACAATGTTTCCTCCAAATTATTTATTGTCTTTCCAATCTTAGCAATGCCTATGGTTTACCTATCTACCAACACTTTTAGGAATTTGTATGAAGAATTACCAACTAGCAAGTATAATGGTTGGTACTATAATCTAATTGCAAAGCTTTATTGGTATTCTTGAATTACAAATACTATCTAGCATTAGGGTTGTAGAATGTTTTTTTTCTCTCTACCTAAGCCCTTCTTTTATAGTACTTGTGGTCAAAGCGATTTGCCATAGATCTTATTAACTCATTAATTATATATTATTCACCAATCCATCTACTCATACTATTATTCACCAACCTGTGTGTCAATTCATATACATGAACTTCATTTTTTTATTTTAAATCAAATAGTTATTATTCATCACCTACAATCTCTCTTCCTCTATGTAATGTCCCCATTTTGACCCCCCTTTTTGCATTAAATCGTAAATTATGTAAATATTGTTATCTAATCATGGTGAGGAGCTCAAGGCCAAGGCCCCACCATTGATTTAGCGTTTTATGTATCGGCAATTAAAAAAATAGATGCCTATGGTTCTTGTGCTAGATAGGCACAATGTAAATTAAGACATCATGTAAATACGAATTTCAATGAAAAACCCACAACTAGCTATGCAATGCAACAAAGAGATGGGGGCATGATTCTACAAGGAATAGGGGGGGGAATTATTCAAACCCTTGAGCCAATGGTGTTAATCCATGTGTCAATGAGAAAACCCATAAACCACCAACTACCCATTTTGGGTTATGCAACCAATCATTTAATTCTTCCAGAAATTGGTTGAGGCAGTTAATGCCTTGGGAATGAAGAGGTATGGTAGCCAATTTCGTGCATGGGAAAGCCATCAACCTGGAAAAACGTACTTTTGCTTCTGGGGCAAGAAAACACCCATGAAATGGTGCCCAAAGCCATTCTGAACCCACAGTCTTTCCTCTCTCACGCAGTCTGAGCTAGCTGGGCTTTCCCCATCACATGTTTTACCAATTTCCTACATTTTTCCATAGCTGGGAGCTCGTTTTTGTGTTACACAATGACTGGGAGAAAGGGAGTCATGTTTTGGGGGTTTATAGAGGTCGTTTTTGCCCCTGAAATGCAGAACACCGTTTTCTGAAAACGAATTTGCTCTCCCAGGGTTTATTCCCCATCTACCAGTTCGTTTTGGGTTGCCCACGTTTTCAACACTTGTGTTTTGTTGTAGGGTGCATCCCTGTGTTGGTTGGAAATTATGAGCAAGAATTAGGAGTGGAAGTGGACCAGAATTGGCTTGATAAACCTAGTGAGGAGGTGACCTCCCAAGAGTATCAAAAGGGTTGGTTGCTCTTCTATGCACGCCTTGAAGAACACTAGAATGGAAGGTATGGCCTGAGGGACTGTGTATTAGTGAAGGGAATACTTCCTTATGCCAGGTGTGTAGGTATTGTGGGGACCAAGCTAGATAGATCTTGCAGAGGGTGCCCATATCTCTATGGATGATCCCACTAGCTTAGCAATTCTTCCTTCCATTGCCTAACAGCCTGATAAACCCAATTGTAGCTTGGCTTGGCTGATTTGGTGTATCTGTAGCTAGGGTTTTCGCCCTAGCTTATGCGAATGAGCACCTACTAAGGAGAAGGGACTCCTTAGTAGCATTTCAATAAACAGTAAATGAAAAGACAATACATTGAAATGGAAATTATTCTAAACATGTGCATGAGACATAAGAGACAAGAAATAATAAATGGTTTTCTTTGTATTAAAATTTTACCTCAATTGTAGAGGTTGATGAAGTTCTTGCAATGATCCAAGAGGGTTGCTCCAAACTCCAACTTTGCTCCTTCTCTTTCTCCAATGGTGGAAATGGGCCAAAAGGGACTCTCAATGGTGAAAGTAGCTCAAGGGTGAGCTAAGGTTTCAAGAGAGATTTTGGCAGAGTAAGGGTATACTTGATTGTGGATATGAAATGAGGGGTATCCATCACCTATTTATAGGTTTTTAGTGGTGGAGTGCTGGCCCATGGTTTTGGGAACCATATGGTTTAGGTCAGTTGTATAGGGTTTTTTCCTCTTTTTCCTCATTATTTTATATTTTTTATTCCCTTTTTAGAGGGCTTTTGCTATTTTGGAGGAATTTTGGATATTTTTGGAGGGAAAAGGGGTTTTTTAGCCTTTTTGAGGCTTTTTTGATGGTTTTGTGGCCTTTTAGAGGCATTTTTGGCCTTTTGGAGGCTTTTTAATGGGATTTGAGGGTTTTGAAGGCAAATATGGTAGGAAATATGGACAAATGAGTCATGTAATGGGGTAGATGAGGTAGTGAGCACTTTTTGGGTGTTAACGGATTGCCCCCTGATGTGTGAAGGCAGGAGCTCATCGTATGGCCAATAGACATCATAAGTCTTTTAATGGTTTTCCTGGGGTGTGGAGAAGAGAAGAAACAAACTGGATCCCGGAACAACGGTCCCGAACAAACTGCAAAAACTAAAAGTACATAACCTCAATAATGGATGAGGAATAATCTGATCATATGGACGAGGTGGGCATTCCCATGCTCGTATGAAGATATAGAACAATAATAACAATGGGGTCCAAAATATGGGGACCTGAAATATACATGGCCTCAAATAAGGAATGAGGAAGAATCTCAATATATGGACGAGGAGGGCATACCCATGCTTGTATCAAGATACATAACAAATAACTGGGAGTCCCGAAAAGGGGGACCTATAAGATACATAGAGAGTTACTGTGTACATCATAAGGGTCCAGAGGGGACACAAATCTGGGACACATTGCTGGGCTAACCATGTCTGAGATGAAGGACTGATACACTAGAATGACAACAGTGCTACTGAGTATGGTACCAAAGGAACTGATGAGCTGCTGGATCATAGTGACAAGGGGTCACACTCTCAATGGTACACTGAACTGGAATTGAACTGGGTACTCAAGGAAGCATATAATTGGATGGCTTCCGAATACAATCGCCAACGCAACCCGGACATCCACGGGAACATGTAACTGGGCATTCCGAAGTGACTCATCAATGTGCTAGAGTCGGGGGAAATCCGGGGTCTTCGACCAATAATGGAAGGGATATAAACCCCGCGTGATTCTCAACGATGCGATCAAGGTGTTGAAGTCGAGCATGTGAGAAACAACCACTCGGAGAGGCAATGATGACTCCTCTCAAAATGGTCCATAGGCACCCACCACAGATGGTGATGGGTCCAAGGCGCAGGGACCTCTAGGTCTATC
Organism: Larix kaempferi; assembly: GCA_027924585.1. Lineage (NCBI taxonomy): Eukaryota > Viridiplantae > Streptophyta > Pinopsida > Pinales > Pinaceae > Larix > Larix kaempferi. Next base: position 8,936,008 of record BSBM01000669.1, read on the forward strand.
CCTTGGAATAGAGGGGCTGTCGTCGACAGAGTGAGACCTGCAACTAGCAAGAAAATGATGTTTCCTTCACAGGAGTGCGAGGTGGAGAACTGAAGTGTGAGAGTACTAATGGTAGGACTGACAAACTGTGGGGGATAACTGGGCAAGTAGAGTGGGTGGACTCAAACTTCCTTTGTTCAGAGTATGATGGCGGGGATGATCGGGCAGCATATGAAACTGACTGATGGGAAAGGGATCATAGCTGTAATGGATCAAGGATAGTGACTGGGATGAGGGATACTCAAGCTGGTGTAAAATGGCAGGTGACTGCAGAATACTCTGAACAAAGGAGACCTGATTGGGGGTGCTGCCGAGATGATCAATCATAGTGCCGAGAGGCACGGGGGGACTTCCCCATGGGTTAAGGAACTAGGAGAAGTGTGTGTAAAATGATACTGTCGTGTGGATTTATACAAGCCCAGGACAGTTCATGCTCGTGATTGCTTTCAATTTTAAGGAGTCTAAAAGCAATAAGAAGACTCTGAAATAATGGAATGGTACTATCATGTGGATTTGTACGAGCCCAGGACAGTTCATGCTCATGTTGGCTTTCAATTTTAGAGAGTCTGAAAGTGATAAGAAGACTCCAGGGGGGTTGCTTTTTCGTGTGTTAGTCTCCAAGGCCCAAAGAAGCATAAAAGGATGCAATGAAGAACTCTTCTAGCCGGTGTGACTAGAGTATTCATTTTTTGTAATTAGTCTACCAAGTCCGGAAAAGGGTTAAACTTATACTAGATAGACGCCCTTTCAGGTACTTTAACAAGCATGAAGGAAGCAAGATTGCTCGGCAATCTTTTCATTGTTTTAGGAGTCAGAAAAGAGCTTAATAGAAACTCCCTAAGTGCCTTTTTCGTAAAGGACTTGTCCGGCCCGAAAAAGGGATAAAATTATACCGAACAAAAGGAATGGCCAGGCAAGGAGGAAGTGCTCAATCAAGGAACATTTATGATGACCAAGAACGAGGGTAGGGGGGAACACTAGTGGGTCTCCTTGCAGGGTAATGAATGGTGGCAAAATAACAAAATAGTTGCAGTATGACAGGAGTGAGTGGCTCATGTAAAAATGTGGAACAATCCGATGGCGGCCGATGTGGCACGCAAACCGAGGCAGCAAGGTGTCGGGACACAATGTTGAAACTGTACCAAGTGAGAGCGAGAAATGATCTCAAGCATCATCACGAGCTCAGAAAAATGAATCCGACGATATAAAGAGTGTCAAAAAAGGATAACGGCCGATGTGGCACGCAAACCGAGGCGACGGGGGGTGTTTTGGAAAAAATACCCAAAAAATCTGGGGGTGAGAGCGAGAAATGATCTCAAGCATCATCACCGGCTCGAAAAAATGAATTCGATGATATAAAGTATATCAAAAAATGGGCTACGGCCGATGTGGCACGCAAACTGAGGCGACAAGGTGTCATGTCACGATGTCAATAAAGGTTCTGGTGAGAGCGAGAAATGATCTCAAGCATCATCACGGGCATGGAAATATGAATCCGACAGTGCAAATGGTGCGAAAAATGGAGGTTATAAGGACTCCAGAATGGTCAAAGGTGAGCCCACCAAGCCAAGGATGCAGTGGTAGGGAGAAATGATGACCTGCGGGGGCAGAATACTAGGTGTATCGAATCAAATCATATATACAAGTGACATGTGACCTCAAAAATGGTTGAGATCACGCATGTGAAAAAGTGGGCAGGGTTAATGACCTGCCCCCATGCTATGTGCATGGCGTTTATGATGGTGGGTCACATATGTGTTGGTTTGAACAAGGGGGTCATCAGCGAAAGAATGAGACAGATGTGATGGGGAATGTTCAAAATGATTGATCATGCCCCCTATCCCAGGGTCGAGGTAATCTGTAATGCCCCCTAACTCAGAGGTGTCAATGTGGGGCTCTATGACAGCGGGGTCAAGACCAGGCAAAGACATTGCAGAACTCTTGGAAAAGTTTTTTGTATTCTCCAACCTCATGCTCACTGCAGGAGGCTCCTAAGGTAATGATTTCAAGAGCACCCGGTGGGTCAGAGATATCGATGTGGATGACAGGTGAGATATTGGCCATGTTACCTTCCTCAAAGGCATCAGGAGCAGGAATAGGATTCTTAAACCAGTCGACTTGAGTAGGAAGGAAATCTTTGGACTCAACCGCGAATTGGGTAGCGGTGGTAGAGGAGGATTCGTCTGGGAGGAAATAGGAACGATGGTGCATGTCGTCCCAGGGATAATCTGAGGCAGTGAGAGCCTCTAGAATCTCCTCATCATTGTGGAAATTTTGAGTTGTCAAATCGGGTGACAAGGGAGTGGGAGTTGAAGAGATCATATAAATGGTATTAATCTCTCCGGATGGGGATGATACCAGGGGGTGGATCTCCTCAATAGTGGGGGGTGCCGTCTCAAGGTCCAAATTGTTCATCTCGTAGAGAGCTGCTCTGTAATCTGGGAGATCGGGACAGTGATGTGAGTAGTGGCCGTAAATACCGCATATGGCACAAGGGTGGTTGGTACACAGTGATTTATCACGAGGCTTATGGGTTGGGTCGAGTTCAACAACCGGGATGTTGGGGTCATCGTCAAGCATTTGCATGTGTTCCTGTAATGCAAGTAATTATGGACATTGATGATTCGGATGGCCTAACTCATCACACAACGAGCATTTGGGGGGAGCACGAAACACGGGAGGGAGTTTAACTGTCTTGGGAGGAGGTACAGCAGTGTATGGTTGTGGGCCTCTGCCCCCAGTGGGCTTGATAAGAGGAGGGGGATTTGTAGATGTCAAAGGGGTAGCGACACTGGGAGGTGGTTGACTAGTAGAGACAATGGGTTGCACCGGTTGTAGGATGACGTTTGGTGTCAGCTGGGGAACGGGAGGCGAAAGATACCACATGGGCAATCCCAAGGTTAACCCAAGGAGGCTAAGGGTAGCCATAACCGGGGCGCTTACTACTCCCGAGGGAGGGACGAGGAAGGGGATTGTGTGGATGGGTGTAACACCAATGTGGCTAGGTACCAATGGTGGTTTGGGCAACAAGGGCGATTGATTGTTAGGTGTTTGTGTATTGTGGGAAAGAGTACATAGGTCAGATACTTCGGGTGCAGATGACGGGGGAGGAATGGATTGGAAGGTTGATGTCATCGGCGGATCTGAGTAAACTCCAGGTCCCACGGAGGAAACAAACGAGGTAGCGGCACCACTAACAGGTTGTTCAACCATGGGGAGAACATTTTCGGGTGCAGCGGGGGCAGTTGGATCGTAGTAGGTGATTTGGTTGACCTTGAACACGTGTCCATCATGGGGGAACATCATGGTACAAAAAACGGAGGAGGCAACCGCCTTCATGGCATACATGTAGCTACGACCAAGTAAGAGGTTATAATCAAGTTGGGCATTGATGACCTCTATGTCAATGAGAACAGTTTTACCAGCCAGCTGGATGGGGACGTTAGATAATAGGCCTTAGGGTTGAGCCGAATGGCCATCGTAGGCTCGCAACGCAGTAGTGGACTGTTGAAGAGTAGGGGATCCCAACTTCTGCCAAACGAAAGTGGACATGATGCATGTAGAGGCACCTTCATCGATGATGCACCGATGGATGACAAGATTCTGAACGGAAACAGAAACTTGGAATGCTAAAGTGGAAGGCAGGCGTGGTTCGGATTGGTCCAAATCGAATGCCATCAGTTGTGAATCATTTGGGTCAATAGCACCAATGGGGGAGAGCAAAGTCTTGCGCTGTGAAGGACAGTTTTTTAAGACTTCTAACGCAGACATGGCCACGGGAGATTGGTCTAAGTCATCAACAATGTTGTAATTTGACGCAGCACGAGCATTGGGGTTATTGTTAAGACGACGGAGTGGAAAGCGAGGTGCTTTGGAGGTGCCATCGAGGGGAGCCGAAGGTATACGTAACGTCTGATCGGTGGGATGAGTGTTAGTGGTTTTGTCGGAGGGAGGGGCTTCAGGGGTGGAGCCATATTGGTTTCGATGGGTTTGGAGGTTGACATCAGCGGATGACATCATCAACAAGTGGTGGGTACTTGAATCGAACATGGGTTGGTCAGGAGTGGCATACATGATCTGTTATTGTGGTGGCGTGTTGCCTTGAGGGGGAGCCAACGGCTGAGTGTTCACTACGACTTGATTTGGTAAGGGGTTTTGCAATACCAAAGGTGGCTGCTGAGGGGGTGGGGGGTTGGGCGGTGCTTGAGGAGTTGCATGCCCTTGGCGATGGGCATCATTAACCCAGAGTTGTCGAGCTCGTTCCAAATGTGGGCAAGCATGTGTGTAGTGGCCATAGACCCCGCAAATAGAACAATGATGGTTTTTTCGCAAATTGGGATTTTTAGCCTGTTTGGGTATCCAATCAGGGTTCTGGTTGGCAGGTGCCGCGTTATTGTTGTCTGGGGGATTATGAGGTTGACCACCTTAGTCTGGAGGAGGGTTTTTCCCATGGTTACGACCTTTGCCACGGTTTTGTTGGCCCTGTTGGCGCTGGTTGTTTTGGTTCTGCTGCTGCGGATTCTGTTGGGCGTAAACTTGCCCTTGGGTAGTAGGTGGGTTCTGGGGTTGTGCAGGTGCGGGAGTAGGCTACGGTGGATAATAAGTAGGTGGAGGCTACGCAGGTGCTAAACCTTGTCGGGGTTTCTGATACATATGCGGAGCGGGTTGTGGGTTTGCCGTAGGGGCTGCCTGTGGCGGATAATAAGCAGGTTGGGCTTGCGAGGACATAGGAGCTAAGGTAGCCTGTGGATGGTAATATGGCTGAGGTGCGACCAGGGGAGCATAAGCGGGGGACGCATGTCCAAAGCACTGAGGTGGACATGAGGGTCCATGAGAATGGTGGTGATGTGTCACAGGAGCATATGAATTGGTTGCTCCGGACTGTGATGTAGCTCGCGAAAGGTTTGGGCCATGGCTAGGACGTGCTATGGAAAAGGGTTGGGGATGCGAGGCAATACGACCAATGATGCCGTCTGCGGCATGGGATGCCTCCGGTGCATCGTGTTGGGAGGAATCTCTGCGAGGGGCGTCAGGTATGATGGTATAGAGATAACCCGACTGGGCATATATGAGGTCAAATTGTTGGGCTTTGAGGATGGCCTCTTCTTCAGACTAGGGTCGTTCGGATGCCACATCCTTGGCAATGACAGGAAGGAGGGATTTTAGGAACCAATCTAAGAAGATACGGTCGTCTAACTTGATCTTGCAGAGGCTGCGGCGTCAACGCCACTCATGAATGTGGTCAGTGATGTGGGTAGCCGTGTTCTGTCTGCAAGACAGTAGGATATTAACTCCCGCGTCATAGCGGACAGGTAACTGAAAGAACTGCAGGAAGATTGAGGCAAGGGAGGTAAAGGTGGTGTGGGTACCATGGGGCTGCTCAATATACCACTTAGCTGCAGAGCTAGTGAAGGTGCATTGTAACAGACGGAGGCGGACAGAGTCGTCCACTATGGAGTTGGAGGAACACCATAGATGAAAGGACATAATATGGTTCTGGGGGTCCTCACCTGCCTTGCCCTCAAACTTAGGGATGTCAGAAGGGAGCTTGGTGGGCATGTGAGGCCATGCAGGGTCGTGTCTGATAGGATCGTTAGTCAGTCTAGCTAGGTCAGGAAGGTTGAGGCTAGCCATGAATGGCAAACTAGTAGAAGGATGTGACATACTAGTGGGTTGGACCATATTGGGGCCAATGCCCCCAAGTGTAGGGGCAGGATTTGGGAGGTTGCCCCCAAGTGTAGGGACGAACGTGGTATGGGACGGTCCTGCACCGCCAAGAGTAGTGTGGGTCACTGATGGAGTGGGAATACGTATTCCAGCTACTGGAATGGGTGCAGTGATCGGATTGGTAGAGGTGGGCCCCATCGAGGGCATACCCAAAGCAGGTGTGGTAGTTGGTGTGGTGGTGGATGCTCCACCAATGGTCCCTACAAAGAAAGGGGTTGAAGTCACGCCAGCCATGGGGCTGGTGGGTGCAGTGTAAATGGGGTTCTTGGACTCTGCCTCAGAATCAGAGGTAAAATAGGGGGCGTCTAGATTGGGTGACGGAGTTCTATGCCATTGACGAGTGGAGTCAAGGGACAAAGCTCAAGATCTATGATGAGTGGTATCAAGTGATGAAGATCTAAGTCTATGACGGGTGGTGCCAAGTGAACCGTGCTGTGGGGGCTTGCCCCTGAGGCGCTGAGAATGTCTCGGGGACTCAATGGTGACAAATGGTGTCAAATATCTGGGGGTTGTGTTGAGTGAAAAACAGCTCAAAAACCCTAATGCAACCGAGTGTGCAGAAGGAGAGCTCAAAAATATGGCACTCAGGCCAACAACCAACTCAAAACACTTACTGTAACAGTTGTGCTACAATAAGTGGAGTATCAACAGAAATGGTCAGAATACCAACAAGCAGCAGGTTTCCTAAAAAATAAAAACAGTGGACTCACTAGACCAAAAGGAGGTAAGGGAGCATGCAAACACCTAACTAAATAGTATTCTGACTCAACTAGACATATCCTCTGCAAGGTGATGAAATCCAAGTCAGACAATATGGATAGGAGAGCCAAGTGGCTAAAGATATCCCCCTACCAGGGGGGATACCGGGTAGTCAATCCTAGAAGAAAGGCAACTAAAATACCCTGTTCATGACACGTCCATAAAAGATGAATCTGTCATTTGGTCCTTTTACCGCAGTACCCCCATACAGGGATACCCCGAGAACTGCGAAAGGTAGCCTTCAGTTACTGAATGGATTGCGGTATTCCACTGAGGCCTCCGGAACCAGTCTGGCGACTTCAACCCTCCTAGGGGAGAGGCCCTCTGATAAACTGGTTGTGACCGTGCCAAAGAATACTAGGGGATTTTGGTTCCCTAATGGACAACAGCTATGTCTCAAGTGTAAGCAACCGAGGGGTGTTATTTGGATGCCTATCCCCCTGATCCTACCTAACTACAAAAATTCTTATGTGTTCCCCAAGTGGGGTTAGAATGTTGGTTGAGCTAAGTAGTTTTTTAAGGCTCACTTGAATTAGGTGATAGAGTGTGTGCGTGTGAGGTGATGAACCCAAATAAAAGTTCCACAAGGGGGGCAACTTTCTAACTAAAAATAACAAGACAGAACGTAAACTTTAACATGCAAAATTTTCTCTTTTTTAAGTAAAATGTTGAAATTTTTTTTTTTTTTTTTTAAAACGATTCTGTAAATGAAACAGAAATAAAAACTGCAGAAAAAGGTTGTAAGGAAGTATGGCTGCAGGTAGGATAGATGGCTGTGCAGGTGCAGAAAATAGTGCAGCAAAGTGCTGGGTTCAAAACAGGGAAAAAGTGCAGAAAGCTGACCGCGGGTTTGTGGAAAATATCGGCGGTCGGACCGCGGGAAACAGAGCAACAGTCGCGGACAGGTTGCAGGTTTTTGGCCGAAAGATGCAGTCAGACTGCAGGAAAAAGGTAAAAAGCCGCAGTCGGGACGCGAGAAAAAGGATGACAGACGCAGTCGGGTTGCAGCAAAAGGGCTGAAAGCCGCGGTCAGGACGCAGGAAAAACGCCTAAAGGTACCGGCGGGTTGCGGGAAAATGATTGAAAGCCGCAGGCAGGACGCCAAAAAGGGGTTAATAGCCGCAGTCGAACCATCTCAAACAGACTAATAGCCGTAGTCGGATCGCAGGTAACACACTGAAAACGACCGGCAGGTCGCCGAAAACAATCTGAGAGCCGCGGTCGGATCACAGGTAAACTCCTGAAAGACGCGGTCGGAACGCAACTACAAGGGGTAAAATATGTGGTTTACGGCGGCCGAAAGGGACAACCGAACAGAAAAATATTGCAAAAAATTAAAACGTCTAAAACTTAAAAAATTATAACTAAAAATTCTTAAAAACACAAGCGGAGTCGCCAAAACTGTAGTTAGGGTTTTCGTCCTAGCTTGTGCAAATGAGCACCTACTAAGGAGAAGGGACTCCTTAGTAGCAGTTCAATAAACAGTAAATGAAAAGACAATACATTGAAATGGAAATTATTCTAAACATGTGCATGAGACATAAGAGACAAGAAATAATAAATGGTTTTCTTTGTATTAAAATTTTACCTCAAGTGTAGAGGTTGGTGAAGTTCTTGCAATGATCCAAGAGGGTTGCTCCAAACTCCAACTTTGCTCCTTCTCTTTCTCCAATGGTGGAAATGGGCCAAAAGGGACTCCCAATGGTGAAAGTAGCTCAAGGGTGAGCTAGGGTTTCAAGAGAGATTTTGGCAGAGTAAGGGTATACTTGATTGTGGATATGAAATGAGGGGTCTCCATCACCTATTTATAGGTTTTTAGTGGTGGAGTGTTGGCCCATGGTTTTGGGAACCATATTGTTTAGGTCAGCTGTATAGGGTTTTTTCCTCATTTTTTCTCTTTTTTCTCATTATTTTATATTTTTTATTCCCTTTTTAGAGGGCTTTTGCTATTTTGGAGGAATTTTGGATATTTTTGAAGGGAAAAGGAGTTTTTAGCCTTTTTGAGGCTTTTTTGATGGTTTTGTGGCCTTTTAGAGGCATTTTTGGCCTTTTGGAAGCTTTTTATTGGGATTTGAGGGTTTTGAAGGCAAATATGGTAGGAAATATGGACAAATGAGTCATGTAATGGGGTAGATGAGGTAGTGAGCACTTTTTGGGTGTTAACAGTATCTTTGGGCTATGTGTGAGTCTTTTGTTCCCTGATTCCTTGTAGAGATCATGCCCAGCTCGGGGGTGGCAGTGTGTTGAGATATTGATGATCACAACTGGCCTATGGTTGGGTGGAACGTTGCAGTTGCATAGCCAGTTGCTTGGGACTACTTTTTTATAAGATAAGTATTCTCTTGTGTTAGCTTAAAAATTATTTATTTGATGAATATCTTGAATGTATGATGGATGTGTAATTGAAATTACTCCGGTTGTGTTTTCTTATAATTATACATTTCCATATGTCTTTTTATATTATGTGAATGAGTATTTAGTAAGTTCATGGGGCTAGATGCCCAGCTTTAGCATCACATTCTCTCTATCATGCTGGTATGATGGGAGGGGACATTACATTTTGGTATCAAAGCTGCTGGTTGCATCATTGGACCTCTATGGGCCAAATCCGATTACAGTCACATGGGAAGGTCCCTTCCTGATCACCACAGGTCTCAGCATCGGGCCTAAACTGGCTAAGTTGGATAATTTATAGAGGTAAGGTTACCTCCTGCTGGGCAGCAGTCATCACAGAAAGAAGAAAAGAAGAATCTGAAATTGTTTTAAGTGTTTTTGAAAATTTTTGTCTAAGTATGTTTCGGGAAGAACTCGGAAGTCTTCGCCGCAACGGCGGGAGAACTTGCCAAGTTGACCCGAAACAGCGGAAAAAATTTCTAAGTGTTTTTCGGCATCGAAAGGAAATTTTCGGAAGAACTTCGCAAGTTCTTCCGCAACGCGGAAGAATTCCGCAAGTTGGCCCGAAACTGCGGAAGGATTCGGCAAGTTGTTCCGCAACGCGGAAGAATTCGGAAAGTTGGCCCGAAACTGCAGAAGGATTCGGCAAGTTGTTCTGCAACGCGGAAGAATTTGGCAAGTTGGCCCGAAACTGCGGAAGGATTCGGAAAGTTGTTTCGCAACGCAGAAGAATTCGGCAAGTTGGCCCGAAACTGTGGAAGGATTCGGCAAGTTGTTCCGCAACGCGGAAGAATTCGAAAAGTTGGCCCGAAACTGCGGAAGGATTCGGCAAGTTGTTCCGCAACGTGGAAGAACTCAGCAAGTTGGCCCGCAACTGCGGAAGGAGTCGGCAATTTGCCCCGCAACTGCGGAAGGATTCGGCAAGTTGTTCCGCAACGCGGAAGAACTTGGCAAGTTGGCCCGAAACTGCGGAAGACCTCGGCAAGTCACCCCGCACCTGTGGAAGGACTCGGCAAGTCGCCCCGCAACGTGGAAGAACTCGTTGAGTTGCTCTGAAACAAGAAATTTCGGTTTTTTTCAAGGAGATTTTCAGGTGCTGAAAATGGGAAAATTGCCATGGAACTTATGCGCCAGATTGCACGAAATGGAAAAATATACAAAAAAAAAAAAAAAAAAAACAAGGGCAAGCCCCCTTGACCCCCGTTGTCCCCCTCATATGTCGTTGATTGTGAGAAAATTCTATGATTTAACAAATTTTCAGTATAATATTTTCCCACGTGCATGAAGTAATTTATGAATTTATGAGAATATAATGCAGCTAACAATTGTGTGGATGAACACATTTTGCAGAATCACAGTTACATCAAGGCAGCCTTCTAGATAGTGCAATTGGAAGTTTTGGGTCTTGGTTGGGCCAGGAAAATGAACATCATGGATGATGCACAGGATCCCTATGATCCTGAGACAGATGCCATGGGGGAGAACATACATGTTGAAAATGCTGAAACAGAATCTAATGGGAGAAGAAATCAAGAGACTCCTCCAGGTATTGCAGCCACCATGAGAAGCCTAAGGGTGGAGTTGCAAAGTTGCAGAGAAGATAATGAAAGGATGATTAAAGCTCAGGAAGAACAAAATCAGTTGAATGCAGCCATGCTGCAGATTTTAACAAACATCCAAAGGTAAATAAACTCTGGGCATCATACATCAAATCTAGAAAGGGGTGGGAGTAGTTCTAGAAGGAATTCCCATAAGAGGGCTAGTAGCTCAAGAAGAGTTTCTACAGACATAACATATACTCCAGAAATCTCTTCTAATGAATCATCTGACTCTGAAGAATCCATTGAGGGTTCAAGCTCTTCATCTCGCAGGAGTAAGAGGAAGAAGCACTACAAGAACAATTCACATGGGGAATTTAAGAAGGCGAAACCTCCTACATTTGATGGAGAGATAAAGTCTGGTCAAGAAGTTGAAGCTTGGATTCTTGGGATGAGAAAGTATTTCCAAGTCCAAGACTACTCAGGAAATATGAAGGCAAGGGTAGCCATCTTCAACTTGAATGGAAGAGAATCTATATGGTGGGAACACATCAGGCAAGTGAAGAAGATCAATGAAAGGAAGATTGTGTGGAAGCAGTTCAAGAAATACTTCAAGCAGAAGTAGCTTTCTGATAGGTACTATGATGATAAGATCAAAGATTTCCATGAGCTAAGATTGGGACAATTGACCATGGAAGAATATGCAAACAAGTTCTTGGAGCTGCTGAGGTATGTCAGGTATATTCGAGATGATAAGGTGAAAATTCAGCGTTTCCTAAGTGGACTGCCCCAGTCATATAAAGACATAATTGAGTTCGATGAACCTCGAACTCTAGAGGAGGCCATAAGAAAGGACAAGTATTGCTTTGATCAAAACAGAGGCAAACCAGAATTCCATAAGGCATGGAAGGATAAGAAAAATGAAAAGTTTGATCAAAGGAAGAAGGGGTTCAAGCCTCCTCAATTCCGGAATCAACAAAGGCAACCATCACAGGTTGTGACTAAGCCAACTAGGATGATGGGAGACAAGCCAAGAGATCCAAAGGATCCAAGAGAACCACTTCAATGTTGGGGTTGTGGGGGAGAGCACATGCTTAGGAACTTTCCACATCGGAATGGGAATCCAAATCAAGTTCACAACATCCAAGGAGCTGAAACTGTGGATCAAGTGGCGAGAACAATCCCTAGAATCTATGCAGCAGTAGAGGACCGCCAGGCAGATCATCAATCAACTATGGTTGAAGTTGAAGGTAAGATTGCTAAGCAATCTGTTTCTATTTTGATTGATCCTGGATCTACTCACAGTTATGTCACTCCTAGAATTGTTGAGATTTGTGCTTTCAAGAAATTAAAGCATAGTAAATCATGGTTAGTTCAACTAGCCACTGGAACCAAGAGAAAAGTTAGTGAAATAGTAAAGAAATGTCCATTAGAGATGGATGGGCTATTCACTTATGCAGATCTAAATATTTTGCCACTTGGTTCCTATGATATTCTCATTGGAATGGATTGGTTAGAAGCACACAGGGTTAAACTTGACTGCTACAGTAAGACATTTGAATGCATGGACGAAGAAGGAAACCCGAGGGTTGTAAAAGGCATTCCAAAGGTGACTTATGTTAGACAGGTTTCAGCCATGCAGCTGAAGAAGTTCTGTAGGAAGGGATGTCAATTGTATGCAGCCCACATTTTAGAGGCAGCAAAGAATGAAACTCTTAAATTGGAGGACTATTATGTATTGCAAGAATTCAGGGATGTTTTTCCTGATGAGATTCCAGGACTCCCTCCAAAGAGAGACATTGATTTTACAATTGAACTTGTGCCAGGAGCTGCACCAGTGTCTAAGACACCCTACAGGATGAGTACACCGGAATTGCTAGAATTGAAAATGCAATTACAAGAGTTGCTGGAAAAGAAATATATTAGGCCAAGTGTGTCCCCGTGGGGAGCACCTGTTCTATTTGTGAATAAGAAAGATGGAACACTCAGGTTATGTATTGACTACAGGCAGTTGAACAAAGTCACTGTGAAGAACAAATACCCATTGCCCCGAATTGATGACCTTTTTTACCAAATGAGAGGAGCAAAGGTATTTTCAAAGATTGACTTGAGGTCTGGTTACCATCAGGTAAGAATCAAAGAAGAAGATATTCATAAGACCGCCTTTAGAACGAGGTATGGACACTATGAGTTTGTAGTGGTACCATTCGGTCTCACAAATGCACGAGCTACATTCATGTGTCTCATGAATAATGTTTTTAGCAAGTATTTGGACAATTTTGTTCTTGTATTCCTAGACGACATTCTCATCTATTCTAAGAATGAAGAAGAGCATGAAGAACATTTGATAATGACAATGCAATTACTAAGGGAGCATAAATTGTATGCAAAGTTGAGCAAATGTGACTTTTATAAAGATAGAATTCATTATTTGGGTCACATCATCTCCGACGAAGGAATATCTGTAGACCCTAAGAAGATTGAAGCCATTATGAATTGGCCAACTCCAAGGAATGTGACTGATGTGAGATCTTTTATGGGCCTTGTTGGTTACTACAGGAGGTTTATCGAAGGATTCTCCAAGGTTGCAAACCCGATCACTTCTTTGCAAAATAAGGGGATAAAGTTTGAATGGTCACCAAGATGTGAGGAAAGTTTTCAACGATTGAAGAATCTTCTTACAAGTGCACCTATTTTGAAGATTGCAGACCCGGAAAAAGACTTTGTGGTATGTACCGATGCATGCAATCAAGGACTTGGAGGAGTTCTTATGCAAGACAACCACGTGATATGCTATGAGTCAAGAAAGTTGAAGGAGCATGAGAAGAACTATGCTACTCATGATATATAACTTGCAGCCATAGTACATGCTTTAAAGATGTGGAGCATTACTTAATGGGAAGAAAATTTGAGTTAAGGACAGACCATTGTGGTCTGAAATACTTGTTTGATCAGCCAACTTTAAATGCTAGGCAAGCTAGATGGTTGGAATTTTTGTGTGAATTTGATTTTGAAATCAAACACATAAAAGGGAAAGAAAACAAGGTGGCTGATGCACTCAGCAGGAAGGTACATGAAATGCATGTGGCAGCACTTAGTACTTGCCAACCAGATTTGAAGCAGCAGATTGTTAACCATATTGTTGAGGATGAAGTGTACGTGCAGATAAAGGACAAATTGCAGTAGCAAGACCTTGGCAAAAAGTATGAAGGCTATCATTTGGAAGAAGGCAAACTTCTTACTTATAAGAATAGAGTCTATATTCCAAATGCGGCAGATTTGAGGAGGATTGTTATGGATGAAATCCATAAAGATCCATACTCTGGTCACCCAGGATATCAGAAAACAATTGCTACAGCAAGAAAATATTATTTCTAGCCAGGCATGAAGAAGGACATCGCTGAATACATTTCTAAGTGCATGGAATGTCAGCAGGTGAAGAGTGAACACCAACATCCAGCAGGTTTATTGCTCCCAGTGCCAATTCCAGAATGGAAATGGGAAGTAATATCCATAGACTTTATTACAGGATTGCCAATGACTGTGAGACAACATGATTCCATCATGGTTGTGGTGGACAAGTTAACAAAGGAAACACATTTTATACTGGTTAAGTCCACACATAAATCCGATGCCATTGCAAATATTTTCATGAAGGAAATTTTTAGATTACATGGGTTTCCTAAGGCAATAATTTCTGACAGGGATACCAAGTTCACTTCCAATTTTTGGAAAGGTCTCTTTGCAGATTTGGGTACACAGCTAAGATTTAGTACCGCATACCATCCTCAAACAGATGGGCAAATAGAAAGAGTAAATCGGGTGCTTGAATACATGCTCCGCATGTATTTAATGGACAAACCATCCAAGTGGGAGGATTATCTACACTTGGTAGAATTTGCATATAACAATGGGAAACAAGCATCATTGGGAATGAGTCCTTATGAGGCTTTGTACAGCAGAAGGTGTAGGACACCAGTGACTTGGGACAATCCAGTGAATAGAATTGTACTTGGGCCAAAATTGCTTAAGGAAATGGAGCAAGAAGTTGCCAAGATCAGACAGAATTTAAAAATAGCCCAGGATAGACAGAAAAGCTATGCAAATAAACATAGAGTGCATAGGGAATTCAATGTTGGGGATCATGTGTATCTTAGAGTGAGATCAAGGAAGAGTTCCTTGAAGCTTGGGAGTTGTGCCAAGCTATCACCTAGATATTGTGGGCCATTTGAAGTGCTTGAAAGAATAGGGCCAGTTGCATATAGACTTGCATTGCCTGCTAGGACTAAAGCTCATAATGTTTTTCATGTCTCTTTGCTTAAGAAATATGTACATGATCCTAACCATGTGATTAATTGGGATGTGATCCAGGTGGAACCCGAGGGAGAATTCCAAACCGATCCATTTTGCATCCTAGACAAGAAGGTAACATTGCTCTGGAACCGAGCCATCGGACAGGTAAAAGTGCAATGGAAGCACTACGATCCCGATGAGGCTACATGGGAACTGGAGGATGCCATGAGGGTGGCATATCCATTTTTGTTCAATTTTGATGAGCACTGAGGACAATGTTAATGTAAGGGGAGGGGAATGTAATGTTCCCATTTTGACCCCCCTTTTTGCATTAAATCGTAAATGATGTAAATATTGTTATCTAATCATGGTGAGGAGCTCAAGGCCAAGGCCCCACCATTGATTTAGCATTTTATGTATTGGCAATTAAAAAAATAGATGCCTATGGTTCTTGTGCTAGATAGGCACAATGTAAATTAAGACATCATGTAAATACGAATTTTAATGAAAAACCCACAACTAGCTATGCAATGCAACAAAGAGATGGGGGCATGATTCTACAAGAAATAGTGGGGGGGAATTATTCAAACCCTTGAGCCAATGGTGTTAATCCATGTGTCAATGAAAAAACCCATAAACCACCAACTACCCATTTTGGGTTATGCAACCAATCATTTAATTCTTCCAGAAATTGGTTGAGGCAGTTAATGCCTTGGGAATGAAGAGGTATGGTAGTCAATTCCGTGCATGGGCAAGCCATCAACCTGGAAAAACGTACTTTTGCTTCTGGGGCAAGAAAACACCCATTAAATAGTGCCCAAATCCATTCTGTACCCATAGTCTTTCCTCTCTCACGCAGTCTGAGCTAGATGGGCTTTCCCCATCACGTTTTTTACCAATTTCCTGCATTTTTCCATAGCTGGGAGCTCGTTTTTGTGTTACACAGTGGTTGGGAGAAAGGGAGTCACGTTTTGGGGGTTTATAGAGGTAGTTTTTGCCCCTGAAATGCAGAAAACCGTTTTCTGAAAACGAATTTGCTCTCCTAGGGTTTATTCCCCATCTACCAGTTCGTTTTGGGTTTCCCATGTTTTCAGCACTTGCGTTTTGTTGTAGGGTGCATCCCTGTGTTGGTTGGAAATTATGAGCAAGAATTAGGAGTGGAAGTGGACCAGAATTGGCTTGATAAACCTAGTGAGGAGGTAACCTCCCAAGAGTATCAAAAAGGTTGGTTTCTCTTCTATGTACACCTTGAAGAACACTAGAATGGAAGGTATGGCCTAAGGGACTGTGTATTAGTGAAGGGAATACTTCCTTGTGCCAGGTGTGTAGGTATTGTGGGGACCAAGCTAGATAGATCTTGCAAAGGGTTCCCATATCTCTATGGATGATCCCACTAGCTTAGCAATTCTTCCTTCCATTGCCTAACATCCTGATAAACCCAACTGTAGCTTGGCTTGGCTGATTTGGTGTATCTTTGGGCCATGTGTGAGTCTGTTGTTCCCTGATTCCTTGTAGAGATCATGCCCAGCTCGAGGGTGGTAGTGTGTTGAGATATTGCTGATCACAACTGGCATATGGTTGGGTGGAACGTTGCAGTTGCATAGCCAGTTGCTTGGGACTACTTTGTTATAAGATAAGTATTCTCTTGTGTTAGCTTAAAAATTATTTATTTGATGAATATCTTGAATGTATGATGGATGTGTAATTGAAATTACTTCCGTTGTGTTTTCTTATAATTATACATTTCCATATGTCTTTTTATATTATGTGAATGCGTATTTAGTAAGTTCATGGGGCTAGATGCCCAGCTTTAACATCACGTTCTCTTTATCATGCTGGTATGATGGGAGGGGGCATTACACTCTAATTACTCTTAGGTGTCCGTTTGATATCTTTCTTTCTTTCCTAATTTAGTGGATGCACATTTTTTTAATTTTTTTTAATTACATTTCTTTAATTTTAACTCACCCATTGCAAAATATCTTCATGTTTTCTCCTAGATGTTGTCTAAAATTATGTATCCTCCTCCTTATAATGTGGGTGAATAGAGTGAGTAATTCTCTTTCAAATTAAATTATTTTTAATTAATTAAATACACATAACACCTACTACATCTATTTTCTAATGAATCGCATAAACTATTTTTCTTAAATATCAAATATACATTTTTTTATCATGGCAATCAACCATTCATATGCTTTCTTTTAATTTTCTTCATTCTTAACAATTTATTTATACCTAAATGTATTTCTCAATATTCTCAATAATTATATTTAATACTAAGGATGCCATGACTCTTCATGCCCTTCAATTATTATGTATTGAGTAGGGAAGTGGTATGAGAAATAAGGTTTCACTTTATTGCAAGTACTTCAATTTACATCATGAGTGATCGAGCTCACAAGCTACCCCAATGGAATTATGAATTCTATGATCAAACGTAATAATTTTTTTTAACTCATTCATGGAATTGAGTAATAGTACATAGAAGCAGGGACACTACTTCTCCTCTCCCAATAAAACCAAGTGTTAGAATATAAAAAAAATACTGAGAGGGGGAGTGAATCATTATTGTCCTAGATTTAGAGAACTTTTTGCTTTTACAACTTTAAACAATCATATACATCAACAGTAATCAATATCAATGGATAGAAAACATAAATTTAAAGTAGAAACCCAATTGGGAGAAAACCACTTTTAAATGTTCACTATAACAAACACCAATTTGTGTACAACTTTATGAGGGACAACAATCCCTTGTTCAAGCACCAACTTGCAATCTGTAGGCACCAACATGTATGAATGAGGACACCACTCCTTTGTAAGAACCAACTTACAATCCAAACACCAACCTGTTTGGATGAGGACACCAATCCTCTCCTATGCACCACCTTGCCACCCTAAAGCAAAAATATATTTGTTAGTGCACTGTCACAAATTCGTAACCCTGCTTCTTTGTTGTATTCAAAGACTTCTCAAAAAAAACCTCTCAAAAATTAGCTTCATTGTTATTCTTGTTCCTCGAATTCTGCCACAGATCTGCTCAAGAATGTGTTCAATATGCTCCTTAAAAGAGAACTTAGAGAGTGATCTAAAAAGAATTTAGCTATGTATACAAAGACAATCTACCAAAGGTGTCTCTATCCTCTTAGAACCAATCTTCTCTTGTCTCCATTATTCCTTAGCTTGGTTGTTGTTCCTTTCCCTGTTTTCATGTACGTTCACTTGAATCAGCTCACATCACCATTCCATAATCAACAAATGAGGAAACATTTCTTTCTATTTATACACTTGAATCCTATTTTAGTAGGGCCAACTTTTCCATTAGCTACTTCAACAATTTGAGCAGAGTTGATCACTTATCCATTTTCTATTTCAACAATTTTAGTAGGGCCAACTTATCCATTTTAGTAGGGTCGACTTACTTGTTATCTTCTTACTTAGGTATTGTAGGGATACTTCAATGCCACAATTTCAAAATCAATATGTATGCGGGCATTTCCTTAAGGACAGTGCAAGAATTTTCTTAAGGACAGTGCGGGCATATTGTCCATGGCTAGTGCGGGCATTTTGCAAATTTTCTAGTGTGGGCATATTGGCTAGTGCGGGCATTTTTTCCATGGATTCGGGAATATTTGGCATTAGTTGCAGGCATATTTTTCCATGGATGGCATATTTCTTAGCCTAGTGCAGACATTTTCTTATGGCCTGCAGGCATTTGCTAGAGCTTGCGAGCATTTTCCCATGGCCTACAGGCGTTTTGAGTTCATCTCCTAGATCCTTCAGCCATTTCTTATGGCCTACGAGCATTTCTCCAATGATTGGCAAGCATAACAATGTTGTGCGGGCGTTTGTTGTGCAAGAATTTTGATCCATGGTGGGCATATTTTTCTTGGTTGTTGCGGGCATAAGCTTAAACTTGTGCGAGCATTTTTCTAAGGTTGCTTCAAGAATGTTGCTTGAATTCAAGATTTCTTCACTTGGATTTGACTTTGACTTATCCTCATGGCATTTAATCATTACACACCATGATATTTCCATAAAACATGGCACTTCACTTCCTCATATCATTTTTACTAAGGTTGACATCATCAAACACCTCTATGACATATTGCCTTATAAACATTCTTTGATTTGTACTTCCAAGGACATATGGGACTGTTGACATCAATGACAACACTATTCAACAATGTCCCCCTTTTTCAGTGATGCCAACTTAGTAAAAAAATATTACTCCCCTTGTGTCTGTATTGTCTTCTTGTGGTTCTTTGGGTTGACTCCCCTTATCAGCATGTTTCTTATCTTGCACTTGTTTTATTGTGTATCCCTCCCCCTTTGACACCAATGTAAAGGGAATCATTTCTTTCTTAACATGTGACTCCCCCTGTCAACAATTCTTCTCCTTTGAATTTGTTTTATTTGTGCATCTAGTTGGGGAAAGGAATCACCCCCAATTTTTCGTCTGAGATACTCAAAAGTATACCTAGGAAGAGGTGTTGTGAAAATGTCTACAATATATTCCTTAGTTCCAATGTATTCCAACTTGATATTATTTTATGTGACTTGCTCCTTTAGAAAATGATACTTAATAGAAATATGTTTAGTCTTGCAATACATCACTGGATTCTTAGAAATATTTATAGCAGTAGTATTGTCACAGAATATAGGAATAGGCTCATTGTATTCAACCTAGTTGTCTTTTAAGGTCTTCTTCATACATAGAACCTAAGTACAACATGTCGTTGCTACAATATATTCTTCCTCTGCTATGGATAAGGACAATGAAGATTGTTTCTTGCTCAACCATGACACTAAGTAGTTTCTTAAATAAAATGTTGCTCTGTACTTATTCTTTCATCAATAATTCCTACCCAATCTGCATATGTAGGCTATCATATTCAACTCATTTCCTTTTGGATACCATAGTCCAAAATTTGTTGTTCCTTTGAGATACGTGGATATTCTTTTTACTGCTAGAACATGAGTCTCCTTAGGTGCAGCTTGAAATATTGCCACTTATCCAACTACTTGTATTACATCTAATCGTGAGGTTGTTACACAGAGTTGACTACCAATTATTGACCTATAGAGTCTTTGATCCATTTCTTTAGCTTCATCCTCTTTACTCAACTTGAAACTAGTGATCATAGGAGTACTTATAAGTTTGCAGTCCTCCATTTTGAACTTCTTCAACATTTATTTTATATACTTGGTTTGGTAAATGAAAATACCTTTATCTACTTGAGATATTTGGAGTCCTAGGAAACAATTCAACTCTCCAAGCATAGACCTTTTGAATTCCTTATGCATTTCCTTGGAAACATTTTGGCTTGATATATCATCATCACTTCCAAATATGATGTCATCAACATACACTTCAATGATAATTGTATTTCCATGTTCTAATTTTGTATAGAGGTTGGATTTTGCACTTCTCTTTATGAATCCTTGTCGCTACAAGTACATGTTTAGTCTTGAGTACCAAGCTCTAGGAGCTTTCTTTAGTCCATACAAGTATTTCTTCAATCTGACATAGTTTGTATTTTCTGACAGTGGGAACCCTTCTGGATGTTCTATGCAAACTTCTTCTTCTAATTCTCCATTTAGAAAATCTAATTTTACATCCATTTGATATACCTAAATATTTTTGGAGCATGCATAAGCTAAGAACATTATGATTGCTTCCACCTTAGATACAAGAGAAAAATTTTCTTCAAATTCTATTCCTTCAACTTGATCATACCCTTCGCATACTAGTCTTGCTTTGTTTCTATTTACCTCCCCATCTTCATTCAATTTGTTTCTTAAAAGCCACTTAGTGCCAAAAACATTTTTGTCTTTGGGTCTTGGAACAAGTTCCCAGGTTTGATTTTTCTCAATCCTATTCAGTCATTCTTCCATAGCATTAACCTAGTGTTGATCAGTCCTAACTTCCTCAAAATAGTTTGGATCTATTTTGGACAACAAAGAGAGGTGTACCTCTTCAGAAGTATTGTTAAATTTCCTCTTTCTTGTTTGTATACTTTCACTTTTATCACCAATGATTTGTTGTGGTGGATGATTTTTCTGATACCAGTGTCTAGAAGGTGTCTGTATATCCTATTTGAAATCTTCTTCTTATTTTCCTTCTTGTTCCAATTCTATTTGCTTCTCTTCTTGATGTTCTTCTTCTTCTTCTTCTTGTTTCAGTTCTTCCTCTTCTTTTTCTTCAAAAATATTTGAATCTTCTCTTTCCTTCCTATTTTTTAGCAAATTGTTTCATCAATTTTTACATTTATGCTTTACACTACCTTATTGAGCCTTAGGTTATATCATTTGTATGATTTTCTTTTTTTCACATGTGGTTCACAAACCCCCAAGTGGGGATGCTACGTCCACGGTAAGAAAACACAGGGGGGACACCCGAAGGGGCCACACCCCATTCGCTCTAATTATGGAGCTAACCCGACGGGGACATCAAGTGAGTCCCTTATATAGCAATGTATAGCCACCCAAGTATTTGACCCTGAGACCTTCTTCTCACAACTTACAACACTCAACCACTTGAGCTAGCCCACCAAGATATTTGTATGCTTTATGTTTGCATGAGTATCCAACAAATATCCCTTCATCAACTCTGGAATCAATTTTTCCCAAATTATTATCTTCCTTTTTTATGTAACTTTACTTCCAAACACTCTAAAGTGCTTGACATTAGTTGGTCTTCCTTTCCACAGTTCATAGGGGGGCTTGTTAATATTATTATTGAGAAATATTATGCTCAGAATATGAACAGCTATGTGTATTGCTTGACCCCAAAATATGTCCCTTAACTTGGATTCATTTAACATGGTTCAATCCATCTCTTGCACAGTTTTGTTTTTCCTTTCAACAATTCCATTTTGTTGAGGTGTCCCATATGCTAAGAATTGTCTTCTTATTCCATGTTCTTCACATAATTCATTAAATTTATTTGAGTTAAACTCCCCTCCATTATCTAATATCAAGCATTTGAGTTTTAAGTCAATTTCATCTTCAACCATTTCCTTGAATGACTTAAACATATCAAAGGCCTCTATTTTTTTCTTAAAAAATGAAACCCAAGTCATCCTCGTATAATCATCAATATGCAGCATGAAGTATTGTTCACCATCCAATCCTTTTGTTCTTGTTGGCCCACATAAATCAGTATGCACAATTTCCAATGGTTTTGTTGTAGAATATTCCTTTGTTTTGAAATAAACTTTTGTCTATTTTTCATGCTGGCAATGTTTACAAATGGTATTTGATGGCTTTTTAATTTCAGGCATTTCTCTTATAGATTGATTTTTGTTGATTTTGACAATATTGTCAAAATTTATGTGACCCATTGTCCTATTCCACATCCAACTTTCATCTTCCTTTCCCATGCAACATTTTTCTTTTCTGGTCGCATTGAATATATATATGTTGTTTGGATTTCTAGTTATTGTTACTACTAATTTGAATGTTCCTTCTTTCCTTATTTCACATTCCTTTGAACGAAACTAAGGATATTCTCTTGATCACACATTTGGCTTACACTTAGCAAATTGTGTTTCATATTTGCAATAAGAAGAACATTTTATGCCATAGCTTCTTTACTTCCAAGATTGAGTGTACCTTTTCCTATAATTTTGGTTGAGTTATCATTCCCAAAAGAAACAAACCCTTCCTTTTTTGTCTATAGTGTTACAATAAAATTTTATCTCATGACATGTGCTTTGAGCAATCACTGTCAATGTAACATTGACCCTTTTTATTTTGAGCTTGTAGTTCAAAGCCACATTCTTCAACATTTAATTGGTATTGCTTCTTTTTCCATTTTTTTTGTTGTTCTTATGCATGCCTATTAGGAACCTACTTTGTTTCCTTTTGTAAAGGAAAATATCAATTTTTTTCTGCAATTTTTGGCGATGTGTCCATGTAACGCACACAGCGTTACACTAGACTTAAAACACACCCCCCCCAAAAAAAAATGTACATACATGAGACTTATATGCATTCTCATAACCAATTCACAACAATGGATAACAAATGCATAATAGACAAAGGTATTTTAGTGGAAGCATATAATATACTATGAGACACATAATCAAAAACATATGCACATAATGATTTTATGCATAATTGTGGAAGCATAATAATTTCAATGTGCACACAATTATCTCATATAAAATTGATACCATCTTTAATACATATAATAGATTTTCTATTAATATAAATTATTCTGGACCAAAATATACAAAGGTTTTTAAAATCAACATTTCCAAACTTTTCCTTATAAATTCATTACTAAGAACTGCGTAGTAAACACTTTATTGAAACTGCACAGTAAAAACTATAAAAAATATAAACTAGAAATTGCGCAGTAAAACGTTATCTTGAAATTGTGCAGAAGGTATCACATAATTGGAATGAAGAAATTATAGTCAAATCCACAGATAGTATTCCAATTATGTAATTATAATATTATTATGACAATGAAAAATATTTTTCCAACCTATTCATTTTAACTTACTACATAGTAAGAACTGGGCAGTAAAAATTGCCTTAGAAAACTGGGCAATAAGGCATTAAGAATTGCCCAATAATAACTAATGATTTGCAATCATCTTTCATGAAAACTACACAATCTTGCATTTATGAACTTTTCATATTATTATAATAAGGAAAACAACATTCCAAATTAAGTAGGGTAACAATTACCAATCTATCCAAAACATTGAACGTAATATTCCCCAATAGGATTACATGCATAAATTAAATAGGATATAAATTACCAATTTATCCAAAGTATGGAATGTAATAACCAATTATCTACTAATTTAATCCATGGTATTTTGCAAACAAATCATACAATTCCAATACTTATGAAATAAAAACAAATACCATTCATTATTGGCCCATGGTATTTGTAAAATGAACTAGGCTAGATTTAAACTTCAACACAATAATTTAAACTTCTTTCGATAAGCAAAATCAGCCTGTGGTTTTCAAATACAAGAGATGGGTGAATCCATGAAGATGGGTGTCTATTTTGGGGGTCTTGTGAAAAAATAAATCTGATTTTTTCATGTTTTTTAACTTTGGGCGAACAAAAGTGATATTTTTGTTTTGTTTAGAATTTCACTTTGCAGTAAAAAGAAAACTTTTAGAGAATTATGTTAAATTTCTACTCATAATTTTTTCATTTTTTTTTATTGAGATTTGATATGTCGATTTCGCAAATGTTTGACAGTGTGTTCTTATAAAATGAAAGGACTACAAAATAGTCATGTTTTGTTGCGCCCATAAAATCATTGTTAAACTTATTTTTTGAAAAAACAAAATATGCTACGACAATCTACACACAATGTACTAGTGCATGACTATAATTTTGTAACCAATGGATCTATATACTAATTATTATATTTTTTTGAATTCGTTCAATGGGGAAACCTAGTCGATTTTCAACATGTTTTTTATTGCGCCACATTTCTCTCAATTGACTCTAAAACTAAAAAATCTACGAACACCCTTTCAAAGTAGACACGACAATTAAGTGCACCATATTTTTTTCAATTTTTTTGGTTGTGTATTTTTTAAGTTATGGATTTTCATTTCACCGCTTTTTCAAAAGAGATGAATCCAAACTTGTCAAATGTTACGAAAAAAAAAATTAAAAATATCAGATCTTACCTATACACAACAAAATCTATACCTACGGAAACTAGATTCAATGATGAATCTAATGGTATCAAGTCCGACAGTCATTTTGTAGTCCAAGAGGTTGTTTATACCTTACGAAAATGGAGAAACCTGAAAACTGTGCAGAATCGTTGATTGTTCAGGTCTCAGAGGTTATTCGGCCGAATAATAGTTTTCCGTAACGGCACCACCATTTACAGCAAAGTTTGTTCGGCCGAATAACCAAACGCAAAAAAATTTCATCGGTTGGGAAAAAAAATTACGTTGTCTATACTCGTATAAATAAACCTAAATTGATTCATTAATTTCGCACATTTTATCTTCGCATATTTCTGGTCAAAATATTTTTGAAGGGGTTTTTCTAAGGAGATCTTTTACAAGGTATGTTTCTTCTTATTTTTTTCCAAAGAGCACATTCATCGAAGGTTTTTTTTTTACAAGGTATGTTCCTTCTTATTTTTTTTCCAAATGGCACATTGGAGGAGTTTTTTTGTAAGGCATTTTTGCAAATAAATAACTTTCTTTTCAAGGTGTTTTTTCAAAGTGTTTCTTTCCTATATATTTTTGCAAATAAGTTTTTTTTTACATAGTATCTTTTCAAGGAGGTTCTTACAAGGGTTGTATACAAAAAAGTTTTTTCTACAAAGTAATTTTCCAAGTGGTTTTTGCAAAGAATGTTTCTTTCCAATGAGGTTTTTTCCAAGGGTTGTATTTAAAGAGTTGTTATTCCAAAGTATTTTGCAAAGAAGTTGTATTTTTCCTTCTTATTTCTTTGAAAGGGGTTTTTTCAAATAGTTGTTTTGCTAAGGTAATTTGCAAAGAGTTTTTTTCCAAGTTATTTTTGCACTTCTTATTTCTTTGAAAGGGGTTTTTTCAAAGAGTTGTTTTGCTAAGGTATTTTGCAAAGAGTTTTTTTCCAAGGAATTTTTGCACTTCTTCTTTCTTTGCAAATAGTTTTTTTCCAATGTATTTTTGCAAAGAAGTTATTTCTTTGCAAGGGGTTTTTTCAAAGTACTTTTTTCCTAGATATTTTTTGCAAAGGAGTTTTTTTTACAAAGTATTTATCCAAATGGTATTTTCAAAGAAGATTTCTTTCCAGGGGATGCATTTAAAGAGTTTTTTTCCAAGGTATTTTTGCAAAGAAGTTTTTTATTTCAAGGTATTTTTGCAAAGAAGATGTATTTTTCCTTCTTATTTATTTGAAAGGATTTTTTTCAAATAGTTGTTTTACCAAAGTATTTTTGCAGAGTTATTTCTTTACAGGGGTTTTTTCCAAGATATTTTTACAAAGAAGTTTTTTTCCAAAATAGTTTTCCCAGTGATTTTTTCAAAGAAGGTTTTTTTCCTAAGTATTTTTTCAAAGAAGTTTTTTTCCAGTGGTTTTTACAAAGAATATTTCTTTACAAGGTGTTCTTATTCTTTTCCAATGGACTTTTTCATAGGTGATTTATTGTCAAGGAATTCTTACCTCTTTCCAAGAAGGTTTTTTTGAAAGGAGATTTCTTTTCAAAGGGTTATTTTGAAGAAAATTTAATTCCAGGGAGTTTTTCTTCAAAAGACTCTTACAAGATTTTGATAAGGTGAAGTAAATTTCAGTTCATGTTTTTATAAATTTCGTAACTGTTTTTAAATTTTTTTTTTTTTTTACTATAAAGTGATGATTCTTTAATTTATTATCTATAGATTAAACAATCATGAGAAGCAAGAAAAATCGTTCAAAAAAAGGTGATCACAAACATGATGAATGCTAATAGAGAAAAACAAAAACTCAGATATAATTTCAAAAAAGCAAGGGTCGTAGAACTGGAAGAGATAATTATTGAAAATATAAATACAAATTTACATGATAATGTTGATGAAATGGAAATTGAAAATAGAGTACAAGAAGAACAAATTGAAGTTGAAGAGACCATTGTTGAAGATGTAAATAGTGATTTACATACTAATGTCGATGAAATCATTATTGAAGATCAAGTTCAAGATCCAGAAATTGGACGAGGTATGTATATATCATGTATTTTCCAAATTCATTTTTTATAATGAATTGTATTTTTGGATACATGTTAAATTAAATTTAACTTGATGTATAGGTACTTTCACCATTGATGATGAAATGTTAGAAAACGTTGATTGCAACAAATATGGCAAAAAAATACCCATACATGCTGCATGATATCGTGCTCAAAAATTTTATGATGATGTTCTAAAGAATTATTCAATAACAAGGCAAGCACAAATTTTGAGATGTTTATTAGTGACCAAGAAGTTAGAAGATGCTACGTCATTATTGGGTATTCAAAAGGTGACAAAAAAGTCTAAATTGAAACATAATGTGATAAAAAATATAGGTGATGCAATGAAAATTTTTGAAAAATGTCACGTCCCCATTTTGACCCCCTTTGTAAATGATGTAAATACTGATATTTAATCATGGTGAGGAGCTCAAGGCCAAGGCCCCACCATTGATTTAGCGTTTATGTATCGGCAGTTAAACTAGATGCTTATGACTCTTGTGCTAGATGGGCACAATGTAAATGAGACATCATGTAAATATGAATTTTAATGAAAAATACCCACAACTACCTATGCAATGCAACAAAGAGATAAGGCATGATTCTACAAGGAATAGGGAGGGAAATTATTTAAACCCTTGAACCAATGGTATTAATCCATGTGTCAATGGGGAAACCCATAAACCACCAACTACCCATTTTTGTCTCATGCAGCCAATCATTTAATTCTTCCAAAGATTGGTTGGGGCAGTTATTGCCTTGGAAATAAAGAAGTATGGCAGCCAATTTCGTGCATGGGCAAGCCATCAACCTAGAAATTCGTGTTTTTGCTTGTTGGGCAAGGAAACACCCACGAAATGGTGCCCAAAGCCATTCTGAATGGGCAGTCTTCACTCATTCACGCAGTTGGAGCTAGCTGGGTCTTTCCCTACACGTTTTTCATCCAAATCCTACATTTCTCCATGCCGGGGAGTTCGTTTTTGCATATGCAGTAGCCTGAGAGAGAAAGGCCACGTTTTGGGGACTGTATGGAGGTCGCTTTTGCCCCCGAATGTCCAAGGATGTTTTTCTAAAAACGGATTGGGCTTCCCTGGGTTGTTCCCCAACTTCCCATTTCGTTTTTGTGGGTTCCCACATTTTTCTGAGTGAGCTGAAACCCCATCTCATGCATCTCACTGTAAAAACGTTTTATCTTGCCCCATAATTGTGTTCTGCTATTGTGTGTATCCTCGTTTTTGGTTTGAACCTGTGAATTGAAGTTTTGGAGTGGTAGTGGACAGAAGTGGCTTGATAAACCTAGTGGGGGAGACAACCTCTCAAGAAGATCAAGAGGGATTTGGTTACTCTTCTATGCATGCCCTGAGAGCACTAGATAGGGAAGGTATGGCTTGAGGGACTGTATAGCAGTGAAAAGAATACTTCCTTGTGCTGGGTGTGTAGGCATTGTGGGTGCCAAGCTAGATAGATCTTGCAAGGTTATCCCTGACTCTATGATAGAGCTCACTAGCTTAGCAATTCTTCCCTTCCATGTCCTAGCAGCCTGATAAACCCAATTGCAGATTGGCTTGGCTCATCTTAGTGTATGCTTGGTTATGTGTGAGTCTGTTGTTCCCTGGTTCCTTGTAGAGATCATGCCCAGCTCGGGGGTGGCAGTGGTGCTGAGAGATTGAGGAGCACCCTGGCCTACGGTTGGGTGGAACGTTGCAGTTGCATAGCCAGTTGCGTGGGACTACTTTCGTATAAGATAAGTATCCTCTTGTGTTAAATTGCAATTACCATTTGATGAATATTATGAATGTATGTAGATGGGTTAAATGAATTTACTTCAGCTGTGATTTTCTTAAAATCATACATTTCCATACGTCTCTGTTATATTCTGTGAATGCTTATGGTTACAAGTTTCATGGGGCTAGACGCCCAGTTCAGCATCACGTCTATTATGCACTTTCATATGTATATTTTTCAATTAAATTTGAATGTTTCTTTATAATGTATGGGGCTGGATGCCCAGTTTAACCTCACGATCCTCTCCATCTAGCTGGTAGAATGGGAGGGGACGTGACAAAAAATTCAGGAAGAAAGATATTAGTGTTGCACATAGATCAATTCATACAACAATTGTTTCAGCTAGTACTAAACAAAAACGTTTGACAACACAACTAGCAAAAGCAGTTGGAGTTCCTCAAGAAAGACATTATACAAACATAGCAAATTCAGAATGCTAATAGATGAAAATGATGAACTTGCTTGCTGGGCAATTATTTGTAGACAACCTTACAAAGATAGAATGGGAGCAAGTGTTAAAGATATTGTACGGGAATATTGGTTGGAACATTCTCGAGTTTCACCAAATTCAAGGGATGTGATACGACAAAGAGTATCACGAGGGTATATGAAAGCATTCCAAAACATATAATGGATATGACACAAGTACAATTGTTCAATAAATTCAAGGAAGATCATCGTGGAATTAATGTGTCAATCACTACATTTGTGCAACAAAAACCATGGTATGTTAGACCTATTACTATACTTGACACATGTTGTTGTCATTATCATGTGCAATTTCAATTATATTACGACACGTTTCTTGAATTTGGTAAAATGTTTTGGACGAATTCACCACCTCCGCCCACAGTATGTGAATTCATATCTCAAACTCTATGTGAGAAAGATCACGATGAAGTATTTTATAATAAGAAATGTGTCAATGGAAAACATTGTCATCATTGTGGAAATCTGGTCTTATTCCACAATAAATATCCTATCGATAATGATCACTCGCTGTCAAATGTAATCGTTGATTGGAGAAGATATGAATACATCGGTTATGCTACAAGTTCTAGTGATGCACATTCCAAAAGAATTGATTTGCGAGAAGATAAAATATGTGTGACAGATTTTCTCAAGAAATTTGAAAGTGAAATTTATAAATACACCAAGCATTCACATAGAGCACAATGGCAAGACCTTCAATTCAAACAGTCTTGTGAAATTTTTCCACCAGGAATAATTTTGTCAGTGGTTGATTTTGCATAAAACTACACATTTGCTGCACAAAAAGAGATACAGAGTGAATACTATCATTCTGACCAAGTTTCGATATTTGTCCATGTTTTATATAGAAATTCTCAACAGGATGTTGATGGCATTGAAAGCACATGTGACAGTCAAGATGTGATTAAAGAATATCACTTTTATATCAGCGATGATCGTACACACGATACACATTTTGTTCAACATTGTATTGAAAGTATTTTCTACGATTCACTAAAAGGACGTGACATTAAATTCAATGAGCATTGGATATGGTCGGATGGATGTGCGGGACAATTTAAATCTTCGCGATCATTTTATTGGTTATGTCGACTTCATAAAGCATTGAACATTAAACATCGCTGGAATTTCTTTGAAACTGGACATGGAAAAGGTGAACATGATGGTGCAAGAGCATGCGTAAAAAGAGCACTTCGAAGATGAAAAATGAACCATTTTTCTGCACGATTTCATTCAGCTGCAGAGGTCGTCCAATGGTATAAATCACATCTAAGCCATGATTATAATCAACAATCAAAAGATGTGCGTAGGTATCTACATGATTTTTTTACTTTATATTAATTGTCAATTTAAAAAAATGTACACTAACATCAAAAGTTGTCATTTGTGTTAGTTTTTTTGGCTTTTTGGGATCCAAGATATAAATAGATCAATACCATACGACACTAACACCATACATGGGACTAGATATTTTCACTCTATTCAAACAAAAGCCTTCCAAAACGTGTATGCATTTTACAGTAAAAAGCAATCATGCTTTTGTCATATTTGCACTGAAAATGTTGAATCTACAGAAGTTTGTGAAAACATAACGAACAACTACGTAAAACATTGGAAACACACAGAGATTAATCCTAAAGGAAAAATTCCACTAGCAAACATAAAAGAATTAGAATCAGAAGAAATAGCAATATCATCTGATGGCGACAGAATTTCAGATCTTGTTAGAGAAGGTAATGATCTTACAACTATTTTCTCGATTGTTCATTCTTGTCCATCACCTTATACATGTATATTAGTCAATTTAATTGATTTAAAAATCTTAACACCAATTGTTATTTGCACAGGGGATGTTTTCGTTGTGATTGCACCTATAGACAACAACGAAAATGTGAAGTATTATTTGATGCGATGCACTGAAGTAAAGATGAAGTTATTGGAAGACTACAATGACAACGGATATACATACGAGAGTGGATCCATCATTTTAAAGGGCTATTTTTTTCAGCAAACCCATATGACTGAAAATTATGTCTACTTTCAAGATTATGAACCTGATGTTATATGTTGTCAATATAGTCATTTAGTATGTGCATCTCGAATAAAATTGGTACAAGTTCCATAAAAAAAACAATTAAAAAATAAAAAATGGAAACAGTCCAAATATGACCATGAACGGATAATTGAGGACGGCATTCCATTGCGATGTTTTTAACTATATCAACATTTTTCGCTTAAGGCCTTCTTTGAAATTAAACATTGAATTGGCATGTTCTTTGGTCACTCTCTCCTTCACAACCTCCCACTTGTCTGGGTCCATCACTTGTTCCCTTCGCCTCCACATCAAATGAACAAAACCATTCGTAGTTGGTCCAAGATCCTCATATGCCTCAATGAATTTTTGCAATGACCCCAAAACAATCTCTAGAATTTTTCTGCTCTCTGGAGGGAGATCCAAAGTAAAAAGATCATTGTTCAACCTATCGTAGTGGGATCTACAACTTTCAAGGGTAGTTTATTGCACAGCACCTTCCCATGGAAGCTCATCAGGTAAATCAGACGGATAAGTTGAAACCCTCAGCTAGTGGAACATATGTCGTCCTAGCTCGAGGAGCATCTTCAAGACCCTGCTCTGCACCCACACCTATTCCATCGTCTGCAATCCTATCTTGATCTTCCTCCCTCTCTGTAGAATTACTCACATCTTCTGAACCTCGCTCTGCTTCAAATATAACCGGAGTCAAGTGTTTAACCTTGTCCAAAATTTTGAAGCAAACAAAAATACAAATTATACATGTATTGAAACATTAATGTTCATACCGACAAAAGGTTGATATTGACGCTCTCCCACAGAAGATAGAGGGGAATCATCTGTACCCCTATCACCTCGTCGATGATCGGATGAATGTGACCCATACAGTAAACTTGAATCCTGAGGTGAATTCGACAACCTTCAATTACCAATTGGGACACCAACTCACGACGAATGCGATGACCTCCTACACTTTCACCTCGAAGACTCCTCTCTTTCCATTTGATATGATATCTAAATTTACACAACTGTCAACTCATAACATATTCAAATTCTACATGTTAATTCTACAAACTCTAAGACATATCTGCTAAAGAAACTTAGTTCTTCAATAAGGACCTAGATATAAGCCAAATATTAATAAAAGTAACCACAACACATACTCCCTCCCATGGTGCTTTATAGAGAAAGAAGAAGGATAAAAATTACCCCAAAACATATTCCCTCCAATGGTAGAAATTCAGATTGAGAACTATGTTCTTCATGAAGAGTTCAAAAACTCTAAAATTATGTTCACAATAATTGCTCTCCTAGTACTCAACATAGTTTACTTGCAACCCTATTACCACTGCTACTAGGATTAAATGGTTCTAAGGACCCTCCAAGTTCTGTTTGCATGGTCGTGTGGGACATGTGGCTAATCATGTTTGTGAGTTGATAGATAATTGGTAGTGTGGAAGAGTCCAAGGAATCACACCATCGGTTTCATATATAATTGATTATGACTAGGGTAATAAATAAATTGATTGTCGAAAAAAAACACTCACAATAGTAAATGACTAAATGAATCGTAAAAAATAGTTCATGAACTCTGTTCATGAATAGAAAATTTAAATGTAAGAAAAATTAAACAATTTAATTAAAATGCTCAAATGTAAATATATATTTTTTTAAATAAAACCTTCTCATCTAAATGCTTAATCAAATATCTCAATATATTAACATTATTTCAATGACAACTAGATTTATTGACAATCCAAGATTTTAAGAAAAGCAGGGATACCCATAAAACTAACTCGCAGACAACAATTCATCGAACCAAACACGAACACCAACGCCACACCGGAGATGATCACCAACTCTCCGAACGAAAAGAATTGTCCTGCAAACATCAACAAATTTTATTAGTAACAGAAAACAAAAAAAATGAAAACGAAACCAAAACAAAACAACTCAAAACTCAAAACATACCTGCGAAATTGACGCAATATCAACTCCATGACGACGACGTCACATCCACGCTGAACACGTTAACTCTACTCCGAATCCATTCATTGAACCAAACACACGGAAGCAAGCCAAAAACTAATCGAACCGAACATGAACACCAACACCGCACCGAAGACGACCACCAACTCACCAAACGAAAAGAATTGGCCTGCAAACATTAACAAACATTAGCAACAGGAAACAAAAAAAAAATGAAAACGAAACAACTCAAAACTCAAAACATACCTGCAATATCAACTCCACGCCGACTATGTAACCTCCACACCGAACTCGTTAACTCCACGGAATCTGTAGGTGATGGCGGATCCGACCAGGAGCAAACATCGAAGTGGCAAACGGCGAGTTGGGGAATGGCGAGCTCATCGAGTGGCAAACGACGAGTTGGGGTTGGCGGATGGCAAGTTGGGGAATGGAGAGCGAGGTGTGGCGTATGGCGAGAAGACGTGGCGAGAAGGCGTGGAGAGCTCGTCGACGAACGCAGGGTGGCGAGCTCATGGACGAAATGGAAATAGAGGGTGGCGAGCTCGTCAACGAACGTAGCAGTGTCCACTGTCCATAGGAGAGGGGTCGCAGATGCGTCCACAGGCGAGCGGTCGCAACAGCATTCAAACACGAGTCCACAAGCGGGGTCCAGAAATTTGCCAACAAAAAGTGCCAAACAAGGGACGAGGTCGAGATTTTATGCAGAAAACGTATTCGTCTGAATAGTTTATTCAGCCCCGAATAATTATTCGGCCAAATACTTATTCGGCCGAATAATTATTCGGCTGACTAAACTAACAAACCTGGAAATTTTTCTCGGCGGGCACTGCCTCGCACACACTTCGAGGTCCCCGTTAATTTAAATGGAGAACCATTACTAGTTATTCGGCCGAATAATAAAATTTAGTCGGCCGATTAATAACATTAATCAGCCGAATAACATTTATTATTCGGCCGAATAACCTCCGCTATGTTTTTTTTGCACTTGATTCTCACGGAAGTGTTACCCACCTTCACGTTTTCACCCAGATACCATTCAATGCAAGGCACAATAAACAAGCCTTAACACATGGTAATTGTTTACATTTACCGATTAAATAAAAGTAATGATAATTATGTGCATTTCAATGCAAGTACCACTCATTACCAGCTTGTGGTTTATAATTTCCAGCCCGTGGTTTACAAATGCAAATACCGTTCAAGGTAAAACATATTAAATATACTTTTACCAACCAATCAAGTGCATAAGAGATGCAATTAACATTTCATCTTATGCACCAGGTATTTATATTTATGATTTATCTATTAGGCAAGATAAGGTCATGACCATATTTTACGAAATGTTTAAATTTCTTTGAGAGATTATTACAATAATTTTATGTACAAAACATGCAATGTATTTCCACCCACACATAACCCATTCCCAAATAATTTAAAAACAGGGAACCATTAAGGCAATTATACGGAAAGTAAATTTCCAACTTTTTAGTTTCATTTGTATAATTTATGCATTATTAACAAGCATTGCGTAGAGTTAAACTCACAGTCATTCCATACTTGGGAATCCAACCAAATAATGCATGAATTCATTGTTTCTAACCAGAATTCAAAACATAAAACATGAACCATTAAATATTACTGAGGAATTAGAAACACCATTTCCAAGAATTAAGCTTATCTGTAAAATCTTGAAATGGGCAATTGGATCCATTTGAGGCACACTCCACCCAACTGTAGGAAAATTTTGCTCATTAATATTTCAGCAAAATTACACCCCCGAGATGAGACGCATGCATTCACCAGACTGACATATCTCCCAATTCCCAGAATTTTTCATAATTACACTTGGCACTCAGGAAAATCGGTTTAAGTACAACTCCATGTCAAACAGTGCATTTCACCTCCTTGATTTCCTTCTGATCTGCACAGTAGTGATGTACGTCACTGCCTTTTGTGGTCAAAATTCCACCAATTCAACTTCCTACACTATTTTCTACTTCACTGTTACAACCAGAGACAAAATGGATGGAGTTTCAGCAGAAAATATCCAACAATTTGGTTCACGGGTTCATGGATTTGTATTAATTTTGTTCTCAAACAATCCTTACCTCCTCTTTTCGCTCAGACCTTCCATACGCATGGATTCTCCCAAGATGAAGGAATGAATTTCCTTTTTGCATGCATTAGTTTAATGCATGGCAAGATGGAACCACGTGGGTTCTCCAAGAGACCCACATTTCCATTTTTATTATTTTTACTTTTATTTTTAAATAAAAACATATAATCTCTCCCCCTAATCCCATTTAAATCATAATCATGATTTAAAGTAATTTTTAAATTATTTAAATGGGATATTTTTGGGGACTTTAAGGATACCATAATCCCACTTTAAGGATATCATAATCATAATCCATAATCATGATTAAGACTTAATCATGAATTAGGATATTTTTGGGGACTTTAAGGATGCCAAAGGGTCATGGAATAATTTTCCCCTAGGACACTTTAACCCCTTTACTGTCTCTAGTGAATACACCAATCCCCTATCTTTGAACAACGTACTGCCTCAGCATAGCCAATTGTGTATTTTAATATCAATAATTGTAAAAACACAATATGTCCATCCTTGTAGGAATTTATATACAATTATAACATTTTGGTATCATCAGAATAGGGGTTTCAAACCAGGGGTGTTACATTAGCCTCCCACTTAAAGTCTACATCATCCTTGGTGTTCTAATTCTTATAGATATTTATGCATTTACATACATTACATATTCAAAAAAATGTGCAAGGTTGTCCTAGAATTTTAGCTTTCAATTTATTTCTTCAAAGACGAATCAGGTTCACCAAACTATGACAAAATTCATCACGTTGTTTCTACTGATAAAAACAGGAGCTTGTGCCACTCCACTTTAACTTTTAAGACAATAGCAATGGACTTCCAATTAAAGTTTTTCCTATGAAATTCAATCATCGTGTATTCATTAAGTTAACATTTTAAAAATCAGGCTATCCTTTTATGAATGATTAACTATATCTTTCTTTTCTTAGAAAGCTTTCATGCATTTCATGATTAAATCAACATATGCATATAGATGAATCCATTCATCTTCACTTCTTTTACAGAAAATTAACTATTTCAGCATTCATTGTCTATTTCAAACAAAAATAAACACTACAAATTTTCAGTTGTAACATGAATTTCAATAACTTTCTCTTTCTATAAAGTAGTAACATAAGTAAAAAGAGAATATTAAGAGTTCCCCCTCTTTATCTGATCCAATGTAAAGTCCCACATTCATGGATTTTCTGCTCCTTGGACTCTTTCTCTTTGAAATGCAAATGCTCGAATTGCAAAATTAGAGGACATACATCCTCAAAGCAACATTGTCAGTTTGGGGTCCACGTTACATCGCCACAAACAA
Organism: Larix kaempferi; assembly: GCA_027924585.1. Lineage (NCBI taxonomy): Eukaryota > Viridiplantae > Streptophyta > Pinopsida > Pinales > Pinaceae > Larix > Larix kaempferi. The sequence goes on from BSBM01000669.1 coordinate 8,972,186, forward strand.
CACCCTCTAGTGCTTTTTAGTGTGCATGTAGAAACACTTTCCAAAATTTCTCAATCACGTATATCTAGCTTGGGTTCCACATTACACCGCCACACACAACACCCTCTGGTGATTTTTGTTGTGTGCGTAGAAATATCACCCAAACTCTGGTCATCTGCAAAGAGATTACCACTCATACTAGGTTTGCACAATATTTGTATTTAGATTTGCTTCATTACTTCACTTCACTTCTCTTCTTCAATATGCAAGCACCATTTTGCATGTATACCTGATAAATACAAAATAGCTAGCCAAGCTCATCAGTATCATACATTTATCAAAATGTATTATCATAAAACTAAAAACATATTATTATGTAAAATTTACTTCTCGACATTGAAACAGCAGTAATGCATCCATTCCCTTGGGGTGTAATCAATGTCAAAAACCATGACACAACACAACACTAGGAATGCATCCATTCCTTTCAGGTGTGTGCCATGTTGGTTGGACTTGTAGCTTAAGTATCTTTTCAACGTAAAAACATTTTCTGAATATTATCTCCCATAAAAATTATTTTCAATATTAAATCAAGGTTAGGGTAAATATATCTCCCTTATTCCTCAAGGCTTGATCAAATTTTTAAGTTCTTTATTTGTGCCACATTCGTCAATCAAACATGATGAAGCACCTATTGGATGACCCCATAGAACTCTAATATTGAAATCTCTTTCTCTGCATTCAATTTTTTTAGATTTGCAGTTTCATTCTCTGCATCACTTACAGGGAATATCATTAGATACATACAAATAAATCATAATAGATAAATTCAGTTATCACCTAGTAACAAGTTATAACCAACTAACAACTTTATCAGATAACAGCAGTTGACAGTTTACAATCAGCTAAAAACTTATCTTAGTTAGCAACATATTCTTAGGTTTAACTTTTCACAAGTTAGCATAAGTATAGAAGTGTTAATAATTCATGTACAACTCACACAAACATGGTGAACAAGAATTCAAGCATTCAGAACTACACCAAAACATAATTCAAACATTTATTGTTGATAAAGAGTCTCTAGTGCATATGTAATATTGCATTCAAATATATAATTATGCAATTACACTAATATTCATTAATAACAACATTCCAATGTTGTATCAACATAAACCATTCTTGCACAGATGGATGTTAAGTATGTGTTATATTCTTTGCATGTGTGGGGGGGGTGCGTCTTTGACCGCACCTGATGATCCCCTCCATCTAGTGCTTTGTCATATGTGTCGGGTGTTGTGTGTGGCACTGGATCAAGGGGTTTTATAGGGGGGGTGTCGATGCCCTCCCCCTTCTAGGAAGCGGACATTGGAAATTGGTGTTAGCCCATTTCTGATATGAGTGAAGCAAATTCACGAACGAAGCGAGTTCAAAATTTTCTTGGGATATGTAACGTCCCCATTATTGACCCCATTACATTCAAATGTAATTGATGTAATATTGTTATGAAATCATGGTGAGGATCTCAATGCCAAGGCCCCACCATCGATTTAGTGATGCATGTGGCTTGTGTGCTAGCCAGGCACATTGGAATTTCAATATCATGTAAGATGCATTTTAATAAAAATACCCACAACTAGCTATGCAATGCAACAAAGAGATGGGGGCATGATTTTACAAGGAATTGGGGGGGGGGACATTCAAACCCTTGGAGCCAATCAAGTCAAGCCAAGTATTAATGAGAGAACCCATCAAACCCTCAACTACCCATGTTGACTTTTGTACCCAATCATTCAAGAGTTGGTTGAGGTAGTTAATGCCTTGGGAATGGAGAGGTATGGCTGTCCAAATTCGGGTATGGGAAAACCACCCTTCATGGAAAATCGTGTTTGTCTCCTTGGGCAAGAAAAGAGCCACGAAATTTCTCTCTAAGTCATTATTCACGATGGCCTTGCTCTCTCACGCAGCTCTAGCTGCCTGGGAATTTTCCTCCCTGGGTTTTCTGTGTTCCCCTTCATCTTTTAGCTGGGAAGGGGTGTTTTTGTGTTGATTACCAGTGGGGAAGAGAACAGAACGTTTTTGGGGTCTTCCTGGGGGTTGTTTAGGCCATTGGAAAGGATCATAACCAGTGGAAGAAATCGGTTTTACTCACTGGGGTTGAATTCAAAATTCCACAGTTCATTTGGGTGAAACACGAATTGGGAGAGCCAATGTGGTCCTTGTGTTGTGAGTACCTCTGTGGTAAATGTGTTGGGGTATGGGTAATGGCTAATCCATTGTTTTGGATTGAGCTTGAGAGTAAGCATCCAAGGTTCGAATGCAGCCTGATAAACCCAGTTGTGCACTGGCTTGGCTGAGAGGAAATGAGAAATGGGTTGTGAATGAGTGAATGTCCCCTTTTCCTTGTGAGAATCATGCCCAGCTCAGGGGTGGCCTTCGGACGGATTCAGTATAAGTTGTCGAAGAGCCTGTGGTTGGGTGGAACATTGCAGTGACATTGCTAGTTGCTTGGGGAAGTTGCAAAAATGGAGATAAGTGTTTTTATGCCTATATATTTACTTCTGCACTATATTAATTCAATGACTGTTGATATGCTGTATGCATGAGTAATGTGTGTGGATGTTTTAATTCCGCTATGCATCATTTGCTTATTTTCCATCTGCACACATCTCTTTTAATGATATGAATCTAATGAGTGGGCTAAGTTTTATGTGAAAGCCCCAAAGATTTCCATCATGTACTCTCCCTTGCCTTGGATGGATGGGTGGGTACGTTACAGGATATTTTCGGCATATTTTTGGGTTCTTTTTTAAAATATTGAATTTAATCTCGATTAAGGGATTGGAGTCTATTGTGTAATCCAGGTTCACGGATTAGGGTTTTGGATGTTGCGGAAAACCTATATTTTTATTGTGACTAGTTAATAATCAATATGATAAAATAAGAGGTGTGGCTCTAAGTTTTGCTATTTTTCTCGGTTAAGGGTTTCCAGGGTAAATCTATGTGTAGTATGTGTGAATGATGTGGTGTAATATCTATTTTTCTTAAAATAATATGTATGCTTTGCTTCTCTACAACAGGTTTAAAACTTACAATGGAATCAAGCATAGGCTCATCCAAAGAATTTAGATAGCTTTCCAATATGACTATATAGCATCGGACTTAAACACAAACCAAGCATAAGCTTTAATAGTCCCTGAGGACTCCAATATAATCCAAACACAAGTCACGTATTGTCATCAAAGACTAAGACAGAAGCCACAAATAGTCACCAAAGATTCTACATGATAAGAACACCTTGTCAAATAAACATACAACATTCTGCATTCAACATACCATTCGGTAATCCATACATAGAAAAACTAGAAAATTTAGCTAGAGATACCACTCTGAACACATATACTAATATGCACTCATACTCAACCAGAATGATTATTCTAACTGATCATAATACCATGAAAATTATTCTTTAATAATAAAATTTAAAGTTCCTGCAACGCATGCATATACAACTTATGCATTTTCCAGCACCTATCGGACCCGTTGCGCAACTTTGACATTAGTCTAACATAGAGCACAAGAATAAACCAATCCTAACTACCCATACTACTAAATCATTCACTTCAAGAAATAAATTTCAAAATTCAATAACAAATTCAACCAATCAATCACCATATCTACATATTCATACTCCTCGATTATAATTGATTAGGATAAATACCCATGATCATCCAGATCAGGTTTTCCCTAGATGAAACATGGCATAATAGAAACAAGCATCAACATGCTCAACACACTCATGCATCAGCATGCTCTAAAGAATACCAAACACACACACCAATTAGACATCAAGCATTCATGCATTCAACTAGTCATTGAAAATTATTTGACAGGTCCCCAAACCTACTACTAGATGGAGACTTGAGGGGTCACAATGATATAAGGCTTAAATACAAACAATGCACAGAAAATTATGGCTAGGTTAACATGCCTCAAACAGACAAACCAATTAGCTTTCTTACAAATTTAAATATAACTATCAAACATTTAAATGTGATTCCACAGGTTATGCAATCTATGCATACCACACTGAAATAAGTTATTCAGCTGTGAAGACATGAAAATACAAGAGACACATGCTACTCAACATGTCAATTAATCGGCTACAACCATATTCACACCAAAACAATGTGATTCCCTTCCCTAGTTTCCTTCTAGTAGCAAAACAGTGAGACATATCATTGTTTTCCCAGTGCTCAGGAATTCCATCAGGGTCGGTGCATACACCATTCGCCATATCATTGGCCATTAGCTCTGGTTTTGAAAACATCATCTAACATAAAACAATTAATTGGCTCAGGAATACGGTTACAAGAAAAACCAGAGGAAATTTACAAAAACAATGACCATACACATTAATCAGAGATCACAATGGGATTTTAACCAAGGAATATTAAGGGAAAAAACCCTCACTACGAACAACCCAAGACAAGGGTCCACTAGAGACTCCATGCAACAACCAAGTTCCATACAATTTAGGCTTTAAGGATAAATCCCTTATACATTCATTGTCATACTATTAATCATAAACATACAACATAAAGCAACAATTTCTCACTAGAGAAAATCATCTTTCCAATTGTAGATAGTTCCAAAGCTTCACACCTTGAGGAGACAAACAATCGTATAATACAAAAGAACAAATATCAAACAATTCCATACACAACATGATCTATTATAAATTATTTATATATTAAATAGATAAGTTGATAATGTATATAACATTCCAGCAAGGGGCCAAACTCTTGTTTGGTCTCTACCTAAAAACTCTTCTTTCATAATTTCAAAACTCCAAAATTATATTTCTATCTAGAAACATAATAGAGAAAATATATTAAACTTCAAGCAAAACTTATGATGAAGTTTCCAGATTATTCAAACATCTTGACTCACCAAGATTAACCCGATGGAAACTAAGTTAATCCATCATTTCCCATGCACTATAACCATACAAGGTTTGCCTTTCTTTTGCAACTCTATAACATGAGAGAAGTCTCGCTCTGTTAATTAACATTAGCTACAATTTACCTAGAGGTTGAGTGTTGGAACACTCGTTCTAATAATTAACATTAGCTACAATTTACCCATAGGTTGAGTATTGGAACACTCACTTCGATACCAATTTGTAATGCACCTAGCATTACACTGGACTTAAAACACACCATTTTTTTAAATGTACATACATGAGACTTATATGCATTCTCATAACCAATGCACAATGATGCATAACAAATGCATAATAGGCAATAGTATTTTAGCGGAAGCATAGAATATACTATGAGACACATAATCAAAAACATATGTGCATAATGATTTAATGCATAATTGCGGACGCATAATAATTTCCATTTGTCACACAATTATCTCATATTAAATTGATACCATCTTTAATACATATAATAGATTTTCTATTAATATGCATTATTCCGGACCAAAATATACTAAGGTTTTGAAAATCAACATTTCAAACTTTTCCTTATAAATTCATTCCTAAGAACTGCACAGTAAACATTTTATTGAAACTGTGCAGTAAAAACATTTTATTGAAATTGCACAGTAAAAACTGTAAAAAATATGCAGTAGAAATTGTGCAATAAAACATTATCTTGGAATTGTAGAAGGGATCACATAATTGGAATGAAGGAATTATAGTCAAATCCATAGATAATATTCCAATTATGTAATTATCATATTAATTATGACAATGAAAAAAAATTTTCCAACATATTCATTCTAACTTACTGCACAGTAAGAACTGCGCAATAAAAATTGTCTTAGAAAACTACGCAATAAGGCATTAAGAAATTCCCAGTAATAACTAAAGATATGTACTGTAAGAATCTTTCATGAAAACTGCACAATATTGTTCACATAAAAGGAAAAAGGGAAATTATAGTTATATACATAGACAATCTTCTATTTATGAACTTTTCATATTATTATAACAAGGAAACAATATTCCAACACATTAATTGCACAGTAAATTAAGTAGGGTAACAATTACCAATCTATCCAAAACATGAAAGGTAATATTCCAGCAGATTAACTGCGGAGTAGGATTACATGCATAAATTAAATAGGATAGCAATTACCAATTTATCCAAATTATGGAATGTAATAACCAATTATCTACTAATTTAATCCATGGTATTTTTCATACAACCCATACAATTCCAATACTTATGAAATAAAAACAAATATCATTCATTGTTGGCCCGTGGTATTTGTAAAAATGAACTAGGCTAGATTTGCTTCAACATAATCATTTAAACTTCTTTGGATAAGCAAAATCAGTTGTGGTTCTAGGCTATATTTACTTCAACATAATCAGTTAAACTTCTTTGGATAAGCAAAATCAGTTGTGGTTTTCAAATACAAGATACCATTCAATGCAAGGCACAATAAACAAGCCTTAACACGTGTTAATTATTTACATTTACCAATTAAGCAAAAATAATGATAACTATGTGCATTTCAATGCAATTACCACTCATTACCATCCTGTGGTTTATAAATTCCATCCTGTGGTTTACAAATGCAAATACCATTCAAGGTAAAACATATTAAATATACTTTTACCAACCAATGCAGTGCCTAAGATATGCAATTGCCATTGCATCTTATGCACCATGTATTTATATTTATGATTTATCTATTAAGCAAGATAGAGTCATGCCCGTCTCTTACGAAATGTTTGAGAGATTATTACAATAATGTTACACGCAAAACATGCAATGTATTTCTAGCCACACATAACCCATTCCCAAATAATTTAAAAACGGGGAACCATTAAGGAAATTATACGGAAAGTAAATTTCCCACTTAATTTAAGAATGAGCTTTCGTACAATTTTAGTTTCATTTTTATAATTTGTGCATTATTAACAAGCATTGCGTAGTGTTAAAATCACAGTCATTCCATACTATGGAATCCAACCAAACAACGCATGAATTCATTGTTTCTAACCATATTTCAAAACATATAACATGAACCACAGAAATTGTTACCATTCATCAGATTAAATATTACTGAGGAATTAGAAACATCATTTCCAGGAATTAAAAATTATCTGTAAAATATTGAAATGGGAAACTGGCTCCGTGTGAGGCATGCTCCACCCAACCGTAGGAAAATTTTGCTCACTAATATTTCAAGAAAATTCCACCCCCGAGATGAGACTCATGCATTCACCAAATTAACATCTCTCCCAATTCCCATAATTTTTCAGAATTAACACTTGCCATTCATGAAAATTGGTTTACGTGCCAAATAATGCATTTCACCTCCTTGATTTCCATCTGGTATGCACAGCAGTGATGTACATCACTTCCTTTTATGCTCATAATTCAAGCAATTCATCTTCCTACACCATTTTCCACTTTAGTGGTACAACCAGAGACAAAATGGATAGAGTTTCAGCAGAAAATCTCCAACAATTTGGTTCATGGGTTTATGGATTCGTATTAATTTCATTCTCAGAGAATCCTTACCTCCCATGTTTACTCACACCTTCCATACGCATGGATTCTCCCAGGATGAAGGAATGAATTTCATTTTTGGACGGATTAGCTTAATTCATGGCAATATGGAACCACATGGGTTCTCCAAGAGACCCACATTCCCCTTTTTATTATTTTTATTTTTATTTTTAAATAAAAACATATAACCTCTCCCCCTAATCCCACTTAAATCATAATCATGATTTAAAGTAAGTTTTGAATTAATTAAATGGGATTAAGACTTAATCATGACCTAGGATATTTTTGGGTACTTTAAGGATACCAAAGGGTCATGGCATAATTCTCCCCTAGGACACTTTAACCACCTTACTAGCTCTGGTGAATACACGATTCCCCTATATCTTCAACATACAGGCTTAGCACATCCAATTGTGGATTTTAATATTAATAATTGTAGAAATACAATATGTTCTACCTTGTAGGAATTCATATACAATTATAACATTTTGGTATCATCATACTAGGGGTTTCAAACCAGGGGTGTTACAGTCCAAAATTATTGCATTTGTAGCACTCGGTTTCATAACCTAAAGATCCAAAAGAGTTATCTTTTTTGTCAAATACTTCATGAAATTTTCTAGGATAATTGCTCTCATATTAGTTTTTGAGATTTTTATAACTATTGATGTTCCTTCTATTTTCATCTCATGTATAAGCTCTACAATCTACAACCTTATGTCAAAAATTGTTTCAAGAATAACACATTCCAATAAAAATATTTTGATACATGGGTGTGGGAGTTCTTCTTTGTGAAGTAGTCCTCTCGAGGTCATGTCTTTGTTGAATATGTTGTTCTTCTTGAATCCTTTTCGTATACAGTTGTTGAAAGTCCTCATTTTGAGGTTTGTAGTCTTCACTTTTGATGGGACCATTGAAAATATATGCATAGCTTCTTTGTTTTCTTTCATTTTTTGTCATCATAGAACTTGAACCTTCATTAATGCCATTTTGTCTATATCCTAGTCCATACTTTTCATGTAATGGTTTTTGGCTGCTAATGATTTCGTTCAATATTTTGGTGGTGTTATCAAAATTTTGTTGAATGGACCTTTTATGTAGTTCCTTTCTTAGAGAGACTATTTCAGCTTCCAAATTTTCTTTTACTTTCTCCTTTTATTCCAATTGTTTTGTTGGTGCTTCTTCAATCATTTTGGATTCTTCTAATTGTACCTTTAGATTTATGATAGCCTTCTCAACTGATTCATAATTCTTGTTAGGAATTTGAAAGCTTTATTTGAGTTCCTTTAACTCCTCTTTGAGTAAATTGTTTTTGTTTTTTGTTTTTCTTAGATCACTTGGAGCACTAATTAATTCTCCCTCAAGATCCACTTCTCCTTCTGGTTTAGAGTCTTCTTCATTTTTTTGAGGGGTCTCTTATTGAGTGTCTAACGCTAAGAAAAGTACATTTTTTATTCATTGTCGCTATCATATTCATCAGATAAACTATTGTCTTCTTTTGAATAGAGGCTTTTCTTTTGAATAGAGGCTTTTCTTTTGAAAAAGATTCTTTTGTTTCTTTTCTGATACATCTTTTCCTTTTATGGATTTCTTATTCATCACTATCTGGACCCTTTGCATAAGGACATTTAGAAGAAAAATAACATATTATGTGACATTCAAAACAATTAAAAGGGAGCTTACAGTTATGTTTTCCAAAACCCCTTCTTAGCTTTCTCACAAAGTTGACTTCTTCTTAATCATTTGAAACATCACTATAACTAGACCATGATTTTGACTTCTGCTTGTTCCTTCTTGTCTTCTTGGAAACCTGGAAAGTTGAGTCCTTATTGGATGGAATTTCATGTTTTATTCTCATTTCATATGTTGTGAGGATTCCATGCAATTCATCCATGGTTAATTTTTCCAGATCCTATATTTCTTCTAGGGCTAAGATTTTGGCGTCAAGCCTCATTGGAAAAGACCTTAGTATAATTTGAACGATTGTTGGATTTTCAATCTTCTCTCTTAGTCCTCTAATAGTATTCACAATTTCTTCAATTCGGAGGAAGTAGGTTGCAATGTCTTCATCTTCCTTCATTCCCAATTGTTCAAATTGTCCTCTATAATTTTGGAGCTTCACCTCTTTGACTTTAGAATCTCCTTCATAAATATTTTTGAGTTTGTCCCAAATTTCCTTTGTAGACTCACAACGCCTAACTGTAATATCTTGATTTTGACCCCATTGTGTTAAACAGGTAAATGATGTAATATCGTTATAAAATCATGGTGAGGATCTCAAGGCCAAGGCCCCGCCATCGATTTATCGTTCATGTATCATCAATTAAAAATTGATGCATGTGGATCGCTTGCTAGCTTGGAATGATGGAAATTATAAATATGATGTAAAAAATATATTTTGATAAAAAAAATACCCACAACTAGCTATGCAAGGCAACAAGAGTATGGGAGCATGATTTTTACAAGGAATAGGGAGGGAAATATTCAAACCCTTGAATACAATAATTTCAATACAAGTGTCAATGAGAGAACCCATGAACCATTAACTACCCATGTTGACTTATGCACCTAATCATTTAATTCTTCTAAGAGGTGGTTGAAGTAGTTATTGTTTTGGGCAATGGAGAGTATGGCTGTCCAATTTCATGTATGGACAAGACAACCATTTTGGAAAATAGTGTTCTTCCTTCCTGGGAAAGAAAAGACCCATGAAATTGATTCCATTTCCATTATTCATCCATGATTTTTTCTCTCTTGTGAATTCCTTGCTCATTGGGTGTTTTCCTCCCAAAATTTTTTGTGTTTTCCTTCATTTTCTAGCTTAGAAGGTCGCTTTTTGTGTTGCAGAATAGTGGGGAAGAAGGGAAAATGAATTGGGTTTCTATGAGATCCTTTTTTTCTTGTGTACATGTTGTGGATTCAATTTGTAGCTTCTAGTTATATTTTCCCCTCTCAAATTTTGTTTTTGTATGCCCACAGTGTTGAATGCTCATGGAAATCATGTTTTGTGAATCCCTCAACTAAAACGTTTTTCTATGTCCAACAATTGTGCCTTGTTGTGTGTGTGGGTTATTTATATGGCTTGGGTTATGTGCATCCCCTATTTTCCTTGATCTTGCGTGTAAGAAACCAGGAGTAGACAAGGATTTGCAATTGGCTTGATAAACCTAGTGAAGGGTGTAACCTCACTGAAGATGATAGGGCTTTGGATATTTTCTATGCACACCCTGAAAAGCACTAGAAGGTAAGGTATGGCCTGAAGAACTGTGGAGCAGTAAATGGGATACCTTCCTTGTTTTGGGTGTGTAGGTATTGTGGGTGACAAGCTAGATGAATCTTGTAGATGTACTAATAGCTTTGTGGTTGAGCTCACTAGCTTAGAAATTCCTTCCTTTCTACTGCCTTGACATCCTGATAAACCTAGTTGTGGATTGGCTTGGCTAAGATTTGGTATATACTTGGCTATGTGTGATTTTGTTGTTCCCTTTTTCCTTGTGGAAATCATGCCCAGATCGAGTTGGCAACTGTGTTGAGAGATTTGTGAGCATAGATGGCCTATGGTTGGACGGAACGTTTCACTTGCATAGCCAGTTGCTCGGGATAGCTTTATTTCAAGATAATTATTCTCTTGTATTTAATTATGCAATGTATTTAATTGATGTATGTTATAACTATGTCGGTAATTGCATGCTAGATAAGTTCTAGTATAGTTTATTTCCGTTGTGTTTATTTGGATTATGCATCTTCACACATGTTTCAATTGTTATGAGTTCATAAAATGATGATGGGGATAAATTTGCAAGCCTGAATTTAGTTCATGTTCCCTCCCTTAAGTCGGATTGATGGAAGGGGATGTGACAGTGTGGTATCAGAGAGACATGTTGCAATATTAGGCCTGAATGGCTTAAGTCATGTGACTTGCAACGTTAAGTTTGCTCCCTGATCACCGAAATTTCGTCAAAAATGATTATTTTTTACTAAGTGTGTGTGTCGACGAATTTGGATGAGTTGCGTTGGAGCGTTTCGGTGAACTTAGATGAGTTTCGCCGATGTGCAGTTTCGGAGAAGTTTGAGAAATCCATGAGGCATTTCGGCGAAATTGGAAAAAGTTTGTCAATGAATCATTTCGACAAGTTTTGAAAATTTCGTCAACGTGTTTCGACGAAGTTGGCGAAACTTGCCGATGCGTTTTGGTGAAATTGGAGGAATTTCATCGATGAAGTGTTTCGGAAAAGATTTGAAAAATTCATCGACGTGTTTCGGCGAAATTTTGAGATATCTGTCGACATATTTCAGCAAAGTTGGAAAAATTTCACCAATGAAATGTTCAACGAGTTTTCAGAATTTTGTCAATGAAGTGTTCAGCGAATTTGGGGAAATTTGTCGACAAGCATTTTGGAGAGTTTGAGAAATTCATCGGCAAGCGTTTTGGAGAAGTTTGAAAAGTTTGTCGGTGTGTTTCGACGAGGTTTTGAGAGACCTGCCGACATGTTTTAGAAAAATTGGATAAATTTCTCTAACAAAGTGTATCGGCAAGTTTTGAGAAATTTGTCGATGCATTTCGGCAAAGTTGGGAAAAGTTCATCGATGAAGAGCTCGATGAGTTTTGGGAATTTCGTTGATGAAGTGTTCGGCGATTTTTGGGAAGTTCGTCAACCAAAATTTTGGTGAGTTTTGAGAATCACACTGAAACAGAGAAATTGGGTAGTTTTGCGGGTTAATTTCCACCATGGATTTCAAGCGCCAAAAATTAAAAAAAATGACATTGAATTTATGTGCTAGATTGTGTGAAATCGGAATATTTACAAAAAAAATGAGGGTGTTTCCCTCGACCTTCCCTACAGAGGCCGCAAGGGGGAAATCCCCCTCAACCCCCATTTTTTTTTTTTTATCCACAAATTTAAATCTTGGGTTTGACCACGATTGTTGAAGCAGTGTAAAATCTAGCCGTTTGCGTATTTTGAAGGGGTGATTTAAAATCTTATGTGATTTGACCAAGATTGACAATATGGGTTGTTCCCAGAATGCTTGAAATAATTTTCAAATAGTGTGATAAATCTAACAAATGTGTTTATATGAACATGTTTTGCATATTTTGAATCACATTAGTGACTGTTAAAGGATAGCATTGATTATAGTGCAGTTGGGAAATTTTTTGTCCTTGGTTGGGCCAAGAAGATCATCATCGTGGATGATGCACAAGATCCCTATGAGTTTGAGACAAATGACATGGGAGAGAATATACAAGTTGAGAATGTAGATACAGAATCCAATTGGAGAAGAAACCAAGAGACTCCCCTAGTTATTGCAGCCACTATGAGGAGCCTAAGGGTGGAACTACAGAGTTGTAAAGAAGACAATGAGAGGATGATTAAATATCAATAAGAACATAATGAAATGAATGCATCTATGCTGCAAAGTTTGATATAAATTCAAAGGAGGATTAACTATAGGAATCACTCAGCAAATCCAGAAAAGAGTGGGAGTAGTTCAAAGATAAATTCCCGCAAAAGGTCCAATAGCTCAAGGAGAGATTCTAGAGACATGACATATACATTAGAAATATCTTCTAGTGGATCATCTGACTCTGAAGAATCCATTGAAGGATCAAGCTCTTCATCTCATTGGAATAAGGGGAAGAGGCATTACAAGAACAATTCACTTGCGGAATTTAAGAATGCCAAACCTCCTACATTTGATGGTGAGGTAAAATTTGGTCAAGAAATTGAAGTTTGGCTTCTTGGGATGAGGAATTATTTCCAAATATAAGACTACTCTGGAAATATGAAGGCAAGGGTGGCCATATTCAATATAAATGGAAGAGCATCTATACAGTGGGATAACCTTAGGCAAGTGAAGAATATCAATGAAAGGAATATTGTGTGGAAGCAGTTCAAGAAGTAATTCAAGCATAAGTACTTCTTTGATAGGTACTATGATGATAAAATCAAAGAATTACATGAACTGAAATTGCGGCAAATGACCATGGAAGAATATGCAAACAAATTCTTGGAGCTGTTGAGATATGTCAAGTATATCAGAGATGATAAGGTGAAAATTCGGCATTTTCTAAGTGGACTACCTCAATCATATAAATACAGAATTGAGTTTGATGAACCTCGAACTCTAGATGAGGCCATGAGAAATTCCAAGTATTGTCATGATCAAAACAAAATAAAACATGATTTCCATAAGGCATGGAAGGACAAGAAAAATGAGAAGTTTGACCAAAGGAGGAAGGGGTTCAAACCTCCTCATCTCATAAATCAGAAAAGGTAGCCACCACAAGGTGTGACTAAGCCAACTAGAATGATAGGAGACAAGCCAATAGATCCAAAGGATCCAAAAGAGCCACTTCAATGTTGGGGATTTGGAGAGGACCATATGCTTAGGAACTATCCACATTGGAATGGGAGTGTAAATAAATTTCAAAACATCCAAGGAGATGAAACTGTGGGTCAAATGGAAAGGATCATCCCTAGAATGTATGTAGCACTAGAGGACTGCCAGGAAGACCATCAATCAACTATGGTTTAAATTGAAGGTAATATTTATAATCAATTTGTTTCTATTTGATTGAGCCTGGATCCACTTATAGTTATATCACTCCAATAATTGTTGAGATTTGTGCTTTTAAGAAATTAAAGCATAGTAAATCATGGTTAGTTCAACTAGCCACTGGAACCAAGAGAAAAGTAGGTGAAATGGTAGATCAATTTCCATTAGAGATGGATGGGATATTCATTTTTGGTTGTTAGAACAGTAACCACACTTAGTACCATAATCCATAAATTTTTAATTGCCCATGTGCTTAATTAAACCATGTTTTGGATTAAGTGACTATAGTTGGTCAAAAACCCACTTTTGAGAGTGTTCACACCCACTTCCAAGCAAACCAGTTCACCCAGCCTCCAGTTTTGTCCACAAGTGCACCCTCATTTATTGCTGGTGCACCCTCTCTCCTTGTTTTGGGGAATTTTAGTTGACCAAGGGCGCTAGGGTGGATTTTTGCCCTTTTTTGGCTAGATTTGGAGCATTTAATGCTCCCTTGGGCCCCCAAACCTCCTCTACTTGCTCACCCACGCCTGCCTTGAGATAATTAATGACCCAGCATGCTTCAGCCACCTCCACACCAGAATTCGTGGCTGTTTGGGGTGATTGGGATTGAGTTGGACCCACCTAGGGGGGATTGAGGCCAATTTGGCATTGATGACTTGTACACTCAGCTTGAGCCACCTAATGCTCTCGATTTTCTCATGGATGTAATAAAAACCTGTTACTAACATTTTCACATGTTAGACAGTCAGTTAATCAAAGGTTTCAGCATACATTGTGTGTAAAATTATCATCTTTTTCAAGTTTTTCCACTGTATTTGCAAATTAATTCGATTTTGTGAGGTTCTCCATAGCTCCTAGATCTTCTGTGATCAAAATATTCACATGGTATCAGAGCCATCGTGGAGTTAGTGAGTTGCAGGTCAATATTGAGTGTTGAACTGCATTCTAGAGAGGATTTCCAGATAAAAATTGAGTGTTTTTTGCAGGTGTTTCAGTAGTTTTCTCACCATTAACGCAGCATTCATGGAAGCAAACCAAATGTTGCTCACACCCTTCAATTTTTTCGATTGGAAGGCTGAGATGGTCATCAAGCTGAGATCTAAGGGTCTCTATAGAGTGACCATGGGCACAGAAGTGGAGCCAAATTCTGCTGTGGAGAAAGCAAAGTACTACAATCGACTTGATGAAGCTTATGGATTTCTATGCCTGAGCATTTCAAGGGAACTCTTGTTTCATACAGACAGTTTGACAACCCCCAATGAAGTATGGGTGAAGCTAGAATCACTCTTTGGGAAAACTGATGAACTGAGAGGCCACCAGCTTGAAAACGAGCTCATTAGCTTGAGCCCAGCGCATTTTGAAACCATCCAGGAGTTCTTCACGAAATTCAAGTCACTGGTGCTTCAACTGCAACAATGTGGAATTGTTAAGAAGGAGGAACAACTGATTCTGTCCATCCTTTCGAAGCTAGGCCCAGAGTTTTCAGTATTTGTTAGCACATTTCACTCAGCCAAAATGACCCTTCGAAATTGGCAAATGCCATCACTAGCCACCTTCATGGAGTGTCTCACTCAGGAGCAGGATAAACTAGTTCAGATGGGCACCATAAAATCAAAGGACCAAGCATTGGCAATGGGTGTTTCAAATGCAAGCAAAGGAAAGCAGAAAGCCAAGAATTCGAAGCAGCAAGAGAAGAGGAAGTTTGACAAGACCAAGTCTGCAGATGGGGGTTCGAATCTGTCAAAGGAGAAGGACAAGAAGGGAAAGGAAAAGACCAAATGCACCTATTGTCATAGGGGATGGAATCCAGAGAGCTCATGTATGAAGAAAACCATTGACTCAATGGCGCAGCTGCTGGAGAAGAACAACATCCCAGTCCCTGAGGGCGCAAGGAAGAAGGAGAGCACCTCAAACCCTGACAATAAGGAGAAGTGTCATGCTTTGGTAGCAGGTACTTCGAATCCCTCATCCTTTATCATTGATTCAGGAGCTTCCATACATATGGTTTCATCCAGAGAGCTCTTCTCATCTATGCATTCGAATGGTGGCCCAACAGTTCGAATGGGAGATGATTCAGAAATCCAGACCAAGGGGATTGGTAGGATTGACATGGAGCATGGCTATTTCAGTGATGTGCTCTATGTACCTTTATTGGCTGCAAATTTTCTATCAGTCTATCAAATGACCCATACAGGAGAAGCCAAGAGAGTGACTTTCACTCCAGATTTGGTAGAAATCTCAGAAATCTCTTCAAATCAAGTTGTGGCTGTAGGGTATGCAGATCATGATGAGAGAATGTACAAATTCTCAAATTTCATTCCAAATTCTAGTGACCATGCTCTTGTCTCTCATGCCAACGAGACCTCCAAGTTGTGGCATGAAAGATTTGGCCACATGAACTACAAATATCTCCAGCAATTGCACAAGGACGAGATGGTGGAAGGGCTTCCAGAAATCAGATCATCAAATGGTGCATGCATTGGGTGTGTAGTTGGAAAGCATCCTGAGCGCAGCTATGAGAAGGGAATGGAAAGGAGAGCCACTCAACCACTTGGATTGGTACATTCAGACCTCATTGGTCCTCTTCCCACTCCATCATATGGTGGATCAAGGTATGTACTTACATTCATAGATGACTACTCTCGATTCTGCTGGGTTTACTTCCTTAAATTGAAGTCAGAAGTGTTTGAGAAATTGAAGATTTGGAAAGCCCTAGTGGAGAACCATAGTGGCCATAAGATAAAGATCCTTAGGACTGATAATGGAAAGGAATATGTGAATAACAACATTCAGCACCTTTGTGAGGAATGTGGCATCCAAATGCAACATTCAATCCCCTACACACCTCAGCAAAATGGTGTGGCAGAGAGGAAAAATAGATCTCTCAAGGAGATGGCTACTTGCATGATTGAAGCTAGGGATCTAAGCCCTAAGCTATGGGCTGAAGCCATCAATTGTGCTGCTCATATTCAGAACAGAGCCTTTCACAAATCAGTAAAAGGAAAAACCCCCTATGAGGCATGGTTTGGCCAAAAACCAAATGTGTCAAATTTCAGGATTTTTGGGTCTAGAGCATGGGCTCGAATTCCATCAGAAAAGAGGAAGGCTTTGGAGCCACAGAGCAGGGAATGTATCATGGTTGGATATGGTGAGGACACAAAGGGCTATAAGCTCTTTGACACATCCACACTCAAAACTTTCATTGAGAGAAGTGTGCAATTCGAAGAAGAACCAATTCCAGATTTTGAGCTTGCACCGGGGGAAAGCTCCTCTCCTCCACACCTTAATGAGATTAGTGATGATTCTACCTCTGATTTTTCTGATATTGCTGAATATGACATGGCTGAAGATGACATTTCTGTACATGAGTCACCATCAAGGCCCAAGTGGGCTGAAAAAATCATAGAAGCTGCAGGTGAATTGGCAGGCAATCCCCAAGAGCCTAGGAAGACTAGATCTCAAACAATCAATGCTTCCTTTGCTAATGAGAGTGAACTTGCTGATCACTGTTATATGATGATTGGATCTGATCCAACATCATATCAGGAAGCTCATAATGATCCAATTTGGAGAGCAGCAATGCAAGAAGAATTCCAGTCTCTCCAAAAGAACAAAACATGGGATTTGGTGCCTCTTCCTCCCAAGAGGAAACTTGTGCAATGTAAGTGGATTTTTCGAACCAAACCTGTTGCTGATGGTTCTGATCTGAAGTATAAGGCTAGGTTAGTGGCTAAGGGCTACTCACAAATCCATGGTGTGGATTATACAGAGACCTTTGCACCGGTTGCAAAGATGGATTCAATTAGACTAGCTCTAGCCATGGCAGCTAGTAAAGGTTGGGAAGTTCACCACATGGATGTCAAAAGTGCATTCTTGCATGGTGAGCTACAGGAAGAGATATATATGCAGCAGCCTGAAGGATTCCAAGAGGATCCCACACTTGTATGCAGGTTGAAGAAATCACTCTATGGACTCAAGCAAGCCCCCAGGGCTTGGTATGCCAAAATGGATGCTTTTTTGCTCTCAATTGGTTTCTGTCGATGCAAGTCTGATCCAAATGTTTAATTGCAGCATTGTGATGGTAATTTGCAGTTCATTGTACTGTATGTTGATGATCTCTTAATTACAGGGAGCTGCACCAAACAAATTGGCTCAATTAAAGCTTCTTTGCACAGTGAATTTGCCATGAGCGACCTAGGATTGCTAAGGCAATTTTTGGGTTTGGAAATTGAGCAATCTGAGAGAGGTATATTGCTGAGTCAATATAAGTATGCTTCAGACCTGTTATTCAAGTTTAAAATGGCTGAATGTAAGGCAGCCAAGTGCCCATTCCTTTCAGGCATAAAACTAGGTGAATTTGAAGACTCTCCATTGGTGGATTGTACTCTCTACAGGAAGCTAGTCGGAAGTTTGTTGTATCTTACACATACAAGACCTGATTTGTCTTATGCTGTAAGTGCTGTAGCAAGGTATATGCATCAGCCACATGAGATCCATTGGAAGGCATCCAAAAGGATCCTTCATTATGTCCAAGGAACAAAGAACTTTGGGGTACACTATGCAGCTGGTTCTTCACTTCAACTAGCTGGATTTTCTGATTCCGATTGGGCGGGAGATCCCATCGATAGAAAGTCCACTTCAGGTTTTGTGTTTATGTTTGCTGAAGGTCCTATTTGCTGGTCAAGCAAGAAACAGCATACAATTTCTCTTTCATCAGCAGAGGCCGAGTACAGGGCAGTAGTGAACGCAGCCACACAGTGTGTTTGGTTGCAAGGCATTCTTCGGGAGTTTGGTGTTGCTATTGATTCTCCAACCAATATTTGGGTGGATAATCAAAGTGCCATCAAGATATCTACTGATCCAGTACAGAGGCAAAGAAAAAAGCACATTGAGATCCACATGCATTACATTCGGGGCTTGGTGCATGACAGGGTGATTTCATTGCAGTATTGCCCATCCACCGAGCAAACTGCAGACATTTTCACCAAGTGCTTTACTGAGAAGACCTTCACTCACTTGAGAGCTTTGCTTGGAGTGAGTGATGGATGGTGATTGCTGCAATTTAATTGCAGGTTCAGCCCCATGTCCATTTTTGAGGGAAGTTTTTATCCCATGAGGTTTTACTTCTTTTCCTCGGTTCATATGGACAAATAAAATTTATGTTTGTATTGAGGTGACTTGAGCCTTTGTTGCCAAGGCCTCCCACTTATCTTTCATGAGATGTACAAATTTATGGTTAAGGGGGGGTGTTAGAACAGTAACCACACTTAGTACCATAATCCATAAATTTTTAATTGCCCATGTGCTTAATTAAACCATGTTTTGGATTAAGTGACTATAGTTGGTCAAAAACCCACTTTTGAGAGTGTTCACACCCACTTCCAAGCAAACCAGTTCACCCAGCCTCCAGTTTTGTCCACAAGTGCACCCTCATTTATTGCTGGTGCGCCCTCTCTCCTTGTTTTGGGGAATTTTAGTTGACCAAGGGCGCTAGGGTGGATTTTTGCCCTTTTTTGGCTAGATTTGGAGCATTTAATGCTCCCTTGGGCCCCCAAACCTCCTCTACTTGCTCACCCACGCCTGCCTTGAGCTAATTAATGACCCAGCATGCTTCAGCCACCTCCACACCAGAATTCGTGGCTGTTTGGGGTGATTGGGATTGAGTTGGACCCACCTAGGGGGGATTGAGGCCAATTTGGCATTGATGACTTGTACACTCAGCTTGAGCCACCTAATGCTCTCGATTTTCTCATGGATGTAATAAAAACCTGTTACTAACATTTTCACATGTTAGACAGTCAGTTAATCAAAGGTTTCAGCATACATTGTGTGTAAAATTATCATCTTTTTCAAGTTTTTCCACTGTATTTGCAAATTAATTCGATTTTGTGAGGTTCTCCATAGCTCCTAGATCTTCTGTGATCAAAATACTCACATTGGTCACTATAATTGCCTATTATTTAATAAACAAAGTGCTCAATATAAATTGTCAACCCAAGGAAGTCTGGTTATTTCAATGGTAATCAAGCAAAATATATGCACAAACATTCAGTAATTGATCAATCAATTAGAATTTACCCAATCTACCTAATTACTAAGTTTATGCTCTGCTCACTGCTCAATCCAAATTTGAATACTAATTCGATTGCCATAGATTAAGAAAGTTCACAATCCTTCTACTGTATTAATTCTAGGAATGACGGATTCAAGAATAAAATAGCTAAATTGATTTTGCAAGAAGTTAAATCCTAAATCAACATCACAATTGCAATACTAGACCATAAAGGAAATCAATATTCTTGTTCTATAAATCCATATGTCATCTACCAGTTTCAGCAGTTCATGAAAGAAAATAAATAATGATAAAATGCAGCAGTAGAGCACAAGTGTAACAACAATAATCAATAACACACTTGCAAAGAGAATCTACGCATTATTCAGTCGATTGTTTCAGCAAACCAAGAAAAGTTATGAATGGAAAATCTTACGCTTAATTCTCACATTGTTTCAGCAAACCAAAAGGAACTATTATTGAGGAATCCTACGCTTAATATTCAAATTGTTTCAGCAAACCAAAAGGAACTAGAATTGAGGAATCCTATGCTTAATATTCAAACTATTTCAGCAAACCAAAAGGGAAATCTAATCGCAATTCCACACCAAACCAAGCAAAGGAAATAAACAGCTAACTAACTAAGCAACTCTAATAGAATGTGGGCCCTTTTCTTCTAATAGAGATGCCTCTAAACACTACCAGAAATCAGTACACAGTAACTCAGGAAAATGCTACCAATTTCATTAATAATATGAAGTTCAAATACAAAGCTCTTCCACTCCTGTTACAAATTCTTTTCAAAATAATCCTAACCTATTTTTCGCATCCTATCCTCCTTTAAATATTACAACAACGAGAATCAGTTCCTTATAATTCGGGCATCCATGAATAACGAAGATCTCCATGATGTTGATTCAATACCCCAAAATAGAAAAAGTTACAACCATTATTACATTTGAGATAAAATATGTTCCATGAACATTCATGCTCTTACGGCTCGAACTGTTTCAACACCAAGTGAGTTTCAGCTAGCCGCCTGGGAGGATAACTTGGACTAACTTGAAATAATCTGAACCGAAGCCGTGAAAAGGTGTAGTTGCTTGCCAATTTCTTCCTCATCCACGTGTATCAGCAGTTTGATACACCCAAATTCCCTGTGATCTCAAATTGCTTTCATTAATCCATCACAAGTCAGCATAATTAGGAACAATATCCATAAACACAGGAAAAATTTAGGAATTAATATAACAAAGTAATAATAAATTATACCTTCTCAATTTCATGCATTTCCTTGGGAAAGATAACAACCTGGTATTAATAATACGGAGAAATGGGGGAAAAGGATCACAATAGAAATGAGCAAAAACGGTCATTTCCGGCACCCAACATATCCCCCCAACTATCCCATTGCATGTCCTCATGCAACAACCTCTAGTTAATCTGAATCTAAATTAAAAAATTTCCTCTGGAAGTTAGTGAGATTGAAGGAAGATTTGGGCTTATCTCCACGGTTTATATACCCTTTGCAAGCAACCAATTCTACCCAACACTTCTTTTCTTCCTTTTTGGTCAACTTGTATATACTCATGTACTCCTTCTCAAAAACCCATATGATTGGGAATCTGAATCTTAATCCTAGCCATCTTGGTCCACATGTCTGAATACACTTGGCATAATCAGGAACTCAAGATAAAGCATAATTAAAATTTTCAAGGCAATAAGGATCTCTTATTCTCATAAGCTCAGAAGAAGCTTCCCATCTGTGCTGACTACCTTCTAATGCATAGGGCTCTTGCTGTGATATGGTCTTGACACATGTAGATATAACCTCATCCTGAAGTGTTGTTATTTGTTTAGCTTTTGGGGAGAGGAGAGGTATATCCTGTGTTTTTCAATAATAAGAGCATGGGATTGAGGTTCACCTCAGATCCATATAGTAGAATTATCCTCATTCTTTCGAATGGTCTGGAAAGCACTCCATTAATTCATATGATTTGTGATGAAGGAATTAAATTCCCTTAGATGTATATCCCCCACATAAGGAACAGTATTGAACCGAAGGTCCATGAAGCATGCTAACTCATGCAAATATAATTCACATAGTAATTTTTTTCCAGGGAAATCACTCTGGTAAAAGGTATTCAAAAACTGAGGAAGACTGAATAAGATGATGATGGGGCATCCCTTCCTTAAGAGGTTTTATCTTAAAAAGAGTCAATTGTTCATAAAGGAATACTGAATAAGATGATGATGGGGTCCTTCAGCTCCTCTTGCAATTTTTCCCAGCGAAACCCCTGGAAGATCAATTCTTCATCCCATATCTCTCTAATATCCTTAATGGCCTTCCTATTTAAAGGCGGGGGAATCATCCCTTCCTCACACAGGGTAGCGCGATATCTCCATTTACTTATTTCAAGCTTCAGTAGAGAGAGTTCTTTTTCCATCTCTTGATCCTTTCCATCTTCTGTGTCCTTTTCATATTTTTTTCCAACTCAATAATCTCTAGAGGTTCCTGAACCTTTGCTTTACCATCATTTTCCTTGGGTAGAGGTTGGTCCTGAGTTGCTAAATCCTGAGTTTCAACAGCTAATTCTTGTGTTTCAACAACTTCTTCTTCTTGACCCTCCAATTATGATACCTTGGCAATTTCTTTTTGTGTTGTTGGTCTTTATGTTTCAGCGACTTCTTCTTCTTGACCCACCAATTTTGAGACTTCGGCAATTTCTTCTTGTGCCATTGGTTCTTGTGTTACAGTGGCTTCTTTTTTGGTTTTTGGTTCTTATGTTTCAACACCCTCTTTTTGGATCACTGGTTCTTGTGTTTCAGAATCCTCTTTTTGGGTTGTTGGTTCTGAGATCTCAGCAATTTCCTGTTGTGCCACTGGTTTTTGTGTTTCAGCAACTTCTTTTTGGATTGTTGGTTCTTATGTTTCAACATTATCTTTTTGGATCGCTAGTTATGATATCTCGGCAATTTCCTTTTGTGCCACTAATTTTTGTGTTTCAGCAGTTTCTTTTTAGATTGATGGTTCTTGTGTTTCAGCAACCTTCAATTGTTGAGGCAATGTTTCCTTTGATTCTTGAATTCCCTAGTCAAGGTTTAGCATTTCCTATGCAATAATATCCTCATATTCCTTACCCATAAATTCTTGATTATCCATGGTTGAAGGGGTTGCTTCCATGTTCTGATTCTGCTAATCATCCACCATTGATTTTGCTTGTGTTGTCCCATTCTTTTCTTGTCTCGGTTGTCCAAGTATCCAAGTCGAAAGTTCCATAAGAGTGACCTTATATCCTTCATTCTTAAAAGTGTTCCCACATTCTGGGAACATAAACTAATTGTGCTCTAAATTTTCTAAAACAGAGGGTAGAATTTCCATTTGATCAACAACTTCATCTAGTGTGCTCAATCTATGAACTGCCTGATTCTTTAGCACTTCCTTCATCCCTTGCAGTTCTTCCCTGAGCGCCTGCACCTCCTGTTTCAGCAGATCATTTTCTAAGAGCAGAGTTTCCACTTGAATTTGATCCTCTCTTGCAGCAGGTTCTTGTGGTTCAGCATAATTTGGAATTGAGGTTGGGATACCCCATTGTTCTTGTGTTTCAGGGGGTGATCGAGGTTATAGAATTGGAATCTCAATATCTGCCTCGGTCATTAATGTTTCCTCTGCTACAACAACAGCTCGGGTCCTTATTCTTTTCAATGGACTGGGTGGTTGGTTTTGGGTACACAATCTCCTCTTATTTATTCGTGGCATAGGGGGAGTGGAACCCTCCGAAATTATTTCAACATCCTCTGAGACAGAAAAAGGAGAATCATCCCTTCATGATGATTCTTCCCTCAATTCACTAGCTCCTCCTGGTCTAGCAGAAGATTCAATCTAATGAATTATATCTCCCCCTTGTTCAGCAGAAGATTCAATCTCCTGAATTATTTTTGTCTAGATTTCATCCCCCTCCCTCATTTATTCTATATTGGCTTATGTCTGTTGGAATGGGATCCCGATAGGCTCCTGGGGGTTTATGTTTTGGGAGTCCTATGTAGTCACAGCTTCCTCCAAATCCCTTCCTTGATCATTCCCTACTCCTTCAGATTCCCTATCTCCCCCTCCAGCTCTATCTGACAGGATTTGCTCGTCTTCCTCTTCAGTTTCATTATCACTTTCTTCCATGGCCACATGGTCTACCATAGCCCCAGCAACGAATTTCCCACAATATTGGTCTCTTTTCTCAAGGGATCTTAATATTAACAACTTAATGAGGCCATGGTTAGTGACATAGGTTGGGGGGTATTGGGACCTTCGTGCAAAGTATTGTTACACGTTTTTCAAGGTCCTCAAAAGATAATACGGCATATTAATTAATGTGCCATGACACCGGTGAGAGAGCAAAACAAAATCATAGGAATAGACGAATCGGTACCTACCTTCGCAGGTGATATATTTCTTCAAGAATACTGCAACCTGGTCCCATGGGAAAGGCAGAATTTCTAATGTTGTTCCTCGTCCCCTTACTTCAATGTTTTCTCCTGCTACAAGGAAATCTTCTTTTTCATTTGGATTGGGAACCTTTCGGCCAAACCACCTCCTCTCGTTCCTAGGAAATCATGTCACCTCTGCTAAAATATGTTCAGAGACTTCGACCCTCAATCCCCCAACTTCTAAATGGTCTCCTATCAAGTTCTGGGAAAATTGTAATGCATTCCTTCATTAAACCCATTCAATCTCTCAAAATACGTTGTCCATCCTGCTTCTTCAAAAATTCTAAAAACTTCTCCATTTCGGCGCAAAGCATCCATTGTTTCATGTTCATGTCAGACTAAGAAACTCCCCATTATGTCTTTCTTCAGCAATCTCAAACGATGTAGGCAATAATTTCCCAATTCAGATGCCAGAGTTGCAACATGCAGAAACAGCAATGAAAAGTGGGGAGTTCGTTGGCTATTTTTGGAAAGGTGGTGCAATTATGGAATAGGCTCATGTTAAAAGTTATTGCCTAGATTAGACGAGATGGCAGCTTTCAATAAGTATGGGAGAGGGTGGTGATTTTTCCCTCCGATTGGAAATATTGGCTAGAGATTGCTGACAAGGATATGAAAACATAGTGTAATCATGATCACTTTTTCAATTTATGCCTAGTCATACCCATGGTTAGAATGCATACCTTTATGCTTACCGTTATGGATTGTCGGCACTTTGATTTGGCCCACTTTTGCTGTCAAATCAATTGATGAAGGAATCCCTCGTCACATGGCTTCATGAAGTCGGTAGGTCTCTATCCAATAAGAGGGTTGAATGTGTCCATGTCAGAATTAATTGTTTTAGTGAGTGGAAGACTTGGCAAATTTTCGGCTTTATTTTTAGAAAACTGTAGCAGGAATAATACTAATTATAAAACTGGCAAGGTAAGATTACTACCAATTCCGTCGAAATATTCCTCAACTAATTTTGCAAGACACAATTTAATCGGTTACTAGGAAAGCCGACTAATTTCATAATTGATGCAAGCTAAAAATAGGAAAGATAGCGGTGGTTCAACGGATAGCAGAGAAACTGACAGTGTTTCAGCCGAAACGTGGAGGAGTTTCAGCAGAAAGT
Source organism: Larix kaempferi (assembly GCA_027924585.1). Classification (NCBI taxonomy): domain Eukaryota; kingdom Viridiplantae; phylum Streptophyta; class Pinopsida; order Pinales; family Pinaceae; genus Larix; species Larix kaempferi. The sequence continues at coordinate 8,997,909 of BSBM01000669.1, forward strand.
GGAAATATTGGTAAATTTCTCACCGAAAATTTAGCAGAGTTTCAGTAGAAAGGTTGGCAGAGTTTTGGAAAAAATTGGAAAGGTTGGAAGAGTCTTTGCCGAAAGTTTAGTGAAATTTCAGCGGAAAGGTTAGCATATTTTTGGAAAAAAGTGGAAAGGTTGGCGGAGTTTTCGCCGAACGTTTAGCAGAGTTTCAGCGGAAAGGTTGGCGGAGTTTCAGCAAAAAGTGGAAAGGTTGGCTTAGTTTTCGCCGAAATTTTAGCGGAGTTTTAGCGGAAAGTTGGCGGAGTTTCAGAAAAAAGTGGTAAGATTGGCGGTGTTCCATCCGACAAAAAAATTCAACAGCGTCTTAATGAAGTTCAATGGACTTGACAGAAATCATAGTTCCCTTCGTCGATCCTTATAAAGGGTTATTCAGCAACTGCAGAGGTCCACCCATAATTTCCACAATCGATTGGCCATTACGACTGCTCCTTTTTCTTCTCGGTCCTTCACGTCTACTCCTACACACAATTCCTATAAACAAACCAATCAAGATGAACCATCAAAAAATCATCAAATAGCTATCAAAATAATGAAATCAAATCAAAAAATAAAATCAAACAAGTTTATTTATGTACAACTACCTTGCGGAAAATGCGAAAAATATGAAAGAGTTTAAGAAACAGGAGGCGGCTCCTGCTCTTGTACCAATTGACAGTATGAATCAAAAGCAATGCGGGAAGCAAATGCATCCTTCGAGAGTGGATTATGATAGATTCGCAGTCGATGACCGTTGGAAAATAGTGGTGTCTGTTGTTCGTCGATTGTGGTCAATTGAGCAATCCCATTATCAAACACTGTGTCCACTTTGTATGGTCCCAACCATCTGGTGCGCAACTTCCCTGTAAAGTCCCTCTTGAATCGTGAATCGTACGATAAGGCCCAATCTCCTTCATGGAACATATTCTTCTTAATAAACATGTCATGCCACTTAGAGTGTTGTTGTTGAATTACAGAAGTTTGATGTACAATAGTTGCACGCTTCTCATCAAGCTCATTTTGTTGATTCAGCCAGTCATTTTGGGCTTTTGTTAAATCCAGGCTTGCTTCTAAAGCGGTCCTCAAATTTTTGATCTCGAATTCAACAAGTAAGACAGCATTTTTCCCATATACCAATTCATAAGGAGAGAATCATGTGGTGTTACTCCATATAGTTCGATATGCCCATAATGCTTCAGGAAGTCTTTCAGTGCAATCTCTTCAATGACTCTTCACAGTCTTTGTGAGAATAGCTTCAATAACTTTACTTGTTCTTTCCACTTGACCATTGGCATGTGGATGATATGGTGAAGTTATTCTATACTGGATATGGTATTTCTGAAATAGGGCTTCAATTTTGTGAAATACAAAATGTGGTTCCCCATCTGTGAATATATCCTTAGGTACCCCAAAGTGAGTGAATATTTATTCATACAAGAAATCTACCACATCTTGATCAGTAGCTCTCACCAGGGCTGTGGCCTCCACCCATTTGCTCATATAATCTGTGAAAACTAGGATATAAATTTTTTGTTGTGAAGGAGGGTTGATGGGCCCTACAAAATCCGTGGCCCACCTATCGAAAGGTTCAACCACCAATTTTGGTTTTAATGGAATTTCATACAACCTATTAGGCTGACCCATCCTCTGGCAGCTATCACAGGCTTGCACATACTTCTTTGCATCATGAAACAGGGTTGGCCAAAAGTATCCCATTCTTAACACCTTGTGTCCAGTCCTTTTATCAGCAAAATTCCCCCCATAAGGCTCGTCATGACAAGCCTTCAGGATACTGTGGATTTCATCTTCCCTTACACATAGCTTGATTTCCAAATCTAACCCTGTTTAAAAGAGGTATCCTTCTATCGAGTAGTACCTAGAACTCTGATGTACAATCCTTCTTCTTCCCTTTTTAACAGATGCGATGGAAGCTTCCCTACAGCAAATTAATTAGAAATGTATGCATACCATGTTGATTGTACTTATACTGCAAATAAATGTTCATCGGGAAAATAATCCTCAACTGGTGAATTATCAACATTACTGGTTAGTCGAGAAAGAAAATCAGCAACAACAATTTATTTTCCTGGTCTGTCAACTATAGTGATATCAAACTCTTGTAATAGAAACAACCACCTAGTCACTCGAGCATTAGTAACAGGTTTATTCATTAAATATCTAATGGTCGAGTGGTTAGAATGCACAAAGGTATGATACCCGATAATATAACACCTGAACTTGTTGATGGCGTAGATGACAGCAAGGAATTATTTCTCAGTTACTGTGTAATTGAGTTTAGCGGAGGCCATATTCTTACTAATATAGTAAATAGCATATGGATTGTGACCTTCTTGGTGTCCCAACACAGCCCCAATAGCAGTATCTGAGGCATCAGAAGAAATGTGGAAAGGTAAGGCCCAATTAGGCCCACGCAGAATAGGTATTGTAGATAATATTTTCTTTAATTCTGTAAACGTTGTCTATCATGCATCTATGTAATTGAATTGTGCATATTTCAATAGTAAGGTAAATAGAGGAGATGCTAGCTTAGAAAAAATTTCAATAAAATGTCTGTAGTAACTAGCATTCCCAAGAAAACTGCGTACTTCCTTCTGCGTTCCAAGAATGGGTATATTCAGAATTACCTTTATTTTGGAAGGGTCCACTTGTATTCCTGCAGCAGATATAGAGTGTCCGAGGACTATGCCTTCACTCATCATCATATGACATTTTTCAGTGCTGAGGGACAAATGAGTCTGTTCACAACATTTCAATACCTTTTCCAAATTTTCCAAAGCCTCATCAAAGCTACTACCATAATGGGTAAAAGCATCCATGAAAATTTCCATACAGTCATTAACTATCTTAGAAGAAATTTCAATCACAGTTCGTTTAAATATAGCTGGTGCGTTGCATAATCCAAAAGGGAGAACCATGTATGCAAAGGTCCCCAAAAAACATATGAAAGTTGTCTTATCTTGGTCTTCAGGGGCAATCTGAATCTGATTATACCCACTAAATTCGTCTAGAAAAGAAAAGAATTTCCTCCCAGACAGGGTATCCAGAACCTGGTCGATAAATGGAAAAGGGAAATGGTCTTTTTGTGTAGCTTTATTCAGCTCTCTGAAATCCCCACAGATGCACCATTTAGCATTTTTCTTAGGCATAAGTACTAAAGGAGAAACCCATTCACTATCTGAAATGGGATAGATAAATCCTGCCTTTAAGAGTTTTGGATTTCCTCTTTCATGATGTCTCTCAAATTTGGATTCATTCTGAGCTGGGGTTAACATATGGGACGACAATCATTTTTAATGTAAATGTGGTGAGTACCCAACTCAGAGGGAATACCTCTCATGTCCGTGTATTCCCACGCAAAGGCTCCCTTGTGTTGTTTCAACAGTGTAGTCAAACGTTCCAACTCGTCAGGTGATAGATTGGGATTAACATTCAAGGTATTTCCAGGCTCAATCTCGATTAAAACACTCTTTGAATTCTCAATTATAGGAATAGTTTCATCATTAAATGTTTTAGCCAAGGAATCCTCAGTAATTTCTTCTTGTTCAAATCCACTCATGGCACTATCCAAGATCTGATATGCTTGTTTGGTAACCGTTGTTGGTTCACTAATGAAACTATTGATGGTGTCATCCTCAGTTTCATTTTTAAAATTAAAGGCCCTCCCTATACTAAGAAGAGGTTGGGCGCTTTCTTCTTCCTCCAAATCTATCCATAATGGAATTTCAGCATCTAAACTTGATTTAGCTCGAGGATATAGGGTCAATATTTTGGTCTCGATTCAATCAGATATTGTCATAGTATTGATCTACATCGGATGTATGCGTCTGTTGTATCCAACCAAGGCCTTACTAGGATTAGTGGATGTCCCCCCAACTGATATTTAGGTTGTAGAACAAGAAATTATGTGGGGTACTCCCATGAGTCAACAAAGACTACCAAGTCATCCAAAATCCCCTAAGTCTAATCGTGGATCTATCATCCAATTCTAATACCGTGGAGGTTGGTTTGAGATTAGTGTGCCCCAATTTATTTACAGTTTCGATAGTCATCACATTTATTGCTGCCCCCAAACCAACTAAAACATTGGGGATCTTAGTACACCTGATATGCACTGTAATGGTGGCATTTCCTGGATCGTCATATTTATCCAAGAAAACCTTTCCCATCATTAATTCAAACAATTTCCCAACCACGTGAACTATAAGAGGATCCTTAGGATTTCTAAATGGTTTCTTCACACACAGATCTATAATAGTTTTAGCATAGATGGGTACATCATGCAGGGCTTGCAATAAATGGATTTTAACATAAAGATTTTTCAATTCCCCTAGAAAGTTGAAACATGGTTGCTCTGCTGCTTTCTATAAATCTAATCGCTCAAGGTATGGTGTATTTCTTGGAATTTGTACAGGGGTATTTTCAATGCGTGTTTCTGCAGGTGTTTCAGCAAGTGTTTCAGCATCCTCAATAATGGGGATTGTTGTACCGATTGGGATCTCAACCTATTTATTCGTTCTTTCTTCAGTCACAGGGGATGGAACATCCTCAATGACAATAGGTTCTACCACCCTCCCATATAGTAGATGTAATTCATTACATGGAATAGGGGTGATAGAGTAAGTTGTCATGTTTGATGTTTCAAATTGTTGCACTGCCTTATTGTTACGGTTAGGATTAGGTTGAGGAGGCAACTGAGGTCGTAGTGGTGCATTAATTGGTGCAGTGTTAGTAGGGAGTTGCAGCTGTGGTTGGTAATATTGTGAGTGAGGAAACTGATTCCCTGGATAAGGATTTCTCCAACCTAGAGGCCAAGGCCTTTTTTTATTTGGATGAGGTGCCCATGACATCCATGGAGTAGGATATTACAGTGGAGGTTGAGTAGATGGATTCCACTGAGTATTGGGAAAAGAATATTGTGGATTAAATTGATTGTTCATATTATTCCAAGAATTGAAATATGTGGTAGGATCTGGACTCATACCTGGAGCATGAGGTTTCAGGGCTTCTTTTGTGAAATGAAGTAGGCTTGTTCCACATCCATGCTTGATGCCTGAAGGACTGCCTTAAATTTTTACAGTGAGGGAAAATCTTTAGTGTTGTGATCCAAATCACATAGACCGCATACCTCGACCTTGTCAAGGGAGAATTCTCTCAATGGATTCTTCTTTCTGTATTTTGCACAAAATATGCCCAATGCCAAGTCTTCCTCGACCTGTCTATGCTTTTATTTCAAAACATCCAATTGTGAGGAAATAGAACTCATCATATCAGTTTTAAAATTTTCAAGAAGATTACCTATTTCTGCTTGTGTGGATCCACCACTGGCTGACTTTTGTGCCCTTGTAAGGACATCTCGATCTCTTGTATTGGTTCTAGAAGACCCTCTAGAATATATTTGACACAAATCCACAATATGATCAAAATATTCCCTTGATATGTCTCCCCTTCCCAGTAGATTAAGCATATCCAGATAGTCTTCTCTAATTCCTCGCAATAAGATGATTTTAAGAACATCCTTTCCAATATCAGCATGACCAGATCTTTGTAAATTATATAAGATTCTTTGTACAAAATCTCATCCTCTTTTTGAACCATTTTGAACAACTCTTCCCTCCTATCCTTGGTTCTGCAATAATCCTGATATTTAGCAAGGAATACTCGTTTCATTTGGTCTCATGTTGTAAAAGTCTCACCCCCCAAACTCATAAACTAACGTAGGGAATTTCCCTTTAATGTAGCAGGAAATAATTTTAACTTTTGTTCACTAGTGGTATAATCATAACTTCGACAGAGAATTTCAAATTCAAAGAGAAATTCATCTGGATCTTCAGTAGACTTACCATAAATTTTTGGCAATACCAAGGATGAAATGTTCTTCATGGGAGCCACGCCAGGTGTCTTTCAAATGGGGAATTCAAGTGTAGCAATTGTCTCACCATGTTGATTATTACAATTATCCCCCATTTCTTCTTCATGGTCCTCAGGGTGCCCCCGGTGTTCTATGTTCTCTTTGTTATTCATGTATCCCTCGTCCTTCTTCTCTTCTCTCCTTTCTTCTTCCATTTTTTGTCGATAATCCAACCACTCCTTCTTAGTTACTTCATGTCTGTTAATTCAATAAATATCCTCTAGTTTTCTTGTACCCAAATCACTTCCTTTATCTTCTAGAGGTCGCTTATCAGAATTAGGAGTTGAAACTTCTATTAACTTCTCCACGGTTGATAATGATGATTTAATCTTGGGGAGAACAGAGCTTCCTCTTCCTACAGATGTTCGCTGAAATAGAGTTCCAATAGAGGATTCAGCTCTGGCGATCAAATCATCAACAAATGTCGCTCTTCCTAAACCAGGATTACTGCCACAACCTCTTCCACCTGCAAAGGTAGTGATTTTGGGGGTTTCACATTCTTTTCTTTTGTATTCATGCAAGCTTAAATAATCATACCTTTTTTTTGCGATAGGAACCTATTTAGTATGTCGAAGGATGCGCAGATCCTCATTGCGTCTTACCGTCCCTTCAACCTCAAAAATCAAGATAGCTATGAAACAACTTAATGAAATACTCTCTATGTTTACCAATTACCTTCCCCATCAACGGCGCCAAAATGTTGGTCACTATAATTTCCTATTAATTAATAAACAAAGTGCTCAATATAAATTGTCAACCCAAGGAAGTTTGGTTATTTCAAAGGTAATCAAGCAAAATATATGCATAAACATTCAATAACTGATCAATCAACTAGAAGTTACCCAATCTACCTAATTACTAATTCTATTCTCTTCTCACTACTCCATCCAACTTCAAATACTAATTCGACTACCATAGATTAAGAAAGTTCACAATCCTTCTACTGTATTCATTTTGGGAATGACTGATTCAAGAATAAAATAGATAAATTGCTTTTGCAAGAAGTTAAATCCTAAATCATCATCACAATTTCAATACTTGACCATAAAAGAAATCAATCTTCTTGTTCTATAAATCCATATTCCATCTACTAGTTTCAGCAGTTCATGAAAGAAAATAAATAATGATAAAATGCAGCAGCAGAGAACAGGTGTAACAATAATAATCAATAACACACTTGCAAAGAGAAACTACGCATTATTCATTCGACTATTTCATCAAACCAAGAAAATATATGAATGGAAAATCCTACGCTTAATGCTCACATTGTTTCAGCAAACCAAAAGGAACTATAATTGAGGAATCCTACGCTTAATATTCAAATTGTTTCAACAAACCAAAAGGAACTATAATTGAGGAATTCTAACCTTAATATTCAAACTGTTTCAGCAAACCAAAAGGGAAATCTAATCGCAATTCCACACCAAACCAAGCAAAGGAAATAAACAACTAACTAACTAGGAAACTGTTGTTGCTGCAACATCCCCCCAAAAAATTTTGTAAATATTGGGGCCCCTCCTTCCATTTTTTCAAAGAATTCCTTTGGTCTTTGAAGCTGGTTTGTTTAAACTTTGCAAGTCTCCTCCTCCAGATTTTTGTTACTTGTGTTGTTTAACTTTGCAAGTTTTCTCCTCCCTCTTCTTCCAGAAATTTTTTTTGATTTTTTTTGCTAAGGAGAAATTTATCTTTTCAACATTGGTCGCACTTTTTGATGATAAATTTTTCGACAATTGCGTATTTTTTAAAGACAAAATTTATGACAGTTGCGCAAATTTTAACCTTATTTAAGCCGATTGTGGCACATCGTTTAGTCTTAACTTTTTCGATGACTGCACATATTCTAAACCTTAAAATTGCACCAATCGTCGCAGGTTTTAGCGCTAAAGTGCCCGCCCATTGTGCAAAGTTTGGACTTAAAATCGCCGCTTGGCATTAAAATCGTCGCCCCTCTTTTGCGCCTTTCCTTGACCTTATCCTCATATTCTTCATAGAGCCTCTTGGTCGCAGGTTCTAATACTATGTTGACCACCCATTGTGTTGAGTATAACCTTAGAAACTCCGACCCCGTTGCAATCCCTGGGTGCAGCTTTCGATCGTAGGAGTTAGCCTTAAGTTCGTTGCGCATTGCGCAGGAGTTTCCATTTGAATCGTCGCTCATTGTGCAACCCATATTTTTGGTAAGCGCAAAGTTAAGCTGGTATGGGTTTTATGACGACTCGTGCAGATTTATTACGTCTTACATTGAGCCCCATGCCCATTAAACCTCTATTAAACCACCCCGTGGGAATTAAATGCTCACACACACTATATATATAGAATGGGGTTTGTCCATTCCATTGTTTCCAAGGCCAAGAAACGTTTTGCTATTTCTCCATTAAAAGCGTTCGAACTATTGTTAGCCTGGGTATGCGCGTCGACTACAGGGATCCATTCTATATTTGATAAGTAGGCTCTTTTTCCCTCCCCTTTGGTTTTATCTGGGAGAAAACTCCGTTGGAAGCTTGATTTTTCTGCTTTGAAACTGTTTAATTGGTGGTTCTCAAGGCCAAACCCACAGCGTCACTTGAATCCCTCCCTTCTCATGCGATTTGAGATAACTCTTTTTCCTATCAGACAAACCTCCGATGAATCTCATAGAGCACGAAGTTGTTCTTTTTATTCCCGTCGAATCACGACCAGAAAATCCGCGTTGTGTGCACATGCAGAGTAGCCTATCGATTGTTGTTTTTTCTCAGTCTTATAGAAAAGGCTTCCTCCCAGTTTTCTGCTAAAAAGTTGAGCCTGTAAAAACCCAAGTGGTGCTTCGGGAAATTTTCCTATCCCACAGTAGCATCCTGTGCATGATTATATTTTCGGAGAACTTGTGCCAGTAGGATCAATTGAGGTTATCATAAGATTTTGTCAAGTACTAGCTAGCAGCGTTCGGTTTTGTGTAAATTGCATTTTTTAGTCATTACATGGATGTTTTGTTTAAATGCGCTGCCTCGTCACCGTTGTCTTTGAAAGATTATTTTAAATTGAAATCCAACACTATTGCATGCTCAATTTCTGCTTAACACTATAAATCTAAAAGATGTGATTGATTCGCTAGCAATCGTTGCTGAAGAATTCGTCAACTCCTCATTTGTGTTACCCTCACCGTTGCAGGTTTGACATGCATAGGAGATCTGCCAAACAAAAGGGATAGCTAATGATGGGGTTGTCACCACTGAAGAGTTATCACTTACCCCATACAACCCCAGAAAGCAACGCCAAGTGGCCAACCTGGATTCCGTTTATTTTCATAAAAGGAAGAAGGTTATTGTTGACAGATCAGAGAAGAAAATGCAGATTGGAGAGGACCTATACGAAATCAGAGTATCATAAACCACACTTGTCCAAGGGTCTAACATTGATCCTGTGTTCACAGCGTCATGCTCTATGGCTTCGTCCCAAGCAAGTAAAGACAATGTTGATCATCTGGTTTAATATGTTAAAAAGTACAATGAGCTATGTTTCAAGATAAAGGCTAACATGAAGAAAGAGGTTTTAGAAGGGAATGAATTAAAGTTGAAATACAAAGAGATTCAGGAAGAGAAGGAAGAAACAACTTTGAAAATCCAGTAGCTCGAGAATGAAAAAAATACACTAGAAATGCAGCTGGCAATCTCAGAAGGTGAGCAAAGAGACTTAAAGGCTCACGTAACAGAATTGGAAAATCATGAAGCCAACATCGTTTAGCAAATTGAATTTTTCAAGCCTCAGTTTGAAAGGCTGACGCAAGAAAAGGCAGATCTGTTAGAATAGATCAAAGAAGCAAACGAAAACAAGCAGGATCTAGCTACATTCTACAAACAAGCCTGCGACATACAAGAAAAGACTCATCAATCGCTAGTATTGATTTCAGAAGAGGTCTGCAGGATGAAGGAGATGATAACCAGGATGACAGCTATTGAGGTTGAGGTGCTAAATATGAAGAATAAGTATGCACTTCATGTAGTAGAAATAAAGGAACAATTTGAATGGAGGAAAGGGAGATATGGATTCCCCTCAAACCTACATGCTAAAACCTTTGAGGAATTGGACATGGATACAGGATTCCTCGAGTTTTGCAGGGATTGTTGTAAAATCTGTGTCATGGTAGGATATAGCTACCATGGATTTCTCACAGCTGAAAGATTAAATTCATAAAGCAAGAGACAAGTGCAAAACTATTTCAGAATGAACAAATGATCAAAACTCAGCACAAATGATCAAAATTCAAGAAATGCACAATTGATCAAATATGAGATATTATTAAATTTCCAATGCTATGAAATAGATTGGTTCATCCTTATATACAAAATAGGAGGAAAAATATCCACTTGGAGTGTCCACACTTAGATAGCTTATATTTACCCCAATCCCCCCTAGGTTAACCAAAATGGTTTCCAAAATAACTCAAACAGGTTCAAAGTATGCATGTGAACACTGGGTAAGCATGGGAAGTCATAATGAGGTTCACACATGTGAGGATAAGGTTGGGTGGAAGTTGGTTAGGCTCGGCATGCCAAAAATGGCCTAGGTAGTGGGAATTGTCCACATACAGAGCATGAGCACCCTTGGTCAATGTGTTTCCTTAAAACAAGGAAAGAGGGCACCTTAGGCATGCTGGGAAAATAAATGCTTGGATAAGCATGCCTAATAGCTAGTTTGACCACCTCTTGGCCCATACTTTGGCTCATACACTGTGAACTTGTTCACACTTATCCAGATAAGTCCAAACCACTTCATAATAACCAGTTTCACACCTAGGGATGTATTATTAACTAGTTTAGCACCTAATAACCATTAATTAATTAATGATTAAGGTACTAAGGTATAATATTACTCTAACACCCCCCCATAATCTAGACTTAGTGGAATATAAAAAATAAGGCCTTGGCAACTAAGGCTCAAGTCAACTTTTACAACAGAAATTTATTTGTCCATGTAAAACGATGAAAGAAGCAAAACCACATGGGGAAAATCCTCCCTCAAGAATGGACATGACACAGAGATGATCGAAAGGTATTCAACTAGTCTTGTTCTTCACTCGAATGAGTTGAATGAACAACTTCTTGGTGAAATACTTGGTGAAGATGTTGTGGATGTCATGATCACGCACCAATTCTTCAATGTTGTATAGACAAAAAGCATGTTGGAAGGCTCCTTGAAGCTCATCATTTGATGATGGGGGAGCATCATAAGAATGCTTCTTGCTGCATACATACTCTGATTTGAATACATAATCAATAATGGAAAAGATATCTCTGCAAAATCCTTCCCAAAGAACATCAAAAGACTCAACAAAATCAGCTCCTCGAGCAACTGCCATATGGTGAATCAAACCATGTATCTTTCTTCCAAATTGATGTAGCACCTTCCCAAGTCTGCAATAGAGCTCATGAGGATTTGAAATATCAGAATATAACTCATATGGAGCAGAAACCAACATAGGTATAGTGTCTCCATGAGCGAGTGTATTTTCAGTAAGAAGAGAGTGTGCAATTGTATCACACTGACAGTTGAGCGAACTTGAAAGGTATGGAGACTTGAGTTTTGAAACATAGGTGGTAAGATCAGGTCCAGACATTTGGAAAATCAGTCCCATGATAGCCAATGACATGGCTATACAACCAAGGAATGATATGCAAGACATAAAACCAACATAGATAAGTGACACAGTTTTGGAAACAATAAAATTGTGAGATTTTCCAACTGGAGAACTTGGGGGTTGTGTGGTCTTTTGGGAATCCAATGGTTGGGAAAATGGTTTGATGTCTGTCATAACCTGTATATCAGCCTGCATATTACCTTCCATATCAGAATATGAAGGATCTGATTGAAGTGGGAAAGATCTTTCAGAAGGCATGTCAAAAACTAGTGAAAAATGACTAGTATTGGGAGAAAGCTTTGGTGAACTGGATGGAGATTCTTTCAAGGAAGGGATAGAAATTTCTGAATCTGATATATCAGAATGTGAATCAGAAACATAGACATCAAAAATAGATTTAACTCTAGCATTCAAAGCATACAACCTTTTACTTTTGCAGGTAGCATAGAGGCAATGATCTTGTTCCAAAGAGAGCTTGGCTTCTTCTCTTCTTGCAAAATCTGGAACATGAATGTTATGTTCTTCAAGTAGCTTGGTTAGAATGTCTATCTTCTTTCTGAAACATGATTTTTCGTTGTGAGACCCTCTGCAATAACCACATTTGGGCTTCTCTTTCTTGCTCTTCATCTTCTTGACTTTTGAATCTTCATCACTTGAACTTGAGCTTTCATCACTTGACTGCTTCTTCTCTTGTGGTTTAGATTTGGGATTTTTTTTGCCTCTTGCATATTTCAAATCTCCAGCTGCAAGTACTTGGTATTTTTGCTTGATGGAACCCATTAAGACCAAATTGTCTTGCTCTTGAGTTAGCATAACCATGAAATCAGCCAAAGATGGCATTTTCCAATTTCTAACTGTGAGCTTTGTGGAGTTGAATGTAGAAACAAAAACTGAGTACTCGGGACCCAATTTGGAAAGAATGGACAAGATCAACTATTCTTCCTTCTTATCAATGCCACACTGTTTGATTTGCAAGACCAAGCTCTTGAACTTGGTGAAGAAATCCTGGATGGATTCGAAATTTCTTGGACTCAATGAGATCAACTCATTCTCAAGTTGATGTCCTCTCATCTCATCAATCTTCCCAAATAGAGAATCAAGCTTGAGACAAAATTCATTGGGTGTAGCTATACTTTCCACATGAAACAGGAAGTCTCTCGAAATACTGAGACAAAGGAGGCCAAATGCCTCAACCATTCTGTTAAAAAACTTTGATTTCTCCACAACAGAGTTTGGTTCAACCTTTGTTCCCATTGTGATCCTGAAAAGACCCTTGGATCTCAAAAAAATCACCATTTCATCCTTCCAATCGAAATAGTTGAAAGGAGTGAGCAAATTTGGATGAGATTGCTCCATCTTCTTCTACTGCTTGCGCACTAGGTGACAATGGTTCTCTTGAAAACCTGCAAAAAACTCTCAATCACTCAGGAGGGATCTACACTTAACATATTCGAACCCTATTTGATAGTGGGTGCATTCGGGAGAGCATCACACTTGAGAAGAGCCACTATATTTCTACAATGGACTCAATGCAATGGCCTGGGGAATTCTATGGTTTCTCCACTGCTTCTGGCATACCACAAAAACAGTCTATTGGTTCGAATAATAGCTCCAAGAGCTCTGATACAATGTGAAATCTATGTCACAGTAGGATCTAGCTACCATGGATTCCTCACAGCTGAAAGATTAAATTCATTAAGCAAGAGACAAGTGCAAAACTATTTCAAAATGAACAAATGATCAAAACTCAGCACAAATGATCAAAATTCCAGAACTGCACAAATGATCAAATATGAGATATTATTAATTGTCCAATGCTATGAAATAGATTGGTTCATCCTTATATACAAAATAGGAGGAAAAATATCCACTTGGAGTGTCCACACTTGGCTAGCTTAGATTTACCCCAATCCCCCCTAGGTTAACCAAAATGGTTTCCAAAATAACTCAAACAAGTTCAAAATATGCATGTGAACACTGAGTAAGCATGGGAAGTCATAATGAGGTTCACACATGTGAGGATAAGGTCGGGGGAAGTTGGTTAGGCTTAGGCATGCCAAAAATGGCCTAGGGAGTGGCAATTGTCCACATACAGAGCATGAGCGCCCTTGGTCAATGTGTTTCCTTAAAACAAGGAAAGATGGCACCTTAGGCATGCTGGGGCAATAAATATTTGGATAAGCATGCCTAACAGCTAGTTTGACCACCTCTTGGCCCATACTTTGGCTCATACACTGTGAACTTGTTCACACTTATCCAGATAAGTCCAAACCATTTCATAATAACCAGTTTAGCACCTAATAACCATTAATTAATTAATGATTAGGGTACTAAGGTATAATATTGCTCTAACAATTGTGGTGCCAAGTTAAGTCTTGAGATCCGGAAAACCGTAAAAAAATGCCACACTTTCTACTCCAAAATCCAGGAAAATCACAATAAGTGTCACATGGATTTACCTCAGACCATTTATGAGTTCCCTGAGAGAGAGCAGCATCTATCAGAATTGCAGGGTAATTTGAATGCAAAATTAGACTATCTGAAGAAGATAGAGGCGATAACCTTGGAGGACCTTCACCAATTCATTGGGAAGACCACTGTCCACACCTATTTCCTGGAAGAGATTTCTCAGGTGGCTGTAGCAGGGGCAGCAAGTGTCAAAACAAATTTGCACAAACATCAAATAGCGTTGAAAGTGACAATCTCTGTGCGGGGAAAGACCATCCTGAGAGAGATTAGCCAATGGTCCAGTTATATCCAATATTTGGACAAACCAGCCGAAGCAAGAGGGCCTGCTGAAGAGAAAAAGTCAGTAGAGGTAGAGAAATCAGATGAAGCGGCGGGACCCTCTGAAGCCTAATTTGTTTTATTGTAATTTTGAGAAAAGACAGCTGGAATTTTTTTTAGTGTATAAATATGTTGTAAAAAACAGCTGGAAAGATCTTTTGTCTCTTTAGTCACTAGAGGACAAACTTTTGTGTCTTCCTAGGGTTAGGTTTTGAGAAGAGACAAGTTTTGTAAAATCTATAAATATAGGAATAAAAGAGATGTAAAAGGACGTTTGGCAGGTGAAAGGATAGACTTATGTTGTACGTGAACTATTTTACTACATCAATAAATAAAGTTCTATTTTGCCTAATGGAAGCCTACATGGAATCTTGTTATGGGAATGTTTGAATGACTGGCCGAATTACTTCTACATTATTCACACATTGGCTGTGAGATCGTTCTTAACCATCTGAATTACTTCTTTGCTTTGAATGCTTTCACTCTCTCATGCAAAATTTCTGTGTAAAATGGGTAATAGAATGTTTATCTCTATCAAGGCTATCTTTGATAATCTTTTATTTTTCTGTTGTAAATGCTTCCATTCAATTTAACAACTATCTGTGAAGTTCTTGGTTGCATTTCCAGTTTATCACTCATCCTTTATATTTGCTCCTTACGAGGATAAATTAAATTTGCTTAAAACAGTTTTAGATTATATTTGTTTACAGTTTTCATTTAGATTACAGCACTTGCATCTCATCTTTAAAACAAAATACATAAACGGTGGATCGGACCGCAACCGGTGCAAAGGAAAACAAATCTTTAAAAATTACACGGTAGTCGGGCCGTTAATCGGACGGATTCCCCATACCAAACGGTGAGCGATCTAATTGGGCTTGCTTACTGGGAAGAATCCCTTGCTGATTGATGCTATGATTTTCGGGGCATCAACGGTTTTTTATGATGCCCCGAAAATCGTACAAAGTGGGGAATCAAAAACTGTTGATGCCCCGAAAATCGTAGCATCAATCAGCAAGGGATTCTCCCTGGTAAGAAAGCACAATTAGATCGCTCACCATTTGGTATGGGGAATCCATCCGGTTAACGGCCCAACTACCGTGTAAGATTTAAAGATTTTTTTTCATTTGCACCGATTGCAGCCCGATCCACCGTTTATGTATTTTTTTTCTAAAGATGAGATGCAAGTGTTGTAATCTAAATGCAAACTGTAAACAAATCTAATCTAAAACTTTTTTAAGAAATTTAATCTATCCTCGTAAGGAGCAAATCTAAAGGATGAGTAATAAACTGGAAATGCAACCAAGAACTTCACAGATAGTTGTTAAATTGAATGGAAGCATTTATAGCAGAAAATAAAAGATTATCAAAGATAGCCTTGATAGAGATAAACATTCTACTACCCATTTTACACATAAATTTTGCATGAAAGAGTGAAAACATTCAAAGCAAAAAAGTAATTCAGATGGTTAAGAATGATCTCACACCTAATGTGTGAATAATGCAGAAGTAATTCGGCCAGTCATTCAAACATTCCCATAACAAGACTCCATGCAGGCTTCCATTAAGCAAAATAGAACTTTCTTTATTGATGCAGTAAAATAGTTCACATACAGCATAAGTCTGTCCTTTCACCTGCCAAAAGTCCTTTTACATCTCTTCTATTCCTATATTTATAGATTTTACAAAACTTGTCTCTTCTCAAAACCTAACCCTAGGGAGACACAAAAGTTTGTCCTATAGTGCCTAAAGAGACAAAAGATCTTTCGAGCTGTTTTTGACAACATATTATACAATAAACAAAATTCCAGCTGTCTTTTCTCAAAATTACAATAAAACAAATTAGGCTTCAGAGGGTCCCACTGCTTCATCTGATTTGTCTACCTCTGCTGACTTGTTCTCTTCAGCAAGCCCGCTTGCTTTGGCTGGTTTGTCCAACTCTTGGATATAACTAGCCCACTGGATAATCTCTCTCAGCATGGTATTTCCCCGCGCAAAGATTATCACTTTCAGCGATATTTCGTGTTTGCGCAAATCTGATTTGACACTTGCTGCCCCTGCTACAGCCGCCTGAGCAATCTCTTCCAGGAAAAAGGCATCGACAGCGGTCTTCCCAATGAATTGGTGAAGTTCCTCCGAGGTTATCACCTCTATCTTCTTCAAATAGTCTAATTCTACATTCAAATTACCCTGCAATTCTGATAGACGCTGCTCTCTCTCAGGGAACTCATAAATGGTCTGAGGTAAAGCCATGTGACACTTATCGTGGGTTTCCTGGATTTTGGAGTAGAAATTGTGGCATTTTTTGACGGTTTTCCAGATCTCAAGACTTAACTTGGCACCACAATCCTTGCAAAACTCGAGGACTCATGTATCCATGTCCAATTCCCCAGCGGTTTTAGCACGTAGGTTTGAGGGGAATCCAGATTTCCCTTTCCTCCATTCAAATTGTTCCTTTATTTCTACTACATGAAGTGCATACTTATTCTTCATATTTAGCGCATCAACCTCAATAGTTGTCATCCTGGTTATCATCTCCTTCATCCTGCAAACCTCTCCTGAAATCAATACTAGCGATTGATGAGTCTTTTCTTGTATGTCGCAGGCTTGTTTGTAGAATGTAGCTAGATCCTGCTTATTTTTGTTTACTTCCTTGAGTTGTTCTAACAGCTCTTCCTTTTCTTGCGTCAACCTTTCAAACTGAGGCTTGAAAAAATCAATTTGTTGAACGATGTTGGCTTCATGATTTTCCAATTCTGTTACGCGAGCCTTTAAGTCTCTTTGCTCGCCTTCTGAGATTGCCAACTGCATTTGTAGTGTATTTTTTTCATTCTCGAGCTGTTGGATTTTCAAAGTTGTTTTTTCCTTCTCTTCCTGAATCTCTTTGTATTTCAACTTTAATTCATTCCCTTCTAACACCTCTTTCTTCATGTTAGCCTTTATCTTGAAACATAGCTCTCTGTACTTTTTAACATCTTCAACCAGACGATCAACATTGTCTTTACTTGCTTGGGCCGAAGCCACAGAGCATGACTTTGTGAACATAGGATCAATGTCAGTCCCTTGGACAAGTGTGGTTTCTGATACTCTGATTTCGTATAGGTCCTCTCCAATCTGCATTTTCTTCTCTGATCTATCAACAATAACCTTCTTCCTTTTATGAAAATAAACGAAATCTAGGTTAGCCACTTAGCGCTGCTTTCTGGGGTTGTATGGGGTAAGTGCTAACTCTTCAGTGGTGACAACCCCTTCATTAGCTATCCCTGATTGGTTTATTGTTTCCAAATCCAAGTCCATGGCCCGTGGGCTGGACATGCCTTGTTCCACGGCTTTCTCAGCTTCTTCTTTTGCTTGCCTCTCTGCCAGCTCTACTAGCTCTGTTGCTTCTCGCTCTGCTTGTAACCTTTCGGCCTCTTCTGGTTTGGTTCTCTCGGCCTCTTCTTGCTGCAATTTGGCAGCTTTTTCTTGCAGGATTCTCTCTTCTTTCTCTCTCAGAGCCTTTGCTTCTTGCTCCTATTGGAATCTAGCAACTTCTACATCCTGCTGCTACTTGACTTCTTGCTCCCTCTGGAGTCTTTCTTCTTCTTCCTTTTCCTTCCTCCTTAACTCTTCTCATTGAGATGTTGCTACCTCTTGCTCCTTCTGGATCAACCCAACAAGTTTAGGGCTAGAACTTGTTCCGCTTTTATGGCGGTAACATTTTCCCAATTCATTTAAGTTCTTGGCACTCCGGAAAAATTCTTCATCTTTGTCCCAAAGATGTGTGTACTCATAAGAATTTCTGACATTGATACAGTGTTCAGCAACCCTACCACTAGGATCATGTCTCCTAAAGGGATTTGTGCCAAAATGAAAAACTTATAATCCCTGAGCAAATTTTTCATCATATTTTGCCTTCGGGAGACTATATGCACCGATGGTGAAGGGCATTGGTGGATACATACCTTTCTTCCTCTCACAGAGGATCTTGCTGACCCCACTAGTGCCGAAGAGTTGTCTTAAAGCCTCTTTGTGCACTACAAAATCTGTGACATATCGGGGAATCAAAAAGGGAGGTTGAGATCCTCCACTCATTCGGATATAGGTGCCCTCGGGGGAAAAGTAATAGTCTCCAAACTCCTCTATGATGGGTATGGCATTTTCAGACAGGCAATTTGGCTCCTCTATAAAGATGAGCTGATATAGGGGCATGATGAGTTTCTCACAAATCTGTTTATAGTAGTTTTCGTATTTGATTGCCCATGTGGGTTGGTAAGCTACAAAGAGAGGAGACTCCTTTCTGATCCATATGCAACTCAAGTCCGGGAAAGGGTGTTTTCTTAACAAAAAATCCATCAAATGTGAAGACATAAAGAAATCAGCTTTCTTCTGGGTCAGTCCTTTTTGGGAAGCAATTAAGTGCGAGACCATACTGTCTGAAATTATGTTGGCCCAATTGAAGATTGTACCGGACATGGCCACATGGACCATTACTGGAACCCAACCAAGCTTGAAGACATTTCCATTTGGCATGCCGAAAATCCGACTCATCATTAAGGCAATGAGTCTATAAGGAGTCCTTAGAAGAGCACTTTCATATTCATTGGTATTTCTTTGCCTGATATGCCTTTCAATTATCATCATCTTTTTGGTAGACTCCAGAGGATCTATAGTTTTCTTAGATAACCACTCATCGTCCAGCCAAACCCTTTCCTGGGGCAACTTGTAAGTAGCAATGATGTGTTCTGGTGCAAAGGACACAAGATTCATCCTGGAATTATCATTAATGAATCTTGTATCAATCTTAACATGAGGAATTATCCAGCCGATAACTTTCAAGCATGGGAACCGCTCGAGACGAGTTGCTTCCTTATGAAGGGCAGACTTTTTGATGTCCAAGTAGACCATGGTTTCTTCTAGGGATTCTTCAGGGTACTTCTAATCTTTGATAAACCTGTATAAGTCACCCCATTGAAATTCTGGGGCAGCGCTTCCTAGGGATACTCCGGTGACAGCTTGTGTATCGCTAAACATGGTTTCGAGCGATGTATCTAACAAAATTTGCATGTCCGAATCTAATTCTGCAAGCTTAGCCTTCTTTCTGGAAGATCTCCTAGGCATGTCAAACCTACAACGGTGAGGGTAACACAAATGAGGAGTTGACAAATTCTTGAGCAACCATTGCTAGCGAATCAATCACATCTTTTAGATTTATAGTGTTAAGCAGAAATTGAGCATGCAATAGTGTTGGCTTTAAATTTAAAATAATATTTCAAAGACAACGGTGATGAGGCAGAGAATTTAAACAAAACATCCATGTAATGACTAAAAAATGCAATTTACACAAAACCGAACGCTTTTAGCTAGTACTTGACAAAATCTTATGATAAACTCAATTGATCCTACTGGCACAAGTTCTCCGAAAATACAATCATGCACAGGCTACTACTGTGGGATAGGAAACTTTCCCGAAGTACCACTTGGATTTTTACAGCGTCAGCTTTTTAGCAGAAAATCGGGAGGAATCCTTTTCTATAAGACTGAGAAAAACCAACAATTGACATGCTACTCTACATGTGCGCAGAAAGTGGCTTTTCTGGTTGTGATTCGACGGGAATAAAAAAAACAACTTCGTGCTCTATGAGTTTCATGGGAGGTTTTTCTGATAAGCGGAAGAGTTATCTCAAATCGCACGAGAAGGGAGGGATTCAAGTGACGATGTGGGTTTGGCCTCGAGAACCACCAATTAAACAATTTCAAAGCAGAAAAATTAAGCTTCTAACGGAGTTTTCTCCCAGAAAAAACCAAAGGGGGGGGGGGGAAGAGCCTACCTATCAAACATATAATGGCTCCCTCCAGTCAACATGCATACCCAGGCTAACAACAATTCGAATGCTTCCAATGGTGAAATAGAAAAACGTTTCTCAGCCTTGGCAACAATGGAATGGACAAACCTCGTTCTATGTATATATATAGTGTGAGCATTTAATTCCCACAGGGTGGTTTAATAGAGGTTTAATGGGAACGGGGCTCAACGTAAGACGTAATAAATCCCCACGAGTCATCATAAAACCCCTACCAACTTAACTTTGCGCTTACCAAAAATATGGGCTGCGCAATGGGCGGCGATTCAAATGGAAACTCCTGCGCAATGCGCGGCGAACTTATGGCTAACTCCTGCGATCGACAGCTGTGCCCGAGGATTGCAACGGGGTCGACGTTTCTAAGGTTAAACTCAGCGCAATGGGCGGCCAACATAGTCTTAGAACCAGTTACCAAGAGGCGTGACGAAGAAGACGAGGATAAGGACAAGGAAAGGCGCAAAAGAGGGGCGACGATTTTAAGCCCATGCGGAGATTTTAAGGCCAAACTCTGTGCAATGGGAGGGAACTTTCGCGCTAAAACCTGTGACGATCAGCGCAATTTTAAGGTTTAGACTATGCGCAGTCATCGGCAAAGTTAAGACTAATCAATGTGCCATAGTTGGCCAAAATAGGTTAAAATTTGCGCAACTGTCGCAAATTTTGTCTTAAAAAAATACGCAATTGTCAAAAAATTTATCATTAAAAAATACGACCAAAGCTGAAAAGATAAATTTTTCCTTAGAAAAAAAAATAAAAATAAAATTCTGGAAGAAGAGGGAGGAGAAAACTTGCAAAGTTAAACAACACAAGTAACAAAAATCCAAAGGAGGAGACTTGCAAAGTTTAAACAAACCAGCTTCAAAGACCAAAGGACTTCTTTGAAAAAATGGGAGGGGCCCCAATATTTATAAAATTTTGGGGGGGATGTTGCAACAACAACAATTGGCGATTCGCTAGCGAACACATATCTCTGAAACAAATTCTTCTTATGATCAGAAAACTCACAAACTTCTAGCTCCAAGTGTGACAAGATGCCCTCATAGTTCAGCTTTTGTGAATGCGGTGATCCCTTTATCATAATGGTCATTTGGGAAAGGAGAACTTTGACTAAGACTTCCTTTAAACTCTCTCAAGGCCAGAGTGTGGAGTTCATTTTGAAAATATATCTTTCAGGTGTTAACTAATAAAGGACTCCACAGGATCGTTACAATATCTCACAAGCATAATCGTTTGTTCCTCATTCCCATACTATCTGCATCCTTTTGGATGTCTCTTAATTGACGACTTTTGTCGTTTGAGCCTTCCAGGAATAAATTTCTTCAACTTTCAATACTTGATTTGGGTTCTTCAATCTATAATGTCCTTTTGTGTGAGCAAGAGGTTTTATTTGATTATCAAGCTTCACGGACGGGGAAGAACCTTGATGGGATAAATTATTTGAACAGCTTTCTCGATTGAATATCCTTTTTACTTGTCTCGGCCATGCTTTAATTGAGGTGAGAATTTCTGGAAAACAAACTCTTTTATATAATCTCTTTGGGATTTTATTTGTAGCATGGGATCATTTTAAATACTATACATCTGTGAGAAATGCTTCCTTTTCATGGGTCCATCATAGCGAACTTCCAGAGATAGGCATTAATGTTAAAGTGGATGGATCCCCAAGATAGTGAGAAAGAAATACTAAATTTCAGTTATTAAACTGGGGTTATTTTGACCAAACAGAAAAGGATCTCTTCATTCCTAGAGGCCACTTAATGAAAGCAAAGTCACAGAGATACATTTTCTTTATAAGTGGAATTCTTCCTTTCAAGATTTTGAGATTTGCTCGGAGTCCTGTCCTACTGCTAAACCAAGATTTGGGCTAGGATTTATTAAAGAAAGAATAAATAAAACTTGAGCAGAGAGCAAGGTAAAAATCAAACCAAACTATTTAAACTACAAACAAACAACAAAACAAGAAAACAAGAAGCAACAACGTTTATTTATGTACGAAAGACTCTATGAGACTATGCAAAGTACTGCTTTAAAGCGAGGCCGTTGAGAGGGAGAATTGCTTCCTGTCCTTGTAGGTCTTTCAGCTTATATTTCGATGAGACAAGCTTTTCAGAAATTTAATGAGGGCTGACCCATAGATGTTGAAACTTTGTGTGAATTCCCTTACCATCATGTGGATGGTCCCATTTCAAAACTAAGTCACCTACTTCAAAATCCCTCTTTCCAGACTTTCGCTTATCAAACCAACTTTTGACTATGTCTTGATGTTGGTGGAACCGATCTTTGGCTTTAAGCCGAGATTCCTCAAGTTTCAGCAGGGTATCAATTCTTGATTGTAGGACTTGATTGCTAGACCCTTGAGAGGCTTGGGCCAATTGCAAGGATGGGAGTAAAATATTCGGAGGGAGGATGGCTTCGTTACCGTAGACTAGGGTGAACGGGGAAACTCCTAAGGCATTCTTTGGGGTGACTCTGTCTGCCCATAAAGCATTCGGGGGGGCTGTATGCCAACTTCTTTGATTTTCAATTACAGTTTTCTTAAGAATTCGAATGAGATTCTTATTGGTAGACTCAGCTAATCCATTTCCTTGGGGATAGTAATTGGTTGAATAATGTAATTTAATTCCTTTCTCATAAGCAAATTCATTTATCTTCAAAGAGGAAAAATAAGTTGCATTATCAAAGACTAGGGAAATTGGAACCCCAAACCTAGTTATGATGTTTTCCTCCAAGAATCTGATAACTACATCTTCGTTTATTTTGCGGAGTGGAGCAACTTCTACCCATCTTGTAAAACAATCTGTAGCTTTCAGGATATACCAATGTTGCAATGAAGAGTTCGGGTTTATCTCACCGATAACATCTATGCCCCACTATTCGAATGGTTCTGATATGATGACTGGCTATAGAGGTCTTGCTACTTTTGGCAATTTCCTGGCACTTCTTTGACATACATCACAATTCTGGGCATAAGAATGAGCATCTCTGAATAAGGTGGGCCAATAATACCCAGCTCTAAGAATTTTGTGTGTTGTGGTATCTCCAGAATAATGTCCCCCAATAGGGCCATCATTCAATTCTTTGACCACACTATCATCATCTTCCTTCTCTAGACATCTAAGGAAAATCCCATCATAATTTATTCTAAAGAGTATCCCATCAATGATTTGATAGGATTCTAATTTGAGACATAGTGCTCTCTTTTGGTTAGAATTCCAGTGTTCCAACAAATATCCTTACTGCAAAATGTGCACTAGGTCCCTATACCAAGATTCAGGAGCTATAAAAATAGGACATACCTCAACCATATTCAGTTCCACTTCATTTCCCCAGTTCATCTCTTCATCAACTGGATGCTCAATGAGTAACTTACATAACCCTTGACCCTTGATAATGGTAGTGGGTTTGAATTCTAAATCATACTCTTGAAGAGTTGTGACCCAATTCCCTCTCCGTTCTCCCAATTCCTTTTGAACGAATAGAGATCTGACGGCAGGGTGAGGAACTATGACTTTAGTCTTGTTCTTTAAAATATATGGCATGAACTGCTTTACCACTTTGAATACGGCATACGCTTGCTTGTCTACAACAGGATAGTTCAGTTCAGTTCCCTGCAGACCAGTGCTCATAAAAGAGATTGGGTATTCGTCACCTAATTCCACCTTTTGCATGAGCACAGCGGCGAGAGAGTCATCTGAAGCAAAGGTGTACATAATGAAATCTTTATCAAAATATGGATTTATTAAAGAAGGTGCATTAGCTATAGCAGCTTTGATTTCTTTAAACACACTTTATCCAAGTCAGTCCACATGAATTGTACACTCTGCTTTATCATTTGTTGTAAAGGTTTAACGGTTTGAGCGAAATCAGGTAAGAACCTTCGAACAAAATTAATAGTTCCCATAAATGATTGCATATATTTCTTGCTGTGGGGCATGGGAATCTGATTGACAGCTTGGACCCTCTCTTGATCTATTGAGATTCCCTTTTTTGAAATGATGTGACCCAAAAGTTTGCCTTTGAGAACAACAAAAACAATTTTCTTGGGATTTAAAGAAATACCATATTTCCTGCAGCGGTCAAAAATCTGCTTCAGGTGAAAAACATGATCTTCTCTCTTCTTTGAGAAAATCGTCACATCATCTAGATAGACCACAACACACTAAATGCCCAATCCTCGAAAGGCAATGTCCATTGCTCGCTGAAAAGTGGTTGTTGCGTTTATCAAACCGAATGGCATCCTTCGGTATGCGAATGTTCCCCACTTTGTACGAAAAAGTAGTTTTGAGCCGGTCTTCTTCTGCTACTAGCACTTGATTGTAACCAGAAAAATTGTCCAGTAGAGAGAAAATCTTTGATCCTGAGACCATCTGCAATATTTGCTCCATTGGGGGCACAGGATAGTTGTCTTTATCGGAAGCTTTATTCAAGTTCCAAAAACCCACACACAATCTGATTTCCCCTGATTTCTTCTGGATGGGAACTAAATTAGCAACCCATTCTGAATGTCGGACTTTAAAAATAATCTTTGCATCCAATAATTTCTTCAACTCCTTTTGTATCAAAGGCTCAAGAGTCAGATGCATTCTTCTTAATTGCTGTTGAAATGGCATAACACCTGCCTTCATTGGTATTATGTGTTGAATAATGCGAGTGTCATATGTCTTTAAATCCTCATAAGTCCATGCAAAGACATCTTTATACTGCTAAAACAGTTTGATGAATTTATCTCTTTCGCCCGACGAACAACATTTACCAAGATTAACATATTTCGGTTCAGCCTCTGTACTCAGATTTACTAATTCATGTTGCATATAGGAGCTGTGAGTTTTAGCATTTACTGGCCTTTTGAACTTGTTCTGCAGATCGAATAAACTTTCAAGACATCTTACTCCCTTGGGCATGAAATTTCCTTTAACAGCATCTTTACTTTGCAGATCCGAATCGTGCTTCTCTTCATCTATTATGGCTTCCTGGAAGACATCTTCATTTGTTAAGAAGCTGATGATCTGATCATCATCATCAAACACTCTAAGATTTGTAATGTTATCTGGAACAGATGGCCTGAAAATTAATTCAATAGAACACTTATTATTAGTAGGCACTAATCTAGAAGCAAAAGTAGCTAACAAATCAGCTGCGGCATTTCTTAATCTGGGAATGGAATTGATATTAAAAGCATCAAAACATGAAAATAAATTCCAAACCTATAACTGGTAACCTTTCAAGTGTGGTGAAAGGCAGTGAATTGTGTCTCTCACTTGCCTGACAACTATTTCCGAATCACCAAAGACTTTCATATATTTAACATTTAAACTAATAGCTTTCTTTAAACCATGGACCATAGCTTCGTACGCAGCAGTATTGTTAGTGCATTCGAACTCTAATCTACAATATAAGAAGTGTTTATTGGTTTCAGGATCAATTAGGACACAACCAGCTCCGGATCCTTCTTGGGTCTTGGAACCATCAAAGTATAGGACCCAAAAAACATTTTCTGTTGTAACTAAGTTAGTACCACTATCGCTTATGTCAGTGACTAATCCTACTATGTTACAATCAATATCATCAGTCCAAGAAAATTGGAGATCAGACTGTTCATATGATTCATAGAAGACGTCTTCCGATTGATAATTTCCCGGTTCAATCTCTAGGAAATAATTTTCCAAAACTGAAGACAAGAAAGCTACAGCTTCATTCTTTTCCTCTAACTGAGTTACATTTTGTTTCATGTGGGGTTCTCTCAATATTTTAATCTGGTTTTGTTTATTCTGATAAGGAAACCACAAATGAGACCAGTCTGTTGCAAAGTAACCATTAAGTTTCGTAGACCATTCCCTGCTTAAAATCAAACCATAAGCCTCAGGAATATTGACCACCATTATATCCACGAATTGACATACTCTCGGATATTCTGACAGCCTAATAAGCACATCTTTCATTTCTCCAATGACTTTAACAGTAATCTTGTCTAACTGTATGATCTGAGATGGGGACGGAATTGGCTGCCCATTAATCTTTTTTGCAAATCGAAAGTGGCATGACATTCGAAGAAGCCCCATAATCTACCAAACAGGTATGCACATTATGATTGAAAATTTTGAAAGTTAAAAGAAAAGGCAAAATCTACGATCTTGATTTCCCACCAATGCTAGCTTCGTTTATCTCAGGGTTTTCCTCAGTGTTTTCTACCGAAGTGCTAGCTTGTGAGTCAAAAGCATCTAGCAATTTCTTTCTTTGTTGGGGCAGACTGCACATATCAAATATAGAGACATTTTCTTTCTCCTTCTTAATGTCTTCAATTATATCATAGCCCATATCACATTCTTTTGAAACTGTAGGTCGATTTTATGTTTTGTTCAAGGTGACCTTTGGTTTTTTAGATGTTTCTGTGTTTGGATCTTTTGTCACTGTTGGGTTTTCCTTAGGCTGCGGTGAAACGACAATTATGTGCCTCCTAGGTATCTCTTTCGTAACCTTGGCTTTAGGTTCCTCAATAGTTTGATCAAGCACGGGGCCTTTACTCCTAGTGGTGACATTAATTGCTGCAGTCTGAAATTCATCAGCTATATCTTTGAGAGAAGGTTCTTATGTGGGTGCCCAATCCCATAAGACCATTGTTGTGTCAGGAGCGAGTTCTTCCTGCTCAAAAATATGCTCTTCTTGAGGATCTTTCTGATCAATTATCTGCACATCTAACATTTGGTTCATCACTAGGCTCATCGAGTTTATCCACTGTGGACAACTTTTTTCTGAGTGTTGTTCTTGATGGAAGGTACAGAAATGGTCCATGCCTACTTCATTTAAATTTAGCACAGCAGAATTGTTTATAGGCGGAAGCGGTTGTCCATTTTCTTCTCTTTTCTTATAGAAAGGTTTGTCTGGATTCCTGGAAGTGCTAGCTGTCTTATCTTTCTCTAGATCGATGATCTTATTAGAAAGCTTTTGCATCATTTTGACCATATTTTCCATATATGTTGATGGTTCCTCTTTATTTCTGGTTAACATAAGAGGTTTCTTAACAGCTGTTGGTTTTGTTTCCAGATCAAGAGAATGCTTAGCAATGCTATCAGCTTCTTCCTCTACCTTCTTTGCTTCTTCGAAGTTTTCTATCAAGGTAGTTTTCTTTGTTATTTTAATGAACATTGCTATGGGAGGATCAAGAGCCATTGTATAATATTCAACTAAAGATTCCTCAGCAGGCCTTGCTGCATCACTGAAATTGTTCAATAATGTGGTAAATCTTTGATTAAACTCTTGAACCTTTTCTTTCTTTTCTATTCTCATGGACATCAATTCTTTCATGAGCATAGCTATTTTTTTCTGATTTCCATACTTTTTCAAGAAACATTTGTCGAAGTCTTCCCAATTAGATATTGAACTAGACTGCAAACTAAAGTACCAGGAAGATACTTTGGGATCGAAAGTGTAAGGGAAAATCCTACAGACTACATCTTCACGCTGCACATTTAAAAGACTTAAAGCCAAGTAGAAACTCTTAAGATGATCTTCTGCATAAATACCTTTCCCAGGATCATACTTAGGTAGAACCTTTTATGGATTCTTGGGCAGATCATGGAATGACCCAGCTATATTTAGTGCTCCTCTCGCTCTCCAAGCTGGCACAGCCATGGCTCTACGTGGATAATTTGGTGGAGAATCACGTGGAGTATGAAGTGGAGAATTTTGTGGAGTATGTGGTTCCTCTATATCTGGAGGATTTTCAATCCCAATTTTTCTAAGAGGTTCTGTTATTTCTTCCAAACATACATCCACCAAATCTTCTATGTTTTGAACAAGAACTGAATCCCTTGTATACTGTGTTTCCCTTCTAGGGGATATTCTTCTAGGGAGTAAGGGAATTGCGTTTAAACCACCAAGCTTCCTAACATAAGCACGGGTGTGCCTTCTTAAATTCGCTACTTCGGCAAAAGGAATAGCATACAGTGTTTCTTGTTGTTCGATCTTAGAATTGGGATCTTCTTGATTTTCTAATTCCAGATCTAGATTATCTGGGATAGTTGTTTCAAGCACGTCTTCAGTGGGATTTCTTCTAACGAAAGGATCTCCTCTGCCAACCATGCACTGGTGGCCCTCCTTCTAGCGCCAAAAACTGTTGATTCCCCAAAAATTGTAGCATCAATCAGCAATGGATTCTCCCCGGTAAGCAAGCTCAATTAGATCGCTCACCGTTTGGTATGGGGAATCCGTCCGATTAACGGCCCGGCTACCGTGTAAGATTTAAATATATTTTTTTCCTTTGCACCGGTTGTAGCCCGATCCACCGTTTATGTATTTTGTTTTAAAGATGAGATGCAAGTGATGTAATCTAAATGCAAACTGTAACCAAATCTAATTTAAAATTGTTTTAAGAAATTTAATCTATCCTCATAAGGAGCAAATCTAAAGGATGAGTAATAAACTGGAAATGCTTCCATTCAATTTAACAGCTATCTGTGAAGTTCTTGGTTGCATTTCCATTTTATTACTCATCCTTTAGATTTTCTCCTTAGGAGGATAGATTAAATTTTCTTAAAACAGTTTTAGATTAGATTTGTTTACAATTTTCATTTAGATTATAGCACTTGCATCTCATCTTTAAAACAAAATACATAAACGGTGGATCGGGCCACAACCGGTGCAAAGGAAAACAAATATTTAAATATTACACAATAGCCGGGTCGTTAACTAGACGGATTCCCCATACCAAATGGTGAGCGATCTAATCTGTCTTGCTTACCGAAGAGAATCCCTTGTTGATTGATGCTACGATTTTCGAGGCATCAACAGAAACTATGATAGAAGGTGGGCCATTTCCTTCTAATAGAGATGCATCTAAACACTACCAGAAATCAGTACACAGTAATTCAGGAAAATGTTGTCGATTTCATTAATAAGATGAATTTCAAATACAGATCTCTTCCACTCTTGTTACAAATTATTTTCAAAATAAGCCTAACCTTTTTTTCCCATCCTATCCTCCTTTAAATGTTACAACAAGGCGAATCAGTTCCTTATAATTCGGGCAGCCATGAAGATCGAATATATTCAGGTTGTTAATTCAATACCCCAAAATATAAACAGTTACAACCATTATTACATTTGTGATCAAATATGTTTCAAGAACATTCATGCTCTTACAACTCGAACTGTTTCAACGCCAAGTGAGTTTCAGTTGGCCACGTGGGAGGATAAATTGGACTACCTTGCAATAATTTGAACTAAATCCCTCAAAAGGTGTAGCTGCTTGTCGAGTGATTCCTCATCCACATGTATCAACAGGATGATACACCCGAATTACCTATGGTCTCAAATTGCTTTCATCAATCCATCACAATTCAACACGATTAGGAACAAAATCCATAAACACGGGAAAACTTTAGGCATTAATATAACAAAGTAATAATAAATTATACCTTCTCAAGTTCATGCTTTTCCTTGGGAAAGATAACCACCTGGTAATAATAAGAAGAAGAAACAAGGAAAAAGGATCACAATAGAAGTGATTAAAAAGGGTCATTTTTGGCACCCAACATTCACTTGTGAAAATATGAATATTTTGCCACTTGATTCCTATGATATTCTCATTGGAATGGACTAGTTATAAGCAAACGGAGTTAAACTTGACTGCTACAACAAGAATTTTGAATGCATCGGTAAGAAGGAAACCCAAGGATTGTAAAATGCATTCCAAAGGTGATTTTTGTTAGGAATATTTTAGCCATGCAGCTGAAGAAGTTCTATATGAAGGGTTGTCAATTGTATGCCACTCATGTTTTGGAGGAAACAAAAAATTAAATTTCCAATTTGGAGGACTATCGTGTGTTGCAAGAATTCAAGGATGTTTTTCTTGATGAGATTCCAGGACTTCATCCAAAGAGGGACATTGATTTTACAATTTACCTCGTGCCAGGAATTGCACCAATGTCCAAGACACCCTACAGGATGAGTACACTAGAATTTCTAGAACTAAAAATGCAGTTACAAGAGCTGTTGGAAAAAATATATATCAGGCCAAGTGTATCCCCATGGGGAGCACCTGTGCTATTTGTGCAAAAGAAAGATGGAACACTTGGGTTATGTATTGACTATAGAAAATTGAACAAAGTCACTGTGAAGAACAAATACCCTGTTGGTAGTACAGCTGCCGTTACACCAAAACCCGTAGGTTATTGGTAAAATCACCACCTCCAGATTTCAAGGATCCACAAGAGGCGATTAGTCCCTTGTCACAATACACCGGGGAGCGCTGACTACTTGAAATTTCGTGCAACAATCTCCCCCTCAGCGTGAACCGAGTGTGTATCGAACTCGTGACCTCTAGCTATGATACCAATTGTTGGTAGTACGGCTATCGTTACACCAAAACCCGCAGGTTATTGGTAAAATCACCACCGCCATATTTCAAGGATCCACAAGAGACAATTAGTCCCTTGTCACGATACATCGGGGAGCGCTGACTACTTGCAATTTCGTGCAACATACCCATTACCTCGAATCAATGACCTTTTTTATCAAATTAGAGGGGCAAAGGTATTTTCAAAATTTGACTTGAGGTATGGTTAACACCATGTAAGAATCAAAGAGTAATATATTCATAAGACAGCCTTTAGAACAAGGTATGGGCACTACGAGTTTGTGTTGGTACCATTTGGTCTCACGAATGCACCAGATGCATTCATGTGTCTTATGAATAGTGTTTTTAGTAAGTATTTGGACAAGTTTGTTCTTGTTTTTCTAGATGACATTCTTATCTATTCTAAGAATGAATAAGAACATGAAGAACATTTGAGGATGGCCTTGCAATTTCTAAGGGAGCATAAGTTGTATGCAAAGTTGAGCAAATGTGACTTTTATAAAAATAAAATTCATTACTTGGGTCACATTATCTCAAAGGAAGGAATATTTGTGGACCCTGAGAAGATTGAATCCATTATGAATTGGCCAACTCCAGGGAACGTGACAGATGTGATATCATTTATGGGACTTGTTGGTTACTATAGGACATTCATTGAAGGATTTTCCAAGGTTTCTAATCCAATTACTTCCTTCCAAAAGAAGGGAATGAAATTTTAGTGGACACCAATATGTGAGGAAATCTTATAGTGGTTGAAGAATCTTCTCACGAGTGCACCAATTTTGAAAATTGCATAACCAAAAAAATACTTTGTGGTGTGTACTGATGCATGAAATGAGGGACTTGGAGGATTTCTTATGCAAGACAACCATGTGGTATGCTATGAATCAAGAAAGCTGAAGGAGCATGACAAGAACTATGCCACCCATGATTTAGAATTTGCATCCATTGTGCATGCTTTAAAGATGTGGAGGCACTACTTGATGGGAAGAAAATTTGAGCTAAGGATAGACCATTGTGGTTTGAAATATTTGTTTGATCAGACAACATTAAATGTTGGGAAAGATAGATGGATGGATTTTTTGTGTGAATTTTATTTTGATATCAAACACATAAAGGGGAAAGAAAATAAGGTGGTTGATGCACTCAGCAGAAAAGTACATGAAATGCATGTGGCAGCCCTTAGTACCTTCCATTCAGATTTGAGGTAGTAGATTGTTGTTTGTATTGTTGAAGATGAAATGTATGTGTAGATAAAGGACAAATTGCAACAGTAGAACTTTGAAAAGAGGTATGAAGGTTATCATTTGGAAGGGGATGGACTTCTTACTTATAATAATAGAATTTTTATTCCAAATGTGGCATACTTGAGGGTGGATTGTTATGGATGAAATCCATAAAGATCCATATTTCGATCACCCAGGATATCAGAAAACAATTGCTACAGCCAAAAAACAATATTTATGGCCAGGGATGAAGAAGGACATCGCTGAATACATTTCTAAGTGCATGAAATGTCAGCAAGTGAAGGTTGAACACCAACACCTAGCAGGTTTATTGTGTCCATTTCCAATCCTATAATTGAAATGGGAGATAATTTCCATGGATTTTATTACAGGTTTGTCGATAAAATTAAAGCATCATGATTCCATCATGGTGTTGGTGGAAAAGTTAACAAAGGCATCACACTTTATACCAGTTAAGTCCACATATAAAACCAATGTCATTGCAAATATTTTCATGAAGGAAATTTTTAGATTGCATGGATTGCCTAAGGCAATAATTTCTGACAGGGATACCAAGTTCACTTTTAAAAAAATGAAAGGTATTTTTGCAAATTTGGGTATGCAATTTAACTTTAGCACGGCATACCATCCTCAAACAAATGGAAAAACAAAAAGAGTAAATTGGGTGCTTTAAGACATGCTTTGCATGTATGTAATGGACAAACCATCCAAGTGGAAGGATTATCTATACTTAGTAGAGTTTGCATATAATAATGGGTAGAAAGAATCATTGGGCATGAGTCCATTTTAGTATTTGTATGGATAGAAGTGTAGGCCACCAGTGACTTGGAATAATCCAGTGAACAGAATTGTACTTGGGCCAGAATTTCTTAAGGAAATGGAACAAGAGGTTGAAAAGATCAGGCAGAATTTAAAAGCAACTCAAGATAGATAGAAAATTTATGTAGATAAGCACATATTGCATAGGGAGTTTAGTGTTGGGGATCATGTTTACCTTAGAGTGAGGCCAAGGAAGATTTCCTTAAATCTTGGGAGTTGATCCAAGCTATCACCTAGATATTGTGGGCCATTTGAAGTGCTTGAAAGAATAGGGCCAGTTTCACATAGACTTGCATTTCCTGCTAACGCTAAAGCTCATAATTTTTTTCATGTTTCTTTGCTTAAGAAATATGTACATGATCCTAACCATCTGATTAATTGGTATGTGATCCAGGTGGAACCCGAGGGAGAGTTCCAAATTGAGCCATTGCGCATCCTAGACAAGAAGCTGACTTTACTCTGAAACCGATCCATCAGACATGTAAAGGTGCAATGGACGCACTATGGTCCCGATGAGGCTACATGGGATATGGAGGATTCCATGAGAGTGGCATATCCATTTTTTTCAATTTTGAAGAGCACTAAGGAAAATGCTAATTTAAGGGGGAGGGGAATGTAATATCTTAATTTTGACCCCATTGCATTAGACATGTAAATGATGTAATATCGTTATAAAATCATGGTGAGGAGCTAAAGGACAAAGCCTGGCCATTGATTTATTTTTCTTGTATCGGAAATTAAAAATCGATGCATGTGGATCGTGTCCTAGCCTGGCACGATGGAAATTATAAATATGATGTAAAAATATGTTTTGATAAAAAAAATACCCACAACTATCTATGCAAAGCAAACAAGAGTATGGGGGCATGATTTTTACAAGGAATAGGGAGGTAAATATTCAAACCCTTTAAGACAATAATTTCAAGCCAAGTATCAATCAAAGAACCTAGTTGAACCATAAAATACCCATGTTGACTTATGCACCCAATCATTTAATTCTTCTATGATGTGGTTGAAGTAGTTATTGTTTTGGGAAATGGAAAGTATGGTTGTCCAATTTCATGTATGGACAAGCCACCATTTTGGAAAATTGTGTTCTTCCTTCCTGGGAAAGAAAAGACCCACAAAATTTATCCCATTTCCATTACTTATCCATGATTTTTTCTCTCTCACGAATTCCTTTCTTTTTGGTCATTTTTATCCCCAAAATTTATGCGTTTTCCTCCATTTTCTAGCTAGGAAAGTCATTTTTGGTGTTGCAGAATGGTGAGGAAGAAGGGAAAACGAATTGGGGTTCTATGAGATCTATTTTTTCTTGTGTACATGTTGGGGATTCGATTTGTATTTTCCAACTGCTGTTTCCCCTCTCAAATTTCGTTTTGGTATGCCCACAGTGTTCAATGCTCATGGAAATCATGTTTTGTGAATCCCACAACTAAAACGTTTTGTTGTGTCCAAAAATTGTGCCTTTTTGTGTGTGTGGGTTATTTATATGGCTTGGGATATGTGCATCCCCTATTTTCCTTGATCTTGTTTGTAAGCAACCAGGAGTAGACAAGGATTTGCAATTGGCTTGATAAACCTAGTGAAGGGTGTAACCTCACTGAAGATGATAGGGCTTTGGCTACTTTTCTATGCACACCCTGAAGAGAAATAGAAGGGAAGGTATGTCCTGAGGGACTGTGGAGCAGTGAATGGGATACCTTCCTTGTTTTGGGTGTGTAGGTTGGTGCAAGGGTCATCTCCCTTGCACAAGGATCATGCAAATACAATCAATAAAACAATCAAACTTTCATTCTTTGTTTCTCTTCAACACAGCAACGCACACACAGGCGCTTCTTTCCAAAGTTAGAAGACTGGTTCTAGACTTGGCACTTCTACCAGCTTTAGCAAACTCATGCTATGTTTGGAAACCATTGAAATAAGTCCTCATCGTCAGTTTATATGGCAGCTTTTCCAACCTCTGTGTTTATCTACTTTATGTGATATTCAGTCATTCTTCTCTCTGTTCAACATACGATTTGGCCTCGTCCGTATCAACATAAACTCAACTCTGCAATCCCTTCTTTCCAATATTTCTTAAAGGAATCCATCTATCTCCTTTGTGCTTCTCAGTCTACAATATTTTTTAGGCTACAGAGCATACACATGAATACTTTGTTCTTCAAATAAAATTTATATGCCTATCTCAACATACAAACATTACTTCCTTCAACAAAATCTTACTTATTATCTCCAAGATTCACTCATGTGCCAAAATCTAGATTAGCTTACCCCAATTATGCGTAACATATTTCCTTCATGTAGGGTTTGGAACTTCACAAACTCTACAATTAATCTCAAATTACACACATCACATAGAATGATTCAACACAAAATAGGAATACCATCCACACCCAAAAATGAGAAATTTCCTTTCCATTAATAAAATGACAGCTATACAAGCATAATCATCTCAATACTAACTCACTATGGCCTCATTTGACATTTCTTGGCCATCTTCTCCTTGGATCTCTCGATCCCTTCTCCTCTCACGGAAGGTCGAACCTCCTCCCTCTTTAGAAATTACATTTTATGGAGAAAATAGAATCCTCCAACTCATCTAACAGACTCCTAGAAACATGTAATTTTTCTCCTGCAAATTTGTAACTAATTCTAAAATTAGAAATCTATATAATCTCAACAGTTTTGCTTCCTGGCTCGATCTCCACACAAGGAGACTCGATTGCCTTGTTATCCCTAATTTAACTCAAATACTGATAGCTAAGGCTAACTTCCTATGTTTATCTTCTAAAAACGTAAATTATTTACAAATAATTACTCCCTCAAAGGTTTCAAACAAATTGTTCTTTTAGCCACAACATGTGACCATCATATCACATTGTTGGGTAAGATGGATGTTCCTGCATCAGACTCCCAAGGTAGAAAAATTGTGACCTCTGGGCCATATGCATTCATCCTTCATTCCACCTGTATCCCAAACTTTATGTTGTAACTGACCACTACCTTTGTTATAATCACATTTCATTGTTGGTCTTAGATTACCAAGATTCCACACTTTGTTCTGCATTTTTCCATTCCTCTTACCTGTAACCTCCTCTTCAGTCAATGAGCTTAAACAATTTTCCTTCTTCTTTTATCCTCTATATATTCTCCAGGAATTTTTCAACATGAGTCTCCACAACTCTTCAATCTCATTATCCAGTCCATTTTCCAATTGATAAATAGAACTATCTTGTGATTGGATCTGCTCTTTAGTAAAAACACTATAGTTTTCTACCCAATCTTTCTTCTCATGCTTCTTCTCATAAACATGTAAGCTATGAAAACATCTTCTCCACTAATATTACTCAGAAAATTTTCTTTATGTATTCATTCTAATCTCACTCTTTACCTCAGCAATATGATATTTCTTGAAGTTTCTTTCCTTCTCCACTTCATATACTCTTCCAAACTGTAAGTTATATTTCATATCTTGACTCCCCCTTTTGTCCTTCAAAACAATCTTTTGTTCAATATCTACATACTGTAAATACAATACAGTTTCACCTTTATAAGACATCCTGGACTCATTCTCTTTCACTTCATCTTCCACTACACCTGCAGACCCATAGTTATTTTGAAAATTAAAACATTTTCCTTTCTGGTCAGATACTTGGAACACTTTTTCTTTCAATAACCTTCTTAAAAACTTAATCTCTTCATCTTTCATAAATATCCTCTACTTCTCTATATTCACTTGTTGTCCTTGAAATTCAACTTCATGTCTAAGAAGAAAACTATACAATATCTTCTTGACTGCAACAATATGCTCATCTTCTTCTTCTTCAGCAACCTTACACTTTTGTTTCATCAACATCTGACTGTCATCCTTTTGTGAGCTCCTTACTCTGTCACTTCCTTCAATATTGTCTTCTGAGACAATATTTTCCTCCTCATTCCTTGTATCATTTCCATTCATGACAATTTCTTCACTTTCTTCCAGCTCCAACATTGCATCCTGAATTTGCACTTTCTGGTTACTCAATTTTATTTCCAAAAGTTTTATCTCATTGCATAAATTTACCAATTCACTTGGAATTGTTTCTGGGAACTCTACACAATCCTCATTGATTTCATCCTCTAAAATCCATTCATCTAAAGATTGTATCTCTTCTAATTGAAGTCCAGTGTCCACAATTCTTATACAACCTTCTCCACCTTCTGTAACAACTTTCAGTAGTTGTCCTTTACCCTGGTTGTCTTTATTGTCAACAGTCCTCAATGACTGTCCATTGCCTATAAAATATTTCACAACTGTATTCAGTAACTACTCCTTCTCTTTAATCACACAAATTTGAGAGTTTCCTTCTTCCATCTGTTTAAAAGCCAAACTTCTACTTTTCTTCTTTTCTATGACAACATTACATTGTTTCCACTCTTCAGTGCATTTTGCATTCACACGCAAATAGTTAATTTTAAAACTACAAGTCTCTAAGATCTCATTTGATGCCTTCATCACCAATTCTTCTTGATGACTTCCACTGTCAGAAAACTCCATAAGATTTTCAGCTTGTCTTTTATCAGCTTCACTATTCTCTCTAAGAAAAACTTCTTCTTCATGCTCATAAAAATGAACTTCATCCTTCACCATCAATCTTTGCTTAAGCTTTGCTTTCTTGAGCCTTTCATTCTTCTTCCAACCCAAATACTGTTGTCTTTGCTTCTATTGTAATGCAGACCATTGCATTCTCTTCTTTTCCATCATCCATCCAATATATTGGTCTTCACTGTCTTGAATCAGCTTCATTATTTTACTGATCCCTTCCTTGATCATAATAAACTCTTTATCAAACTGCTTTTGACTTGCACTCTGTATTCCTTTTACTTTGACATCTTCCTTCACTTGATTGTAATTCTTCTTTGGATTCCTCATATGACTATGGATAATCATCTTCTTTTCTGGTTCCATGATAGTATCAAAGGACTGTCTTACATTTCTCATGTCTGAGCAACCTGCATGACGATAATCATTCATCTTCTCCTTTGCTTGTATGATAGTTTTAAATAACTGTCTGTCATCTTCTGAATTTGTACAACCTGCAAACACACACCAATCATTAGTTTCAAAATCATGACGCCTCATAGCCTCTTTTGTTGTTTCATACATTATCTCCCTCAACTGATTTTCATCCTCCCAAGGATTCATGAGACCATTGACTAGTCCCATGTCTTCATCATCATCACTACTCTCCCCAATAATAGGTCCTTGTTCAGGTTCACATAAGTAACCTTCTTCCCCAGTGCATACCTCATGTTGTAACTCAACTCTTCTGAATTCTTCCTTTAACTAAATACTTTCCTTGTGCCTTAGCCTACTCTGCAGCCAGCTCCACTTGACTCTTACCTTCTGAAGAATCCAGCCATATCTTTGGTCTTCCATATTCCTCTATATGAATTCTCTCATCACTTCTAGCTGCACTTTCATCTCAGCTAATTCTCTATCAATTTTATCCCCATTGGGTCTTTTATGGCCTCCTTTTGAACATTTACTATGACCATCAATAGCCATAGCCTTCTTTTCTTCATGAACTCTTTCTTGCCCACTATGAGCTGCAAACAACCCATCTTCACAAGTTAAATCTGTCAACCTGTCTTCAGATACCACACTAAAATTTTCCCTGCTTAGTATTCTACTTGCACCTCTGCTAATTTCCTTCTCCTGGTTGTAACTTTTCTTTGAACCCTTAAGATAACCATCAATGGTCATCTCTTCTTCTTTCCTCTATGGAATCATCTCGGTCCACTTGTGAGCTGCAACAAGCCTCTTCTCTCTATGTAACAACTCTACTACTTGTCACCAGCACCAAGTCATCTTCTTGGTAACTATTCTTCTTCTTGGTTCTCGCATGGAACCTCTTCTTGAGCACTCTTTCTCTTCAACTTTCAAAGTTGTTAGGTTGCTACTTTACAACTACTCACATCTCTTGGAGAACTAAAATCCTCCTTCCATATTCAGTATTTTACTTTGTTGTCTGGGTTCAATCACAAACTTCCTTTCACTCTACTTTATCCACTAAAGATTTATTTATGCCTTCAACACTCAACTTTTCTCATCATTTTTCCCGGCCTACAACTAAATAAGTTCATGGCCATCTTCTCATTTCCTCTTGCTACTACCTGCAATCAGTTAATCTCTTCACAACATAACTGATAAATAACAAAGCATTACCTCTTGTCAATGTATGCTTCAACATGTACCACTGCTGCAATTTTCTTCCACTGTTCTCTCAGCCAAAAACACAATTTATTTGAAGTTTGTTTCTTCAACAAATTTTGTACTACCTTCCTACTAGGGTAGAAAATATTCCAAATAACTTCAAAGGTCCTCTCAATAAGAATTTAGTCCTGTCAACATCCATCTCATTTCATGTCATAGCGTTGTAAAATGGAAATGCATTACCTCATTTAGCTTTCCAGGTCAGTGATGCTAAAATTCTGAATCTACTCTTCTCTAAGCTTCCTTAAACTACTTGTGAACTACAATCTCAGACTCTACAACAAACAAGCCTCTTTCATCTTGCCACCAACACCTCACCAAACTCCCTCCTAATTTTGGCCTCTTGGTATTTCACTGGTTCTTTTCTTCTCAGAACCTCCTTGAGTGTTCAATGATCCTTCTTAGGATTCTACCATTGCAGTCACATTCTATCACCTCCTTTAGCAGAGATTTA
Source organism: Larix kaempferi (assembly GCA_027924585.1). Lineage (NCBI taxonomy): Eukaryota > Viridiplantae > Streptophyta > Pinopsida > Pinales > Pinaceae > Larix > Larix kaempferi. The sequence goes on from BSBM01000669.1 coordinate 9,037,236, forward strand.
TCCTATCTCTTCATTACAACCTCAAATTGTAATCATCTTTAAACTATTTATTTTCCCACAAATAATTCATATATTCATCAAGATTTCAAAAAGACACGGATCAACAAAACTTACCAATCTTTTCAAACATCTTCCACTACTTTATATCTCTGCCAACTGGCATTCCGGTCTGCAAAAATTCTATTGCAGCCTCTACAAGCCTCCCACTTGTCTAAGTCCCTTTAAATTTCCTCCACGATGTGTATCAGAGTCTTTTCTACTCTGCACACCTATTGCTCCAAGTTTTCAGTCTATCTTCTTCAACATGCATTCTAAGGCTATCTTTCTCTCCAAAGAGCGAATATATAAATTATTTTTCAACCTCCAAAGAGTTTTCTCTACACTCTAATACCAAAATTGGTGCAAGGGTCAGCTCCCTTGCACGAGGATCATGCAAATACCATCAATAAAACAATCAAACTTTCATTCTTTTTTTTCTCTTCAGCGTAGCAATGCACACACAAGCACTTCTTTCCAAAGTTAGAAGACTAGTTCTAGACTTGGCACTTCTACTAGATTTAGCAAACTCTTGCTATGTTTGGAGACCATTGAAATAAGTCCTCCTCAACGGTTTATATGAAATCTTTTCCAGCCTCTGCGTTTATCTAATTTCTGTGGTATTCAGTCATTCTTCTCTCTATTCAACATATGATTTGGCCTCGTCCTTATCAACATAAAATCAACTCTGCAATCTCATCTTTCCATTATTTCTTAAAGGAATCCATGTATCTCCTCTATGCTTCTCAGTCTACAATATTTTTTAGGATACAGAGCATACACATGAATAATTTGTTCTTCAAATAAAATTTATATTCCTATCTCAACATACAAGCATTACTTCCTTCAACGAAATCTTACTTGTTATCTCTAGGATTCACTCATGTGCCAAAATCTAGATTAGCTTACCTCAATTATGCGTAACAGAGTTCCTTCCTGTAGGGTTTGGAACTTCACAAACTCTACAATTAATCTCAAATTACACACATCACACATAATGATTCAACACAAAATAGGAATACCATCCACACCCATAAATGAGAAATTCCCTTTCCATTAATAAAATAACAGCTATACAAGCATAATCATCTCAATACTAACTCACTATGGCCTCATTTGACATTTCTTGGCCATCTTCTCTCTGGATCTCTCGATCCCTTCTCCTCTCATGGAAGTTCGAACCTCCTCCCTCTTTAGAAATTACATTTTATGGAGAAAATAGAATCCTCCAACTCATCTAGCAGTCTCCTAGAAACCTGTAATTGTTCTCCTACAAATTTGTAACTAATTCTAAAAATAGAACTCTATCTTATCTCAATAGTTTTGCTTCCTAGATCGATCTCCACACAGGGAGACTCGATTGCCCTGTTATCCCTAATTTAACTCAAATACTGACAACTAAGGCTAACTGCTTATGTTTATCTTCTAAAAACATAAATTATTTACAAATAATTACTCCCTCAAAGGTTTCGAATAGATTGTTCTTTTAGCCACAAAATTTGGCCATCATATCACATTGCTTGCTAAGTTGGATGCTCCTATATCATTTTGGGTTCCAAGCTAACTTAGTCTTATAGAGGTACCAGATAGCTTTGTGGTTAAGCTCACTAGCTTAGCAATTCCTTCCTTTCTACTGCCTTGACAGCCTGATAAACCCAGTTGTGGACTGGTTTGGCTGACATGTGGTATATACTTAGCCATGTATGAGTTTTTTTTTCCTTTTTCCTTGTGGAAATCATGCCCATCTCAGGGGTGGTAGCTCCGTTGATATATTGATGAGCACAATTGGCCTATGGTTGGGTGGAATGTTGCACTTGCATAGTCAGTTTCTTGGGACATATTTATTTCAAGATAAGTATTCATTTGTATTTAATTGTGCAATGTCTTTAATTGGTTTCTATTATAATTATGTTGGTAATTGCATGCTATATGTGTGTACTAGATTTTATTTTCGCTATGTTTATTTGGATTATGCATCTGCGCACAAGTTTCAATTGTTATGAATTCATCAATTGGTGATGGGGCTAAATTCGGAAGCCCAAATTTAGTTCAAGTTCCATCCCTTAAGTCGGATTGATGGAAGGGGACATGAAAATGACTTTGACAAATTATGATCATGCTAGACCAGTCAAAATAACATCCATAGCCTTTGAATTGCTTTCATTGAGTCTTTTCCCATATTGATCTGTTGGGGGAGAGGTTGTTGCTTTGTATCCATTGACTATAGATTTTCATACATCAAATCCATGTGCCTACAAAAATATTTTCATCCTTATGCTCCAAAAGGCATGGTTAATCCCATCAAATAGTGTTGTTCCATTTTTGGTAAAGTCTCCTTGCTTATCCAAGTGTCTCACTAGGATCTACCATCCAGTGGCTAGACTATTCTTGAAGGAACCTTGCTCTGATACCAATTGTTAGAATATACAACATTACTGATAGGGGGGTGAATCAGTATTGTCCTATATTTAGAACACTTTTTACTTTTACAACTTTAAACAGTCATTATGCAAATAGTCATATCATCAACAGTAATCAATATCAATGGATAGAACACGGAAATTTAAAATGGAAACCTGATTGGGAGAAAACCACTTTTAAATGTCCATTATAACAAGCACCAAGTTGTTTACAACTTTATGAGGGACACCAATCACTTGTTCGAGCACCAACTTTCAATCTGTAGGCACCAACCTATATGAATGAGGAAACCAATTCTCTATAAGAACCAACTTACAAGCCAGGAACCAACTTGTCTGGATGAGAACACCAATCCATTCTAAGCACCAACGTACAAATAATGCACCAACCTATATGGATGAGGGCACCAATCCTCTCCCCTACACCACATTTCCACCCTAAAGCAAAAATATATTTTTTAGCACACTGTCATGAATTTGCAACCCTGCTTCTTTGTTGTCTTCAAATACTTCTCAAAACATACCTCTCAAAAATTAGCTTCATTATTATTCATGTTCCTCGAGTCCTACCACAAATCTGTTGAGGAATGTGTTCAAGATGCTCCTTAAAAGAGAATTTAGAGAGTGAGCCAAAAAAAATTCATATTTGTATACAAAGACATTCTACCAAAGGCGTCTTTATCATCTTAGAACCAATCTTCACTTGTATGCATTCTTTCTTAGTTGGTTGTTGTTCATTTCCCTGTTTTCATGTACCTTCGCTTGAATTAACTCACATCAACATTCCATAATCAACAAATGAGGCAAACTTTATTTCTTTTATACACTTGAATCCTATTTTAGTAGGGTCAACTTGTCCATTTGCTACTTCAACAATTTTAGTATTGTTATTTCAACAGTTTTAGTAGGGTCGACTTATCCATTTTAGTAGGGCGAGCCAACTTACTTGTTATCTTCTTTCTTAGATGTTGTAGGGTTACTTCAATGCCACAATTTCAAAATCAATTTGTATACGGGCATTTCCTTAAGGAAAGTGCAGGCATTTTCTTAAGGACAGTGGGGGCATATTGTCCATGACTAGTGCAGGCATTTTGCATATTGGCTAGTGTGGGACTATTGGTTAGTGTGGACATTTTGTCCATGGCTATGGGCATATTTTTCCATGTATGCAGGCATATTTTTCCACGGTTGGCATATTTCTTAGGATAATGCAGACATTTTCTCATGTCCTACGGGTGTTAACACCCAAAAATTGTTCACCTAGCTCATTCCCCTAGTCACATAACCCATTTACCCATTTTTCCTACATTTTTGGCCTCCAAAAACCCAAAAATACCTAAATTGGTAACCAAATGGGAAAAAATCATTATTTCCCTCATCAATTAATTAAAATCGTTCAAAAAAGGTCAAAATCCCACAAAAAATAGTCAAGTCCCCAAAAAAGAAAAAGAAAAAGGGGAAAAGGTCAAAATAAAATTAAAAATGAGGGAAAACTAAAAATAACACAAACCAATACTAGTGGTTTCCCAATACCATGGGTCCATACTCCACCACCCAACATTTCTATAAAAAGGTGATGGAGGCCCCCCATTTCACATCCATGATCAACTCTTCCTACCCTTATGCTGCCAAAATTCCTATTGAACTCTAGCCTACCCCTTTGGGATTTTGTTCTCATTCAGTTGAGTCTTGGCCACCACTTGAGCATTCGAATAAGGGCAAAGAACCTTGGAGACCTGGAGCACTACTCTTCGTATAGCTGCGAGGGCCCCCATCTACTCACCTTTTGAGGTAAATTTTGATTGTAAACCATTATTTACAACATAATACAAAATAAAAATCTTATTCATGGGTTCCTATTTATCTGTTATTTTTACTGCAGTAATTAGTTAGATTTATATGTATTTGTTATTTTCCATTCACACATTATCTATTCATGAGACTGCTACTAAGGGTTCCATAATCCTTAGTAGGTTCCATTTTGCACAGGCTGGTGTGAAAACACTAGCTACAGTTTTGACGACTCCAACCGGGTCGATTCCCATCGATCTATGGTTTGGTATGATCAGTAGTTATTTTTAGTTTTGTACATGTTATTTTGCTTGCATTTTAATTTTATGGCCTAGCCTTGGACCCTATACTTGCATATCTAGACCTTGCCTTCGCAGTACCCTTCAGTATTTCCGTTTCTACGGCCTGGCCCGGCCCGCGACTACAGGTATACCTTTATGCATTGTAGAACATGACTTTCCGTTAGTAACCTGTGCCCCAAGCATGACTTCCAGCCTGAAACCCGCGCTCTAGAAAACAAATTTCATCCTACAACTCACGTCTTGAGAGCGCCTTTCGGCTGCAAACCCGCGTTCCCAGCACGCCTTTCGGCCTGAAACCCGTGCTCCAAGCGCAGTTGTTTTCTCGTTATGTGCACCCTAGTCATGCCTTTTTCTCCTAGACTCACGCCCATTTTTCCTTTTTTCTTTCCTATTTCGACGTGATTTTTCTACAACCTACAACGCCCAAAGTGTGACTTTTCCCTTCACAACCGCACCCTGCAACTATTTTTTCCTCTGTTCTTGTCCAACAACCTCTTATTTGTCTGCACCCATTTTCCATTGGTATTGTTCTGTTGTTTGCTTGCTTTAGCATTTGAGACATTTCATTGTTCAAGCATCCTTAGTGTATTTCTATCTCTTGCATTACATTTCAGTGAGCTCATTTACTACATACTTGTCATAGCAGTTAGTACTTTTATTTGAAAAAGAAAAAGAAAGAGTTGATTTCAGTCTCAGTTGTTTATTTCGGCATTTATTTCCGACGATATTGGGTTTACACCACTTGTGCACTCACACACTCCCCATAATTCAAGTGAGGCTAAAATTGGATTAATTAAACACACATGAACCCCACTTGGGGACCCAAAAACAACATTGTAGCTAGGCAGGACATTAGGGTTAGGAATCCAAATAACACCCCCTTTTTCATACACATTTGAGACATAGTTGTTGTCCTTTAGGGAGCCAAAATCCCCTATTATTTATTGGTACGGTTGACACTGATTTTTCGGAGGGCCTCTCCCTTAGGAGGGCAAGTGGAAATACTGGTTTCGGAAGTATGAGTGGAATACTGCTCTCCATTTTGTACTGAAGGACACCAACTCGTTGTTCTCATCGTGCATGTTGGATCCCATACCGGGTGTGCGATGGCCAAAGAAATGAAGTCGCGGGACACCTTTCTGGACATGCCATGAACGGGGTAGCTTAGTTTCCATTCTTCTATTACTCTTTTACTCAAAGTCCCTCTCGGTGGAGGGATATCCTTTATCCATTTGGTTCGACATTTCGTATTTCCTGACTGCGGATCTCATCATCCTGTAGGGGATATGATTTGTGTGAGCTTCCATATATTTTAGATAGGTGTTTGCATGCTCCTATACTCCCCTTGGTTAGTGAGTCTTTTTTCTTTCTAGGAGCACTCCTTGTTGTTATTCTGACTATTTTATTGTTGCTCCACCTGTTGTAGCACGTTGTTGCATCATGTGTTTTTGACCCTGTTGTTGGCGTGAGTGCCATCTTTTTACGAGATCTCGTTTTGTAAGAACGGTTGCACTAGTATTTTTTATTGTTTTATCCACCACAGTCCCTCAACACTTTTACACCTATCACCATTAATGATTCATCACGACACTCTCGTTGCATATGGGGCAATCCCCACAGTACGGTCCATTGGACCCCATTCATTATGCTCCCTTGAGACACACATATTTATCGTCGTATATTCATCCCGACACCCCATGGCAGGTGTGAATCCCACCTCATTTTACGGTGGAATTGTTGGCAGTGGTTCCACCATTGGCCCCGATACCACTTCAGCATCCATCCCTGCTATGCCATCTACAGGTTCTATGCCTAGCACTACAACTACTACTTCTATAACCATTGGTAGTAGACCTACCCCGCCCACCATCCCTTTAGTCACCAGTGGTCCCCTAGGGGGAACCGGCCCCTTTTTCAGATCCCTCCACCCCTTACTGGCGGTCCCTCGATCCCATTCATAACTCATGCCAATGCACCACCACTTGGAAGAGGTGGCTCCATTATCGTTGCCATGCCTAGCACGCATGACCCTTTAAGTATGTCACATCCTGCTGCTAGTTTTTCATTCATGGCCAGTCTCAACCTACCTAATTTGGCCCGCTTGACTAACGATCTGATCCAACATGACCCTACATGGCCTCCCATTCCTACCAAACTCCCATCGGACATCCCAAAGTTTGAGGGAAAGGGTGGTGAGGAGCCCCGAAACCATATCATGTCCTTCCACTTATGGTGTTCCTCCAACTCCATAATGGATGACTCGATCATCCTACGCCTTTTACAACGGACACTCACTCACACTGCAACCAAGTGGTATATTGACCAGCCACATGGGACGCACCCCATGTTTGCTTCCCTTGCTTCGAATTTCCTGCAGTTCTTCCAACTCCCTATACACTATGACACTAGTGTTGAGATACTCCTATATTACAGACAAAATAAGGCTACCCACATCACTGACCACATCCATGAGTGGCGTCGTCACTGTAGTTTGTGCAAGATCAAATTAGATGGCCGTATCTTTTTAGATTGGTTCTTGAAGTCCCCTATACCAGTTATCGCAAAGGATGTGGCATCTGAATGGACCCAAAACCAAGAATAAGCCATATTGAAAGCCCAACAGTTTGACCTTATCTATGCACAGTCGGGATACCTTTACACCATTTTACCTGGCGCTCCTCGCAGTGATTCCTCCAGGAAGGACGCACCGGGGGAATCCCACGTTGTCAACGACATTATTGGACATGTTGCATCTACCATTCAGCCATATGTCCATATGCCTCCCGCCTCCACCCCTTCTTATAATATTACGCCTATTTCCGCACCACCCACCATGATTAGTGGTCCCAACCTTTTACGTTCCATGGCCCATTCTGGAGCAGCACCTTCATATGTTCCCCCGGCCCAAGCCCCCCATATACATGGCCCTTCTTGTCAAGCGCATTGCTATAGTCATACCCCACTAGCATATGCCCCTCACGCTTACTACCCACCAATGGTTTCCCCAGCACCCGCCCAACTACAACCCCCCCCCCCCCCCCCCCCCCCGTTCCCCAAGGAATTTTATGCCCAACTAAACCATCTGAATAACAAGCCTTCCCAACAAAACCAACAAGGACAACAAAATAGAGGATGCAGACAGAATCAAGGCAATAAACAACCTCTCGGCCGAGGCGGTCTACCATCGAACCGTCATGATAATAATGGTGCTGCGTTGGCTAACCAAAATCCTGATTGACAACCTCGGCAAGGTAAAAAACCCAACTTACGTACAAACCACCCATGTTCTATTTTTGGGTTCTATGGCCATTACATGCACAACTGTTCCCATCTAGCGTGAGCTCTCCAAATCTAGAGTGACGATGCCCAACGTGAAGGACATGTTGCACCACTAAACCCCCTGCAACCCCAACCTATGGTGTTGAAAAATCCCTTACCCATGCAAGGGGTAGTATCCACCCAACCTTTGGCTTCCCCTCAAGGGGATGCTACACCACCACAGCTAGTTACCTACGCTGACCCTGTTAGTCAACCCATTGACCCAGGGACTCACCACCCCTTAATGATGTAATCAGCTGATATTAACCTTCAAACACACTATAACCAGTATGGTTCAACCACCGAGACCATTCTGGAGGACAAGGCCACTACCACTCTTCCCATAGATCAGTCGTTACGTCTACCCCCACCACCACTCGAGGGGGCCCCCCAAATCCCCTCGATTTCCTCTACATCGCATCAATAACAACCCCAATGCTCGTGCTTCCCCCAACTATAATATCGTGGATTATTTATCCCAATCCCCAACTTCCATGTCATCCTTATAAGTCTTAAAGAACTGCCCTGTACAACGTAAAACTCTGTTATATTCCATAGGTGCGATTGACCCTTCTGACTCACGAATGATGGTATTCAACTTAGATCAATCTCAACCTTGCATTCCTTCCACCCTAGCATTTCAGGTCTTTGTTTCAATCCGGAACCTTGTTATCCATCGATGCCTTATCGACAAGGGTGCCTCTACATGCGTCATGTCTACATTCATGTGGTAGAATCTAGGATCCCCTCCCCTATAGCCATACACAACTTCCACATGAGATTACGATGGCCTCCCATATCAACCACAAGGCCTTGTGGCTAATGTTCTAGTCCAATTAGATGGAAAAACTGTCCTGATTGACATTGAAGTCGTCAACGCACAGCTCGACTACAACCTACTCCTAGGATGAAGCTACATATACGCCATGAAGGTTGTTGCTTAATTTGTGTTCCGTATTATGATGTTCCCCCATGAGGGACAGGTTGTCAAAATAGGCCAGGTCACTTACTATGACCCTAATGCACCCGCTACACCCGAGAATGTCCTCCCCGTGGTTGAACAACCTGTATTTGGTGTGTCTACCCCTTTAAATTGCCCCATTGGGCCTGGAATTTATTCAAAGACACCAATGGTCTCCACCTTTAATTTCTTACCCCCTCCTCCTTCAACTGTTGCGATCTCTGAATTGTGTACAATTTCGTCAAGTCAATCGGTCTCTAACCCTCAATCGTAATCTCAACTACCATCGGTACCTAGCCATGTTGGAGCCACACCGATCCACACAATTTTTTTCTTGTTCCCACCTTCAAGGGTAGTAAGTATGCCCATCATGGCCACATTGAATCTCTCAGGATTGGCATTAGGACTCCTCGTATGGTATTTAACTGCACCTAATCCCACTCCAATGCCACAAGTCATTATTCAACCAGTCCAATTGATCACCACCACCAATCATACACCCCCTGGTGTGTTTACAAAATCTTCCTCAAACACCTTGCCTCAACCGTCTAAGAACATTGGGGGGAAAGCCACAAAAACTCATACTGCACCTAGTTCAACTAAACTTGTGCACCTCCCATGTGTGCCTTGTGCGACGTTTTGGGCCACGCAACCCATAATTGTCCACAAACATGAAAACATTGGAAAATGACCCAATGATATCGGTTGTCTAACTACCAACCAGCCCCCCACCGCATAAAAAATCATTGCACACCAACCATTCATGCGCCATATGCAGAGTCTACGGCCATTACTCTCGCCATTGTCCTGACTTACCAGAATATCGGTTGGTGCTTCATGAAATGTGTCAGTCTTCCTTAGAATCATCCATTACCACCATCGAGGATATTCACCCACCCGAATCCTCCTCCTTGGAAGAGGTCAACACTATTTATATGATTTCCACAAGTAGTGAACCAACCGTTCCCCTAACCTCTAGCTCTACTTCGTTTGATCTTTCCACACAATGTTTTCATAATGACGAAGAAATCCTTGAATCCCTAATAGCACCTGAATTCCCTTGTGATGACATGCATCATAGAGACTACTTCATTCCCTAGGAGTCCACTCCTGTGACAGCCAACCAACTTTTGGTCGAGTCAAAAGAATTCATCCATAACAAAGTGGACTGGTTCAAGAACCCCATCCCAGCCCTTGATGCCTTCGAAGAAGGTAACATGGCTAACATCTCGCCCACCATACATTCGATATTTCCATCACACCCGGTATAGTTGAGAACATTACGTTAGGTTCCTCGTGTACTCCCGATGAAGTGGATGCCTATAAGAATCTCTTCCAAGAGTTCTGTGATTTTTTCGCTTGGTCATATACTGAGATGTTTGGTCTAGATCCTGCTATTGTTGAACACCATATTGATACTTGCCCTAACATTTCTCCTGTCCTCCAAAAGCAGTGGCCCATTCACCCCTCGAAGCTATCCGCAGTAAAGGCCGAAATTGAAAAATTGCTTCAAGTTGGGTTCATTTATCCCATTGCTTACACCACATGGGTTTCCAATCTAGTGCTAGTTAACAAAAAAAGGGCACCATCCGCGTCGGTACCTATTTTCGTGATCTAAATTTAGCTTGTCCCAAAGGCAACTTTCCTACGCCTTTCATCGATCAACGCGTCGATGCATGTGTGGGTCATAAGATTCTATCCTTCATGGACGGTTTCTCTGGCTACAACCATATTCAAATTCGTAAATAGGATCAGTATAATGCTACCTTCATTACTCCATGGGGCACCTTTTCCTATCACGTCATTCCATTTGGCCTTAAAAATGTTGGTGCCACATTTCAGCGGGCCATGACCTTTTGTTTTCACGACTTGGTCCATATTATCCTTGTATACTTGGACGACCTCACCACTCTATCCAAGAAACGATCCGACCACCTGGACGATCTCTGGCAAGTATTTTTGCGTTGTCGCAAATATAAGATTTGTTGGAACCCCCTCACGTGTGTTTTTTGCGTTCCTGTCGGTCGGTTATTGGATTTTATTGTTTCCCAAAAAGGGATCATGGTTGACCTCTTGAAGGTTCAATCCATTCTTGATCTCCCACCCCCACATACATTACACCAATTACAAATCCTTCAAGGTAAAGCCAATTTCCTCCGTCACTTCATTCCCGACTATGCTACGAAATTTCATGGTTTCCTTCGCTTGCTTCGGACATGTGTTCCCTTCGTTTGGGACAAGCAGGCACAAACGAATTTTGAAGCATTAAAAAAAGCCTCAACTTCCGCTCCCTTGATTTCACCTCCTGATTTCTCAAAGGATTTCATCCTTTCTGTTTCGACATCTGAATATGTCGTTTCCGGTGTATTAGTCCAGGAAGATAGTGCACGTCAAGAACGTGTCATATATTATGTGAGTCAGGTGTTTTTTGGTCCACCACTATGCTACCCACATGAGGAGAAGTTGGACCTCGCCGTCATCTTCTCTGTTCATAAGGTACGCCACTACATTCTTATGAGCCGAACTATATTTTTCGAAGACTCCAACCCCATGGTCTATCTCTTGAGTCATCGCCTCCTTCAAGGTTGCATGGCTAAATGGATCATTATCCTTCAAGAATATGACTTGACATTTGTTACACCTAAGAGTACCAAATACCTTGCACTGGCACATCTCATGACCGACTTACCCTCTTCATGGACGTCACCTCCAATAATCACTAACTTACCCAACGAACACTTGTTCACTATTTCATCGGATGATCCATGGTATGGAAACATCCTTGTATACCTACGAACGCAGAAGTTTCAACCCCACATCGGTCGCGAAGATCGACATCACATACGCCATCATGCTTCACAATACCAACTTCTCGGCGATGTCCTTAATATCTTCAAGGCTTACCTCCAAGTCACAGAAATCAATTTCGATGGACAGATTGAGAGAAATCAGAATTTCCTCTTTGGGGCCCCTCCACACTCCTCCCAATTTGCACAGTGAAAATGACATGTGGAGGTGGGATGCCTTTCTATTTATAGCCATTTCCCCCCTTTTTCCTTTTACCATTTTTTATTCATTTGACCTCCGTTTTTCGTGTCACTTGTAGCGCCAGATTCAGAATTCCTTGCCTTTGATGATTCTTGAGCTCATTTCTCAATCTCACTTACTCCTTTTTCAGGTGTTTTTTCCATGCCCCTCTCGCCTCAGTTTGTGTGCCACCCAAAATGTAGTCATGTTTTGGCCCACTTTGACCATTTTGTCTATCATGACCTATTCATGATCCCTCTGCTACCTCCATACTGCAGTTATTGCGTTATTTTTCTGCCATTCATCTACCCTCAAAGAGGCCCCATAAGTGTTCCCCCGCACCTTCTTTCTTGGTTCTCATATTTGTCCCTTGATTGAACACTTCCTCCTTGCTTGGTTTTTACATATGTTCAGTATAATTTTATCCCTTTTTCAGGCCGAGAAGCTCCTTTACGAAAAAGGCACTCAGGGATTTTATGTTCAGCTCTTTTTTGACTCCTTAAAGAATGAAAAGATGGCCGAGTAATCTTGCTTTCTTTCATGCTCGTTAAATTATATGAAAGGGCGTCTATCTGGTATAATTTTAACCATTTTCAGGAACTAGTAGACTAATTACGAAAAAGGAGTACTCTATTCACATCGGCTAGAAGAGTTCTCCATTGCACACTTTTATGATTTTTCGGGATTTGGGGACTAACACAAAAAAAAGAGCCCCCTCGGAGTCTTCTTATTTCTTTCAAACTCTCTAAAATTGGAAGCGACCACGAGCATTCACTGTCTTGGGATCATATAAGTCCACACAACGGTACCTTCTCATCATTTCAGAGTCTTCTTATCGCTTTCAAACTCCTTAAAATTGAAATCCCCCACAAGCATGCACTGTCCTGGGATCATACAAATCCACACGATGGTACCCTTTAGAGCACACTTTTATCCCTTCTTCGAGCTCCTTAAACCATGAAGAAGGCCCAAACAATGCCTCTCGGCACCCCTGACAGATCACAACTAGTCCTACCATTACGGCAGCATCCCCATTATGGTCACCTTAGTTCAAATTATTTTGCATTGCATCACCCTTGGAGTCTCCCGATCTCACTCATCAGTTCCCCCCTTGAGTCCCCCCCATTTCAGCCACATCCATTGATACCCTAAGCTATGATCCCATTCCCTGAATTCAGTTTCATATTCTTCTTGGTCAGCCTTGTCGTCATACTCTCAACAAAGGAAGTTTGAGTCTCATCACTCTCCGACCCATGTATCCCCCCACATTTTGTCAGTTACACATCCAGTACCATCACATATTGGTTGTACACCTCATGCTCCTATCAAGGAAACATCATTGCCTTGGTAGTTGCATATCTTCCTCTGTCGATACCAGCACATCTATTCCGAAGGATAGACCCAGAGGTCCATGTACCTTGGACTCGTTTCCATCAGTGGTGAGTGCATATGGACCATCTAAGAGGATTCCTTAGTGCCTCTTAGAATGGTTGTTTCTCACGTGCTCGACTTCAACTCCATCATCGCACCATTGAGACTTGTACAGGGTATTGGTCCCTTTAGTTATTGGTCGAAGACCCTGGATGTCCCTTGAATCTAGCACATTGGTGAGTCTATTTGGAACCCTCCAATTGTATGTTCCCATGGATATTCGGTTTGTGTTGGCGACATTATTTGGAATCCCTTTAGCTATATGCTTCCTAGAGTATCGAGTTCATATGCAGTCCAGTGTACCTTTGAGATTCCAACTCTTAGTCATTGAGTCCATATAGTTGTTGGACACCTTTAGATCCAATAGAGCATCATTTGTTGTGGTACTGCATTCAGGATGGATTCCATTGTTCCCAATTTCATCTCTTCAGATCAGTCATGGGTTGACCATGATTTTGTCCCATATTTATGTCCCTTCTGGACCATTATGATGTACACAGCAGTTCTGTATGTATTGTTTAGGTCCCCTTTGGGATTCACCATTATTTGTATATCTTGATACGAGCATGGGTATTCTCTCCCCGTCCATATATTTGAGATTATATTCCTCATATATTATTGAGGTGATGTATGTCCATTTTTATCCCTTACAGTTGGCATGAAGCATGTGTTCCGATCTCCAACCAGTTTCTGCTCTCTAGCATCACAATGCTCGCACCCCTAGAAAAAATAAGAACCTATGATGTCTATCGGCCATACGATGAGCTCCTACTCTCACACATCAGGGAGAAATCTGTTAACACCCAAAAATTGATCACCTAGCTCATCCCCCTAGTCACATAACCCATTTACCCCTTTTTCCTACATTTTTGGCCTCCAAAAACCCAAAAATCCCTAAATTGGTAACCAAATGGGAAAAAAATCATTATTTCCCTCATCAATTAATGAAAATCGTTCAAAAATTGTCAAAATCCCACCAAAAAGGGTCAAAATCCCCAAAAAAGAAAAAGAAAAAGGGGGAAAACTCAAAATAAAATTAAAAAGGAGGGAAAACTCAAAATACCACAAACCAATACTAGTGGTTGCCCAACAGGGAAATTTTTAGGGGCGAAATTTTGCCAATTGGCTATTTTTTGGACCTTTTTCAAAAAATAAATTCGTTATTTGGTCATTTTTAGGCTCTAATATCGCCTATATTTACATAAAATATGTTTTTTTATCATAATATTCACCAAATTTTATAATTTTCGGTAGTAAATTGTATGTTTCATATTTAATATTAGCCTACCAATCTATATTTATGTTTTTTTCAATCCAAAATAATCGCCTAGAATACTACACTTAAGCATACTGTTATAATCCTTGAAAAATACCCTGTTGCCCAATACCATAGTTCCATACTCCACCACCCAAAATTGCTATAAAAAGGTGATGGAGGCCCTCCATTTCACATCCATGATCAACTCTTCCTACCCTTATGCTGACAAAATTCCTTTGAACTCTAGCGTACCCCTTTGGGATTTTGTTCCCATTCAGTTAAGTCTTGGCCACAACTTGAGCATTCAAAGAAGGGCAAGGAACTTTGGAGACCCGGAGCACTACTCTTCGTACAGCTACGAGGGCCCCCATATACGCACCTTCTAAGGTAAATTTTGATTGTAAACCATTATTTACAACATAATACAAAATGCAAAACTTATTCATGGGTTCATATTTATCTGTTATTTTTACTGCAACAATTAGTTAGATTTATTTTTATTTGTTATTTTGCATTCACACATTATCTATTCATGAGACTGCTACTAAGGGTTCCATAATCCTTAGTAGGTTCCCTTTTGCACAGGCTGGTGTGAAAACACTAGCCACAATGGGCATTACTAGAGCCTAGGGGCATTTTCCCATGGCTTGCGAGCATTTAAAGTTCATCTCCTAGCATTTCTTATGGCCTGCGAGAATTTTTGTTGGAATTTCTCCAACGATTTGTGGGCATAACAGTGATGTGCGAGAATTTAGTGTGAGGGAATTTTGATCCATGGCGGGCATATTTGTCTTGGTTATTGCGGGCATAATTCTTTGGGTGTTGTAGGCATAAACTTAGACTTGTGCGGGCATTTTTCTAAGGTTGCTTCAAGAATGTTGATTGACTTCAAGGTTTCTTCACTTTGATTTGACATCGACTTATCCCCATGGCATTTAATCATGACACACCATGATCTTTCCATCAAACATGGCACTTTACTTCCTCTTGGCATTTTTACTAAGTTTTACATCATCAAACATCTCTATGACATATCACCTTACAAACATTCTTTGATTTGTACTTCCAAGGACATCTGGGACTTTTAACATCAATGACAACACTATTCAACACCAAGTACATCCTTCATACAGCTACATCGTCCATGTGCATGCTTGATTGAAAAACATATCTCATGTCTTTGCACACTTCAAGATGACACATCCATATATCCAATATAAGTAATTTAACAAAATAATTTCATCTTTCACAATGATACATATAACCAAACTCAATCTGGAATCTTTGTCATCTAACACAATTCGGAATCCTCATGAATCTCTAACCTTCTCGTCACACTCATCACATTGTATTATATCATGATGTTTAATATATCGTAACATAAATGTAAATATTAAGATATGTATATATCTAAATTGCTTCTAATAAATTAATCATATAATATTAGTTATAAATCATATGAAGAACATTAATCATAACATCATACCTTAGCATATAGTCAACACACATGTCCATATAGTCAATTGCTTTAAATGTGTAAGTCTAGCCATTATGAGGCATTACATATTCCTCCACTTTAAAAAACTTCATCTTGAAGTTAAAATTAAAATTTAGTCATTTATTGTATATTTCTATACACTGGTTGTAATATCATCAAACTCATTTTTATGTTAGTAGCTTTAATAATTACATGTCATTTCTCGTAAAATTAAAATTTAGTCATTTATTGTATATTTCTATACACTGGTTGTAATATCATCAAACTCATTTTTATGTTAGTAGCTTTAATAATTACATGTCATTTCTCGTAAAAAAATGTGGCAATAACCGATTACTACCATGGAATTATGAGGACTCCTTAAATACACCATCAAATAGTAATGGGCTAAGGTATTCCAATAATAATTGACTAGTGTCAAAAAAATATCCAATGCATATTGTATTCATAAATCTAGATACTATGCACAATAAATGTACCTACGAATTTTGTCTTGTTATCATATATTTTCTCATCCTCACTAATTTAAACATATAGAAGGTTATTGATCACTTTATACTTCATCTTTTATAATTCACCTTAATTAGTTAATACAATGTATATGCTTTATAAACTTCTCACTCTATATTTATGCATTTTACCCTAAGTCATAAATGATTATATCAATATTCATTTTATCATAATAATCCATCACATCTTTTAAATTATCCATTCCTCCTTTAATAATTGAAATATATTTAGAAAATATTTCCTTACACAACAAAAAGGAAAAGAGTTTCCAACACTTCACATTTTAATGCTTTGATAGTTTGTAATAGTACATAAATCCTAAATATCCATTGTAACACAAAATTGACAAATTATTCATTTTATCTTAACATACTTTGTGTAAAATATTTGAAACATATACACCACACATTCACACATTGTAAAATTTATGAGACACTTCATCTTTTCATTAAATATATAAAACATAAAATTATCATTTTTTATTATAATATCAATTACATGTACATGACATTCCTATTAATAAATAAATTATTTTATAGCAAGTGATAACTATGTATTATTATTAATCTTAATTCAAGTCTATAAAATAAAACAAGTAATTTCCTTTATATCATAAGTACAATAGACTAATGTTCTACCTATTGGTTGTTCACAACGGCATGGATTTTAGGTGCTTTACCCAAATCATTTAAATTATGTTTTACATAATCTGCAAGAATCTATAGAATTGAGCAAAACTAGAGCAAGATTTGTGAAACTAAAGGCAGCAAAATTTTGTGTTTTAAATGATTATTTATATTGGAAAGATACAAGAGGTATTATGTTAAATTGATTACTTTAAAATGAAGCACGACAAATTATGAAGGAATTTCATCAGGGAGTGTGTGGAGGTCATTATTCTTGGAAAGTAACAGTCAATAAAAATTTGAGGGCGAGTTTTTATTGGCCTACTATATTTTTTTATGTTTATAAAGAAGTTGCAGGTTGTCATGAATGCCAAATTTTTTATGGAAAAATGAAACTTTTTCCTTTACCCTTAAAACCAATTTCAGTAGAGGCACCTTTTCAACAATGGGGATTGGAATTTATTGGAGAAATCAACCCAAATTCTTTTGGTCAACATAAATGGATCCTAACTGCCACAGATTATTTTACAAAATGGATTGAAGTTATCCCCACCAGAAATGTCTCATATACAGTAATTATTAAATTCCTAGAAGGCAATATTCTCTCAAGGTTTGGATGTCCTAGAAGAATAGTAACAGATAATGGACAGGATTTAAAATCAAAAAAGTTGATAAATTTATGTCATAAATATCATATCCATTTAAATCATTCAATTGCCTATTATCCTCAGGGAAATGGATTAGTAGAATCTTCAAACAAAATTTTGGTAAGAATTATTAATAAATTGTTAGAAGAAAATAAAAGGGCATGGCATACCAAACTTAAATTTGCATTATGGGAAGATAGAATAAGCACAAAAAGAGCCATTGGCACATCACCATTCCAGTTGGTTTATGGGATAGAGGTTATTTTTCCAGTTTCTTTAGGTTTACCAGTCATGAAGTTGTTGCAGGAAGAAGCAAAAGAAACTAATCACATACAGAGAAGGATTGTAACGAACATAAAATAATAAAATATAAATAAATACAAGTAATAATTAATAATAATAATAATAAATGATAATAATATTAAAATATTAATGAGAAGTTGCGACTCCTCAAGTTTAAGCCCAAGCTATTTTTAAGCAGGGTCAGTTCATTGTAAATATCATCTATCTATTAATCATTATACTATTCATATATTTCTTCTCAACATGGAAGTTGGATTCGCTTCTTAACCCAACAACCGGATTCGGTTGTTGCATTTGGTATCAGAGCTCGATTTCAATTCTTCGGCTCCCCGTACTATCCATTTTTCCACCCCTTTCGCTCGCATCCTGCTCATCCTCATTTCTCGCTCCATGCTCCTATGCACACCATCCCTCATCATGCTCGTTGTTTCCTCCTGCCTCTTTGTTTTTCCCCCATTGTCACCCCCCTTCCACTTCTCCCTACTGCACTCCCTGCAAGCACCTTTCCTCCTCTATGCCACCCCTTCTCCATATTCCTTCACACCACACTCCCTCGCTACTGCAAACTCCTCTATGCAGTTCCTCCTTCTCCCCTCACTGCGGCACTCCCTTCCTCTCCATTCTGCTCCCACACCATCCTCCCTCCTGCTCCCTATCTCTTCCCATGCTCCGCGTCCATCTCCCTCATATTCCCTATTTCCCCCGCTTCCCATCCATCCCGCGTGTTCCCTCACCTCCACACCATCGATTCTTGAATCCCTATGGGCCTCAAATCCTATGATCTGCCACCCTTCCACCACTCGGTTTACCTCTTCCACCACTATGCACCACCTCTTCCCTCCTCCCTCCTCACCACCCTCCCTTCACACATATCTCATCTCCACTCCTCGACTCTACCTTTCCGCAGCGACCTCCACCTGCGTACCTCCTCCATCATGTCCCTCCTCCTCCTTCTTCCAAACGCCATATTCCATCGGCATCTCCCTCTTCATGCGACCACCCACTCCTCCTATTTCACTACATCCAAATCCCTTCACATTAACCCTAACTTTTAATAAAAAATAATATTATTTAATTAATATTTATTTTTATTAAAAAAAAATCTTAATTCAAATTATAATAAAAATATTTGAATATAATATTTAATATTTTTATTTATCTACACTCAATAATTATAGTAATTATTACTATAATAACTACTATTAATTCATCACCTTCCTAAAGACATTTTCCTTCTCTCACCCCTCATAAACGAAAATTGGGTCTAATTATTCACCACCACACTTAAGAAGTATGACAACAGAATTAAAAGCTCAAATTGAGAAACTAGAGAAGGACGTCCAGGCTTTCAAGGAAACGATCACCAAGAGCCAGGAGGCACTTAAGAAAGAAATCAAGGAGGAAGTCATTCAAGTAATGGAGCAGAAGATGGACGACAAGTTTTACATTATGAGCAAGGAACAAAAAATGTTAGACCAAAAAATGACATAGATCCAGAAAGATATCAAAGCGATATTACAAAATATGCAGGATAGTAAGGACAAAAAACATGAAGAACCTGGTTCGGATATGTCGGTCACTTCACCTCGCAACTCTGAGTCACCACCACACAACAAACTAAAAGGTACTCAATACCATTCGTTCATAATGTATCTGCCTAGAGAAAAAATAGAAATGACGAAATATAACAGAGGGGAAGACCAATGCGTCGCTTGGTTGAATAAAGCAGAAGAGTACTTTGACATATATAACATTACAACGAACGAAGAAAAGGTCAAGTATGCATCAATGCACCTTGAAGGATATGCCTACAACTGGTGTATGTGGTGGAAGGGAGACAACTTCTCATACACTTGGAACTTGTTCAAGAATGACTTCTTAAAAAGGTTTCAAGGAATCACTGAGGATGAATTCTTCTCAAAACGTACTAGGTTACAACAAAAGGGAAGCATCGAAGAATTCATGCACCAGTGGGAATCTCTCGCCACCATAGTGTTTGGGTTATCTGAAAAACAATGACTCGAATCCTATCTAGGAGGCTTAAAGCCTTATATAAAAAAAGAGCTAAAGATGCATGATATACCAAATGTCGAATTGGAAAGGCGCAAAGCGAAAGCAGTAGAACTCAAACTAGAAGGAATACCCAAGGTAAGAGTGGAAAGAGGGGCACAATGTAGACATTGTGGAGACAATTGGTCACCCGGTCATTAATTCAACACCTCTCAATCATATAGTTATGAAGTTGAGAAATATTTTGAAGCATCCACTGGATGCTCCGACAATAATAGGAATAAGAAGAGGAATACTTGTCGTCGATGCAGAGAAGATTGGACTCCTGGCCATAAACGTCAAACCAGTCACACAGCACACTTCAAAATTATTAATGGAAAATAAGTACAAGTACATGCGGAAGAAGACACATCTGATTCTAATGCAAATACAAGCTCATCCGAAGTATCAATAGCGACCATTACTCGTATTCAACAAACTTGTAAGTAAGAAGATATGGCGACACCCAAGAATGTTAACACCCATCAAAAATAAAATCAATTAATTATAGGGGGGTATATTCCACCTCAGCTAAGAAGCTGCAATATCATCGAAAAAAAACAACCCATATCCCAAACAACAAAATCAAAACGGATGGAACCAAAGAGGTTACAACTTGCAGGGTCTATTAAAGATAAAAATATCACAATTTTGGTCGACTCGGGAAGTACACACAATATAATAGATATCAATAAAGCAAGGAAACTTAACCTTTTTGCGTTTCCCACAAAAGGACTTAGATCCTCAACTATTGTTGATCAACACATAGAAGAAGTGGGAAGATTCCATAAAGTATCGTTGCATATTCAAAACTTAGACTTGCAGCTCGATTGTTATGCTTTACCTATCAAGGAAGTAGACATGATATTAAGTTTTGACTAGTTAACATCATTGGGAACGTACTCTACCAATTTACAAAAACAATACATGGAATTCAGATGGAAAGGAACTAAGCACCGACTGTATGGTTCGAAAGAATATCAGCACAACAAGGGTCCAGATCATCACCAAACTAAAAGAGACAAATCTGGATCACACATATCACATCATGATCTACAAACAATCCCGAACAGAAGGAAATTCCAGCAAACTCATCTTTGAGGACAAAGCTTCCCTTAAAGGAGGTGGAAATGTAATGAACATAAAACAATAAAATATAAATAAATACAAGTAATAATTAGTAATAATAGTTAATAATAATAATCAATAAATATTAATGAGAATTTGTGACTCCTCAAGCTGTTTAAGCCCAAGCTATATTTAAGAAGGGCCAGTTCATTGTAAATATCATATATTTATTAATCATTATATTATTCATATATTTATTCTCAACATGGAAGTCGGATTCGCTTCTTAACCCAACAACCGGATTCGGTTGCTGAAAAGACCAATCAGATGATAGAATTCCACCAGATGAGAGAAAAATCATATGACAAAGTTCAAGTACATCAAGAAAAAATGAAGAAAACATTTGATAGGAAGATCAAAGAAAGGGATTTTCAGATAGATGATTTGGTTTTGAAGTGAGATTCTAGGAATGAACATGAACATGGAAAAATTGAACATTTGTGGAAGGGTCCAAATATTATTACTGCATATCAAGGAGACAATACTTTTATGTTGAAAGATCAAAATGGAGAATTCATTGGAGGAGGTCCTGTAAATGGAAGATTCCTCAAACATTATATTTCTTAAATGGAAAAATAAAAAGGGAATTTTGTACATAAATTGTATATATGTTGTTGTTTTTCTAAAAATTTGTATATATGAAAAAGAAGAAAGAAATAAGGAGTGGTAAGTGGCACTGGTCTGTGAGGTTATTTGCTACCTCACTAGGAGGATAGCATCCCCAGTTGGATCCAGTTATTGAAACAATTATTTTTTTGGTGCTAATAAAATATTTTGAATAATGTGAGTAAGGTAACAGGATCATATCTATATCATTTGCTCCCATATGACCGCGAAATAATGAGGAAAATGTATGAATAAATAGGCACCAAGTCGCAAAAAGATACATCTCATACGATCATGGTGTTTAAAACGAAATTCCTTTAGAATTGGAGAAAAGGCGGGTTCCACAAAAAAAATTATAAATCGAAGGCTCACATTCAAAACAGAAATGAGATCAACGGTTGATGAGAATTCCGCTAGGAAAAGGTGCAAGGTATATAACAGGATTTAAATTGGAAAAATGATAGTTGGTTCAGGGTAAAACGAGGAAAATACGATGTTCATCGATCAACAGGTGTAAGATCAATGGACAACATTGATTTCGCACAACAAACAAGCGCAGGTATTGGAAATGTTAAGTGGTATCGAAATCCAAAACCGCTTACCACGTGTCAACACAGGAGGATTTCGTTGGTTGAAAAGCAGTTGGAGAAAAACACCTTGCACAGTTGCGAAACCACCTTGTCAGGGGTTATAAAAGGACAAGTGCATGTAAGACACAACACTTGTCATTTCACGCTTGACAACTTGGATGTGTTGTGCACAGATGGAAAACAATGGAGCGGCCTTTCCAAGTCATGTATCGCCAGGTAGGCCCTCGGTTTCATAGAAACGACTCAATATATTTATAAAATTGAAGAGCAAGGTGAACTGGAACTTCATAATAGGGAAATTACTAAGTTAGAGGAAATTTTCGAAGACAAGAATGGGGATGCATTTGATACAATTATTACTAGGGTTTCAGTTAGTGAAATCAAGAACAGGTTGAAAGATTTACAAAAGCAGAGGGTACACATACATAATATTCATAGATCCCACTTTATTTACTTTTGTCCAGAACAAACCCTAACTTTCCCAGACTTTGTCTCCTAGTGCACCATTAACTATTCCCAAGCCGAAAGAGTCATCATAGATTCAAAAAGAACGAAAATCCTTTGTCCTATTAATTCCTCAGTCGTTAGAAAATCATTAGAAGTCTTGCCATCCTTTTCTTAGAACCATGAAGAATTTGCCGAAGAAAAACTGATTGACTTATATAGGCATTCCGCAGTTGATATTAAACAGACTTTCCTATCAAAAAGCCTCAAACCTGATATTTCAATTGATAATACTCTTTTTCCCTTGGATATTACCTTGTTCAATGAAAATTCACAATTTGTCCTTTCATTAATCAGCCAATTTCTAAGGTTAGATGATGACAAAGTTGAATCTGAATTCATGTTAAGTTTATTGTTTAGATTGAGTTCACATTCACCTAAAATCGAGTTTGGTCAGTAATTTTGCCTTAAATTTGATGAATTTATAGCTGATAATATCCATACTCAGCTGGTGAATTTCCACGCAACGGGACATTTCATATTCCAATCCTATTTAATGAAGATGTTTCTATTTTCAAATGAAGAAACTTTACAATTCCCAAAAAACAATTTTTACCTATGAAATTGAAGACAGTATATTCAATTACATGAATCTCATAATGTCAAAGGTATATAGAACATTTTTTCAAGAAGCATTGCCTAGAGGTATGCCAGAGATGAAAGATATGTTCCAGTTTAGTCCAGAGAAGAAGTTTGGTTATTGGTTCCTTTTGAAGGAGCACATTGTCATTAGACTCTATGGTTTTGTCCATGAACCATATATCTTACCTTCCTTTTTAACCCCAGGGATATTTGCTTTGTATTTTATCAAACAAAAACTTATTGTTGAAAATGAGCATTTTCTAAGTTTTAAAGAGGCTTCTGATATCAAATTTCCTTTGAAGGTTGGCCCATTTATCATAAAAAACAAGGTTGCACTTTCAGTTGTAGAGGAAATTTTATAGGTAATGAATTTCTAGAAGGCTACAGGTATTAATTGTTGATGTATATGTAACTTCGAAATGTATTTCATTTATATATTTATTGTACTCCTATAGAGATGTATTATACCTCTATAAGGAAGTGTCGTCATTTGTATTGACAAGTGTCGCAAGTGTGTTAACTTGCCGATGGGTTATTAGACCACCTTGTAAGGGGTTTGCCTGATATAATATAATAGGAAGTTATTGTACCTAGCTAGACAAGTCGGCCCCATAAGGTTATTGGGTAAACAGGACAAGTATAAATAAAGATCGGAAGATCTCTATTTGGATCACTCATAACTCACACTTCCTTCACTCAGAAAGTGGCGCACATGTGAGGAGGAGGATCAGCTGCTAAGAGGAGTCTATCTCTTGTACTTTTGTTTTACTTTGGTTTTACTTTGGTTGTGCTATTGCTCTATCTATCTCTGAGGAAGTTGTGGGGTTTTTCACCTTAGGGTTTTCCCCACGGAAACTCTGTGTGTCTATTTTCTCTCATGCTTTTGATTCTTGTGATGATTGACATGCTTTTTATGATTGATATGCATTGATATACTATACATGTTGTTCTCTCAGTAAAGATCCTAGAGTATATTGAATTAATGCTCAAAATTTAACATGGTATTAGAGCTAACCTGAGAAGAAGACATTGTGTAGTGACGGAAACTAGGGTTTCTTGTTTATTAGGTTTCTCTCCACAGATTTTGGAAAAATGGTATAGTAGATTGACTCTACTCATCAAGGAGAATCTATCTATCCAATTAGAATTCAATTCTGAGCATTTTCAATTTTGGCCCTAAAAATTAGGGTTTCCACAAAATAGGCATTTCTGAAATCTGAAGACATAGCTAGAATCTCCTTGGAAAAATCGAAGTTTAGAGCTTTGGATCGAGATTTTTGGATGAGTAAATCTCTGGGAAACGCAAACCCTAATTCAGGGTCCTCTCAGTGAGCCCGGGAAGACTAAAAGGCATTTCTGAAGGGTGAAGCTTTGTTGATCTCAAATTCTAAATACACCAGGTTGATCAGCTCATCAAGGCGCATCTTTCTATCCTTTCAAAAAGTTGAAATTCACATTTTGAATTTTTAGGGTTTTTTCGACAAACCCTAATTCGGGACCAGATCCAGTTTTCAGCAAAGCAAGTGGTAAGACCTAAATCTTTTCTATTTCCATTTGAAGTACTCTTTAAGATGTCTCACCACACCAATCTTGAGGATAAGCTTGAAGGGGCTGATAACTTCCGAGCCTGGAAGTATAGGATTGGGTTAATCCTGGAAGAAAATGAATTGGACTCCTACATCAGCTCTGAGGTCCCTATCCCAGAGGATGAAGAGGCTAAGGTTTTGCATAAGAAGAACTTGGTCAAGGCAAAGAGAATCATTGTTGATTCTATCAAAGACCATCTCATACCACATGTGTCATCTCTAAAGACACCCAAGGAGATGTTTGACTCCCTGACCAAGTTATTTGAAGGGAAGAACATAAATCGGAAGATGACTCTGCGGAATCAATTGAAAGGAGTCAAGATGTTGAATGGAGATACCATTCAATATTACTTCTCCAAGGTCTCTCAGATCAAGGAACAACTTGAAGCTATGGATGAAGTAGTGGACAATGGTGAACTTGTTATGACCACTCTAAATGGCCTACCTAGGTCATGGGACTCTTTTATTCAAGGAATTTGTGCAAGAAAGAAATTTATCTCTTTCAGTAGGATGTGGGAGGAATTCTCTCAAGAAGAAGCTAGGCTTGTGGCTCGAGAATAAAATATGGGAAATGAAGATCAAGCACTCACAGCACATGCCAGGAAAAGCAAGTCCAAGAAGGAATCATCTCATAATAGGAAATTCTCACACCACCATTTTCATAAAGATAAGAAAGATCTTAGATGCTTCAATTGCAATGAGAAGGGACACTTTGCTTCAGACTGTCCCAAGAAGAAGAAAGACAACAACAACAACTTCAACATGAAGAATAACAACAACAAAAGAAGATATCATGCTCATGCTGCTGAGGATGATGAACCTCCAAAGAAGAAGGCTAGAGTAGAAAGTGATGATGATGACTCATCAAGCGAAGCAGAGTATGTTATAATCGCTTCTCTCACAGGTGCTATCTCTCATGGTTGTAATGATTGGTTAATTGACAGTGGGGCTTCCAAACACATGACTTGGTTTAAAGAATCTTTTGTAAACTTATATGAACATGAATCACCCCATAAGGTGAAACTTGGGGATGATTATCAATACCCTATCAAAGGAAGTGGTGAAGCCTCCTACAACCTAGACTCTAGAAAGTCTTTGAAGATGAAAGAAGTTCTTTATGTACCTGGGCTCAAGAATAATCTACTCTCCATCTCTACATTGGATGCGAAAGGCATGAGGGTTGCATTTGTAGATGGCCAAGTCCTAATGTGGCCAAAGGGTAAAACTATTGATGATGCAGTGGTGATTGGAGAGCAAGAGGGAGGATTGTATAAATTGAAGGGACAACCTGAACATGCCATGGTACATGATTCCATGGAGCCAAGTGAACTTTGTCATAGAAGACTTGCACATATGCACTACAGAGCATTACCAATTGCAAGTAAGGCTGTAGAAGGTCTTCCTGAAATCAAGACCAAGCATGAAGGTGTTTGCAAAGGATGTGCAAAAGGAAAGAACATAAAGAAGGCATTCTCAAGCAATGAAATCAAGGCAAAAAGTATCTTGAAAATTATCCACTCCGATGTATGCGGTCTGATGTCATCCAGTTCTCTGAGTGGGTATGTTTACTATGTCTCTTTCATTGATGACTTCTCCAGGAAGACTTGGGTTTACTTCTTGAAGAACAAAGATGAAGTATTCGATAAGTTCAAGGAATTCAAAACCTTGATGGAGAACCAAACTGATAAGAAGATCAAAACATTCAGATCTGACAATGGTGGAGAATTCACCTCAGGTGACCTCAAGAAGCTATGCAGTGATTCAGGGATTAAGAGGGAGTTGACTACTCCTTACAATCCACAACATAATGGAGTTGCAGAAAGAAAGAATAGAACAATCATAGAAGCATCAAGGGAAATGCTACATGACCAGGAACTACCTATGCATCTATGGTCAGAAGCAGCTAGGACAGCTGTATATCTGTAGAATAGAACACCCCACAAGATATTGGACAACAAGACACCAGAAGAGGTCTTCTCTAGTAAAAAACCTGAAGTCAGCCATCTCAGAATATTTGGTTGTCCAGTATACACTCATGTCCCAAAGGAAAAGAGGCACAAGCTAGATCCTTCAGTAAAGAAGGGTATCTTTGTGGGTTACAGTGAAAGCTTGAAGGCTTACAGAATATACTTTCCAAGGTTCAAGAAGATTGATGTCAGCAGGGATGTGACATTTGATGAAAACTCAGCATTCATCAAATCAAGAAAGACACCTGTTGAAGATTATGAAGAACCTAAGGAAACTAGATTTCAAGACACTACTATGACTGAAGTAATTCCAGAAGCAGATCGTGAAAATGAAGATCTGTAAGAACCTGTAGATCCACCCCGGGAGAATAAATCTCACAAGAGGAAACCTACATGGGATAGAGAGCTCATTCAAGATGCAGAAAGATATGGCATTCCAGAAGAAGAACACAGAGCAAAGAAGAGATATAGATCACATACCAACTTTGTTGCTTTACTCTGTGATATCATGAACAAAGACCCTTCCATTTATGAAGAAGCAGCATAAAAGAAAGAATGGAAGGATGCCATGGTTGAGGAATACCAATCAATAATGAAGAATGATGTTTGGGATGTTGTCCCAAGACCTGAAGGGAAGTCTGTTGTGACTTCCAAATGGATCTACAAGATCAAGCATGCTGCAGATGGTAGCATAGAGAAATACAAGGCAAGGTTCGTAGCTCGTGGCTTCTCTCAGAAAGAGGGAATAGATTATGAAGAAACTTTTTCTCTTGTAGCCAGGCACACTTCCATCAGAACAGTACTTGCTCTGGCTACAATGATGAAATGGAAGATACATCAGATGGATGTCAAGACTACCTTCTTGAATGGTGTAGCTGAAGAGGAAGTGTATGTGGAGCAGCCACTTGGTTTTGAAACACATGACAGGGAGTCATATGTGTGCAGATTGAAGAAATCCTTGTATGGATTGAAGCAAGCTCCTAAGACTTGGTATGGTAGGATGGATAGTTTCCTATCTAGTTTGGGATTTACCAAGGGTAAAGCAGATTCCAACCTTTACTTCAAGGTTGAGGAAGGAAATCCTGTGACACTTATCCTATATATGGATGACCTATTTGTAATAGGAGATGATAGACTGATTTCCGATACAAAGAGGAATCTTGCTGCCAAGTTCGATATGAAGGACTTGGGGATGATGCACTATTTCCTAGGTATGGAGGTGTGGCAGAGTGCAGATGGGATCTTCCTTGGACAAGGGAAGTATACAGTAGATATCCTGAAGAGGTTTGGGATGATGGATTGCAAGTCCATGGCTACACCTATGGCATCAAACCTAAATCTTCTGTGTGATGCTTCATCTGAGCCGGTTGATGTCTCTATGTATCGTCAGATGATTGGGTCCTTGATGTACCTGATGAATATGAGACCATATATTTGCTTTGCGGTGAACACATTGAGCCAGTTCCTAATGGATCCGAGGAGTGTTCACTTGGTTGATGTAAAGCATATTCTGAGGTACCTAAAGGGTATAGTTGATTATGGACTCAATTATGATGTGAATCAAAAGTTTAACCTGCAGGGTTATGTTGATTCGTACTGGGCAGGCAGTGCTGCAGATAGGAAGAGCACATCTGGGTGTTGCTTTAGTATGGGATCAGGTGTGATCTCTTGGTTTAGCAGGAAGCAGTCCTGCGTAGCACTGAGTACAGCCGAGGCAGAGTATGTTGCAGCCTATTTGGCTAGTTGTGAGGCAGTATGGCTTCGGAAGCTACTGTCTAAGCTATTTGATCTCCCACTGGAGACTACTAGTATCTTTTGTGACAACCAAAGCTGTGTGAAGCTGTCTGAGAACCTCGTGTTCCACGACAGGTCGAAACATATAGAGATCAAATATCACTATATCAGGGATATGGTGCAGAGAGGAGCAATGAAGCTCCTATGTGTTGCGACGGATGAGCAGATTGCAGATGTGTCGACGAAACCACTAGCCATAGTGAAGTTTGAGTACTTCAGAGAGAGGCTTGGTGTTCTTTAGATTGATGACACTTCGAGGAAGAAGTGATGGATAAATTTGTAGGAGCCATTCCGAGCATGATGACAGGAGAATCCTTCCATGGCTGTGGATGTAAGCATTGGATGATGAGCATTAGTACGATGTTCGAGTTTCTATTGGATATGATCAGTTGGATCATTTATGTATGTCTGCATAATGTTGGATGTTGGATATGATCTGTTGGATCATTTATGTATGTATGCATCATGTTGGATGTTGGATATGATCAGTTGGATCATTTATGTATGTATGCATCATGTTGGATGCTGGATATGATCAGTTGGATCATTTATGTATGTACGTATCATGTTGGATGATGGATATGATCAATTGGATCATTTATGTATGTACGCATCATGTTGGATGCTGGATATGATCAGTTGGATCATTTGTATGTATTTTGTATATGCATCATGTTGGATGCTTGGACCATGTATCTGTATATGTATCAGGTGGATACGTTGTATGATCAGGTAGATCATGTATGTTGATATGTATCAGGTATAATCAGGTGGATCATGTATTTGTATATGTATCAGGTGGATACATTGTATGATCAGGTAGATCATGAATCATGATATGTATCAGGAAGATACTGTGTATGCATCAGGTGGATTCATTGTATGATCAGGATGATCATGGATGACGAGCTTCAGGATGTTGCTCCAGATAACATGCATCAGGACGATGCAGCGATGATGATCAGGATGATTATGAGTACATCAGGATGATGTATGGTGAGTATCAAGATGATACTCTGTAGCCGTGGAACAGGTTTTGCAGATAAGCATATAATTTGTGCTCTGGGAGATTTGCAGATACTCTTTCGATGTTTTTCCTATGGCATGTAATTTGTACCCTAGGATATCTGGAAAATGCTCTTTCAAGGTTTTGCTTGGGAGGACATATAATTTGTGCCATGGGAGATTTGCAGATACTCTTTCGAGGTTTTTCCTATGGCATGTAATTTGTGCCCTAGGATATTTGGAAAATTCTCTTTCAAGGTTTTGTCCTATGGCATGTAATTTGTGCCCTGGGAGATCCGATAGGTTGAGCCGTGTGCTCATAATCAGTCTTGGGATGTTCTTTCGAGGTTTTTCCATGACCACATGTAATTTATGCCCTGGGAGATCCAATAGGTTGAGTCGTGTGCTCGTAATCATTCCTGGGATGCCCTTTCGAGGTTTTTTGGTGACCACATGTAATTTGTGCCCTGGGAGATCCGATAGGTTGAGCCATGTGCTCGTAATCAGTCTTGGGATTCTCTTTTGAGGTTTTGTGGTGGAGTCACATGTAATCAATCCTGGATATCTGGACAGGATGAAAAAGGCCTCAAATGCTCTTTAGGGTTATTTCCAGTCAAGAGACTCTTTTAAGGTTTTGTGACACACGTAATAAGTCCTGAGATTTCCACAGTATGGCCAGTGATGATGAAGACCTGCAGGTAGTGGGCCTACATCCAGTATGAAAAAGGATTGGCTCTGTAGAACTTCTTATGACGAGTAGATTCAGATATTGGTTGAAATAGCAGCAGTGACGATGACGATGTTTCAAGGTCGATGCATCAATGACGATGATCCAGAGAAGAAGACTTGTGCTAGCAGATCTGTGTCGAGAAAAACCTTCCTAGTTAAGAGGGAGTGTTGATGTATATGTAACTTCGGAATGTATTTCATTTATATATTTATTATACTCCTATAGAGATGTATTATTCCTCTATAAGGAAGTGTAGTCATTTGTATTGACAAGTGTCGCAAGTGTGTTAACTTGCCGATGGGTTATTAGAACACCTTGTAAGGGGTCGGCCCGATATAATATAATATGAATTTATTGTACCTAGCTAGACAAGTCGGCCCCATAAGGTTATTGGGAAAACAAGACAAGTATGAATAGAGATCGGGAGATCTCTATTTGGATCACTCATAACTCACACTTCCTTCACTCGGAAAGTGGCGCACATGTGAGGAGGAGGATCAGCTGCTAAGAGGAGTCTATCTCTTGTACTTTGGTTGTACATTGGTTGTGCTATTTCTCTATCTATCTCTGAGGAAGTTGTGCGGTTTTTCACCTTAGGGTTTTCCCCACGGAAACTCTATGTGTCTATTGTCTCTCATGCTTTTGATTCTTGTGATGATTGACATGCTTGTTATGATTGATATG
Source organism: Larix kaempferi (assembly GCA_027924585.1). Taxonomy (NCBI): domain Eukaryota; kingdom Viridiplantae; phylum Streptophyta; class Pinopsida; order Pinales; family Pinaceae; genus Larix; species Larix kaempferi. The sequence goes on from BSBM01000669.1 coordinate 9,068,589, forward strand.
CATTGATATAGTGTACATGTTGTTCTCTCAGTAAAGATCCTAGAGTATATTGAATTAATGCTCAAAATTTAACATTAATTATTATCCACATCATATAATATCACAAAGAATACAGCAGAACAAAATCAAGGCTTTTGATCATCAGGAGGTGGATGGGTTAGCTAAGAAAGCTAATTTATTAGAATATGAATCAAATACATATTTTTGTGAGGACTTACGGTCAAATCCTTCGACATTAGCAAAAGTTTCGGCCATGCTGGTGCCCACTCCCATCAAAATTGAAGTTGTCAGTAAAATAAATCTTTCTGAAATTTCCAACATGGAGGTAGAGGAACAAGGAGCAACCAAGAGGATTAAACTAGATCCATGAAAAAAAATGGTTGAAATGGGAGGCAAGAAGACAAAAGGGAAGGAAGAGATTCAAAATCCAATTATCCAGGTACAAGAATATAGTTTTGTTGAGGCAAAGAGAGTTTATTCTAGTGGCAAGCACAAATCAAAGACTGATTTATACATCAAATATGGTTAAGATAAGAAGGTTTATTCTGAGAAATCCAATAAAGGTTTTCCTAAAGTATTAGACATATCATATAAAGAGGTCTCATTGACTTTTGTTAGAGATCATGCAAGGAACACTTTAAATTTGGCAGTAGCTTCTAAGGAAAAGGTCACTGAGATGAAAAATAATTTGTAAAATATTCCAATTCCAGATAAGATTCATTTGCACAGGAAAACTAGAGAAGTGATCTACAAAGATTTGATGAAGGCTACTTTGAAGATTTCGAAGCTGCAATCTACATTGAGTAGGTTAGAAAACCAACTAAAGAAATCGCAGGTTGATTTAGTGGAAATGGATGGTGAACCCAGTAAAGGACAAGCAACCAAAAATCTTTTGACTGAAAAAAGAAAATACAATTCAATTACTGGAAAAGAAGCTTAAAATCCCATCTACGCAATTAATTCAGGCATCTGAATTGACAGTCTTAGAACAAGAAAAATAAACTCTCTCTGAGGAGTTAGATTATTGTAAAGCAAAATTCCTTAAATTCACAGAACAGCAAGTAAGTTGGGAGAAGGAAAGATATAGTTTTATAGCTCAAATTGATAATTTGAAATAGAAGCAAGCAGGTGCAACAAAGGAAAAGGAAGGAACAAGGCAAGGAAATGAAGAAAAAAGCATAGAAATTTTAATTCAAGTTATGTCTCAAGTCAGTCTCAAAGAAGAAGAAATTAAAGAATTGAAAATAGACAACGAGAAATTGAGTGAACAAATTTAGAAGAAAAAAAAAGAGGAAGAGAAAAAATCATTTGAAAATAAAAATAAATAATTGCTTGAGAAAAATGATAAATTAATTTCGCAGGTTACAGGTAGCTTCCATTGCAAGGTGCCAGACATTTCATATGGGATTTGATAATAGTTGAGGCTGCAAAATTCAGACCATATCTTAATTTTATGAGGATTAAAGAAATTGTAGTAAATGAAACTTCACAGAGATGTACAATCATGAAAGAAACTCTAGACAAAAAACCTAGAGAAATAGCTCAGAACACAATTGATTTTCTAAATGCTTTAACAGAAGATGATTCGAAGGCGTTGATGATTAAAAACATGATTGCAGTTATAAATTTGGCAAGAAGGATCATTGGGAAACATCACCATGTTGAAAATGTCCACACAAAAAAAAGGCAAACCAAATGATGCAGCAAGTTAACTCCTTCAAAAACTCGTTTACAGATATATTTCAAAAAGGACTCCCTTCCTTTTGGGATGAAGAAAACAAATTAATTTCTCAAAATGACTATAAGGCTTCTTTGTTCCAAATTCGAATGGATCATCAAAAATTCGAAGGCATGACTCAATTTTTGACAGGGAAGGTAATATTGGAGAAGCTCACACTAGACTTCGATATTTTAAATCAGTTGACAATGATAGAAGCAAAGTCACCTCCTATATTGCATGTGGATCACGTGGAAATGAAAGTCTTGGTTAAGGAGATGACGAGTTATGAAATTCCTTCTACAGAACAATGGAATAAAGTTCAAAAGTATGGGAAAATGAAATATAGTTTGCATCAATGAAGACACTTGTCCAAACAGGAATTTGTGCCAAAGCTGGATTTGATTAAGAAAACAGAAAGATGTTCTATTTTGAAGATTACAAAGACTAAAGTTTTGACAAAAATAGTCTAAATATGTAATAAGTAGTTGAAGTTTTATATTTTTGGAAATAGGTAGTTATGTTTTGATCAAGGAGTCTTTATGTATAAATACATGTTTTGAGATGTAATCATGGTTGAAACCCGTGAGAATGAAACTTATCTTGTATTGAGCCATTTTCAAAGATTAATAGAAATTTTGCAGAGTTGAGGAGAACTTTTCAGAACAAAGATTCTTGTGTTGTTAATTTGCAGTCCGTATTTCTTTTTTCTCATGTGAATGTTATCTATGTTACCTATTTTTCATTGTGTTATCTTTCATACTTGAATAAGATTACATTGAGTCAGAATTCATATTTTTATGCTCTAGTTCATGGGATTCAAGTATTCATAAATCTTTTATTCTAAAGTTGATATTGGATTCATCATTATTTGGTGCCAAATGTTAAAGGATTGTTCATCTTTATTTTATTACCACATGAAAGCAAGAAGTTGACTGTAAAAGCATAACTTTCTTTCCTTTGTGAAAAATCATATTCTCTAGACTCTGTTTACATTTAACGATTCCTAATTTTGACTCCATGCCCAATGGTATTCCTGTGTTTCAGCCATTTGCACCATTAAATTATATTTTTAAATATTTATGGCCATTATATCATTTAAGTGAGAGATCCCTCTCTGGTAGGAAAGAAGCCAGCTTCCCTCCTAAAGATTGGTTTGAAAAGGTTATCTTGGAACTATCCTCCCACAACCAAAGGAGAAATTATGAGTGATAACATCTTGGCGTTGTTTCCTGGGAACGAAAGTTCAAATCTTCCTTGGGTGGAACGACAGTTTAGAAAGAATCAGATTTCTGTGGGAAAACGGGAATTTTGATATTTTACATTGGTTGTATTTTGCCCTGGCGACTTCAGTTTGAAATTATAGTAAAAGGTGACTCCAAAGAATAAATTGTGGCTTCCAGAAGGATTTATACAAGGGGTAATCCTGATCCTCAACCATTACAAGCGGTGAAAAGTCCATAAAAGATTCTCAAAAGGAACAAAGGGAAAGATCAAGAAGGTACATCTCAGTCAGAAAATTTGTTTCCTTTGTTTCAAGAAGAACTACTGAATATTGAAGATATTGGTTTAAATATAAAGTTTGAACAATCCTTATTTAGGTCAAAATCTGAAACAAACTTAAAGGAAACCGTTATTGATCAAAATAGATTGCAGTCATATCTATTGCAATCTCTTTGGGAAGATTTACAAAAAACTGGAAAAGTAGAAGTAAAAGAACAGAAAATTCAAAATCATCCATCACAAATTCATAATATTATCCAAAATACCCCCATAACTATGGTTGCCATATTTTCTCCACTTTCCTTACCAGTTGTTTTACATGATATTCCCCAGAATAATGCTCAAAGAATTACATTATATGATGGAGAGGGAAATTATACACATCGGTAGCATATTGATAGGTTTAATGATTTCATTGATCTCGAAGAAGTAGACTATGATGATGCCAAAATGATATTGCTAGCCCAAAGTTTTTTTGTAGAAGTTAAGAAATGGTTTAGAACTCTTCCTGCAAGATCCATTCCTTATTATGATGAATTTGAAAGTCGTTTTCTTGATAGGTGGGAAGATAAAAAGAATCCTTTGCAAATTTTGACACAATACAACAACTTGAAAAAGGGAAATTTTGAGTTTGTTCAAGAGTTTTCTGGTATTTTTATGGGGGTTTATAATTCAATTCTTGTTGATATTCAACCCCCTGCAGGAGCTGCTAAATTACATTATGCAGATGCATTTGACAGTGATTTTTCTTTAATGTTAAGGGAAAGAAAATCGGCTTCTTTACCATATATGTTGAAATATGCAATAGAAGTAGAGGCAAACTTGATGGCATCTAGCGAGATAGAACAAAAATTGGAAACAGATAGAAGAAGAACAAAAGAAGAAAACCAAGCCTCAACCCCTTCTTCTACTAATGAAAAATTTGATGTTATGATGAAGACTATGGAAAGACTCATGGATAGATTGGCCTTAGACACTAGACCTCATAACAGAGATCAACAAGAACCACAAACTAGAAATACCAATTTTAGGATACCTGCTCCTCCACATATAATACAGAGAGACCCAAGAGGTCAAATAAATCAAAGGAATGTAAAAGATCAACAGGTGAGGCCTCCTTTTCCTGAAAATTTTGTCAATGAGGTAGAATAAATGGAACCATTGGAAAATGAAATACATCATTTTGATATTAGCCAATCTGAAATTTATCTAACAAAAAAATAGCATGATATGTTTTCCCAAGAAGGAGAATGTAACACTTTTGAATTGGAAGCAGAACAATATCACATGGGATATCAGAATGTTGTAAATGATCTTCAGAGAAATCTTAGCCTCAGAAATAGAGATGTAGTTGTAAATAAAGGGAAAAATCATGTTGATCAACCTTCAACTAGTCAGCAAAAGAAGGAAAAACAAAAAGAAGAGATGGTGAAAAAGATTCCAGAAAATAAGAAAGATACAATAAAAGAAAATGATAAAACACTGGCTTCTTTCAATTTACAAAGTGAGATTTCCAAAATCAAAATTTCTATCCCTTTCAATGAGTTGTTAAAGAATAGTGAATACAAAGAACAAATTGTAAGGATAGTCAAAAATGAAGAACAATTCCAACCTGATACATTGGAATTGAATGATGATACTCCAACCATTCTTCTTGGTCCCAGAGAAGAAGATAATAATGTAGAAGATGTTCCACCTTTTTATGTCAGTTTAAATGTCCATAATCATGCTTCTTCACAATGCTATGCTTGACTCAGGGGATTCACACAATTTAATGCCAAAGGTTGTGGTAGATAGTTTGGGTTTGGATATTACAAGACCATATAAAGATTTGATCTCCTTTGATTCTAGGAAAGTCAAATTTTGGGGGTTAATTAAATATTTGGTGGCTGCCCTTACTCAGATTCCATCCAAGAGTGTCATTATGGATGTAGTTGTTGCAAATATTCCTCCAAAATTTGGTATGTTATTGTCTAGATCTTGGGCTTCAAAATTAAAAGGAACTTTACAGATGGATATGTCTTTTGCTACAATCCCGCTTTTTGGGGAACAAAGAAAATTATACAGAGAAAAGAGACTTGCATATGTGGTAAGCAATCAAGACAAACCTGATAATCATCCTATTTATGCAGTTGACACTGATTTGGGTTCTTTTATTTTTTATAATGATCTACATTTTGAAGAAGAAAAATCAGCTCTTGAAAAACAAAAAGAAAACAATGATTTTTCCCGAGGACAATAAATCCTTAGACAAAAACAATCGGCTGAAGGAGTATGGACAATGAATTTTGATGGGTCAATAAGTAAAGAAGGGGTTTGTGAGGAACCTGCAACAATTAATTAATGAAAATACACGAGATAGCAGTAATAAATTAACTCGGAATCACTCTATTGATCGCAGGCCACTTCGAGGGGGGAACCTCCTTTGAGCAAGCTCAATACAAAATAACTTCACAGTACCTTCATTGGCTTCAACACACACTTATATACTAAGTCTATGCCCAATACTATGGGTCAATACCATGGGCTAATACAAACTATGGATCAACAAATAATAAGGGATGACTTACAAAGCATATGCGTCCAACAACAATATACTAACAAAGTAAAGAGAAGGGTTGACATGGGTTCCTAACATCCCCTCTCCCTTAGAAAAATATTTGTCCTCAAAGCTTTAGATGTGCAAATTGATGCGGAATCTGAAGGAGTGGTTCCCCTGTAGCATCCTCGAGTTTCATTCCGTGCCACTGAATTAATGCCTCTGTGATAGAGTGAGAGAGAAGCGGACGCCTTTTGAGTTTCAGGGAGGATTGCTTGGAAGGTTGTAGATGAAGAAGAACCATATCAGCTGCGTGAAAATGGCTCTCAGAACGATGCTGATCAACGTGTTGTTCCAGTCGAATTCTTGCCATGTGAAGATTGTCCTGTAGAATGAGAAGAATTTGATCGTGGTTTCGAAGAACCGAGTCAATTGCCTGAACTGGGGAACTGTTGAGGGTGTATGGAAGAAGAACCGGCGGTGCCTATCCATAGACTACTTCATATGGTGTCATTTCAGATGTGGTATTGTACCACCAGAGCGCTTCAAGGAAATCCATAGAAATAGTTGTCCAAATCTGTGTAGGGATGAGCAAGGGTTCGAGCAATCCCGAAAGGAGTGTCGTTTCACCCTTGTTGACCTGGAAAGTATCACAGTCAGCCACCATTTGTTGAATTGTCATTTTTAGTCCCTACCAAAAGAAGTTACATTGTTCCCAGTCATACGTTTTGAGGAACCCATAGTGCCCTGCCGATGGAGAAGCATGGAGTTCATAGAAGGGATAGCCCTGTTGATCAGATTGCAACCAATTTGGAACAAGCAGAGAAATAGATGTAAGAGAAACTGGGTCATCAAGTGTGTGAGAAGGAGCAGTTGCCACCAGATTGTCCTTACCCTTCTTGTAAGTGATCGCATAAGCAGAACCCATGAGTTGGATAACCCATTGCAGGTGTGATGGGGAGGAGACCCGTTGTTCCAGGAAATTTTCCAAACTCTGGAGATCAGTCTTGATGCAGAAATAATTCCCTGATAGGGATGGCTGCCACTTTTGTACTGCATGCAAAATAGCCATCAGTTCCTTCTGAGATGTAGATGTGGCTAAATTATTACCGAAAAGGACTCTTGAAGGCGGCAAGCCCACTGGTTCAACAAAGACACCTACATATCTATCCAAGGAATTAGTGGAGACCGTTGATGGGTGCATCTGAATGGAATGGAGCTAAGCGATGACACCATGTGAATTCTTCTTAAGGATCTTTTCCAGGTGGTGTGAACTGATGATGCAAAGAGACCCTGGTTGTAAGCCCGTAAATTTGTGTTGTTTCCCATTGACTGGAAACTGCATCCAAAGTTCAGCAAAATCCCATAAAATGGGGCCAAGAGTGCGTAACCATTGAACGCCCAAAAACACATCACATCCTGCCTAAGGACAAGGAAAACATGTAAGAGCACAGGTTATAATCTTCTAGAGAGATACGCACATTGTGACACTTCCCCTTGCAAGGTAAGGTGCCCCCATTGGCAACCATGACTTCAAAGTTGGAGCAAGGATGGACAAAACAATCAGCCTGTTTGGAAATCCGAGGGTCAATGAAGTTATGAGTGCTACCAGAATCAATGAGTATGGTAAGAGGGAGCTTCTTGAAGTAACCCCTAACCCGCATTGTTTGTGGGGTGGTGACGCCAGTTACATCATGGAAAGAGATCTCGAGTGGGTCGTCCTGAGATGGGGGGTCAACAGGAGGGTGTTGAATGTCGACCTGATCATCTATTGTATCTGGAGCTTCTTCACCAACTTCAGAGGCAAGCGGAGAATCCGCATCCAAGAGACGGAGCTTTTGCTCAACACATCTATGTCCCCGAGTGAATTTCTCATCACAATTATAACAAAGCCCTTTTTCTCGGCGTGCCCGCATCTCTGGTTCAAACAAATGCTTGATTGGATTTGGTCAAGGAGCTCGCGTGATGGGAGGTCGTTGGGAACTCATATTTCTGAAGGGAACGAAGGTGGGTTTGGAGCATTGTTGGGCTGCGATCTTGTCCTCTGCCAACTTAGCCAACCCTAGGACTTCCATCATTGTGTTGGGACAGAACATTTTGACCCTTGAGCGGATTTCATCCTTGAGACCAATGATAAAACAGCTCTTGTAGAATTCATCAGACAATCCTTCTGTTTGATTGGACAGTTTCTCAAATTTTGTCCGATACTCTCTCACTATACCAATTTGGAAAATTTAGTGAGTGCTCCTGTGCAGTCATCAAAAGCACTAGGACCAAATCATTTCAAAAGGAGTTGGCAAAAATCTGTCCAGTTTGGCTCATGATGAGCTTGATGTACCAACGGTACCATTGAAGGGCTTCCTGTTCCAAATGAAAGGATGCAAGTGGAACTTTCTGGACATCAAAAGTATTATGCAGACTAAAATATTGTTATGCCTGGTATATCCATCCAATCGGATCAGTACCATTGAAGCGAGGAAAATCAAGCTTCGGAAGAAGGAGAACCCAGTGGCTGCAAACGATTCTGGCTGTCGGTTATTGTTCATGGCTGAATGTTGAAGATGGAGGCTGAGAAATTTTTCATCCAGATCCTGGAGTTTGGTTTGGATGGCTACAAGTGCTTCCTCCATGGTTTTTGTTCCTGCGCAGGTGACAACCATAACCAGGAGTTTTTTTTTTTGAGTGGGTAGATAAACAAAAACAGAAACTGTTTTAGTAAAGGAAAATCTGAATTTGGGAAAAAAATTGATGGGTAATTTGGGTTTGATTAGGTTTTGGACACTTTCAAAGGGACAGGGAAGCAAAAAAGGGGGATTTCAGAAGCAGGGTTAAAGGATGAGAAAATTTGGTAGAAAGGGACAAAGAAGCAGAAATATGAAATGAACATTGTGGTAAAATTTGAAAGCAATTGGGTGAAAATTGAAGAAGTTATGGCAAACCCTAAAAATAAACAAATGTGAAATTTATGGAGTTCGAAAGTGGAATTTGGGATAGGGTCCTCAGGAATGAAATATGAAGAATGGGATTGCAGGGGTGTCAGGGAAGTTTCAAGGGAAATGGAGTTAAAACAAGGGAGATATGGTGGAAAAACATAATTTTATACTTCTTTTTTTTTTCAGAAATGGATCTGCAACGGTGCGGAAGGGATTGGCAACAGATGGATCTACAACAACGCGGAAGTGATCGAAAACAGATGGATCTGCAACGACGCATAAGTGATCGGAAACAGATGGATCTACAATGGCGCGAAAGTGACCGGAAACAGTTCTAGGCAAAGGAAATCTGTGATTTATCAGCTGAAAATAGATATGCACCCCAGGTATGCTCGGCTTCCTAACGATTCAGGGGATTCACTCGGCCACCAATGATGTCTGAAGGCTTGCATATTGGGGTAGTACCCCTAACTCCACGGCTCAGTTAAAACTGATAACCGCTTTGCCACAAACGACAGCTCTTGGTTTACCTCACGGGTAGGAACTAGTTGCCATTTTTGCTGGCAGGTCCTCTCAATGGGCCAGCTACTTCGGGGTTCCTATGGTACTCCTCACAATTATTTTTAGGTCTTATGCCCAAGTACTTCCCACAACTAAGCAGATAGGGATTATTCCCAGATCCGAACCTGTAACAGATGCGAAAAAAAAAAATTGGCAGAAATTTCACCCAGCGAGCCCCAAGAAAGTGCTCTGATACCATATGTGAGTAACCTGCAACAATTAATTAATGAAAATACATGAGATAGAAGTAATAATAGAACTTGGAATCACTTTATTGATCGCAGGCCACTTCGAGGGGGAAACCTCCTTTGAGCAAGCTCAATACAAAATAACTTCACGATACCTTCATTGGCCTCAACACACACTTATATACTAAGTCTATGCCCAATACTATGGGTCAATACCATGGGACATATAATACTACGGGATGACTTACAAAGCATATGCGTCCAACAACAATATACTAACAAAGTAAAGAGAAGGGTTGACACGGGTTCCTAATAGGGTTGGTGCAGGTGTGTGGATAATATCTCCAGATCAAGGATTCATGGTATACTCTTTCAAGTTGACTTTTGAATGCACAAATAATGTCGCTGAATATGAAGCTTTGATTTTAGGACTCAATGTATTGAAGGATTTAAAAGCAAACAGAATTGATGTGTATGGAGACTTTGAGTTGGTGATTAATTAGGTAAATGGAAGTTATCAAACAAAACATCCAAGGATGAGAGCATATAGAAATAAAGTTTGGGATATGCTTGGAAACTTTTTAATGAACACAAACTTTTGGCTACTATTGTTGGTGCTTTTAAGATTCCTAGTTTTTCAAATAAGAAATATGAAATTGAAGTTGTAAATAGACCTTTTATTCCTGATAATTCAAAATATTGGCAATATTTTGAAGACGATTTGCAGATTAAAATATTTCTAGAGATGTCAGGTGAATTTGCTAATACAGTTATTAATGGTGAAAATCATAACATAGAATAGATTGTGAGAGATGAAAATTTTCCATTTGAAAATAAAGAACAAGAGAAGCTTAAAGGTACAATTGGAGGGAAAGAAATCATTCAACTCAAAAATAATTTTACTCCAAAGGGAATTATACCTTTAGAAAAGTTGTTTGACATAAATGATATAGCAAAAATCCAAAGGTACTACCTCATGAAAATGAAATTCAAGATTGTAATATTGGAACAGAAAACATCCAAATTGGTGAAACTCCCAAAAAATTTGTCATCAGAAGAAAAAGGTAAATATGTTGAATTGATTAAAAGTTTTTCAGATGTTTTTACATGGAGTTATGAAGATTTGAAGGAATATGATACATCTATTATTCGGCATACAATTCCCATTAAGCCAAATGAGAAACCTTTCAAACAAAAATTATTGTTCCCCTCAGATTTTCAAAATGGGTAGCAAGCTTGGTTCTTATAAGAAAAAAAAATGGAGAAATAAGACTATGTGTTGATTTCAAGAATTTGAATAGTATCTCTAAAAGATAATTATCCCTTACCTAAAATGGACCATATATTACATAAAGTTGTTGGAGCAAAAAGAATATCCATGATGGATGGTTTTTCAGGATATAATCAGATTAAAGTTCTGCGAGAAGATCAAGAAAAAAAAGCTTTTACAACACCTTGGGGAACTTTTATGTATGCAAAAATGCCATTTGGGTTGATGAATGCAGAGGCAACATTTCAAAGAGCGATGGATATTGCATTTGTTGAAGAAAAAGACAAATTTATAGTAGTATATATGGATGATATCACAATTTATTCAAAATATGATGCAGATCATTTAAAACACCTTGTGAAAGTATTTTTGAAGTGCAGAAAATTTGTTATATCCTTAAATCCCAAAAAGTCTAATTTTGACATGCAAGAAGGCAAATTATTAGGCCATATAATATCAAAGGATGGTATTAAAATTGATCCTGACAGGGTGACAGCTATTCATAAGATTGGAATACCAAGATGCAAAAAGGAAATCCAGTCTTTTATTGGAAGAGTAAATTTTTTAAGAAGGTTTGTTCCAAGTTTTGCAGAAATTTTAACGAATATTACAAATGTGTTGAGGAAAGAAAACGAGATTAAATGGACTATAGAAGCTAAGAAATATTTTAGTGATATCAAGAAAGCACTGGCAGAAGCACCAGTTTTGATCAGCCCTGACTTTTCAAAAGATTTTATTATATTTTATTTTGCTTCAGAACATACTATAGCTAGTGTATTACTACAAAAAAATCAAGAGAATGTAGAACAACCCATTGTTTTTTTCAGCAAGATTTTAAGAGATGCAGAGTTAAAATATAATATCATGGAAAATCAAGCATATGCATTGATTAAATCAAAAAAAGATTTCGAAGTTTATATTTTACATTCACATACAATTGCTTATGTCCCAACTATTGTTGTTAAAGATATTCTTACCCAACCAGATCCTGAAGGAAAAAGAGCTAAGTAGATTGTTGTTCTATTGGAATATGATTTGGAAATTAAACCTACAAAGTTGATCAAAGGACAAGGTTTGGCTAAGTTGATGACAAAGTCAAATTATGATTCTTTAAACATAAATTTCATTTCTGGTATTTCAAATGAGCCAACTCCAGGTTTGCAAATACTCAAAGATTTTTATCTATCTCCTTGGTACATTGATATTGTTTATGTCTTACAGAATATGCAAGCACCTACAGAATTGAGCAAAACTAGAGCAAGATCTGTGAAACTAAAGGCAACAAAATTTTGTGTTCTAAATTATTATTTATATTGGAAAGATCCAAGAGGTATTCTATTAATTTGCTTACTTGAAAATGAAGCACAACAAATCATGAAGGAATTTCACCAGGGAGTGTGTGGAGGTCATCATTCTTGGAAAGCAATAGTCAATAAAATTTTGAGGGTGGGTTTTTATTGGCCTACTATATTTTATGATGTTTATAAAGAAGTTATAGTTTGTCATGAATGCCAAATTTTTTATGGAAAAGGGAAACTTTTTCCTTTACCCTTAAAACCAATTTCAGTAGAGGCACCTTTTCAACAATGGGAATTGGATTTTATTGGAGAAATCAACCCAAATTCTTATGGTCAACATAAATAGATCCTGACTGCCACAGATTATTTTACAAAATGGATTGAAGCTATACCCACCAGAAATGCCACATATACAGTTATCATTAATTTCCTAGATGACAATATTCTCTCAAGGTTTGGATGTCCTAGAAGAATAGTAACAGATAATTCATAGGTTTTCAAATCAAAAAAGGTGATAAATTTATGTCATAAATATCATAACCATTTAAATCATTCAACTGCCTATTATCCTCAGGGAAATGGATTAGCATAATCTTCAAACAAAAGTTTGGTAAGAATTATTAAGAAATTGTTAGAAGAAAATAGAAGGGCACGGCATACCAAACTTAAATTTGCATTATGGGCAGATAGAATAAGCACAAAAATAACCATGGCACATCACCATTCAAGTTGGTTTATGGGACAGAGGTTATTTTTCCATATTCTTTAGGTTTACCAGTCATGAAGTTGTTACGGGAAGAAGCAGAAGAAATTAATCACATACAGAGAAGGATCAATCAGATGATAGAACTCCACCATATGTGATAAAAATCATATGACAAAGTTCAAGTACATCAACAAAAAATGAAGAAAACATTTGATAGGAAGATCAAAGAAAGGGATTTTCATATAGATGATTTGGTTTTGAAGTGGGATGCTAGGAATGAAGATAAACATGAAAAATTTGAGCATTTATGGAAGGGTCCATATATTATTACTGCATATCAAGGAGACAATACTTTTATCTTGCAAGATCAAAATGGAGAATTCATTGGAGGAGGTCCTGTAAATGGAAGATTCCTCAAACGTTATCTTTCTTAAATGGAAAAATAAAAAGGGAATTGTGTACATAAATTGTATATATGTTGTTGTTTTTCTAAAAAATTGTATATAAGAAAAAAAAAAAAAAATGAGGAGTGGTAAGTTGCACTGGTATGCGAGGTTCTTTGCTACCTCACTAGGAAGATAACATCCCCAGTTGGAGCCAGTTGTTGACATAGTTATTTTTTTTGTGCTGATAAAAGATTTTGAATAATGTGAGTAAGGTAACAGGGTCATATCTCTATGATTTTCTCCCATATGACCACGAAATAATGAGGAAATGTATGAAGAAATAGGCACCACGTCGCAAAAAGAAACATCTCATACGATCGTGGTGTTTAAAACAAAATTCCTTTAGAATTGGAGAAAAGGAGGGTTCCGCAAAAAGTTTTATAAATCGATGGCTCACATTCAAAACAGAAATGAGATCAACCGTTGATGAGAACTTTGTTAGGGAAAGGTGCAGAGTATATAACAGGTTTTAAATTGGCAAAATGATCATTGGTTCAGGGTAAAGCGAGCAAAATATCGATGGCCCTCGATCAACAGGTGTAAGATCGATGGACAACATTGATTTCGCACCACAAACAAGCGCGGGCATTGGAAATGTTAAGTGGTAGCGAAATCCAAAACTGCTTACCACGTGTCAACGCGGGAGGATTTCGCTGGTTGAAAAGCGATCGAAGAAAACCACTTTGTTGGGGGTTATAAAAGGACAAGCGCATGTAAGACACTACACTTGTCATTTCACGCTTGACAACTTGGATGTGCCGCGCATAGTTGGAAAACGATGGAGCGGCCTTTCCAAGTCGCGTATTGCCAGGTAGGCCCTCAATTTCCTGTAAACGACTCAGTGTCTTTATAAAATGGAAGAGAAAGGTGAACTGGAACTTCAAAATAGGGAATTTACTAAGTTAGAGGAAATTTTCGAAGACAAGGATGGGGATGTATTTGATACAATTATGACCAGGGGTTTAGTTAGTGAAATCAAGAACAAGCTGAAATATTTACAAAAGCAGAGGGTAAACATACATAATATTCACAGATCCCAATTTATTTACTTTTGTCCAGAACAAACCCTAACATTCCCAGACTTTGTCTCCTGGTGCGCCATGAACTATTCCCAAGCCGAAAGAATAAAAAGAACAAAAATCCTTTGTCCAATTAATTCCTTAGTCATTAGAAAATCATTAGAAGTTTTGCCATCCTTTTCTCAGAACCCGAAAGAATTTGCCGAAGAAAAACTAATTGACTTATATAGACATTCTGCAATTGAGATTAAACAGACTTTCCTATCAAAAATTCTCAAACCCGATATTTCAATTGATAATACTCTTTTTCCCTTGGATATTACCTTGTTCAATGAAAATTCACAATTTTTCCTTTCATTGAATCAGTCAGTTTCTAGGGCTAGATGATGACAAAGTTGTCTATGAATTCATGTTAAGCTTACTGTTTAGATTGAGTTCACATTCACCTAAAATAGAGTCTGGTCAGTATTTTTGCCTTAAATTTGAGGAATTCCTAGCTGAGAATATCCATACTCAGTTGGTGAATTTCCACGCAACGAGACATTTCATATTCCAATCCTATTTAATGAAGATGTTTATATTTTCAAATGAAGAAACTTTACAATTCCTAGAAGCAATTTTTACCTCTGAAATTGAAGACAACGTATTCAATTACATGAATCTCATAATGTCAAAGGTATATAGAACAATTTTTCAAGAAACGTTTCCTAGAGTTCTGCCAGAGAAGAAGCTTGGTGATTGGTTCCTTTTGAAGGAGCACATTGTCATTAGACTCTATGGTTTCATTCATGAACCATATATCTTACCTACCTTTTTAACTCCAAGGATCTTTGCTTTGGATTTTATCAGACAAAAAATTATTGTTGAAAATTAGCACTTTCTAAGTTTTAAAAAGGCTTATGATATCAAATTTCCTTTGAAGGTTGGCCCATTTATCATAAAAAACAAGGTTGCACTTTTAGTTGTAGAGGAACTTTTACAGGTAATGAATTTCAAGAAGGCTACAGGTATTAATTATGATCCACATCATATAATATCACAAAGAAGACAGCAGAACAAAAGCAAAGATTTTGATCATCAGGAGGTGGACGGGTTAGCTGAGAAAGCTAATTTATTAGAATATGAATCAAATATAGATTTTTTTGAGGACTTACAGTCAAATCCTTCGACATTAGAAAAATTTTCAGCCATGTTGGTGCCCACTCCCAACAGAATTGAAGTTTCTCAGTAAAAGAAATCTTTCTGAAACTTCCAACCTGGAGGTAGAGGAACAAGGAGCAACCAAGAGGCTTAAACTAGATCCAGGAAAATAAATTGTTGAAATGGGAGGCAAGAAGACAAAAAAGAAAGAAGAGATTCAAAATCCAATTATCCAGGTACAAGAATATAGTTTTGTTGAGGCAAAGAGAGTTGATTCTAGTGACAAGTACAAATCAAAGACTGATTTATACATCAAATATGGTCAAGATAAGAAGGCTTCTTCTGATAAATCAATAAACTTTTTCCTAAAGTCAGAGACATATCAGATAAAGAGGTCTCATTGACTACTGTTAGAGATCATGCAAGGAACACTTTAAATTTGGCAGTAGCTTCTGAGTAAAAAGTCAATGAGATGAAAATTAATTTGCAAAAAATATCAGTTCCAGATAAGATTCATTTGCACAGGCAAACTGGAGAAGTGATCTACACAAATTTGATGAAGGCTACTTTGAAGATTTCAAAGCTGCAATCTACAATGAGTAGGTTAGAAAACCAACTAAAGCAAAAAAAGACTGAAAATAAATCTCACCAGCAACAGATAAAGAAATTACAAGTTGATTTAGTGGAAATGAATAGTGAACCCAATAAAGGACAAGCAACCAAAAAGCTTTTGACTGAAAAAAAAAAACGATTCAATTACTGAAAAAGAAGCTTAAAATCCCAGCTACATAGTTAATTCAGGCATTTGAATTGACAGTCTTAGGACAAGAAAAAGAAACTCTCTCTCAGGAGTTAGATGATTGTAAAGCAAAATTGCTTAAATTCACAGAACAGCAAGTAAGTTGGGAGAAGGAAAGATCCAGTTTTATAGCTCAAATTGATAATTTGAAAGAGAAGCAAGCAGGTGCAACGAAGGAAAAGGAAGGAACAAGGCAAGGAAATGAATAAACAAGCACAGAAATTTTAATTCAAGCTATGTCCCAAGTCAGTCTCAAAGAAGAAGAAATTAAAGGATTGAAAATAGAAAACCAAAAATTGAGTGAAGAAATTCAAAAAAAAAAAGAGGAAGAGAAAAAAGAATTTGAAAATAAAAATAAAGAATTGTTTGAGAAAAATGATAAATTAATTTCACAGGTTACAGGGCAGCTTCCATTGCAAGGTGCCAGACATTTGATATGGGATTTGATGATAGTTGAGGCTGCAAAATTCAGACCATATATGAATTTTATGAGTGGTAAAGAAACGGTAGTAAATGAAACTACACAACGTTGTACAATCATGAAAGAAACTCTAGACAAAAAACCTTGAAAAATAGCTCATAACACAATTGATTTTCTAAATACTTTAACAAAATATGAATTGAAGGTGTTGATGATTAAAAACAGGATTGCAGTTATAACTTGGGCTAGAATGATCATTGGGAAACATCACCATGTTGAAAATGTGCAGGCAAAGGAAAACCAAATGATGCAGCAAGTTAACTCCTTCAAAAACTTGTTTACAGATTTATTTCAGAAATGACTCCCTTCCTTTTGGGATGAAGAAAACAAATTAATTTCTCAAAATGACTATATAAGGATTCATTGTTCCAAATTCGAATGGATCATCAAAAATTTGAAGGCATGACTCAAGTTTTGACAAGGAAGGTAATATTGGAGAAGCTCACAGTAGACTTCGAGATTTTAAATTAGTTGACAATTATAGGAGCAAAGTTACCTCCTATATCTTATGTGGATCACGTGGAAATGAAAGTCTTGGTTAAGGAAATGACGAGTTATGAAATTCCTTCTACAGAACAATGGAAGACAGTTGAAAAGTATGGGAAAATGAAATATAGTTTGCATCAATGAAGACACTTGTCCAAACAGGAATTTGTGCCAAAGCTGGATTTGATAAAGAAAACAGAAAGATGTTCTATTTTGAAGATTACAATGACTAAGGTTTTGACAAAAATAGTCTAAATATGTAATAAGTATTTGAAGTTTTCTATTTTTGGAAACAAGTAGTTAGGTTTTGCTCAAGGGGCCTTTATGTATAAATACATGTTTTGAGATGTAATCAGGGTTGAAACCCGTGAGAATGAAATTTATCTTGTATTGAGCAATTTTCAAAGATTAATAGAAATTTTTTTGAGTTGAGCGGAACTTTTCATAACAAAGATTCTTGTGTTGTTAATTTGTAGTCCGTATTTCATTTTTCTCATGTGAATGTTATCTTTGTTACCTATTTTTCATTGTGTTGTCTTTCATACTTGAATGAGATTATATAGAGTCAGAATTCATATTTTTATGCTCTGGTTCATGGGATTCAAATATTCATAAATCTTTTCTTCTAAATTTGATATTGGATTCATCTTTATTTGGTGCCCAATGTTAATTGATTGTTCATATTTCTTCTATTACCACCTGAAAGCAAGAACTTGACTATAAAATAATAACTATCCTGCCTTTGTGAAAAATCGTATTCTCTATACTCTGTTTATTTTTAAAGATTCTTGATTTTGACTCCATGCCCAATGGTATTCATGTGTTTCATCCATTTACACTATTAAATTATCTTTTAAAATATTTATGGCCATCATATCATTTAAGTGAGAGAGCCCTCTCTGGTAGGAAAAAAGTCAGCTTCCCTCCTAAACATTGGTTTGAAAAAGTTACCTTGGAACTATCCTCCCACAACCAAAAGAGAAATCTGAGTGATAACACAGCCAATTATTTTTACCTACTATGTAATTATCCCAATACCTTCCTAATAATCTTATTTCATTTTTATCCAAATATGTTTGTAAACAAATTATGTTTATTTATAATAATGTTAATTTCCAAAAGATATATAATCATAAACTCGTAAACATTGTAATTATAAATACATTTAATGACCATTTCTTAATTAGGTTTTCCTCTCTAGTGCTAGCAAGTTGGTTTGATTGGAGACTTGTAACTATTGTTTCTCAAAGGATTTGGTTAACCCCTTAGAAGGCCATCTTTTTGTCTCGCCTCCTTCTGCGCTTCAAACACAAAGTGTCAAAAGTGGGTAACTTGTTATGAACCTAACTATATCTTTAAGGGTCATGTTCTTAGGTCTCTTAACCTATATATCTTCTTGACTACATATCATATTTTCAAATGTTTAGTGTCATTGCAAATGTTCCAAAATGTGCATCATCATCTACCTATGCCACAAGTTACAAATAAAGTGTTGTAACATTAGGTGATGTTCTAGGTTAAAAGTAGCCTATATTCAATTGTTTACTTTCTTCACATACTAGGATCATGTTAACAAATAATCCAATCAAATTGAGTTGTAAAATTCCACAAAGCTCCACGTTAGGCATCACTTGGATAAGTGGGTAATGTCCTATTTTTAGTAAGAATTTAAATTAGAATTTATCCTCCCTAAAATAAAAACCCCACGATCATGATAATCATGATCATCTCTTCCCTATTTCTCAAAGTGACATGTAGTTTAAATCTTAATGAAATAGTTCTAAACTCGGCACCACCTATACATATTTATAATAATAACACCTAAGATCGAACCCAAGCCCAAAAGTATGTGTTCCTCAACTTTACCTTTACAAAATATCTTAAGAAACGTCTATTATTGCAGCAAGAGTAGCAAGGTGCCTACTTCCCACTATGGAGGAGATGTCACATAACATAACGTTACATTACCAAAAATAAAAATTTATTAAAAAAATTCATGTCAACTCATAAAATAAAATAAAAATTAAACCGAAGGAGAAGCAATTAGAAATTCCATGTAGACCCAAAATAATAATAAAAATAAAACCAGTGTAGATCCATCTTAAACCCAGATCTACCAAGCATGAAGAGAGATCAAATTTCTCGAAGTGTAAATTTGTCTAGACATGTAAAAAAATTAAAATAAGAAAAATTTACACCTCAACAAATTGGATCCCTCTCAATGCATGGCAGATCCAGATTTAAGATAAATCAATGTTGGTTTAATGACACAAGAAGGAGATCAATGCATAAGAAATACTTCTCTCACATTTTTTAACACATTATAATCAAAATTGTCTCATTTTCTGCCTTGTCTTATAGGCAAGAAGTTACTTTACAAATTAAACCTTCCATCCTATTAATAAACAAGAATACCTCGTAAGTTCCATATGATATTCAGGTCCGTATATAGTAACATTCGTTCTAATAATATGGCCAAATGCTAATTGTTTAATAATATGGCCAGATGCTAATTCCATAATATCCAGGCCTTCAATTTCATCAACAAATTAACAAAGGGTCTTTAATGCTTGTTCAAGATCAATGGTAATCCATTCTAAATTCCAGCCAATGATAGTTAAACTTTCAAATTAGTGAAAATGAAACAACTCCAAGATATATCACCTCCAACGTTTCTTCAAGACGAAGAGCATACCGTTAACGTTTCTTCCATACGAAGAGCATATTACCTATAGTATGAGACGACAAAATACACACTGTACTAGTAAATGCAACGGCCCTTAATATGACCCATTTGTTAAATGTTGATTACATGATCCACGTTCATCTTATCGTATAAGATAAATGAACTACCTTCCAAGCATCAATTGAGAATTCTCTTTTAAGAGTCCCACAACATGACTAGTAAATGTGAAATTCTGCCATAAATTAACATTCCAAAAGAAATTTAACTCCATTAATTAGTCAATTCTTGATAAAATGCATATTAACAAAGCCCCAATCTGCCCATCAGGATCCTATCCAAAATAAATGAGCAGATAAAGGTGCATCCAAGTGAAAATATCACTGGTAAAACAACTGTACTAGCACAAGCAGCTAATTTACTGCTATGTTATATGCATATCCCAACTGTAAAAGACATGGTACAAACAGCTCAAAAAAATGATCATCAATTATAGGTTAAATACAGGTGACCAAAAAGCATCCTCTAAAAATCTTCAAGTTAATGGAGGATCTGTTGTCTTGGAAGATGTAAACAGAGAAGACACAATATAACATCTATATCACTCCTGCAACAGAGATCCCATTACCAGACAGTTCAGATCTGGGTTCTCGATGCCTTAGACTTCCCCTGACTTCACCTTGGCTAATGGATGTACCAATGCCAGAACTTTCATTTACAAGCCTTAAATTGTCACCCACTAACTCAGAAGAAAAACTATCTTCTTCAAAGTCACTGGAAATTTCAGAAGCACTATCTGTTGAGTCTGGCACCACTCCGACAACCTCTGTATTATCCTTGCTTTTTGACCGAACTGATATGTCTTCCCCATAGTTATGCAGTCTCCTTCCTATCAAATACCGATCATCACGGATAGCATTATGGAGATTCATAAACCACTGGTGGAATCTTTTTATACAATACCATAGCAAACCCAAGGTAAGGCAGCCCAGCCATGCAAATCGGTACACTGCAGAGTTGATGATAAGAGAATAACCAAAAAGAGGAAAAAGGCCCCGAGCAAACACATAAGGAACACAGAGGGCTGTCAAAAGCTTTGTAAGAATAGGTGCCACAATTTCTCGAAGCACCCACAGACCACGCAAACGAGAAAATCCATCTGCTCTGACTTGGTCAAATTTGATTCGCCAACTATCATCTGCCAATGGTGCCATTTGACCTAGCATTACCTGTCAAAACCATAAATCAGTATGGATAAAAATCAAAAAATGAATGTTGTTTACATGTAATGGAATAACTGCACCAAAGTAAACTACGATATATTGCCTGCAAACATCACTGATTTTATCATGTTTTATATGAAGTCTCAAATGGTTGAGATCACAGAGATAAACGAGGATCAAATGTAACCAATCAGCATAAAACATAAACACAGGAGAAGAAAAGACGAACCCATGAACAAGAGAAACACAAGATGTAAGTGCCCATAGGCTAAAAAATCACATTAGAGAGTTCTTAGCTCATGATCAAAGAATATATTTGTACAAATAAAAGTATGTATTTATCCACACTCTAGGTGGGGCGTCCTCCACATAGGGGGGTATGGGGTATTTAAAGTATGAGTGGTTAGGTCAGCCCTAACCACCCAGACATAATATAATAAAGAGTTTGACTAAGTCAGCTTTTAAGCCAAAACACACACTCAAAATACCCACAAGATAGGTTGGCCCATGGCCTTATGTGAAGATTACACACCATCATTTCAACACAAATCTTCATCCTTCAATATCAATTACTCGATGACATCGACATAAAGAAAGTGTGAGCATATAAGCATTAATATGGACACAACATACCAGTCTTGTCCAGATCTTGAGAAATATGAGTCCCAAAGCCCAATCTTGATAAAGAAGGAACACTGGACTTTCATTGACAGGTACACGCAAAGGTACTATCACCAATAGCTCAAATAATAGTCCAATAAGAACAGGGATGACAAAGATCTGGAACAGAAGTAGACAGAGACTATTCAATCAGTTATAGCATACAGCTATGCCTATTATATTTTCATTGTACTAAAATAAGAAAAAGGAATAACATAGCCAACCATCTTACCCACAACGACAACAGAACGAAACTTTTCACAGCAATCATGGACCACATTAAAACTTGGTTAACAAGATATTTCAAGTTGTGAGATCTTAGATAATCAACAGCATATCCAATTCCAGCTACAACAGCCCAAATAATATAGCATCCAATGTTGAAGGCGTAAAGATCTGGAATCAAATATCACAAGAGAGCAACAAGTTATTGAACACAATTTTCCAATATTCAGCCATAACAATAAGAAATTTATTAAAAAAACCTCCAATTCTTTTACCATTGCATTTGATCCCATGTGTAATAGGAAACCGAGGAATGGAAGCAAACAATGCCCGGCCAAGAGAAACAGGTACCACCACCAAGGCTGAGTTGAAGGAAAGTAAAGTGAGCCATGCCCAGAATAACAGTAACACAATGCGTAGGACAAACATGTACCTGCCATGACGAGCATGTATTACACAGTGACAATGAAAAACAGAAAATTGTCTATAAATGCATGTTGATGTAAGCTCCTTAAGGTCACAAATTATTAAGCTTTGGTAAAGCATTTTGGCTGTAAAAATGACAAAGGACATGATATGGAAAACCACTGTGGGAAAGAAAACAATTCATTAGCAACCTTGAAAGAGCAAATAAAACAGCGTCACCATCATACTCAATGTTACCCCTCATATTGGATGAGGCTTGCACATGTGATTTTCATCAAAACACTTGTGATTTTTATTACAGGGATCGAGCTTGCAGGATGACATGGTTGATCCATTTGATGAACTGGAAGTATTTGTGAACTTTGACTTAGAGATGCTGATTTGGTTACCACTAGTGGATGTTGGATGAGATGTCTTCATGTGCTGATGGTGTCCTGATTGATGAGTTCCTAATGGGTGATATCTTGATGATGTAGTGCGCTCCCTTTCTTTGACAGTGTTGCCATTTTGGAGGGTTTTTTGGCTTAGCATTAAAACATTTGGTTAACCCTTAGTGCATTTCATGGAGTGGGAACCATCGACTTAGGGTCTCCCTAAGCTCCAAGTGTTAATAATTTCTCCTTGATGTGATGATATGATTAGAAAGTGCTTTGCCAAGGTCATTCTAAGGTTCAATTATGATGATGTGTTGAGCACCCTAGTAGTTTGGAGGTCATATGGTTATTGTTTGCATCTTGGAATCTTTGACATTACTCTCTTGAAGAGCACCTAGCATATTGGTCCTTGTTCACATGATTCTAACATTATTATTGATGTATTTCATATAGTTGGAATGCCCTAGGACAAATGGGGATATTTCACACATGTATCACCTTGTCATATCATGTTTAACACCCTTTGATCCATTTGATGAACAGGGAGTATTTGTGAACTTTGGCTTAGAGATGCTGCTTTGGTTGCCACTAGTGGATGTTGGATGAGATGTCTTCATGTGCTGATGGTGTCCTGATTGATGAGTTCCTAATGGGTGATATCTTGATGATTTAGTGCGGTCCCTTTCTTTGACAGTGTTGCCATTTTGGAGGGTTTTTTGGCTTAGCATTAATACATTTGGTTAACCCTTAGTGCAACCATCAACTTAGGGTCTCCCTAAGTTCCAAGTGTTAATTTCTCCTTGATGTGATGATATGATTAGAAAGTGTTTTCCCAAGGTTATTCTAAGGTTCAATTATGATGATGTGTTGAGCACCCTAGTACTTTGGATGTAAGATGGCTTATTGTTTGCATCTTGGAATCTTTGACATTGCTCTCTTGAAGAGCACCTAGCATATTGCTCCTTGTTCACATGAATCCAACATGATTATTGATGTATTTCATATAGTTGGAATGCCCTAGGACGTATGGGGATATTTCACACATATATCACCTTGTCATACCATGTTTAACACCCCCTGATGGAGCACTCACCTTGGTGCACACATGTTGAGGCAGGTCACATTATTTGCTTGAGTGGAGGGGCCATCCCCTTAGTCTTGATTGGGTTGATTTGGTCAGCTTAATAGGATGACTGGAGAAGGCTTACATTCATTGGATCTGTCCAATTGCACAAGTTTTAAGGAGTTGTAACCACATTGGAGCATATTTGATTTTTTTTGGAGTTGATTTGGTCAAACTTAACAGGATGAGGTGATTACACATTGGAGTAAACACTTTTCTATTTTTGGGAAGTTGTTGAAGGTCCCAAGACCTTTGACTTATCATACATGTGAAGTGCTCCACCTACTTGGCAGTGGCACTTTTCACACTTCTTAAGGTCGCCCTCCTCTTGTGCACATGGTTCAACACATGGTTTTGCAAATCAGTGGATGGTTTTGGCACTTGGTTTGAAGAAAAGTGATTATTTATGGATCTAGCCACCTCGCACATTCTTCTAGGACAAGGTTATGGCACATGAAGGATTTATGATGGCGTACACATGGATCTAACCACCTTGGCACATTTCTTAGGGCAAACCCATTATCTCGCTTCTAGATGGTCAAAGTGGTTATCCATGCACATTCTTCAAGGGTTGCTCAAAGATTATTTTATTATTGATTGACTCCTTCCTTGCACATGTAGAAGGTTGGTATGCATGCTATTGGGTTGGTTGAGGCATTCTAGTTTTGAAATTTTTGATGCACATTTATTGAGGATGTGGCATTATTTTATGTGGATCAAAACCCTAGGTTGCCCACTTTGTGTTGTTTTTGGGAGGCTATTGTTTAACTAACACTATTATTTTATTATTGTTGAATTTTTTCATGGAGTTAGTTACGTGAGAACTCTATTATGTTGTTTTCCTTGGAGATAAGGATGCTTATTTTATTATTTCTTCTACGAAAGGAAGTAGATTTCAACAAC
The DNA here is from genome assembly GCA_027924585.1 of Larix kaempferi. Lineage (NCBI taxonomy): Eukaryota > Viridiplantae > Streptophyta > Pinopsida > Pinales > Pinaceae > Larix > Larix kaempferi. The sequence continues at coordinate 9,093,292 of BSBM01000669.1, forward strand.
TCACTGCTATTTTTAGTAAGGAATTTGTTGAGGAGGTTGGAGGAATTTGTTGAGGATGTTGGAATTGTAATTATTTATTGTATTCCTTGGAGAACTAATGGATCTAGGAAAACAATTACTTATTTATTGTACAAAGAGTTGAGCTGAAACCTATGTAAGAGTTTGCTCTCTCCATTTGAGTGAAAATGGTTTGGAGAGAAACTAGCAATATTGCATTGGTGATTTGGAGTTTCTTTGAGCACATGTATCGGAACCTTGTTGCTGGATTAGCTTGGTCAATTTTCTTGATGAAGACTTGTGTATGAGTGGACTTCAATAAAGTGGTAACATTATTTTGATTTGAAGTTGTTATTAGTGATTGATTCTCCTTCTAGCTCTTCCCACCCATTGCTTAAATGTATTTCCTTAAGTATCATTCTAATGTTGAAAGTGCTTGGAATGCATAACTTTTTAATGTTGGTTTCTCCTCTCATATATTAAGTCTATGGTGTTTTGTTTGATCTGATTTCACCAATAGTTAAATCTGCCATCATAAACAGTATAGCCTGCTGGTTTTAAGTCCTTGATGCAGTTATTAACCTCATGCTTTTCACAAGAAGAATCTGTAAATGCTTGCTGCCCTATGACTCCATGTGCCCAATAGATTTGGCACTAGACTTGATCCTTCCCTTACCCCTTTTTGTAATCCTTCTTATATAAATATGTTTTCTTTTTGTAATCCTTCTTATATAAATCTGTTTTCCTAAAGCCACTCTTCAATTTCACCTTAAACCTGATTGCCTAAGCTTTAGCAATCCTAAGTTACGCAAGCCCCCCTTGTGCTGGAGGAGAGCCAACCTAAAGTGAGTGAAGGAGCTATTGCGGTGACATTGGGAAGCCCCTCATAGTTCACCAAGGTTTTGCTTGTGCTTTAGGGCTTTATCACAAGAAGTATTTGGGTGGTAACACTCAAAATTAGCAAAGTTCCAATGAAAATAATTTCTGTCAGTCATCAAGTAGGAGGAAGGGAGGAGATTATTAATGTAAAGTGAAATCCCATCATAGGGATATGCAATGTAGTAAGATAGTTTGTAATTGCAAAACATGACATTGTAACCATCACATGCCTAAGAGGACCCACAAGGAAGGACACCAAAGGTATGAATCCACCAATGACAATAGCAGCAAAAAAGGAAGGATACCATCACATCAACTTGGGGACTCACACCAAAAAAGCCAACTCCCAGATTGACAAAGCATTTGGTTCAGGTAATGCCTCGCAAACCATTTGTCTCACAAGTGTGACCCATGTGGGATTATTCACAACAAACACACACCCATGTTAAGGAAGGAGACTATTAATGTGGAACAAATGCCCATCATAGGGATATGCCATTTTAATAAGAAATCTTGTAATGACAAAACATCACATAGATAAACATCAAAATCCAGAGAGGGCCCACAAGTCATGACACAAACTATCAACAATGTTAATACCAAAGCGAGGGAAGATGCTAGCGCAGCAACTCAGCAACTTGCAACCCAAAGCCCATTTCTGGTTTGGCAAAGTTTTTGGTGCAGTTAATGCCATGAATTCATAAACCACCTCCCTCTCATGATTAGTATCCATGTGGGATTATTCACACACACACACACACCCATGGCAAGGACGGAGATTATTAATTGAAATGAAGCCCCATTATAGGGATATGCCACGATAGTAAAATAGCCTATAAATTGCAAGACATCACATAGACAACAACCACAAGCTAGAGAGGACCCAAAAGACATGACACTAAAACTGTCGACAATGTTAACACTGGAGTGAGGGAGGATGGTATCACATCAACTTGTGAACCTGCACCCCAAAGCCAACTTAGATTGGCAATGTTTTTGGTATAAGTAATACTCCATAAATATAATACCCCATTTGGACTCCTTAATTGTACACACGCAAATGCATGACACTATGTATTTGGTGTTTTGCTTGGGTGGCTAACAGGTGGACTAAATTTATAAACACTCGCAATATATTTGTGCTGAACGTACTTTGTAAAGATTTCTAATAGAAGCTAAAAGCCAAGTCCCTGGGAGAGAATGTAGAATTATACTTTTATATAATTACCTAAGTAGCATGGAACATTGTAAAAGCATATAACATAATAATAGCAAAGTGCACATGGTGGCAAGTTGGCCAGGAGCAAGAGGAGAGCATCGAGATATAAACCAGCAAGAGAGGAAACGGGGGATGGGAGAGTAAACATCTTATTTTTTCTTGACATTATCCTTCTGCCAAGTGTCAAGCTTATAATTCTTCCCTTTGTTTATGGAAAGTGTACTTACCTTTTGGCAACACGCTAACACATCTTGTATGCAAGCGAGCGGACTCTTCATTTTGGTTGGTTTCTTGATTATTCTTTTTGGCTATTCACATCTATTGGACAAGAATTTGTTCACCCATCACCCTACTGAAAAACGAGTATGAGTAATGGCATGGAGGAAAATGGTATGGTTGGAAGCCATATGATGCTTTGTAGTAAGCTAAGTTGAGAATAGAATTGCTGCTACAAAGAAACTTGTGCCAAATATTGACTATAAAAACCAACGGACACCTAAATCTCCTAGTAGTTGCCTGGCTCTAAGATTCTATAGGTTGCACACCGTTTCCAAATCCCCCTTAGAGATTGCAGTGACTGGGACTCTTCTTAGTTGCACTGTAGCACTTGTTGGGATGGATTTCCTGAAAAACAATGTAGCAGAAAAAGGAAATGGATCTAGGATCTTAACTGAAAGAACAACATGTACAGCATATCAAGCATAAGAGACAAGAGACAAGAGACACAAAACATTTCACCGGGGAAAACCAAGAAGGTGAAAAACCCCGCAACTTCCTCGGAGATAGAATAAGCACCAATACAAAGATCACAAAGATCAAACCCCAAGAGATAGATGACTGCAGCAGCTACTCCTCTTCCACTTGTGCGCACTCCTCCTCTCTCTCACTAATGCGAAGTGAGTGAATGAGAGAATGTGTAAAATGAGAGAGACACAATCTCTATTTATACACTACTTCACTTGTCTTTTAACTCTAACTAGGTCGGCCCCAACTTAACCACTTAACATAATGTTGACTAGGCCGACCCCACTAGGGTGGTCTAATAACCCTTTAACCCACATGACTCATACAGGGCCGACCCCATCAAGGTGGTCTAATAACCTATCAAGTATAAGTTACGACACTTACAATATAACTTGCGACACTTGCAAGTACAACTGACGACACTTCCAATCGGAGGAATAATACATCTTCGTTGGGGATACAATACAGTACAAATGTAATACATACAATATACAAGTGAATATCTTCCAAAGTTACAAATACATCAACACTCCCTCTTAACTAGGAAGGTATTCTCTTGACACAAGTCATCAATACATATAGACACAAGTCTTCAATACTAGAGCTTGATCATCATCACTGGATCACGGAGCATCATCGTCACTACTGTTGTACTCGTCATCTCAATCACTGGTGCTATCTCTCAATTCTTCTCGTCATAGGAAATTCTACAGAGCCAACCCTTTTTCATGCTGGATGTAGGCCTAGCCTTCATCATCACTGGCCATACTGTGGAATCCTCAAGACTTATTACGTGCATCACAAAACCTCAAAAGAGTATCCCAAGATCCTTTATGTGCCTAAGCACAACCGGCAAGATCTCCCAGGGTGCTATTACATGTGACCCCACCACAAAACCTCGAAAGAGCATCCCAGGACTGATTACGAGCATACTGCCCAACCTATCGGATCTCCCAGGGCGCTATTACATGTGGTCACCACAAAACCTCAAAAGAGCATCCCAAGACTGATTACGAGCATACTGCTCAACCTATCGGATCTCCCAGGGCGATATTACATGTGGTCATGGAAAAACCTTGAAAGAGCATCCCAGGACTGATTACGAGCGTACTACTCAACCTATCGGATCTCCCAGGGCGCTATTATATGCCATAGGACAAAACCTCGAAAGAGCATTTGCCAGATATCCCAGGGCGCTATTATATGCCATAGGACAAAACCTTGAAAGAGCATTTTCCAGATATCCCAAGGCGCTATTATATGCCATAGGAAAAACCTCGAAAGAGTATCTGCAAATCTCCCAGGGCGCTATTATATGTCCTCCCAAGCAAAACCTTGAAAGAGCATTTGCCAGATATCCCAGGGCGCTATTATATGCCATAGGCAAAACCTCGAAAGAGTATCTGCATATCTCCCAGGGCGCTATTATATGCTTATCTTGCACAACCTGTCCATGGCCACGGAGTATCTACCTGATACTCACCATACATCATCCTGATGTACATCATCACATGATCAACCTGATCATCGTCACTACATCGTCCCGATGCATATCATCATCGCATGATCATCGTCTTGATGCATATCATCATTGCATGATCATCCTAATCATCGTCACTGCATCGTCCTGACGCATATCATCGTCACATGATCATCTTGATCATCATCACTGCATCGTCTTGATGCATATCATCTTCACATGATCATCCTGATCATCGTCACTGCATCGTCCTGATGCATATCATCATCGCATGATCATCCTGATCATCGTCACAGCATCGTCCTGATGCATATCATCATACATGATCCAATTGATCATACAAAGCATCCAACTGATGCATATCAACATACATGATCCAACTGATCATACAAAGCATCCAACTGATGCATATCCAAAGCAGTACCTAGAGCATCATCCTGATGCTCATAACACAGCGCTTACATCCATAGCCATGGGAAGGATCCTACTATCACCATGCTTGGAATGGCTCCTGCAGATGTGTCCCATCACTTCTTCCTTGAAGTATCTTCAATCTGAAGAACACCAAGCCTCTCTCTGAAGTATTCAAACTTCACTCTAGCTAGTGGTTTCGTCAACACATCTGCAACCTACTCATCCATCGCAACATACAAGAGCTTCACTACACCTCTCTGCACCATATCCTTGATATAGTGATATTTGATCTCGATGTGCTTCGACCTCTCATGGAACACCGGGTTCTCAGACAACTTCACACAACTCTAATTGTCACAAAAGATACAGGTAGCCTCCAACGAGAGATCAAATAACTCAGACAGTAGCTTCCTCAGCCATACTACCTCACAACTAGCCGAACAAGCTGCGACATACTCTGCTTCAGCTATACTCAGTGCTACGCAGGACTGCTTCCTGCTAAACCAAGAGATCACACCTGATCCCATACTGAAGCAACACCCCAAAGTGCTCTTCCTATCTGCAGCACTGCCTGCCCAATCTAAATCAACATAACCCTCCAGGTTAAACTTTTGATTCGCATCATACTTGAGCCCATAATCAACTGTACCCTTTAGGTACCTTAGAATATGCTTTAGAGCAACCAGGTGAACACCTCTCGGATCTGTCAGGAACTAGCTCAATGTGTTCACCGCAAAGCAAATATCTGGTCTCGTGTTTGTCAGGTACATCAAGGACCCAATCATCTAACGATACACAATGACATCAACCGGCTCAGATGAAGCATCACACAGAAGCTTCATGTTCGATGCCATAGGTGTGGCCATGGCCTTGCAATCCATCATCCTGAACCGCTTCAGGATCTCTACTACATACTTCCCTTGTCCAAGGAAGATCCCATCCCCACTCTGCCACACCTCCATGCCTAGAAAATAGTGCATCATCCCCAAGTCCTTCATCTCGAACTCGGCAGCAAGCTTCCTCTTTGTATCGGCAATCAATCTATCCTCTCCTGTAACAGACAGGTCACCCACATACAGTAGTAGTATCACTAAATTGCCTTCCTCAACCTTGTAGTAAAGGTTGGAATCCGCTTTACTCTTAGTAAAGCCCAAACTGGATAGAAAATTGTCTATCATACCAAGTCCTAGGGGCTTGCTTCAAGCCATACAAGACTTTCTTCAATCTGCACACATATGACTCCCTGTCATGTGTCTCAAAACCGAGTGGCTGCTCCACATACACTTCCTCTTCGACTACACCATTTAAGAAAGTTGTCTTGACATCCATCTGGTGTATCTTCCACTTCATCACTGCAGCCAGAGCAAGTATTGTTCTGATGGAAGTGTATCTGGCTACAGGAGCAAAAATCTCTTCATAATCTATCCCCTCTTTTTGGGAGAAGCCACAAGCTACAATCCTCGCCTTGTATTTCTCTATGCTGCCATTTGCAGCATGCTTGATCTTACACATCCACTTGGAAGTCACAACAGACTTCCCTTCTGTTCTTGGGACCACATCCCAAACATCATTCTTCATGATCGACTGGTATTCCTCAATCATGGCATTCTTCCATTACTGCATCCCGGATCTTGGGATCTTCAGATTTCTTCAATATCTTCAATAGATAATTTTCTTTGAACTTCGTTGTTGGAACAAATGTTGTTGTCCTTCTTTTGTAGGTGATTGTACACGATCTTTCCTACAAGTCATTCAATTGCATGATTAGAAACTTCTCATAGTTTTCAGAACAAAATCTTACACATAAGAATATATGTCATACAGTCATGCAATTATTTTAGCCAATGCTTCAATACAACATTTATCCATATCCCGTAACTTTCTAGATGCCTTCCATCTCTACCAGAACATTGTTAAGATTGTGCACAACTCCCAACATGTCAGCAAAGAGGTTTCATTCTAGATAAGTAGCAATGGAATGTTGTACAGTACCATAGGCCACTTACCCATTACTTGCATATTAGTAGTATCTTGTTCATTAATGCAACTTTTTCTAATATGCATAATATATATCCTAAATCTAGGAACATAAGTATGTACATGACTGGACAACATCATTTAAGTAATCATATATACAAGAAATGACAATTCAAATACTTATCTTTGTTTAGTTGTAGGGTGGACTCCCTCTTGATCTTTGCTTCCTGGAGTGCTCCCTCTTGATCTTTGCTTCCTTGCAGGAACTTTTGGAGTGTGCTCCCTCTTGATCTTTGCTTCCTAGATTACCTGTCCTTGAACTTATATCCATCTTGGACCACTATGCATGCTTAAGTGTGCACTAGTGTCATCCTCAAGATCTCATACATGCATTAGTATAATCTCTGTACTATCAAAACATTATGATTCTAAATAATCTCAAATATGTATGGTCATGATCATTTCATACATAGGTAATAAGCATTAGTATTCAAGGTTTCAGGGAAGACTTCTTTTGCTCGTGCATATTCTTATTTAACCGTAGGACTCTTCTGGTTAGTCATATCATCAATCAAGGTAGGAAACATAATATGCATAAACCCTTGATTACTTAAACTTCTAACTTCAAGAATAATCATTATCATTCATACAAAAGTATAAGATCCTAACATAAGATAGGATTCTAACTTGGTATAGGAAAAACATACCTGGTTATCATGTTTGCTAGTTATGTCTAACATACCCACATAATGTCTTCTTGTTCTCTTCAATGACTTGTGCTAGTAACCTGCATATCTCATAAGTTAAGCATTGTAGAACCAAGTTATACATACCTCGTAAGTAGAGCTTCTATGTGATCCATGACTATGGATGAGTCTTTGTCTTCATGTCACCATGGTCATATGTTCTTGATCTAGAACTTGATTTGTACCTTTCATGTTAGCAAACAACATCATCTTCATACAACACCACAATGCATTAGTACAATCATAAGTGTCATAACCCTAATCAATGAATGTCTTATATCATTCACATGCATTCATACTTTTACTAGGGTGATAAGACAAGTCTAAAATTAATCAAGATTGTACTAACCTCAATAATATGAATTCAAACATATCATAAACTTAATCATGAACAGATTTCAACACATACCTATATCTCCTCAAGTCATACCTGTCGAGATTGCTTATAGACTTTCTTATGTAAGGCATTAGCCTCATCTCCCTCTGGAATTGGAATCTCTTCACTTATGAAGGTGTCCAATTCATCCTCTTCTAGGATTAACCCAATCCATTTTGATTTGCTGAAACTGGATCTGGAGTTGGATTAGAGTTTGTCAGAGAAACCCTAAAAATTCAAATTTTGAATTTCAAACTTCTGAATGGATGGAAAGATGTGCCTTGCTGAGCTGATCAAGCTGGTATACTTCAATTTTGGAAATTGCAAAATTTGACCCCTCAAAATTGCCTTTGAAATTTTCGGATCTTCTAGTCAAAATCCCAAACTAGGGTTTGATAATGCCCGGGGTTCTGCCCAGCCAAAAGGTTCGATCTTGTACTCTAAACTTTGATTTTTCTGAGGAGATCAATCCTATGCTAAGATCACTCCAAAATTCCACTTCTATCAAAATCCCTAATTTCCCACAGCAGTGACAAGCCAAAAATGAGAATGCTCAGAATCCAATTCTATTTCATTGAAATATGTGCCTTATTGTTTCTGGTGCATCTCTAAAATTTTGGTTCCACAGGGTCTGAAACTTCGACATGTGGTAGCCTGACCTGTCTTCTTTCCAACCCCACAGGTCTGACCTCAAATGGATTCTCTGAAAGAGAGATATGCCAAATGTCGCAACATGACCTGTTTATGGGATAAAATAGGATAGTGAACTTGTATGGAGTGCCACGTGTCACTGGTTCAACTTCGGCCTCTGAAAAGCGGACCTGTGAAACTACAGTCCATGCTCTTACTGTCACTTTTTACAGAATTTCATTTGGAGCTTCCTAGCCCAAGTTGTGACCTTTTTGCCTAGGTCAACTGTTTATGACTGAGATTTGGAAGAGGCAGAAACCCTAACTTGTACGCATCATATCTCACAAAGTAAAATGAATCTGAGGTTGTCCTTCGAACACAAGGTACATGGACATTTCATCTTCGATCTGTAAAGGTTTCAGATCCTGAACCTTCGCCAAAATGGATTTAGAGCGAAAGTGCCACGGTGACTGGTTTCTACTATACCAAGCCCTAGCTTCCAATTTGTCGCAAGTGCAACAAGTGTCATAAATGCCATACCATGCCTTCCTTCAAGCTAGCAATGATACCATGTTAGTTTTTCATCATTTAATTCAATAGATCTAGGATCTTAACTAAAAGAACATGTACAGCATATCAAGCATAAGAGACAAGAGACAAGAGACACAAAACGTTTCATCGGGGAAAACCAAGAAGGTGAAAAACCCCGCAACTTCCTTAGAGATAGAATAAGCACCAATACAAAGATCACAAAGATCAAACCCCAAGAGATAGATGACTGCAGCAGCTACTCCTCTTCCACTTGTGCACACTCCTTCTCTCTCTCACTAATGCGAAGTGAGTGAATGAGAGAATGTGTAAAATGAGAGAGACACAATCTCTATTTATACACTACTTCACTTGTCTTTTAACTCTAACTAGGTCGGCCCCAACTTAACCACTTAACATAATGTTGACTGGGTCGACCCCACTAGGGTGGTCTAATAACCCTTTAACCCACATGACTCATACAGGGCCGACCCCATCAAGGTGATCTAATAACCTATCAAGTATAAGTTACGACACTTACATTATAACTTGCGACACTTGCAAGTACAACTGACGACACTTCCAATCGGAGGAATAATACATCTTTGTTGGGGATACAATACAGTACAAATGTAATACATACAATATACAAGTGAATATCTTCCGAAGTTACAAATACATCAACAAATGGTATGGTTGGAAGCCATATAATGCTTTGTAGTAAGCTAAGTTGAGAATAGAATTGTAAGCTAAGCTACTTGTGCCAAATATTGAATATAAAAACCAACAGACACCTAAATCTCCTAGTAGTTTCCTTGGCTCTAAGATTCCATAGGTTGCACACCATTTCCAAATCCCCTTCAGAGATTGCAGTGACTGGGACTCTTCTTAGCTGCACTGTAGCACTTGTTGGGATGGATTTCCTGAAAAACAATGTAGAAGAAAAAGGAAATGGTTGAGCTTGTGTTATGATTGGCTAAGAGGAAGAGGTCTATAATATATATAATTGTTTTGAATGCTGGTAGAGGAATTCTGACTAGTATGCAATGTCGATACTCAGGGTGGTTGTTTAATAGGGCTAAGTCAAGAGACACAGTAGATAACGTTGTGATAGAGAGCCTGTAGGCAATTTTTCCCTTGTTTCATATCTCAGCTCAGGGGTGGTATCAACAGTTCATACCTAGAGCTGGGAGAAAAATTGCTCCTACACTACTTGTTTCCATGTGCATAGCACTATAAAGGTAAGTATTTACTGTAATTTCTTATTCTGTAAATGTGTATATGTTTATATCTCTGTTGCAGGAAACGCCCACCCCCCCTCCGTACCAGCCATGTTTCTTCATGGAAACGCTGAAATGCGTTTGATACTCACCTGAAACGCGTTTCAGACCGTATAGCAGCGTCTCACATGTGGGAAAAGCATGTTGTATGGTTTGAAAAGCGTTTCACTGTCGTTTCAGCGTCCGTACAACGCATTTCAGGCACGAAAAAAGGTCATACAGGCCCAAAAAAAACTCAAACCCTTAATCAAGGGTTAAACTTGCCCAACTCGGGTTTGGAAAGGTAGATTAGGGTTAGGAAAGGTTCTAGAACAATGTGGAAGACTATCCATAGTCCTCTGCTGAGCGTGCATCTTGCTCCATTTTTTAGGAAGACTATGATGATCAGGATGATGATTCTTAGTATTAGTCTTTGACTCTTTCAGTCTTTAGTTTTTGCCAGCTTTTCTCATGTTTTAGTTATGTGTTGACTATTCACATTTTGATATATGTAGCACTGTAGCCTCATATATAAAGGTTGATTTTGGATATTACTATTTGCCATTTGGCAACTTGCATTATATAATAGAAATGGAGCGATGGACTTATGTGTGAAATGTGATGAGTAAAAATGTGATGTTATAGTTGTAGATTTTTCTGGGTTTGACTGTTTGCTGGTTTATGTCATCTTTTCAGTGATTTTCACCAACAGTCGGTTTTGCATTGGCTGAAGGTTACTTATGAAAAATACTGTAACACTTAAACACACAGTAAAAACACAATGACAGGCAGAAAGTAAATATTAACACATGCACACCATAAACAGTAGACACTCAGATGTTTTTGGCAACTGTGCCCTAGAAAAACCCCCACAGGGAAAACCAATAGAGAGAGAGAGATATTTGTTATTTCTTCAGCGGCAAAAATTAGAACAGTAATAAAGTGAGAATACAACTTATCTCCACTCAGGAAATGCACCCACAAAGCTGCCTCGAAATGTGTGCAGAGATAGTCTCAAAAACTGTGCAAATATCAATCTGATATTAATGTTGTACCCTCATTGAAAACAGTGCAGAATCAACCTCGTGAACTGTGCCCTACTGTCCCTCGATTTCTGTGCATGAATCACCCTCGAAATCCGTGTTGAGAAGTGACAGTGGTACGGTCTATACGGACCTGCTGTACCCTAATGTTTCTCGAAACCCATGCAGACTTAACCTTTATTTCTGTGTCAGTTGCCTCGATAACAAAGCCAGGAATTAATGCCTCGAAAAGTGTGCCGAGAACCTTGAAAACCGTGCCCAAAAAACCCTCGAACTACGTGCAGAAAATGTGACTGTTGTACGGTCTAACTCCTCGGGATTCGTGCTGAAGATGAATGTTGTTAACTAGAAATCCGTGTTGATAATAAATGCCAACTCCATGCCTCGATTGCAGTGCCCAACTGTCTGAAGATTGCCTCGAAAATCGTGTAGGTGCACTCGGTCTCTCTCTATTCTTCTCTCTTCACTTCAATCAAAAAGTAAGCTCAAATGTGCCTCCCTCAAGCTTTTTGTTCTAACCCTAAGTGGGTATCTAATCCGACGGTGGAGATAGATCCAATCCAATGGACAAGATTAGATGAGAATGAAAATCATATTTATTTAATTCTCATAAATAAAATCACTCACCCACTTAAATTAAATCAAAAAGTGACTTTAGCATTATAAAATCTCATTAATGTGCTTTTAATGTGAGGGTCACCTTTTTCCCCCTTCTAAGTGACATTAGGCAAATGTCACTAGGGGAACACTTCCCTAGGTGCAAAACTAACACTCCCTCTTACCGAGGAAGGTGTTCCGCACCACTTCCAACTTATCTCCGAAGAAGACAAACTTCCCCCCCCCCAAAGACTTCGTCAGGACATCTGCTACTTGCTCCTCAGTGGAAATATACTGCAACTCAACTGCCCCTCTTTGGACGTAGTCCCGGATGAAATGGTACCTAATCTCAATGTGCTTCGACCTGTCATGGAACACCGGATTCTCAGAGAGTTGAATGCAACTCTGGTTGTCGCAATAGATCACCGTAGGTCTCAGCTGCTGATCAAGTAAATCTACCAATAACTTACGAAGCCACAGTGCTTCGCAAGTCGCCTGACTAGCTGCCATATACTCAGCCTCAGCAGAACTCAATGCAACGGACTTCTGTTTCCTGCTGAACCACGACACTGCTGCCGAGCCCAAGCTGAAATAGCAACCAGAAGTGCTCTTCCGATCCCTCATACAACCTGCCCAGTCTGAATCTGTGAACCCAACCAAGCTAACTCCACTCGAACTCCTGTAGTCCAGACCATAATCCACTGTCCCTGCTAGGTATCTCAAGATGTGCTTTGCGGCAGTCCAATGCACACTCCTAGGCTGGACCATGAACTGGCTAAGAGTGTTAACCGCAAAACACAAGTCTGTCCTGGTGTTGACCAGATACATCAACAATCCGATGAGCTGACGATAGAGTGTGGGATCCACCAACTTACCCTCTGAAGCATGAAGTTGCTTCAAGTTGGTGATCATAGGTGTAGACATAGGCCTGCAGTCCTCCAGCCGATAACTCTTCAGAATATCTACTGCATACTTCCCCTGTCCTAGGAAAATATGTCCAGGCTCCTGCCAAACCTCCATCCCCAAATAGTAATGCATCAGCCCAATATCAGTCATCTCATACTCAGCTGCAAGGTCTCTCTTGCACTATGCAATAAGACGCTCATCTCTAGTTATAAATAAGTCATCAACATATAATAGAAGAATGAGAGGATCTCCACCAACCACTATGTAGTAAAGGTTGGGTTCAACCTCACTCTTCTGAAATCCCATCGAATTCAAATATGCATCGATCCTGGAGTACCAAGCTCTAGGAGCTTGCTTCAAGCCGTACAAGGCTTTCCTAAGCCTACACACATGAGAATCTCTCCCATGTATCTCGAATCCCTGTGGCTGCTCCAAATACACCTCCTCCTGCAGAAGACCATTGAGAAACGCGGTCTTCACATCCATCTGGTGGATCTTCCAACCCATCTCTGCTGCTATAGATATCACTACTCTGATGGAAGAATACCAAGCAACTTGAGAAAATGTCTCATCATAGTTAACTCCCTCAACCTGTGGGAACCCCCGAGCCACAAACCAAGCCTTGAATTTATCCACACTGCCATCTGCAGCATGCTTGATCTTATAAAGACACTTGGAAGTCACAACTGACTTCCCCTCAGGTCTCGGCACAATCTCCCAAGCATCATTCTTCATGATGGAATGGTACTCTTCCATCATGGCTTCTCTCCATACCTGATGCTGGGAAGCCTCCTCAAATGTGGAAGGAGCAGAGTCACGAAGACTCGCAACAAGGGCCATCCCATATCTGTCTGGCTCAACTACTGACCTGATCGCCTCCTGAGGTCTACCAAATGCTTTTGCTTCCTTCAAGGTGTCCTGAAGCCACTTAGGCTTCTTCTTCCTTGAAAGCTCCTCCCAAACTGGTCTATCCTCATCCGAGGAACTCCCAGAAGCAGAAGGTCTAACACCCCGAGGACCAGTGACTGATGAACCAGTCCCTGAAGACCCTGTAACCTGTGAACCTGAAACCTGTGAACCCGAACCTGTGCCTGTCCCTGAAGTACCTGTCACCTGAACCATCGATCCTGTAGAAGCTGTACCTGTACCTTGTGATCCAGTCACTCCAGAAACCTGCGGACCTGAAACCTGTATCGAAGAAGCCTGCATCAACTAAGGTGTGGGAGCTGGTGGCTCCCTCTGCTCCATCTCTCTCGACTTCCTAAAGGCCCTCTCCTCATCAAACTTCACTTCCCGCCTCATTATAACTCTCCTCTGGCCAGGAATGTAAAGTGGATATGCCTTCGAAGTCTCATCGTAACCCACAAAGATACCTCTCTCTGCAATGGGATCGAACTTCGTCCTCTTTTCAGAAGGGACGTAAGAGTAAGTCAGAGAGCCAAATATCTGAAAATGGCTCACCTCAGGCTTCTTGCCTGAATACATCTCCTCTGGAGTCATCCTCCCCAAAGCACGGTGAGGACTCCTGTTCTGCAGATACACTGCAGTGTTGCATGCCTCTGCCCATAGAAAGAACGGTAACCCCTGATCATGAAGCATGGCTCTCGCTGCTCCAATGATCGACCTGTTCTTTCTCTCTACTACTCCATTCTGCTCAGGAGTGTAGGGCACTGTCAACTGTCTCTGTATACCCTCCTGACTGCAAAAAGCATTGAACTCCTTGGAGGTATACTCACCCCCATTGTCTGATCTCAACATCCTGATCTTCCTCCCCGTCTGCTTCTCCACAAGGGCTTTGAACCCTTGGAAGACACTCAACACTAGTGGGGACTTCTTGCTCCTCAAGAAGTAGATCCAGGTCTTCCTGGAGTAGTCATCAATGAAGCTAATGTAGTACTCGTGACCAGTCAAAGATACTGAAGACATAGGACCGCAAATGTCAGAATGGATCAAGTCAAGCACTCCTACTGCTCTCGTGTCACTGCTTGGAAAAGCAGTCTTGGTGTACTTTCCCAAAGCACACCCTCTGCACACATCACTCTGCTCAGTGTCGAACTCGGGTAAACCTATAACCATGCTCCTCAACAATCTCAGAGCTGGGTGATGTAAGTGGGCCATCCTCCTGTGCCATAGCTCACATAGCTCACTATTGTTGCTGTGTGCTAGAGCATGCTGCGGCTGAAACAATAACTTGTACAGTCGTCCACATCTAACTCCAATATCCATGGGGGTAGATACACCTGTAGTCCTGGGGAACACCTACACTCTCCCATCTGAGAAACACACCCCAAAACCCCTATCCTCAATAGTGGAAACTGAAACAAGGTTCTTTTTCAACCCAGGGACGTACAACACATCTCTCAAAGTCATGGGACTCATGGACTCCCTCTGAAATGTAATGGTCCCCTGACCAACTGCTCTAACAATGGTATTGTCACCAAGTACCACCTCCACATCTCTAACAGTCCGTGATAGCTCGGAGAACAACTCTCGAGTACCTGTCATGTGTCTCGAGGCTCCGCTGTCAATGTACCACGTACTAGTGGTGGATGGACCTGTCTGATGCCCTGTCAACAATGAATGCTCACTCTCCATATCCATATCTGTGCTGGTGGCTAAAGAGACTCTCTCTCTCTCAATCTGTCCAGCATATAGGGAAAACTCCCTCTGAAACTTGTTACCAAACTCATCAACCTCTGCTGAGGCTGTTGTCTGCTGTCCCTGTCCCTTCTTCTTCTTCTTGCTTGGACACTGTGAAGCATAGTGCCCAAACGCCTGAAAACAATAGCACTTGATTTTACTCAAGTCCTCCTTTTTTCCACCCTGCGGTTGCTGCTGTTGCTGCCTCTTGGCCCCACCCTTCTTGGGACCCTTCTTTTTCTTACCCTTGGCTGTCAGTGCCACGTTCTCCTCATCCACCCCACTCTGTGATGAACTGCCCTGTACGAGACCCCTCCTGGTCTCCTCCTGCACAAAGTCATCCCACAGTCTCTCCCAAGACGGTAGGTTCTCTCTACCTGCTATGGCCTGCACAAATACACTCTAGGAATTTGAAGCCCCATTCACTGCTGTGCGTACAAGCTCAGTAGCAGATACCACTTCACCAACCGCTGCCAGTTCATCCCGAACTGCAGAAATCCTAGTGAGGTAAGCTGTGACTCCCTCTCCTCCATTCATCTTGATACTCTTGAGTTTCTCTTTGAGAACCATCTTTCTGTTCTCATTGGAACTCTCATACAAGCTAGTCAAGGCACTCCACATCTCATGTGCCCTGGTCTTACCAGAAATGTGAGGGATTATGTGGTCTTTAACTGCGTCAAGGATAATCCTCCTAGCCTTATAGTCCTTCTTGTTGAAGGCTGATAGGGCTGCTGCATCTGTACCATCTGGAATGACAATTGGGTTGGTTGTAGTACTTTAACCATCTCCACCCATAGTTCATTCTCCTCCAAAATCAATAAAATTCTGGTCTTCCATGGCACAAAATTCTCAGTCCCATTCAACCTATCCTCAATCCTCAGACCTGTAGCCATCTCAACTTCAACCCAACAGAATGTTGATCACTAACAGAAGAAAATCTCAGAAGAAAATCTCAAAAATTTCTGAGTTCTGGAAATTTCTGTGTGCTGCAAAAATACTACTGTTTTCTGCCCCTGCGCTCTGATACCATGTAGATTTTTCTAGGTTTCACTGTTTGCTGGTTTATGTCATCTTTTCAGTGATTTTCACCAACAGCCAGTTTTGCATTGGCTGAAGGTTACTTATGTAAAATACTGTAACACTTAAACACACAGTAAAAACACAATGACAGGCAGAAAGTAAATATTAACACATGCACACCATAAATAGTAGACACTCAGATGTTTTTGGCAACTGTGCCCTGGAAAAACCCCCACGGGGAAAACCAGTAGAGAGAGAGAGATATTTATTATTTCTTCAGCAGCAAAAATTAGAACAGTAATACAGTGAGAATACAACTTATCTCCACTCAGGAAATGCACCCACAGAGCTACCTCGAAATGTGTGCAGAGATAGTCTCAAAAACTGTGCAAATATCAGTCTGATATTAATGCTGTACCCTCATTGAAAACAGTGCAGAATCAACCTCGTGAATTGTGCCCTACTGTCCCTCGATTTTTGTGCATGAATCACCCTCGAAATCCGTGCTGAGAAGTGAAAGTGGTACGATCTGTACGGACCTCCTGTACCCTACTGTTTCTCGAAACCCGTGCAGACTTAACCTTTATTTCTGTGTCAATTGCCTCGATAACAGAGCCAGGAATTAATTCCTCGAAAAGTGTGCCAAGAACCTTGAAAACCGTGCCCAAAAAACCCTCGAACTACGTGCAGAAAATGTGATTGTTGTACGGTCTAACTCCTCACGATTCGTGCTGAAGATGAATGCTGCTAACTGGAAATCCGTGCTGATAATAAATGCCTACTCCATGCCTCGATTTCAGTGCCCAACTGTTTGAAGGTTGCCTCGAAAATCATGCAGGTGCACTCGGTCTCTCTCTATTCTTCTCTCTTCACTTCAATCAAAAAGTAAGCTCAAATGTGCCTCCCTCAAGCTTTTTGTTCTAACCCTAAGTGGGTATCTAATCCGACGGTGGAGATAGATCCAATCCAATGGACAAGATTAGATGGGAGTGAAAATCACATTTATTTAATTCTCATAAATAAAATCACTCACCCACTTAAATTAAATCAAAAAGTGGCTTTAGTGTTATAAAGTCTCATTAATGTGCTTTTAATGTGAGGGTCACTTTTTTCCCCCTTCTAAGTGACATTAGGCAAATGTCACTAGGGGAACACTTCCCTAGGTACAAAACTAACAATAGTTAACTGTTACATGTTTGAAATTATCATTTATGATTTTTCACTTGTCATTTATGTTTCACATTTAATTTTTTAATGTCCTTCCAAATTTCAATTTGCTAATATATATAAAATTTAAAATCTATATATATATCGTGTTTCCCCGTTTCCTAAATTTTGGGGGGTCACGTTTCCATTTTCCCGTATCATGCAACTTAGGTTTATATTTAATTTGTTGTGATATTAGGAACAGCGAATGTTATGTATGAATGGCTGCAAACTGCATGCTTAGCTGTTACGTTATGGAATGTTTATCTATTATGCATGAGTTTTAATTTCCAATTGCATGAATGGATTAGATAAGTATTTAGTATTTACCGTAATTTCTTCTTCTGTAAATGTGTATACATTTATATTTAATTTGCTGTGATATTAGGAACAGTGAATGCATGTATGAATGGCTGTAAATTGCATGCTTAGCTGTTGTGTTACAGAATGTTTATCTATTACGCATGAGTTTTAATTTCCAATTGCTTGAATGGACTATATAGCAGGCTGTAGCTTTTAATTTTGTGTATGCACAGTTTTATTCTGCACATAGTGCATATACATAATACAACATTGTTTTATCATTCATGAGCTGTTAGAGCTCTGGCTATGAAATCTATACAAATTATCATAGTTACAAATATCGGCCGAAAAATCGGCGACTCGCGATAAATCGCGATTTTTGCAGAGGCCCGATTTTTTTCCCAAAAATCGGCCCGATTTTTGGCCGATTTTACCCCGATTTTGCGGCGATTTTTCGCGAGCCGACCGATTTTTTGACTGGGCGGAAAGTTGTGTTTTAAAATTTTAATTTTTAAAGGTCGCGGAAAGTTCTGCTATGGACGATTTTTTGTTCTTGGCGAGTCGACGATTTTAGAGGCAAATAACCATGCGGCTCGTGGTTAAACCCTAGTCGATGAACAGAACTATGCTCGCGTTAACTCATTGCCCATTGCACGAGTGAGCCGCCATTGTGAATCATTCCGTGAGTGAAGATTCGAGTCTGGAGGCCGCCGTAGTTTGGAGCTGTCGTTCCTGGAATCGCAGAGGGATCATGACTACGACTACTGGTTCGAATACCCTTGGCTACTGGTTCAAATACCGCTCCACTTTGATATTTGCGAAACACACGATTTTGTTGCTGGTTAGGTCAATTTTATTTTTATATTTTTATATTTCTTACAATTTGTTGTCATTTGATTTTGATTAATAAATATATAAGCTTTTCTCTTTGGATTAATTAATATAAATGTTATTTCGTGTCTAAATAATATTTTTTATTTTCATTTTTTCTAAATTGATTTTATATTTATCTATTTATTTAAAAAATATATAAAATTAATGTTTATTTATTTTATTTTATTAATATTATTTATATGATATGATTTTTTTAGTGTAGTACAACTTAGTTTAATAATTTATGTTAATATTTGCATTTAAAGTTGAAAGGATGTTATGTGATTTGGTAAGAATAAGCTAATAATTCATTATCTAATTAGGAAAACTGTAGTCGCAATTTGTGAGTTTGTAGGCTAATGGGATAGTGGAGTTGTTGCAGGTTATCTCTTGTTCCATGTCAATGTTGGTCTCTCATTGTCAAAAATGTAAAAATGGATTTTGTCCATTCTAGTTTTTTTATCCTTCTCTTATTTAAATTTTAAACTTTAAAGAATGTGCAATGTTACTAAATGAAACCAACTTATATTTTTGATGATTCAGTATTCACTATTCAGGAGTAGGATTGGGACACGATCCATTTTGATGTGTGATGTATCTCTAGACATCTTATATATCTTATATATCTTATATATCGATTTTCTTTCCATATTCATGTGGCAATGTGTTTATTTGATGTTATCGTTGCTTTAGATGTTTAAAAATTTGAAAAAAAATGAATATTTTTGTGTTTTTTTAAGTTTGCCGATTTTTTGCCGATGTTTTGCCGATGTTTTGCCGAGATATCCCGAAACGATGTTTCCAGGACCCTGCCGATTTCCGCGCCTCGCCGATATTTGTAACTTTGCAAATTATAGCAGCAGCCTGAGTTTACAGCAGAAGAGATTGTTAGAGATTGTACCCCGCA
Organism: Larix kaempferi; assembly: GCA_027924585.1. NCBI lineage: Eukaryota > Viridiplantae > Streptophyta > Pinopsida > Pinales > Pinaceae > Larix > Larix kaempferi. The sequence goes on from BSBM01000669.1 coordinate 9,113,036, forward strand.
GCGCCAAGGGAGGCGACCCAGCACACCACAATAAACCACCTCTATGTCACAATTGTTATCCAGGTGGGACTATTCACAACGCACACCGATGTTAGTCCAGAGTGAGGGAGGATTGTAAATTTCCTTAAAATCCAATCTTGAGTTAAAGTATGCCAGATTAATTTAATTAACTCAATTACTACTTTTAACCACAAATGGATTTCTTCACTATGCAGCGGAAAAAAAACATTGAGAGAAATATAACATCAATCACATCAATGAGAACACAAATTTTTTTGGGTATAAACTATAAAGTTATAAACCCCCGGATAAAACCCAAGATGGGAAAACCGGTGCAGCAGTCTAAGAAGAAATTTTATTATGAAGATATAGAACAAATACAATCCAGAAAATCGATTTACCCAACCTGGCAAAATTGAACCTCTGCGAATCACTAAGAACACCCCACAAATCTGTACAGCCCTCTGCGTCAGCTGTATGGAATTCGTACGGCCCTCTACGTCAAGAGTACGGACGGATCCGTACGGCCCTGTTCACACGTGCGAACTGTTGTACGACCGAGCTGCAGATCTGTACGGCCATCTCCTTCAGCAAATCCGTACGGCCCTCTCTCTGCCTGATCCCTTTGTCGATCCTCCGGATGAAAGCTCCTTCGTCTTCTCTTCAAACTTCTCTTTCTCACTCTCTGGCTGAAAGCTATGAGTAAGAAATCTCTCTGTATCTCTTTGTGTCCTCTCCACCAAATCAATCCTCCTTTTAACTCAATGGCCAAGGGAAAACCCTAACATCTCACTATGGATCAATGGATGAGATCCTCCACTGAGATCAATGGCCAAGATAAGATTAGCCATCACTTAAATTATTTTCACTTGAACTTTATAAAAGTGACTCCCTTAAGTCAATTAATAATTAGATCACTTAATGCACTTTTCCTAAGTCTAAACTTTGGAAAATTACATTAATACATTTGGCTTCCTGTTTTATGCCTTCTAGCATGCAAGGACACATGCAATGACAGAAGGCCTTCCTTGTTGCCACTTTCTAACACTCCCTCTCAACGAGGAAGGGATTCGGTAGCAACCCCAACTTGTCTCTGAACTTCACAACCTTGAGTTTGCAAAGTGCCTTGGTGAATATGTCCGCCACCTGCTCATCTGTCCGAATGTACTCCAACCGAATGGTTCCTCTCTGATCACAATCTCTGAGGAAGTGATACCGGATGTCAATGTGTTTGCTCCTGTCATGGAACACTGGATTCTCACAAAGGTTAATGCCACTCTGATTGTCACAGTGAACTATAGTAGTCTCCAACTCACTCTCAAATAACCCTGAGAGCAACTTCCTCAGCCACATCCCCTCAATTGCTGCCATACTAGCTGCCATGTACTCAGCCTCTGCCAAACTTAATGCAACCGACTTCTGCTTCCTGTTGAACCAAGAGACAACCCCTGACCCAATGCTGAAGCAGCAACCTGAAGTGCTCTTCTGATCTTCTACACATCCTGCCCAGTCAGCATCTGTGAAGCCTGCTAACTGTATACTCCCACTGCACTCGTAAACCAATCCATACTCCATTGTGCCTCTAATATAGCGAAGTATGTGCTTCGCAGCTGTCCAATGCACTCTTCAAGGGTTCACCGTGAACTGACTCAAAGAGTTAACTGCAAAGCTAATGGTTGGTCTAGTGTTGACCAGATATATAAGTGATCCGATAAGCTGACGATACAATGTAGGATCAAACTCCTTTGATCCTGATACATCAATCTTCCTCCAGTTGGTAACTAGAGGCGTGAACATAGGCCTACAGTCCTCCATCCTGAATCTCCTCAAGATCTCAACTGCATACTTCCCCTGACCAATGAAGAAGCACCCATCTCTCTGCCAAACCTCCAGACCTAGGAAGTAATGCATCAACCCAAGGTCTTTCATCTCAAACTCCACTGCAAGATTGGACTTGCAATCCCCGATCAGCCTCTCATCTCCTGTAAGAAAGAGATCATCCACATACAGTACCAGTATGAGAGGTACCTCACCTAACAAGAAGTAGAGGTTATGGTCTACCTCACTCCGTTGGAATCCCATCTCCCGTAGATAGTTGTCGATCCTCGAGTACCATGCTCGAGGTGCCTACTTGAGCCCGTAAAGAGCTCTATGCAACCTCCATACATGCGACTCCCTGCTCTCCACCTCAAACCCCTTTGGTTGCTTAATGTACACCTCTTCCTCTATAACTTCGTTGAGGAAAGCAGTCTTCACGTCCATCTGGTGAATGCGCCAACCCATCTCTGCTGCCAATGATAGGATAGTTCGAATAGAAGAATACCTGGCGACAGGGGCGAAGTGTTGGATTTTGTGCAACTTCGGAAGATATTATTCATTGTATTTTATTGTACTTGATTGTACCTCCTAAGGGAAATGAACTTGATGTAATCACTTATGTAAACACATGAAAGAATCAATGTAAACCTTGGGGTGCAAAGAAGCAAAAGAAAATATTAAAAATTAAATTATTAATTGCCCCCGGGTGAAGTCGACCCAGTTAGGGATTTTTCATGTTCGCACTTGTATAAATAAGAGGTAAAGTGCACCTCATTATCTCATTCACTCACTTCACAATTGCGCATCACTTAGGAGAGAGAGAAGTTCGCACAAGCTGGAGAAGGAAGCTATTTTGGGGTTTCTACTTGTGGAAAGCATTTTCACATTTTCTCTTTTATCTTTGTACTATGATCTCGGGATTATCATCTCTATACGAAGGTTGTTGGGTTTTCTCCCGTTTGGATTTCCCAGGATAAACTCTGTGTTGTTGTTTTGTGCTTTGTCTTTCTTCTAGTGATCTTGGTTGTGCATTTATATTATTATGCTATGAATGTATGAATTCTAACACAAAGGTTTCCTCATAGTCAATACCTTCCTTTTGTGAATACCCCTTTGCCACGAAGCGTGCTTTGTACTTCTCCACACTTCCGTCTGTTGCATGCTTTACCTTGTAGATCCACTTGGATCCCACCACCTTTTTACCTTCTGGCCTCGGCACAACCTCCCATACCTGGTTCTTCATGATTGAGTCATACTCCTCAACCATGGCTTGTTGCCACACATCATGTTGTGCAGCCTCCTCAAAACTGGAAGGCTCAGAGTCAATCAATTCCGTCATCAGTGCCATATAGCTAAGTCTATCTGGTGGATTGCTCCACCTCATGGAGCTCTGTGTAAGACTCACCTGCCTAGAATCTTGAACTGTGGACCTGTACCACCAAGGCCGTGGCCTAGTGTCTACCTGTTGCGGCTGCTGGATATTCTCCTCCTGCTGCTGCTCATCCTCCACATCAATGATAGGAGGATCCTGTCCAACTGACTCCCTCTGACTACCAAAACTTGTGCCATGTGTCTGTACCTGTAGCTCCTCCACCTTGACTCCCAAGTCCTCTGCTGGTTAATCATGTGCTGGTAAGTCCATAGATCTTCTTAAGGCTCTGTCCTCATCAAACTGACATCCCTACTCACAATGATCCTTTTGCGAGACGGGACATAAACTCTATATGCATTAGAAGTCTCACTATAACCAACTAGAAGCCCCTTCTCACCAGAAGGGTCCAGCTTCTTCCTAGCGTCAGCATGAATGTGACAATAGCAGATACTCTCAAATATGCGTAAATGACTCACATCTGGTCTAGTACCTGCGAATACCTCCTTAGGTGTCTTCCTCCCCAAAGTTGAGTGAGGACACTTGTTCTGGACATATACTGCAGTCTAAAATGCGTTGGCCCATATGAATAGTGATAATCCCTGATCAAATAACATGGCCTTGGCTGCACTCACCAGTGTCCTGTTCTTCCTCTCCGCCACTCCATTCTGTTGTGGGGTGTGAGGAACAGTGTGTTCCTTCTTGATCCCCTCTGATGCACAGTACTCCAACAACTCTTTGTTGGTGTCCTCACCCCCGTTGTCAGTCCTCAATATCTGAATCCTTCTCCCTGTCTGGTTTTCTACGAATCTTAAACTCTCGGAAACACTCGAAGACCTCTGACTTGGCCTTCAGGAAATAGATCCAGGTCTTCCTGGAATAGTTATCAATGAATGTGAGGCAATAACTGTAACCACTGAAAGAATGGACGCTCATCGATCCGCATACATTTGAATGCACTAAGTCCAAGGCCCCCTCAGACTTGTGCTCACTATGTGGGAAAGGTCTCATGATGTTCTCCCCCAACGCACAACCCTTGCAGTGGTTGTGCTTCTCCTCCTGTACTGAAAGAACTCCAATAATTGCATGTCTTAGATGCCTCAATGCTCCATGATGTAAGTGTGCCATCCTCCTATGCCATAATTCACAATCACTACTGTTGCTATTGACCAGAGCCTTTGTAGGCTCAAACTGTAGTCTGTAAACCTTCCCGCTCCGGACCCCAATCATCCGATCCAATCTCTGATCTGACCCATGTGGCCTGATATATACTTTCCTATCCCGGAAAGTCACTAGAAAACTCTTGTCTTCCAGTGTGGAAATAGATATGAGATTCTTCATCATTCCTGGAACATATAAAAAATCAGTGAAGCTGATGGGCTTGCCAGACTCCCTCTGAAACGAAACAGTACCAACAACCTGCGCCTGATACCACGCATCATCTCCCAACTCAATGTGGAGATTTACTCCACCCTCCTGTAAGCTCTTGAAGAACGATCTATGTCCTATCATATGACAAGATGCACCGCTGTCCACACACCAGATGTTGTTGTTGATGGAGCTTGCCATGCAAGCTATCAAACAAAAGTCCTCATCAAAACTCTTGTTGAAGTCATCCACCTCTGCTGAACCTGCCATCTGTGTGTTGTTCTTCTTCTTTCTATCTAGGCACTGGGAAGCAAAGTGTCCATGCTTGTGGCATATGAAGCACTTGACCTTTGACATGTCAATGTTCTTCTTACCACCCTTCTCCTTCTTTGACTTCCCCTTTCCTTTGCTTGTTAGGGCTAGAGCCTCTTCATCCACGATCTGTGGGGCACCGTTGGATGAACCTGAACCTTGACCCATATGGGTCTCTTCCTGCACAAAGTCATCCCACAATCTCCACCAGTCAAGGAGCTTCTCCCTAGCCACCACTCCTTTAACAAAGACCTCCCATGGCTTAGAAAATCCATTGAGAGCTATCTGAACTAGCTCCTCATCCTCAGTCTTAGAGCCTACTACTCCAAGCTCATCTCTGATCTGTGTGAGCCTTGTGAGGTAAGGAACCACTCCTTCACCCTTGGCCATCCTGGTACTACATAATCTCTCCTGCAGCACCATCTTTCAGTTTTCGTTCTTGCTTTGGTAAAGACTTTCCAAAGCCTTCCACATCTCTAATGCGGTCTTCTTTCCGGAAAGATGAGGGACTATGTGGTCCTTCACCCCATCCAAGATGATCAACATAGCTACGGAATCTATCTTCTTCCACTTTGCCAACTCTATCGGATCTGTGGGAGCAACCTTCTGGTCGTCAATGTGCTCCTCAGCATCACTAACATCCAGGATCTTGGTGATCCTCTCTTTCCAAGTAGGAAAGTTCTGAGCCCCCTGGAGTCTATCCTCAACTCTCAATTATACGTACTACGGCCATAATGAAGTGTACCTGTAAACCCTAGGATAGATATGCCCCTGATCTATCCAACCAACTGCTGCTTTCTCTCAGATCTGCTCAGAAGAGCTCTGATACCATGTAAATTTCCTTAAAATCCAAACTTGAGTTAAAGTATGCCAGATTATTTTAATTAAGCCAATTACTACTTTTAACCACAAATGGATTTCTTCACTATGTAGCGGAAAAAAAACACTGAGAGAAATATAACATCAATCACATCAATGAGAACACAAATCTTTTTGGGTATAAACCCTCGGATAAAACCCAAGATGGGAAAACCGGTGCAGCAGTCTGAGAAGAAATTTTATTATGAAGATATAGAACAAATACAATCCAGAAAATCGATTTACCCAACCTGGCAAAATCGAACCTCTACGAATCACTGAGAACACCCCACAAATCTGTACGGCCCTCTGTGTCAGCTGTACGGAATCCGTACGGCCTTCCGTGTCAGCAGTACGAACGGATACGTACGGCCCTGCTCACATGTGTGAACTGTTGTACGGCCGAGCTACAGATCTGTACAGCCTTCTCCCTCAGCAAATCTGTACGGCCCTCTCTCTGCCTAGTCACTCTGTCAATCCTCCGAATGAAAGCTCCTCCGTCTTCTCTGCAAAACTTCTCTTCAAACTTCTCTTTCTCACTCTCCGGCTGAAAGCTATGAGTAAGAAATCTCTATGTATCTCTATGTGTCCTCTCCACCAAATCAATCCTCCTTTTAACTCAATGACCAAGCGAAAACCCTAACATCTCACTATGGATCAATGGATGAGATCCTTCAATGAGATCAATGGCCAAGATTAGATTAGCCATTACTTAAATTATTTTCACTTGAACTTTATAAAAGTGACTCCATTAAGTCAATTAATAATTAGATCACCTAATGCACTTTTCCTAAGTCTAAACTTTGGAAAATTACATTAATACATTTGGCTTCTTGTTTTATGTCTTCTAGCATGCAAGGACACATGCAATGATAGAAGACCTTCCTTGTTGCCACTTTCTAACAAGGATGTTACCACATCAACCCAGGGGAATTGCACCGCAAAGCCAGCTTCTGGATAGGGAAAGCTTTTGGTGTGGGTAATGCTTCGTAACCACCATTGTCTAACAATTGTCATCCATGTGGAATTATTCACAGCACACACCCATGGCAAGGAAAGAGATTATCAATGTGGAACAACATCCTCTCAGAGGGATATGTCGGTGTAGTAAGATAACTCATAATGCAGACCCATCACATAGATAACCACCACAAACCAAAGTGGGTTCACAAGTCATGACACCAAAATATTCAATGATGTTAGTACTAGAGTGAGGGAGGATACTGTCACATCAACCAAAGGATTAGCACCTTGTCACCGCATATGATGGATGAGGATCAGTACCATGTTTGAAGACCACATTCATCAGGCTACATTATAGAGGATTTTGGCTTTATAACCATTAGTTCCAGGTTTTGATGTCTATTCTCTCATTGAGCATCATCTTTTAAGGCATCAGCACATACTTTGAGGCATGATGTCATAGGTGGTTTGCCGTCACCCTTTGGGAGCCTTCATCTACACAGTTTCATGCGTATTTGAACGCTTGAGGGGACATCTCACATCTCCCTAGGCACAATTGACATGTGGAGGCATGCCACATCACATGGATTTTGGTGTTTGTGTGGTAGCCATAGGACATATGAGGAGAGGACTGAGGAGCCTCCTTTGACCGTCGTTCATTCACACTTGGAGGGGCCTCCTTTGACCATCGTTCATTCACACTTGGAGGGGCCTCCTTTGACCACGCCCATGCTTATCTTGAGGAGCGCTTTGCATATAGGTAGCTGATTTGACACTAGCTTGTATTCACACATGTTGTAGCCCACATTTGGAAAGGAACGCCCATCAACTAAGGGTTCCAAGGGTTGTTTGGCACATATTTTGAGGGTTTACACACATGTTTTGAGGTGCACCCCACCTATGTTGCACATATTCCAAGAGCGCTCTACTTTTGGCACATTGTATTAAGGTGGTTTGATGATTTTGGCACGTGGATTCAGATTGTGGCACATGGTTTTGGTTTTCTAGGCCTATTATGGAGGAGGGCTCCATCTTTTATGCACGGTTACCTAGAGCACTCCACCTTCAATGCCTTGTTTGGAGGATATAAAGTGGCTATGCACGTGGACGTTTGCTCTTTCCACACTTCTTGAGGCACCTACCTTGAGGAGGTTGTTATAATAACCAAGGGGCCATTACTGGACATCTATCTATGAGATCCATCCTTTGGGGAAGTTTGTTGCTTCAATGGAGAGAACACCATAGCTCATTATATTATTTTAGGCACCTTGTTGACATTTCTTGATGACCTCCTATCTAAGTGGAGAACTCCCTTGAGATGGGCATCTAGGCACATGTTGTGAGGCCTTCTTGATAAGCACCCTTATGGAGGAGGATACACATGGCACTATTAGCTGTTTTGCATGGTCAAACAAGCACATTCTAGGGAGGTGTCTTGCTTGAGGAGAGGACAAGTGGCACCCCCACTTATTTGTCCTTTTATTTTATTATGTAACTTTGACTTGTTTGTCTTCTTATTTGTCCTTTTATTTTATTATTTGTATTCCTCCTAGGAGAGATCATGGATCTAGAACCTATTTAAAACTTTAATATTATTTTATTTTTTAGGGTTTTAAACAGTGTTCCACGAGGACTCGTCGCCCCAGGGTCGTGGATGCATCCCCCTTGCTCCCTGTGCCCCGGGGACTTGGGGACTCCTGGCGAAACATTTCCCAACGTCTCCAAAATCAGGGAACTCTCGGAAACGCACAAGGGAGCGCATTCCCCTATTCTGCAGCGCTCCGGTGAAGGGGGGCTCCCACACGCTCCATCGCGAAACTAGGAGGCTCCTAGATGCTCCCCCATTATTTTCCCAATTTTCGTTTAAAAATACGAGATTTTAATTTTAATTGTTGTTTGTCTCTATTTCAGACTTAGTCTTTAGCAATTTACTACTTTAGCATGCAATATCACTGATTCATTTTTTCAATTAGAATGACTGAAATTAGAAATATGAATATCAAGATTCAAATGACAAATTTGAAAACGATCATGATGAATTGTGTAACGTGTTTGTATTATTAATTTGTTAAATTCTGGTTTACATTGCACAATGATGAATTTAGTATTTAGTATTTACTTTTAGTGATTTACATGGAATGAATCATTGAATTGTTATTGCTGGGATTTAATAATTTAAAATATTAATTTTTATATTTTTTATAATTTTTATTATGACCTGGACGTCCCCCCGTCCCCCTTGGATTTTGCTAAAATTTGGGGGTGGTCTCCACACGTCTCCAATGTGTGTTTCCCCGCTCCCGCATCTCGGAAACTTGGGGGAACATTGGTTTTAAACTAAATATATAAAGAGAAGCTCCCTCATTGTATCAGTGGTTGAAAGTTTGTGGAAAGAATACTAAGATATGATTGAAGATCTTTTGGAAGGCAAAGAAATTCAAGGGGTTCGTCTTATTATGTGAGGCATATTTTCATCTTCAAATTGCTGAATATTATTGCTGGAAATAGCTTGGAAAATAGGTTGTAAGGACTTCTTAAGACAGGCAATTTTACTCCATTAAAAGAGCTTAGGTTGTGGTTTTTCACCCTTGTGTTCTTTCCTGTTTGTTGAGGTATTATGTAGCTTCGGAAGATATTCTTATTGTATTTGTCTTATATTGATCATGTAAAAACCCTAAAAGAACAATGTTATATTGTACTTGTAAAATATGTGATGTCGGCTCAAGAAGATTCCAGAAGAAATAATAAATAAACAATATTATGTTGCTCCCTAGACAATTCAGCCCAGTCAAGTAGACAAGTTGGCCCAACAGTGAAAAAGGTCACACATAACAAGTATAAATAAGGTGTGGCCCTCCTCATTTGTATATCGAGCAAGTGAAGCAAGATCTGCTCTATAAGTACGCAAGAGAGAGTCGCTGCAGCTGGAGGAAGACTTATATTTCAGGTTCTATCTTATCTTGTCTTTGCATCTTCTATTCTTGGGGCATCTTTGTATGAGAGAGCTTTAGCTCTTCATTGTCTTGACATTGTACTTTGTTGACGAATCTATACTGAAGAAGTTCTGCTGGGTTTTTTCCGTGAAAGGGTTTTCCCGGGATAAATCTTTGTGTCTATTGTTGAATGTATTTCTTTCAGTGATCCTTATGCATGCAATTATTATGATGTGATATGTTAAATTAAACGAAAGTCTAACATAATTGCTCTTAAGTAAAATTTTAACACTGTTTTACTGCTGAAAGTATGAATTTACACTGTACACCCATCATATTCGTAAAAGGTTGTGGCCGGTTTATGGTTCATAGTCAAACAAACCCTTATAGTCATCCTTGGTTTTATGAAGAGCACCTTTAGAAGGGCCCACCAAGTAAATTTATGCAATATAAAACAGCAAACATAGGCTGATTTCAGCATGTTATTACAGCATTATCTTGCCTTGTCCATTCATAAAATCAATCCCTTAGGATCAACCTCTTGACTCCATTGACCCTGACTTGTAAAGGCACTAGTCCCTATTTCAACCACCTTAAAAATATAAACTTAAATCACTTCATTTGCTGTTCTACTAAGTCTGAAATCTATCCTAAACAATTTTCATAAATTAAATTGAGAAACCCTAGGGATACCCCCCTTGTGCCAGAGGAGAACCGGCCTAAAGAAAGAGAAGGAGCAATTATGGTGACATTAGATTGCCCTTCTTAGTTCCTCTAAGGTTGCACCTGTTAATTGGTCTTTATAACTTAAGTGCAACTTTGGTGGTCTACCATGCCTCGCCCTTTGATCTTTTACCACCTTATTCTCTATCATTTGTATCCCTTCTGTCTCGCTGCCATTTTTTATGTGCTTGCACCAGTCTGACATCTCAAATGGCATTTTTAAACCTCCAATCCCTGGATTCAGCTTAAGAGATGAAACCCCAAAAAGAACAATGTGGAAGGGAAACCTGTCATCTAATCTATTCTCATTAAAAATATCATAATTTTAGAATAAGAGCAGACAAAACGATTCAGTTGAGGAGGGAAGCAAAAAGGAAAATCAAGGAAACATAGAGTAGGTGCAAGAAAAATGAGAAATAGAAGAAAATACCAAGAATCCAAATACTTATAAATCGCCAGCAAAGACTACAGATGATGAATTGTTATCTTTATGTGCTAAAGTTAACATTCCAAAGAATCACCCTCTACTCTAAAACCAAACACAGTAGATCAGGATAACAGAGATCCCAAGGGCATGGAGGACCATCTCTGGCCCTATCAATAAGCCAACAAAAGTTCCATCTCAGTATCAACGACTCTGAAGGTAGATAATGCAAAAAAATAAGAACACCAAGGAGTGATATAGAAACAAAGAAGATGCAACCGGCCTCAAAAGATCATGATGTTGCAGGTCATCATAAGCAGTTGGAGGATTGTGAAGGTTTCACTCAAAACCTGGACAATACCTCCAACTGTAAAAATTGACCTTCAATGAAAGCAATCTCCTGGAACATAAGGGGCTTAAACCTGAAAGGCAAGAGAAGAACCTTAAAAGGAAGGCTTCAAATAGAGAAACCCAAAATATTAATTCAAGGAATAAAAATATCAACATAATGAACAGAGGGCCACCAAAGAGAATGATCATTGGAATTAAGTTAATTAACTATAAGCCTTGGCCTTTCCAGTTTAGGAAAGTCTTCACAGCCTCCAAGGCCTTCCAAATGATTCATGCAGCAAAGTACACATTATGGCCAGGGTAACAATGAGAGTTTGCAAATTTAGGCCTGACCATGATTTCATGCCCAGGGAAGCTCCTTGATGTATGCGCTGCTGCTTTCACAGATCACACAAGGCACCCATAAGCCTTAGTCTGTAGGGGTGCAGAAAAGATTCCACTCTCCATATTTGCCCAGAGGACGCTGATATGCACTAGCTGAGTGAACCCAAACAGAAGAATAATAAACATGGGGTAGCATAAACAGGTCAGCATGCAATGCAACCCACTTCGAATTTAGAGGCAATTGGTGATACATCCATCATATTGGGAACCTCGAGTGAGGGAATGAAGCATGCCCAACACCATAACCCCCATGCCACTAAAGACAAACATGGCCAAGCAAACACTTGACATTTGCTATGATGCTATCATATCCATGCAGCTAAATTTAACACATGGCAATGGCTCATTATTTTATGGCACCACACAACTCGCAATGCCCATCATCAGTTATATTTCATCACTTATATTGATACGAAGAAAACTTGAGAATAATAATGAAGGTTGTTGACCCCTGAATGTAATGATGTAAGGTATTATTACCCAGATGCAGCCAATATATAATTAGTACCGTCGTTGACCCCAAAAGGCAGTAACCAACTGAGGTATTAGACGTCGATACGGCCAAATATATTTACTATTTAGTATTTAGTCACATTGTTGAACCCCAAAGGTGTTAAACCCATTGTAAGGCATTATACCCCAGTGCAGTGTAATCAATAGGAAGAAGTCAATATCAGTATGGAGATAGAACTAGTACAAGCTTATGCTTGATAATTCTAAGTTCAGAAAAATAATGTAAGGTTGTTGACCACAGCAGTGATAACACGTTGTAAGCCATTGTTACCCAAATGGACACAATATATATTTAGTATTGGTGATGACTCCCAAAGCTTGTACCCAACTATGAGGTATTATATGTTGTGTACCTAACCCCAACATCCATGTTAGGTATCAAGATTTATGACATGCACCATTTTGATTATAAGCTCATGATTTTGTAATAGTGTTAAATTTGTAAAAAAGCCACTTTGTTATAGTAAGGGCCTAGGCCCTAATGACTTATTTAGTGACTTCGGCCTTTAATTAAGGCTTTATTAGGGTTTTTGCTGCTATATGAACACAAATAGTAGTTTTTCCCTCTTATTCTCTATCATTTTATCAATACAAATCAACTAGTTAATGTTTTTTCTTCCTCCATTAATAGGATTTGCAAGTGCAATCCACACATGGGTGTGCAGGTGCCCCCACAATTTCTTCCTTATTTTCTATTATTATTGTTCATTTTCCATTTTTGTTACAATAATGGCCCCATTTGGTTATAGGGCCATTGCAAGTCGGTATCAAAGCTTCTTGGATTTTCAATATTGTCGTGTTTCATTCTCAATTTTATTTTATCTTTTAACAAAGAAAAGTAAAGGAAAACAAAAATGTCAAGGACTAGATCCCAAGCTTATGTGACTAAGGAAGAACTAGACGAAGCTTTCAAGTTTCATGGAGCTCACAAATAAAATGAGGATGATGCAAGAAAGGGAACCACAAAACCTAAAGCTTCATACTGCAAGAGGAGCTAAACCCTTGAGGAATGAAGGGTAACACCCGTCCAAGGTCGCAACTACTACCACAAAACTCTCATAAACCCACTTAAACTCTCAGAAACTGTGGTAGTGAAGTGGAAGTGCATACCCAGTTAAGCAAGGTTAAGCCCACATTCAAGGTGCATCACATGTATGACCAAGAGGATAAGTTGAATGTGGCACTCCAACATCTAAATGGGGCAACTCATACATGGGGAGAAATATAGGTTGCTAAAAACCCTAAAGGATATTTTAATGATTTTGCAAATGCATTAACTCAAAAAAAGGATCAAAATTGGAATGAGCCTTATGAAGTTCAACTCATGCATTTTTTCCAATGGGACATGCATATTGAATATTTTACAAAAACGTTCCAAGTTTTCAAGTCCAAGGCCAACCCTCCTGCAGATCAAGTGCAAGACATTTATATTTCTTATCTATAGTTAGAGCTCTAGACTTCGGTAAAAATGTCTGTACCCAGTGCTTATGAAAAAGGCTAAATCCATTGTTATAGCTAGAAGAGTTGCAAGTCATACTGAGGATACTAAGGGAAACATACTTGGTTCTATCAAAAGGAGCTATACCTATGATAGAAGGACCGAGGAAGAGATCAAGTTTGAGTCTCCCATGTTAAATACCCTACTTGTCAGCCCAACCAAGACCCCAACCTTCCCACTTCAAATCCCTATCATAAATGCCATAAAACCTAGTTAAGGTTCATGTATGTAATGCCTAGAGACTTTTACAATCGAAGGCCTACTCCAATCTAAGTTTGATTATGAACCCCTACTCCAATCTAAGTTTGAATATGAACCCACTGAGGATACTCTTCCTAAAGAACACGATAATGACTCCATTCCGCAAGACCAAATCCCTCAACCCTTAGAAACAAGACAAGCCTAGGTCTCTCCCTTGCTACAATGATTGGGTTGGGTCAACATGATACCTTCAAGTTTTATGCCCATATTATAAAACAGAGGGTCCTTGTTATGGTTGACCTTGGAAAGACATTAAACATTCTTGATAACAAACAAATTAACATTTGGGCCTCCATCTAAATACTTCTAAACACTTCCTCATTACCATACTAAGCCATCAACATAACCAACGTTACGATGCGGTGCAAAAGGTAGAACTTTCTATGGAGGACTATAGCCTCAAAGATGACTTTTACATCACAGATGTTGGACAAATAGATGTTGTTTTGGGTATTCAATAGTTTATTTCCATAGGCACCTAGTCCAATAACAACAAAGAGAATCTCTTCTCTTTCCACCAAGATGGTCGTGAGGTGACTCTCAAAAGACTTGAACCTAATGAATAAGGGTCACTTTTGTTAATTTCCAGTGCAGCTGCGAGACCCATTCTCAGAGAGAATGGTACCCTAGTCAGTTAACTAGGGTTCTTGGTTATGTTAACCAGGAAGAGTAGAGATTAAGACCCTAGAAGGTACCCTACGGCCCCCAGCTGTCTCTTGGGGTTCTTGGTCGGGGACCAAGCAGGTTGATGCCATTGCAAAGTACCTAGCATGTGGCTAGGGCCCATATTTGTCTCTAGGGTATTCTGGTATGGGACCAAACAGTTTCTTGGTCGAGGACCAAGCAGATCCTGCAGGTTGAGACAAAGACATCCTGGTCTAGGACCAAGCAGATTCTTGGTCAAGGACCAAGTAGGTCTTGCAGGTGGTTGATCAACATTCAGTCTAGAACTGAAAGCTCAACCTAGGGCTGAGAGCCATTCTTTACGAATGGAGGCACTTGGTCAGTTACCAAGATCTTGACTTCGGTCAACCTTCAACCTGTGGTTGAAGAATCTGGTCAAAGACCAGGTGGTTGATCAACTTGACTCAGTCTAGGACTGAAGCTCAGCTTTGAGCTGAGAACCATTCCTTGAGAATGGAGGTTCTTGGTCAGTTACCAAGATGATGATGTGTGATGTCCTCTTCTCCTAGGTCTTCGAGATGGTTGAGTTAAGATGGTCTTCTCAAGGGACTGGGCACCCCTTGATGGAGCCACTAACATTTGACCTCAGGAGCAGTCTAGAGGACCACATGATCACATCATCCAATGTGGACCCTTCCTTATACAGTGATGATGAACTTTCAGGTTATATGGAACATTTGTACATTTGAGAGAGAGATGATTGGTTGTGCCCCACCTTGATTGACTTTCAGTCCTTACACCTTGTTTATTATTTGTCTTGTGGTACCTTGTGGTTAATAGGGTCAATTACCCACTTTGAGTTATCTTTTGATTTTTACCACTTTTGATGTTTTTGGTCTTATGGGTACTATGGTTGTTTGACCATGTTTAAGGTATACCCTTGGTCCTAGGGGTTATGGGTCATGTACCCACACCTATGTTATTTTTGGGTCATGTATTAGTCCTAGTACCCTACTTACGATTTATGTTACTAAATATGACTCTTTTAGTTTATATTTTTTATTTTTTATTTTATTTTATTTTTACTTCTTAGTTTTTAGTTTTTTTATTTTCTTTTTTTTCTTTTTTCTTTTTATTTGGTACCTTCCTAATTTAATGGGACCCTAACTTGTGTAAAGGTTTATTTTATTTTTGACCCTTCTAGAAGTCTTTAAGAACCTATAAATTAAAGTCTAATTTCCTCTTTTTAAAAAAATATTATTACTTCACATCTCAGATCTGATTTCGGGCACAGTTCTAGAGTTGATGTCAAAGGCTTAAGGAGATTATCTATTGCTACTGAAGCATGTTGCTCCTTTGATGACTGATCTGTGACTGTCTTGATCTGTTCTAGCAGCCTGTGGGTTGCTTGTGAAAAGGCCGCATACTCTAGTGATTATTCTTTGTTGTTTTGTGAACTGTTTTGAAAGCCAGTTGCTCTTGAGATCTAATTTGTGGACTGTCCTTTCTCTTTTGTGGTGGTTGCAGCCTTAGGGCTACCTGCTGGCACCTTCTTGTAAACTGCTTGGACTGGTAATTGAGGCCGCAGCCTGTTAGGGCAATCTTGGACTAAGTCGTGGTTCGATAGTGGGTTTCCCATTGAGGTCGTAGCTGTTAGAAGGTCACATTCCCAATCTGCCTGCTATCCTTTGTTATGGGCTACCAGTTTTTTTTTTTGGTGAGATCGTTGCTACCTAAACCTATGTTATGAGCTGCCAGGAGGTCTGTAACCCTTATAATTTGACCTAGGGCAGATCCTTTGTGTTGAGCCTTATTGATGTTCAGATCTATGTCCTGAGATTTGTTTTGGTTCAGATCTATATGCTGAGAATTTTTGGGGGGCCAGATCTATCTACTGAGATGTATCTGTGGTCTAAACTTTGTGCTAAGTTCTTGTCTATGTGGTGATGAGACTTATTGAGTTCTGATCTATCATGTTGAGTCTTGATTGAGACTGTCACTGTGATTGACTTTCATTATTGTTGTCTACAACCTTTCATCTCTCTCTCAGGTTTGTACTTACCCTCTAGTAAGGGTCGGCTTATTCTGAAAGTATAATTTTCTGAGTATAAAACAGGAAGGGTCTCACGCTTCGGTAAGTACCCTAAACTTGTCTTCTTTATTTTTTTGTCAATAAGCACTGTGTATGTTTTTCTATTGTTAAAGATTACATGTTACTGAAGATTACTTTAACGCGGTGACCATCTGGTAGTGTTAAAGGTGAAAAGTTGAAAGAGATGAAAATTATGTTTTACTAGAGCTACTATTGTACTATTTCATTTTTTGGTACTAGTTGTTAAATGTTAAAAGTGATTTTGCATTAAAGTATATTGATTGTTTATTTTCTGCATTAAACTCTAACTCTACCAAAAATTAACATGGTATCAGAGCTTAAGTCTTGTAGCTAACTCTGTTTTTGCAGGCTAACAGAATCTACATAGATCCTAAGGTAAGGGTTTGTGTCCTAATCAATTTGACTACAGGTTTACAAGTGTTCTTGGCAAGTTGATTGAGATGGCTTCTAACTCATTGAAAGCAGAAGATAGGCTTGAAGAAGCCTCAAACTTTAATGCATGGAAGGCTAGGGTCTTGAATATTTTGGAAGAGAGTGACTTGGATGAATTGGTCACTAGGGTTGTGGAAGAGCCCACAACAGCTCAAGGAAGAGCAACATTTAAAAATAAACAAGCTAAATCAAAGAGGGTCATCTTTGACTCAATTAAAGATAATTTGATGCCTGTAATAGCTCCTCTAAGGACAGCTAAAGAATGCTTTGATGCCTTAGCAAATCTCTATGAGAAGAAGGCACCTACTCGGAAGAGAGTCTTGAAGATGCAACTTCGTTCGTTGAAGATGGAGGAGAAGGAATCAGTTGCCTCCTTCTTCTCAAAGATTGCTCAAATAAAAGATCAACTCATGGGAATTGGAGTTGAAGTAGATGACGATGATCTTGTGCAAACAGCAATAGATGGTCTTCCTACATCTTGGGAGACATTTCTTTCAGTAGTGAATGGAAGAGAAATACAACCAAGCTTTGATAGGTTGTGGCATGATTGCTTAGAAGAGGAAGGTAGAATTCAGAGTAGATTTGGGCCTCCCACTGAAAAGAATCATGCTCTTGCTGCCAAGACAAAGAAAAGAAGAACCTTCCCTCAGCACCAGAACAAAGGTAAGGGACCTCAAGGTAAAAACTTTCATAAGTCAAAAGTAAGATGTTTTAAATGTAGCAAGCTTGGTCATTATGCAAACGATTGTAGAAATCCTCCTAACAGGAATTGGCATAAAGGGAAGCATCATGCTTCAACTGCTACAGAAAAAGAAGAGCCTCAACAAAAGAAATCTAAAGCTGAGACCAAAGAAAAAGATCAAAGAGAGTTCTTGATTTCAGCACTCTCAGGATCCATCTCCAACTCATCAAACTCATGGTGGATTGACAGTGGGACCACCAAACATATGACTGGATACAAAAGGGCTCTTGTAGGTTAAAAGGCCAAGAAGTTTAATGAGAAAGTGGAGATGGGAAATAGAAGTACCTTTGAAATCAAAGGAATTGGTTCAATTGCCTTAAAGCTTGATTCAGGTACATTAATTCATGTTGAGGAAATTTTATATGTACCTGGTTTAAAGAAGAATGTTCTTTCAGTGGCAATTTTAGAAGAGAAGGTTTTCTCTATAGCCTTCTCAGAAGGAAAGGTACTAGTATGGACTAAAGGTGGAAATATGAGCTCAGCTATTGAGATTGGTGTCTGTGAGGGGGACCTTTATAAGGTCTCAGGACATGTTGTTAAACCCCCTAATGAATAACCCATGTCAAGTTTCAGAGATCAAGAGGGAGTCTTTCAATAACTCAGATATGGAAGCCTTTGAGACTTCTCATTCAGAGAAGTAGAGGGAGAAGGCCAAGAAGCCTTCAGTTGATCTCATTGAGGAACGTATTGAGAGGTTCCAAGAATGCTCCAGTGGGAGCTATATCACTGATTCGGGATCAGCCACTGATAGAGAGGCAGCCAAACTTCAGGTTTGGAAAGATACTATGACAGAGAGTATCCAACTAATAATGGATAATGATATGTGGAAAGTGATTCTCAAACATCAAGGGAAATCAGTTGTAACTTCCAAGTGGATATATAAGATCAAGGTATTTACTGACATTCAGAGCTCTTTGAAGCTCTCAGAAAATCCTGTATTCTATGACAGGTTGTTTCACCATGACAAGGACATGGTGCAGTTATCAGATGTGTTGACTAAGCCTCTGTCTTCGACAAGCTTAGTCTTGCTGAGAGGGAGTGTTAATTTTTAGTGCAGCTGCAAGACCCATTCTCAGAGAGAATGGTAACCTAGTCAGTTAACTAGGGTTCCTGGTTATGTTAACCAGGCAGAGTAGAGAGTAGGACCCTAGAAGGTACCCTTGGGCCCCCAGCTGTCTCCTGGGGTTCTTGGTCGGGGATCAAGCAGGTTGATGCCATGGAAAAGTCCCTAGCATGTGGCTAGGGCCCCTATTTGTCTCTAGGGTATTTTGGTCTGGGACCAGACAGTTTCTTGGTCGAGGACCAAGCAGATCCTACAGGTTGAGACAAAGACATCCTGGTCTAGGACCAGGCAGATTTTTGGTCAAAGACCAACTAGGTCTTGTAGGTGGTTGATCAACATTCAGTCTAGGACTAAAAGCTCATCCTAGGGCTGAGAGCCATTATTTATGAATGGAGGCACTTGGTTAGTTACCAAGATGTTGACTTCAGTCAACCTTCAGCCTGTGGTTGAAGAACCTGGTCAAAGACCAGGTGGTTGATCAACTTGACTCAGTCTAGGACTGAAGCTCAGCTTTGAGCTGAGAGTCGTTCCTTGAGAATGGAGGTTCTTGGTCAATTACCAAGATGATGATGTGTGATGTCCTCTTCTCCTAGGTATTCGAGATGGTTGAGTTAGATGGTCTTCTCAAGGGACTGGCCACCCCTTGATGGAGCGACTAACATTTGACCTCAGGAGCAGTCTAGAGGACCACATGATCACATCTTTCAATGTGGACCCTTCCTTATACAGTGATGATGAACTTTCAAGTTATATGGAACATTTGTACATTTGAGAGAGAGATGATTGGTTGTGCCCCACCTTGATTGATTGACTTTTGGTCATTACACCTTGTTGAGTATTTGTCTTGTGGTACATTGTGGTTAATAGGGTCAATTACCCACTTTGAGTTATCTTTTGATTTTTACCACTTTTGATGTTTTTGGTCTTATGGGTACTATAGTTGTTTGACCACGTTTAAGGCCCTTGGTCCTAGAGGTTATGGGTCATGTACCCACACCTATGTTATTTTCGGGTCATTTTTTTTTTTTTTGGTACCTTCCTAATTTATTGGGACCCTAACTTGTGTAAAGGTTTATTTTATTTTTGACCCTTCTAGAATTCTTTAAGAACCTATAAATTAAAGTCTAATTTCCTCTTTTTTTTTAAATATGATTACATCACATCTCAGATCTGATTTCAGGCACAGTTCTAGAGTTGGCATCAAAGGCTTAAGGAGATTATCTACTGCTGCTGAAGCATGCTGCTGCTTTGATGACTGATCTGTGACCGTCTTGATATGTTCTAGCTGCCTGTGGGTTCCTTGTGAAAAGGCCGCATACTCTAGTGATTATTCTTTGCTGTTTTGTGAGCTGTTTTGTGAGCTGTTTTGTGAACTGTTTTGAAAGCCAGCTGCTCTTGAGATCTAATTCGTGGACTGTCCTTTCTCTTTTGTGGTGGCCGCAGCCTTAGGGCTGCCTGCTGGCACCTTCTTGTAAACTGTTTGGACTGGTAAATTGAGGCCGCAGCCTGTTAGGGCAGTCTTGGACTAAGCCGTGGTTTGATCGTGGGTTTCCCATTGAGGCCATAGCTGTTAGAAGGCGGCTGCATTCCCAATCTGCCTGCTATCCTTTGTTATTGCCTGCCAGTTGTTGTTTTTTGTGAGATCGTTGCTACCTAAACCTGTGTTATGAGCTGCCAGGAGGTCTGTAACTCTTATGATTTGACCTACTAGGGCAGATCCTTTGTGCTGAGCCTTGTTGATGTTCAGATCTATGTCCTGAGATTTGTTTTGGTTCAGATCTATATGCTGAGATTTTTTTGGGCCAAATCTATCTACTGAGATGTATCTGTGGTCTAAACTCTGTGCCGAGTTCTTGTCTATGTGGTGCTGAGACTTATTGAGTTCTGATCTATTATGTTGAGTCTTGATTGAGACTGTCACTGTGTTTTGACTGTGATTGATTTTCATTACTGTTGTCTACAACCTTTCATCTCTCTCTCAGGTTTGTACTTACCCTCTAGTAAGGGTCAGCTTATTCTGAAAGTATAATTTTCTGAGTATAAAACAGGAAGGGTCTCACGCTTCGGTAAGTATCCTAAACTTTTCTTCTTTATTTTTTTGTCAATAAGCACTGTGTATGTTGTACTACTGTTAAAGATTACATGTTACTGATAATTACTTTAACACGGTGACCATCTGGTAGTGTTAAAGGTGAAAAGTTGAAAGAGATGAAAATTATGTTTTACTAGAGCTACTGCTGTACTATTTCATTTTTTGGTACTAGTTATTAAATGTTAAAAGTGATTTTGCATTAAAGTATATTGATTGTTTATTTTTCTGCATTAAACTCTAAATCTACCAAAAATTAACAACTTTTGGTTTCAAAGCCTATTTATACTACATGTAAGCAAACCCCCCTCAATGAACTTTGATAGGTTTTAAGGTTACTCCAAAAGTGTTTTTACCTAGCTAAGGGAGCACTAGGTCTCCTAGTCCCTTGGTGATGCTTGATGAACATATGGATGATTCAATTTGAGTGGATGCTTGACCTTGGATAGAGTACTAAAATAGTGCACTTGCCCAAGAGGTCGTTATCCTATGTGGCATGATGACAAACCCATTGGGTGCACACAATGGGGGAGTCGATTGCTTGATTAGGAGAGTACCTACCCAGAAGGATTTGTGGTAGGCACTTGGAGGAGGGCACTTAACCCTAAGAGCATGGGATCATGTGACATACACCTTGGAGGTTGGAAACTTGACTTGAGGACACTTGGGTTGAGGAGCATAATTCATGGAGGCTAGTTGTGGCCCCAGATAGATGTTAAGGAGAAGCATTGGCACAGGTAACTACCTTGGCACACATGTTGAGGAGTGTTGAGCAAGAGGACATGTGGCACACGACTAGAGGAGGAGCACCTTGAATAAGGACCTTGGAGAACGAACCACCTTGGAAGACGAAGTGTTGGGCTAACAACTTGTTGGATCGTGCACCATCTTGGAGGAGGGATGTTGTGTGCAAAGGGCGTCATGCTTGGAGGGTGCACCGAGGTTGGAAACTTGACTTGAGGACACTTGGGTTGAGGAGCATAATTCATGGAGGCTAGTTGTGGCCCCAGATAGATGTTAAGGAGAAGCATTGGCACAGGTAACTACCTTGGCACACATGTTGAGGAGTGTTGAGCAAGAGGACATGTGGCACACAACTAGAGGAGGAGCATCTTGAATAAGGACCTTGGAGAACGAACCACCTTGGAAGACGAAGTGTTGGGCTAACAACTTGTTGGATCGTGCACCATCTTGGAGGAGGGATGTTGTGTGCAAAGGGCGTCATGCTTGGAGGGTGCATCGACATGGGGTTGAGTAAAACCATAGTTAAAAACATCGACGATTTCTTGTAAAAATCAAGAAAAATCACAACTTGAAGACCAACACAATATATTTCCAAGCAAAAAAACTAGAAAGATTGGCAAAAATAAAAATAACATATAAAACACATTTTTCCTAAAATTCACAATTTTTCCTCAAAAATCATACCACAACTTGCAAAAATCACCAAGCACACTTTAGATCCTCTTCAAGTGGCAATTTATTTTTTTAGTCATCTCCCTTTGCAGTAGTTTGGGATTGAGAGAGGAGTTTTGCATCATCAACAATTGATCTTCGAAGGGCCAAACAATCACTCTTTTCCATCAAGGATTTAATGTTGGAGTGGATATTGATTTCTATCTACCTACTATTTCCATATTCCCAAGTATTTATGGGCATACTCTAACAATTTTTTTCCAGATTCAATCAAGGGTTTTCAAAATTCGTGTTTCATACTTCTTATTATCGTTTTCTCACGAGTCATAGATCTTTTTATAAGGCCCTTTTTCCAAACCAACCGGCTTTGTTTTTAACCACTTGTCTGTAATATTCTTTTTTTCTTTGTTTTCGTTGCCCTAGGTTCAAAGTTGCATATTTCCTAGCCAATATGCCAAATATTTTGGACCCATTTTGGCAGTATAGTGAACCTAAAGATGGGAAAAAGTTACAAACTTACAAAGATCGGATTGTAAGTTGTGTGGGCAACCCATGATAGGAGGGATTAGCCAATTGAAATACCACCTTGCTAGAATCCCAAGGAAGGCAGTTGTTATATGTGATAAATAAACCCCATAAGTTATAAAAGTTGCCCACGAAGCTATTGATGCATAGGATAAAAAGAACAAAGATTGGACAGCTCTCGAAATTAAATTTCCCAATGGTGGAATAACTCGATCCTCAAGAGCCACAACCATAAGTTATCAACCCTGAAAGTTACCAAAGCTGCCCACGAAATTACTGATGCAAAGGATAAAAGAATGAAGATTCAACATCTCTCAAACTTGAATTTCCCAACAGTGGAATAGCTAAATCCTCAAGAGCCACAACCATATCTAATGTTGGGCGCAATGAGAGGGACTCCATGGATTCACCTTCTATGCAGGCATCATCTTTCTTTGTTCCAAGAATCGGAGATGGGCCATGTTACCGGGCAAACTAGCAGGGCCAGTGCCCAGTAAGCACATGCCAGGACTTGTGACCCAATGTCACCTCAATCACAAATATTTAACTTCTTCGGAGAGTCTTAACCTCCAAGGGGAGAGCCCTTATCTGAGTGCCTGTCGATAACCACACCAACTACCTTCCACAACTTCAGGTATAGATCAGTGCCTTATGGAGTCAAGTAGAGAATGAAGAAGACATATCAAATCACCTCCCAATTAGGTACTAGTCCAAAAAAGTGTTGTATTAAGGATTATGAGAATGCCTAGGATTAAGTGTTCTTATGTGTATATTTCAGTCTAACATAAATTGACAAGCAATATCCAAGTATTTGAGTATCCAACAGTATTTATGGTAGGAGTTAGTTAGCAAAATGTATAGTTCCAGTTAAACCAATTACCAATTATTTGTATAGGAACAGCATAAGCATATGCACTGCTAAATAATGTATATGTATAATCAACCCATCAATAAGCAGTATGCTTTGATCATAAAAATGCCACTCATTAATATTGCCAAAAAAATAGTAGTTACACCAAGCTAAACAATATGTGATATCACTCCTAATTAATGGCAGTCTTGTAGCTCTCAATTTATCCTTATATCGGTAGCAAATCAAACTATTATATCAGCCTTCAATAAAAAATTGTTTAGGTGTTCCTTTGCTAAACTTTTATGTCCTTCTGATGTCTTATATTGTGGCAGGTTTTAGGGCAGCAGAAGATGTGACAGGCTGCCTTATTTAGCAGACCTGCAAAAAGAGGAGGAAAGGGTCGGGAATTGATAGAAGGGAGGCTGTAAAGGTAGGCCAAGGAGAAAGAGAAGGGGGCCGAGGCCTGAGACAGTCCTGGAAGTGGAGGCCGAGGGGAAGAAAGGGAAGTTTAGGGCAGGCCAAGGGTAATGGAGGAAAGCCCTAGGTCTGTCAGGTGAGGCCGAAGGTCTTGGACAGGCTTGTGAGGGCTCGGCCTAGGCAGTTAGGGTAAGTGGAGGAGGCCGAGGGTTTAAGGCTAAGTTGCACGAAACGGGGGAAATGTCACCCCCCAAAATTTTGGAAACGGGGAAACGCAATATATATATATATGAGGAAGAACATTTTAAAAAATGAATGTGATATAAATCACAAATCATACATGTCAGTGAATCATTGCCTATATTGGGATCCTATTCATCGATAGCACCCTATGCCTCCCTCCTCTAGGCTCTAGCCCTTGCCTCTAACTCGAATTTCAAAGTTGATCCTCCAAGGTAGTTAACGGCTCAACACCCTACAGTTTTGATGAAACTTCATCATCCAATCGTTAAAATAAGGTAGAAAAAGCTTCCCATGCTTAATAAGTGATTTTGCTTGAGTGAAGAGTACATTTTTATTAAGGTCATGACAGAGGAGTTCAACAATCAACACCACCAACATCAAGGGACATATAGGGATTGATGTGTTTGATTAAATGCCAATTCCATACCCTCATAACATACCCTCATACATGATAGAATCTAGTGCAAACTTTGCAATCCTGAAAACTATTAAGTCTGATGAATTCTGAATGGGATCTAAAATTCTACTTTTTGCATATAAAGTCCGATGAGGTTGGAACCACTCTCAAACATCCTGAAACAATTAATGATAATGGAACCATTGTCAAACTATTGCACCATGGTGATATTTTTTTGGGAAATGCGACCTCATTGACTAAATCCGTACTAGAAATGTGTTTTCGTATGGATGAAACACGCTTGCATCTCCGAAACATGTTTCGTCCGTACGGAAACGCGTTTCCGGGCCGTACGGTACGCGTTTCGAAACGGCGAAACGCTGGAAACGGGGTTGGGGCCCACGTTTCCTACAACATAGGTTCAAGGAGAGGTTTAGGGCTGAAAGAAAGGGGTTAAGATAGAAAATTAGGTTTATTTTTAAGGTTTAGAATTTTATTGTTTTTAGGGTTTTTAATGAGTTTGTAGATTTTTTAGGGCTTTTATTGCTTAGTAAAAGAAATAAATAAAAGACCTAACTAAATACTAAAGATGAGAACTAGGGTTTTATGAATTAAATTGCAAACCTAAAAACTAGCCTAAACTTACCATGAGATGCAATAATTACACATGAAATGCAAGCAAATTTAAAAAAATTTGATAAAACAAGGGTTTGAAGGATGTAACCCTAAACCCTAGGCCTAGAGGAGAGGTGACCACCTCCCTCTTGGACTGATTTTCTCCTTGACTCTAGACTATGGCTTCCTACAACAACCTCAAGGGTTCGTTGTGGGAGCCTAATCTAGGGCAAACTTGGAGAATCAAGGCCAAAGTAGGGAAAACCTCCTCTAGGGAGCGTTTTCCACCATGCAAAATGGATAGAAGGCAAAAAAATAAGCCAAAATCAGAAAAAATGCAGCTCTATGGCCACCATTCAATCATCAAAGAAGCAACATTTACCTACCTTCACCAAGAAAGACAAAACATGACTTACTTGAGCTTCGTGTTATTCCAACAATTCCTATCATCCACCATGCATGAGTAAGACCTTAGAAAAGTATCCAAATTTTATCCACAAGCCAAATAAGAAAATCTTCCAGGAGGTGTGCATCACTCCCAAAAGCCCTAATTAGGGTAAAAGAGCAACATATCGTATTTTATCCCTTGTGTTATGATTTACAAATGAGTGAGGAAATGTTTATTTACAGCCTTCTCAACTCACTTTTACAAAATAACCAAGCCAACAAGTCAATATAATGTCAATGTAAAAATCTAACACGAAATAATATAAAATAATCTAAAAAGTGGGTAACCTGGGGTATTTTCCCTCTAGGTAATTAAAAACTACTAAAAATAGCTATAACTGAACAAATGGCTTCACTCCGAAAGATGGAGTGAGCAGGGGGGATTGTCATGCCCCATCTAACCCCAATTGTGCTGAAAAACCCTCAACGTCCCCCCTCTATTAAGCATGCAGGCCTGGTGGCTAGGATGACATCATCACTGAGAAGGCACCAAGGAGAGAAGGCGCTCTGCTAAAAAGGGGCCAGGATGGGTGCACAAGGTCACTAGAAGAGGAGGCAAGTGCCTCTTATCTGAACATTGTCACCTGTGAAGAGATCAAGCAGGGGGTCATGTGACCCAGTGACCTACCCCTAGGAGCCTCGGACACTAACCTCAAGGCTACAAGACCCAAATGAGGCAGTCAGCAATTCCACTAAGCCATAGTACTCCTAAAGGGAGAATCAAGGGGTCCGGCCATAACCAACCCTCAAAACTGTAGATAATACCCCCATCTTGGCCCTAAAGAAGAAAAAAATGGCCCTCTCCCTAGGCAGATATCTGAAAGTGAGCAGGTACTGGTACCACATAACAGGCCACAACCTTACATCCAATCAATGATTAAAAGAAAGTTGCCCACAAAATTATCGACGCAAAGGATAAAAAGAATGAACATTCAACATCTCTCAACCTTGAATTTCCCAACAATGGAATAGCTAGATCCTCAAGAGCCACAACCATATCTAACATTGGACGCAATTAGAGGGACTCCATGGGTTCACCTTCTATGCAGGCCTCATCTTTCTTTGTTCCAAGAATCGGAGATGGGCCACAACCTTACATCCAATCAATGATTAAAAGAAAGGAGAAGAAGGAAGCGAATAGGGTTGTGGGGAGGTATCTTTTCTGGAGCAATGTTCCTTTGAGCATTAAAAATACCAATCCATTCTTCCAATCAATGTTTGATGTTGTCACAATTGTTGGACTAGGGTATAAAGGCCCTACTTTCAAGGGGTTGTGAGGGCTAATCCTTCAAATGAAAAAAAAAAGATATCGATACTAGATTGGACGATCTAAGGCGATCATGGGCTACCACTATATTGGAAATGATGTCCGATGGTTGGAAGGATGGGAAGGGTAGGGCCCTCATTAATTTATTGGTACATTGTCCCAGGGGTACAATGTTTATTAAATTCGTTGATGCATCAATGCATCCAAAATATGCAACATTGTTGTGTGAATCGTTGCATGGGTTAATCCAAGAGATAGGTGTGCAATATGTTGTGCAATTGGTAATGGACAACACGACAAATTATGTGGCCATTGACAAGTTACTAACGGAGAGGCACCCCGCAATGATCTAGAATCTACGTGCTGCACATTTGTAACACCCCTAGTGCATGACAATTGTTTTGTTGACATTGGTCAAGCTTGTTTTTTATTACACACTTTGTGATGCTTGCTAGGAGATGATCTTTTGTACTCGTTATCCCCTTATTGATTACTTCTATTGATGATCAACTTATGTTGTCATTGAGACGTGTGTTTACTTAATGATTACTTCTTATGATGACACGTGATGAGTATTTACTTAGTAAAGACGTTGAGTATTTATTTTTACGTTGATGATTATATGTATCTTTGATGTACCTTCTTTTATGATACATTATAGTTCATGATGATTATGATGGTTCATGTTTCATCAATATTATTGGAAAAGGCTAACCTTTTATATTGATGAAGAGGCAAAGATCGCATCCAATGGAAAGCGGCTCATGTTCAATGAGGGTGACCAACAAATTTTAATGCCGAGGGAGCAAGGGAAGTAGGAAAGTGACTTGAAAATACTTTCTTCCTTAATTAAACTGGGATAAAAAGCCTAAAGGGAACAAGTTGTAACTTCCAAGACCAAGAAACAGAAACAGTCTTGCGAAGGAACTGCCATGCTTGAGAGATTAGAAAAAAGAGTGCAGCCTAGTGTGAGGGGTGTTACCTCCCAAACTTGCACTCTAGTGATAAAGTCTTGAAACACAAGTGCAACACTAGGGGAACTTAGAAAGCTTATTAGCATCAATCCAATGGGTAATGGACTCAAGGTTAACAATTAAGAGCATTAGAAGAATATCGAGAGAGGCGTGGTTAGGCTATTACAAATATGCCATACCAACCACATGAACTCTTTAATATGCAGATATAAAGAAGAGGCCCTTCCAAAGGTGCACCACTTCAACTATTACAAATCAGCAACAATGACATGCAACCATTGAACAATAGAAGATAGCAATAGCCTTTCACATAAATGACATATAACAATACCAAAATTGAACAATGATGAACAACAAGTTACAAGAATGGTTTCACCTCAACCTTATTCCTTCTTCTTGAAGCAAAACTGCCCTTCTTCAAAAGATCATGGATTCCTTGTAGCAGATTTACAAGAGTAATTTAGCAATCAAATACATCCATGGAAATGCAAAAGAAGATAATGAACCTCGCCTACAAGCCCTTTTACTTCATCCTCCACTAGATCTTCAACTAAGCTCAAAGGGATCTCCCTATCAATCCAACCATGAAAAACAAATGAGAGAGTAATATTAAGTGAATTCTAGATCCACTTTTCTCTCCTAAAACAAATATTAAATTGCATGCACAATAAGTCTCTTCTAGGAGGGCACTCCTCAACAAATAATAAAAAATGCAAGAGCAAAAGTTTTGAATGGGTCTTCGTGCCACTTGTCAACCTCCTAGGAAAATCGCTCCCTTCGAATATGTCCCTTTAACCAAGTATTGAGGTTCTTGGTGCCACTTGTCTACATTCTGTTTGGAACGCTCCTCAAGATAATAACAACCTCAACAACCTATAAAAGGCGGTGCTCCTCAAAATGGGGCATTTTCATCATTTGACCAAGTTTTCTTCCTTATACCATGGACGTTGAGGCATCCTAGGTGGTGTGTTCCTCAAGCCAAGGCTTTATATTTACATGAAATGATGAAATGATCCCATAAAGACTCCTCAAAGTTAGGGCGCTCCTCAATATGCCAAGCATTCTCGTTGGAAAGAGAATCTCCTAGATAAACGTGCAAGACACAAGGCCACAGTTATTACAATCCCTCAAAGATAATGCACACTAGGAACTTGTGCAAAGGGTGTGACACCCTCACGATGAATACAATAAATCCTCCATGTGTTACCTTTTGACCAAGCCTTTCTTTAATAGATAATGGCCATTGGATGTCTCTTGGGTAGAGCTCCCCTCAAATCATGCTGACAAACTACTCATATCGTGGATCTCATGGATAAGTGTGCAAGGAACGGTCCATTGGTTGTTATAACAACCTCCCCAAGGATGGGACAGCCTCAAAATATGTACAAGATCCATGTACCACTAGTCACCAACTTCCTTGGAGCGCTCACCAAGAAGACATGTAAAGCATCTCCAATAAAATAATGATAAATACCATGTCAAAGGGGGCGCTCTCCAAGGATGGTAGTCATTCCTTGGAATGCTAAAATAATGCCAAACACCTCCCTTAAAGCTAGGGTGCATCCTCCAAAGTGTGCTTTGACCTTAATTCCATAGCATTTATGACCAACTCATTCTCCAAAACAACCTAAAAGATGGTGCACCCTCAAAATATGTGCAAGGGATGGACTCACAGAGCACTCCTCAAGATATGCAATAAACTATAAATGGGGCAACAAAACCTAGGGTGCTCTTCAAACTCTCCAACATCTCCTCTCTATATGATGTGGCAATGCCTCCAAATACGTGATTTTGCATCAAAATAGTAAAGTCCACCCTCAATAAACAAATATGCATAAAAATATGCCAATAAGGGCTTGAAAAGGCGAAAATCTGCCACATGTGCCACCATGCCTCAAAATATGTAGCAATGCCTCAAAAGGTGATCCTCAATGAAGGAATAGACATCAAACGCTACAACCAAGACCTCGAAACCAAGTCATCCATGAAAAACTGTTGAAAAAGGTATTCAATAACAGTACAAATCTTCAAGCATCATGAGTGGTAACAAGGGGCATTGACCATTGTTGTTAAGGGAGGCCAACAATACATATGTGGGCCTATGCCCTTACAAGCAACATACAAAGCCCCTTATAGGATCCACATGTGGAGCGCTGCACTCCAAGTGTGCACATGTCAAGCTCCAAGGCGATGTCATCCACAAGCAAGGCTCCAAATGCAAGGGCGCTCCACAAGATGTGGCTAATGCTCCTACAAGCCTCCAATGACTCCAACGAACCTCCTAAGCCATGTACTCCAATAGTTCCACTCCCCTTGCATGAACACTAACGCAACCTTGGCATCCTCAAGTTAACTCCAAGCCTCCATGCAAGCATCCAAGCTACCCCATGTTGTCTAGGGCTCAACACCCTCATCCTAAATGCCAATCATTCCCTCCAATGTAGGGTGGTCTCCAAGCAAGAAACCTCCTCCATGTGACCAGCATGAAGAATGTCACAAGCTATCTAAAGATATCCAATGCTCTAAGGAAGACCATCATGAGAACACCCAACTGAAATCAAGCAACTACTAAACAAGCCAACTCCAATGTGCACATCCATGATGGACATCAAAAGGCTAATCACACACCATGTACCCCAAAACATGGTGTAAACATTTTCGGAGTAACCCCAAAAGCAATTTACATTACTAAAGTAGGATATCAGGCTTTGTGTGTTGTTGAAGGGATGGGAGATACTGTTTGGTGGTGGAAAAGCATACGGAAATTCAAATGACTATTAAAAGCTCATATATTTAAGTGGCTGGCATTAAGACTAAAGCCCTTATTTGGGATGTGTTGCAAAAGAGAGGTAAACAAGGGCCTAGCTGTTATATTCTTTGTAAAGCAAATAAAAATTACATATCGCATATTGTATTGTTGTATCCCTTTACTAGACGGGCCTGGAAAAACATGGAAGCCCTTAATGATTTAAAGAGGTCTGGGATCGTATTTCTTTGGAGGAAGGTCTGATCATGTGGTGTAACAATCCTGCTGTACAAAAGTAGAAAGCTCTCCCATTGATTATAGCATGGGAAATATGGCTAGCTCGCAATGCATGTAACTTTGAAGACAGGTCTGTCCCACCCATCCAATGTGCTGTACAGAGCATGGCCATACTTGATGGTTTCAGGCAGACTGTTAGAGAAATGCCTCAAAAGCAGATCACCATTGAGCATATAGACAAAAATGGAGGCTGAGCATTCAGGTGCAGGGGACTTTTTATTCATAAATAATGTACATGTGATAATGTTTAAAGCTAGCTTGGGCAGGGGTACAAATAACTTTGTAGAACTTTTGGTTTTAAAGTTGTTATTAATGTTGTCTGCTGAAAAAGGTGTTATAAATCTTCAGATTTTTGGTGATTCATTAGTAGTGGTTAACTGGATAAATGGGATAAACAATTTGGATAATTATTTCTTGAGACACCTCTATGAGGAGATTCAAATTTCTAGATCATCATTTAACTCTATTTCATTTCATCATGTGGTCAGAGAAAGGAATGAAGAAATTGATGGTCATTCTAAAGCTGGTTTTCTGTTGTATACAGGTGTTTGGCATATATAGAGGTGTTGGAGGGACATCCCACCAAATATTGTCATGCACCTTTTCTTTAAAATTTACTCAGGGTAGTGATGGCCAGTCCATAAAATTCTATATATATATTGACCTTTCAGTTGATTGTTGAACTTGATACATCTCTTTATTGTTTTCTGCTTTTTGGTCATTTTGAGATACTATAGAAGAAACTTATTATGTAATGATATACGATTCCCTGTGGTACATGTCTGAAGCACTGTTGGAGTAGATCTCTGGGAAAGATCTTAACAAGATGCTTAATGTTGTTTTTTCCCACTGTGGGTATATGAACTGGGATTACGCATTTACAGAATGTAATTTTGTTTCTTATACTAAAATTACAATTTTTTCCTAGCTAAAAAAACTATTTAACATGCAGAGAGCTTCCAAGAAAAGATCTTCAAGGATACAAAGTTTGCATTTGTGTAGTAAACAACAAAGAAATCCATAACAACATTGCAAGAGCTGAATAAAATGACAAATGAAAACTAAAGGACTTAAAAAGTGTTTCAAGGGCTGACACAGTCACATATTTCAAGAAAATGTTAGTTAAAAACTTAAATCATCTAATGGGAATGTATCAAATATGAATATAAAAATGCATACTCTTCAGAATCTGCCGAATTGTCCCCATCAAACTCTTCAGAACCTTCCACACTTGATGCAGAATTTTCACGTGCAATCCTGTTGTCATTCTCAACTGCTTGAAGTGCTAACCTGTTCTGGTTCGGCTCTTGGGCACCACCACGATGAATATCATGGAATCTTTCTTGTCTTCCATGCTCAGCAATCTCAGTGCCTTGTCCATTGTTATCCTCAGGGTTTGGCAATAAAAAGTCAGTCAAACCAAGTGCCCACCCAACTACTGTAAACCAGTGGAACAGTATTTTCTTTATTGTTGCACGTGGCCTAAAATGCTCAATCGCAAACGGAATGCAAATTTGAAACAGAAGCATGTCCGCAGGAATCTCAGTAAATGGATCTGAAACTCTACAGTGTAGATGAGATTCTAAGGTCAATTGCAGAAATCATAGAAGAAACTATTTATAACAAGCCAACATAAAAGCACAACAGAAAAATGTAACTTACGATATATCTAGAGGGAAAATTGATGGTGCAAAATACATTGCAACCTTAACTGGCAAGAATACAAGCATTACAATCAAGCTTCCATAAACAACAACAGATAGCAGGACACGCCGTGCATGCTTGTGTATTGGGTCGTCAATGAGATCGCGAAAGGGATTATAATTTGGATCCGCAGGGTCCCTGAGAAAGTACAAAACTCCAGGACGAAGAACCTGATACTCAAGACATTGCAGTGTTTAAGTTTTACATACTGTGACAACATATAAAGGAAATTTTTGAGAAGGTATTAAACAGTAATAGCATCAACCACACCTAGGAAAGTTATCCAAACATCACCATTGTAAAACATGTTACAAAAAGTAAAACTTCACGAGGAGGAGGAAGCCTACCCCACGTAAGAGGCTAACAAAGATGCTTATCTGTAACATGTATAGAATCCCCACAAGCCAATGTAACAAAGAGCTTGTTAGTGGTGAAGTCCAGAAGAAAGCCACCCGCTGAGCAATTGTTGTTCCAAGCATACTAATAGTACAAACATCCAACCACCATCCACACAATAAAGGGAAAAACCCCAGCTCAATCACTAAAAGGAAAGCAACCTTCACCATTGTCATGAAATAGTTTACACCAGACAAAAACTGTCTGGCAAGAGAAGGAATAGCCTCCGCTATAGAGGTAATTCCATAGATCCGACCCTCTGTCAAAGGTTCTCCCCTGTTATAGCGGATCAATGCTATAAGTCCAAAATAACAAAAAACCAGACCAAATATAACCATGTAACCTACAGCAAGAGTAGCCACATCAGAAAGCCGCAAGGCAGCAACACCTGCCATTGTTAACAGATCTATAGGACTTTCATTTGTAAGAATAGTTGAACCTGCATCTGGCTGGGTCACATTTGGTATTAGATGCTCTGCAAGTGCCTCCCGGGCCCGACTGAATACAAATTCTGCTTGAGTTTCTGCTGAGAAATTTGCAACAGAGTTCAACGTACTCTTTAATGTAATATTAGCTAAAGCCAAAGCTGAGTCCAAGGGAGAAATGCCTGCTGTAAGTATTGCACTAGTAGCTGTTACCACAAATCTCGAGAGTATGAAAAGGACTATCCGCCCCAATGTGAAAGGAAGGAAAATCATAACAACGAGAAAAATTGCATTGCTGGCCAGAACCTGGAAGAAAGCCAACTCATTAAATGCATGTGTTATAAAATAGTAACATAAGATCAAAATGACTAATTCTTGCACAGGTGCACTATGAACCAAAACCTGCATTGTATGACAATGCACTCTCTACAGCCACATGAATGGAACAGTGGAAGAAAGAAAAAACAAAGAGAATGACCTCTTTGCTCATGACATGTGATATTCAGTTAACAAATGCTATTTTGTCTGGATAGAACGTGAACAGATACTGGTTTTCTCAGCTGTAGCATATATTCTTATATTATTTAATAAAAATGTTAACAACTTATTTTTAAAGGTTACTAGCTTCTACTGGCCTATTTATCATCCTCCAAGTGAAATAACTTCAAATAAGTAAACAAAAGGCCACATAAAGGAATAAATGCATATAAACTGTTCAACTAGACTGAGGCTCAAACATCTGTATTTACGTTTGGAAAAATGGCAATAACTCACCGTAATGGCATTTTCAACCAAATGAAATACAGGCCCTTGCATCCCAACAAGTTCGTCAAATGGCACATCTTCTGCACCATCTACATCATCAGCAACATCAAAAATTTGTTCGACATGTGCTTCAAGACGTGCAGCCTGGATTTCCAGGCGAGCAGCTACATTCTCAGCATTTCTCCTTATCAATTGCCCTGCACCAGCAATGCCTTGACCAGCATCACCATTTCCACCACCAATATTAGCTCTATTCCCTTGCCCAGGTCGCCTCCCTGCCCGTACCCCATGTTGCCTGTCAATGCCATCATCTTCTCTCTCCGCATCCTGTCCTCTAAGTTCTCGAAGATGCCTGAAATAATCCCTCAAAGAGGTGGCACCCAGAAAGATAAAAACAATACCAGCAGAAAGAAGCAAACCATGTAAACAGTCTGTAAGCAAAAGGGTAGGAGAAAGGCGACTTAAGAAAAGCTTTTGGGCCTCCACCAAACTTCGCACAAATGTCAACCGCCATATCCAAAATGTTGTGAATGGTATAATTAGGAACCATACAGAGATTACAAATGCCAGCCGCAAAAAGAAGTGCAAACTTCGACATGTTTTCGTTGCTATCCCGACAAAAAACTCGTGAAAAGGCAATCTGGTTGGAGCATTTTCAGCATAAACAGGAGAGAAAGAAAAGGCGTGTTTGCATACCTGCATCCAAATAGTTTAGTAATGTATATTAGAATACCCCTTAAAAATCTTGAGCCTAGTTCACTAAAACATTGATACATCATTATGCACTGAATAATGCCAATAATTTAGTCCTGAACATGTCATTCAAGAGCTACTTTTTGCTGAGGAGATACCTGTGAATCCACAACAATAAAAAAGTTGCCATTTTGTCAAGTTAAAAAACATTTGAATTATATTTACAAACATATAATAAATTTGGAAGACTGACCATCCCAATAAAGTAGAGCTAGCTGCAGGCCATGCCCAGAGACCAATAAAATAATAACTAACTGATAAAATTGCTTCTGTTACATAATAACAAACCTTAGACCTCAGCCAAATGAAAAAAGGAGCTTTTATACCAAACCGTCTCCAACAAATACCAAGAACCAATAAGTAAAGTAAAAAACAAACAAACAAGTGTCTCATAGTAAAATCCATCAATGAACACGGGTTATGCTTGTTACCCATTAGCCTTCCTTTGATTTACCCGCCGGACTACAATTGGCTTCTTCAACTTTGGACTGAAGATGGACTCCCCTTTGTGCTTGATCCATTTTTAGTTTTTACCTGTCCTGGCTCTTCTCCCGTGATTGCCAACTCCCACTTGAGCTATATAATGTTAAGAGTCTAGACCTGCAACTTTTTTCCAGCTTTGAGTGAGAATGGAGGATAACAACCTCTTCCTTATTGTGGTCGCCAATCTCTAAACTTCTACAATACCAGATGGAAATGTCCATTGCTTTGGCAATAGTCTGTATCCCCTACAGCACCTTCTTGACCAACTGATTTACTTTCCTACCCATCTTTGCTTTTGAAGCGTTCCTCTTCACCTTACAAGCCACAGTATTCCTTCTTCCTCTTTACTTTACAAACCACAGTCTAGTACCTAGAGCTTGCTCCTGCTCCTTTCCCTTTATCCATAAAATTTTCATCTTTCCAAACCAAAGCCAATCTCTATTTACCTCTCTTCTCTGTTTGCCGATCAAACTTCTCACTTACCATCCAAAAACCATGAAACATATTCATTGCTCCTACATTAATGATTTGAAGGTTGAAGGTCATTGATCTAAGATTTCATCCAATAGCTTTAAAGATTAGCACCGATCTCTCCCAATGGAAAGCCCAATCATTGTCACTTTCTCCAAATAATGACAATAAATATTAGTATATTACCCACAACTTCCAATACAATAGCTAACATAGAGAACCAATACCAGCTACCATACCAATGAGTTCTCCTCCATTGTTAGATGCTACACCCAAGCCTTGATAAGAGGTTATAATAACATCATTTACAGAATCCATGATAATCACCCATCCTCCAGCCTCTCACTTTAGAGGTGCCACCAAACTTTATCTTGTAAGCATGCCTCATTGCACCGAGAGGAGCGAGGTGCTCTACAGCTCAGTATGGGGAGATGATGTTGTCACATAATGTAACGTTATGTTACATTACCAAAAATAAAAAGTAGTTAAAAAATTCATGTCGGCTCAAAAAAAAAGTAATTTAAAAATCCATGACGGCTCATAAAATAAAAAAAATTAAAACCAGCATAGATCCATCTTAAACCTGGATCTATCAAGCACTGTGAGGGATTGAACTTCTCAAGGTGTAGATTTTTCTGGATGTGTAAAAGATTTTAAGATAAAAAAAAATTACACCTCAAGAAATTGGATCCCTCTCAGTGCTTGATAGATCCAGGTTTAAGATGGATCTATGTTGATTACTCTTAAAGTAATATCCATTCTGCCACTTGAACTTGAGTGTTGTCTATTAATAGTGCCCTTACACAACAAAGGTGTTGATGGCTCCTATTTCATTTTAATTGCTAACAAAATCAATAAAATCTCTTAACCATATATGAGACACGGCTCCTAGGACTAATCATGTCACCAAGCAGATATGGTGTGTCTCCAAAGATTCATATTTTTTAATGACTACTGTGCTTTTCACATATGAAATGTCATTCTTTAGAACATCAAGAATGGTACTTAAACGTAACAATGTTTTAAAATAGTAAAAACCAGCATTAACGACTCAGAAAGAAGTCCTACTACCAACATGATATCCACTAAAGTTTAAACACAAACCTCAAAATATTATATATGTATACTCTCTTTTTTCTGTCAATGCATCACATATAGTGTTAAAAATATCGGCCGATTTATCGCCACTTTTTTGTCGATTTATCGCTGATTTCTCCCGAGTCGAGCGATTTTTTGACAGGCGGCGGAAATTTGGGTTTTTAAAGGCCGCGGGCTTAGTTTTTATTCTTTCATTTGGTCGCTACAGCCTAAGTCACAAGATTCGTCAAATTTCTACCTACAGGTTCGAAATTCAGCAAATCTCAACCTAAAAATAAAATTCGTCCAAGTTCGGATAAAGAAATTTGAGTCCAATGTAAGATGGGCACCCTTCATTGTTTATGGTTTCCTGGGAGACCGGTTCCAGATGAAACGAATTCAAGTCCAGTTTAAGATGGGCGCGCCCTTTGTTGTGTACGGTTTCATGGGAGACCGGTTGCAGGTGAAACGAAACCAGCCGTTGTTTCAAACAATGTTTCCCAACGCTAGCAAGAGTTTTCAGGTCGATATCCTACGATGTTGACATTCATTCCCTAATCGACATTTGCACAGAGAAGATATCCGATTTAACTAAACCGGGGGATCGTTTATATAACCACGGATTAACTACGGGTGAAGGGCTTAATATATATGCAGATTGATCGTTACAATCTTCCTAATAATTTATCTGTCTTCCCTAGCAATTAGCTAATTTCCTCTTTTCACATCGACCATCAACAATCTTACCATAATTTTTTGTTTCTATTATTCAATTGACTATGGCTCTATCCACTATCCACGTACACCTTGCTAATCCCAACAATTACTTCAACCATGTCAAACAATAATATATATTATTAATTATATTTTATATCACTAATACTTTTACCATGTCATTTAATAATATATATTATTAATTACATATTATATCAATGCTTTATATTATACTTGGTCATAATATATATTTAGGGATATTATGAGATAGATTAATATATTATAAAATATAATAATAATTTATATTTTGCAATATGTATATAAACGAATTTAATGACGAATCTAATCTTAATTGCATTCGGAAAGCCGAATTCGAATCGAATTTTAACGTCACCGAACTCGAATCTGAATCCGAACCATGTGACTTAGGCTACAGCCCAGGAGAGGAGAGCCAAGGAGACTAGGAGAGCTTTTAGTTTGCCCAAGGAGGATTTTAGTCATCATTTCACTCGCCATCAACCATCAGATTTGAAGATTGGAGCTTTGCATTTGGAGTTTTTTCCAAGTTTATCACAGCTGAAGATTGGAGCTTTGCATTTGGAGTTTTTTCCAAGTTTATTTCACTGTAGATGACTCATGAGTCATGATGATGATCATGAGATACATTTGTTATATTTTTGATAATTCAGTATTCACTATTCAGGAGTAGGACACGATCCATTTTGATGTGTGATGTATCTTTGATTCTATAGACATCTTATATATCTTATATATCGGTTTTCTTTCCATATTCATGTGGCAATGTGTTTATTTGATGTTATTGTTGCTTTAGATGTTTAAAAAATTGAAAAAAAATGAATATTTTTGTGTTTTTTAAGTTTGCCGATATGCTGCCGAGATATCCCGAAACGATGTTTCTTGGACCCTGCCGATTTTGTCGCCGCGCCGATATTTGTAACATTGCATATTTCATCATCAATCAATATACATACATATCAAGACTGTTACATCCATGAGCGAAGGAGCAGTGACACAAGATCCCTTTTCTTATATAAGCAAGGAAAGTTATCATGTCTGCTTTGGTTCTAGCTTGAAGAGTATCTATATCTTTCCAAAAATGCCATTCCTGGCTGAAATCCGAATAGCCAAATCAGATTAAAATGCAGAAATTTGTCTAAGGCAGAATGGAGAATTTGCCTCATGAAAATTTGCCTGACAGCATTGCTCCCATAAGAAAGAGATGTCTGACAGTCTGATCACATCACGTGCTTTCCTTCCAGATCATCCATTTGCACAATGTAGTCAGCAGCAATCCAGGCCCAAAGCATTCAGGCAACTTTGCAATTCCAAGTTACAAGATAATTGTTTGAGTTTGTGGCAAACCATAAATCCATCTGTAAGAGCAATACAGTAGAGTGATCCTTTGCCTCTAATCTGCTATGAAGGACCAACCACCCAAACACTAAACTTAAATATATACTTTCTTCTCCTTCTCTGGAATTTAAAATTGTCCAGGGGGTGAAGACTCCATATGTAAAATCCACAATTTCACATGAATTCTGCAATTTCAACCACAAATTCCCAAGCCATGTTGCTCCATAAAAGTACTGCCCTTGACGCCTCTTTGTACAAATTTTCTTCCTCGTGTTGCTCCATAAAGGCCCTGCCTTGATGCTTCTTTGTAAAAAAAATATTCCTCAATTCAAGAGGTCAAAGATTCCCTAGGCTAACACCCAAATCTTCCTTGAAAATTTTGAAACCCCGGAGACAAGTGGGCATTATTGTCAAACTATCGCACAAAAAGGGTAAAATAAGGTGTATAAAAGTCACCACAGAAACATTCTTGGTGAACATTTCAACTTCTTGGTAAAAATATTTCCTCACCTCTTAACCATATTTAATGTCATCCATCCTCCTTCCAATCCATGATAGTGCAAAGAAAACTCTTCTCCTGCAATTATATTCACTTTTCTCTTTTCAAATTCCTGTAATTGATAAGCATAAAGAGTGTTAAACTGAGTATAATTAACAGCAAGTAAGCATAGATCTCCACAAAAAGTCTCTTTGGCTTTAACTTTGAACCAATGGTCTTTAGTACGTTGTCAGTAAAGCACTCAAGCCACTTTGGCTGCAAATCTTGCTTTCAAAACCAAAAGAACTATGGAAATTGGTCACAGAGAAGCCAGGAAATCCAACAGGACAAAACAAAACAGAGATCAACCCATTCTGAAAACTTGTTTGAACCCTTGTAAAAGTACATAAAGGTTCTAACTCATATGGACTCAAATTGAAAATTGGTCAATAAGCCTTTGAATAAACTAAGAAAAACACAAACCTTTCTCAACAAATTAAAAATTTAAATCAGTATTCAAAAGCTATCCAACACCACAAATCACTGTTAGCTTTTTGGAGCTCGGTGGCACTCCTGCATCAAGTGCCTAGGTGCAGGGGTCCGAGAACTTATGAAGTCTCATTAAATAATTCATAAGTGACTTTATGAGTTTTATTAAAGTTATTTATGATGTGACTTTTAATTTAAAAGTGAGATGTACTTTATAGTGATTATAAAGTGACTTTTAAATTATAAAGTGACTTTAAGTTATAAAGTGAACTTTTATAATATTTAGGGAAAAGTGACTTTTCGAAAACAAAAGATTTAGTATATAGTTCACTTAGGAAATTTAAGTGAACTTGAGATTAGATCCCAGCCATGGATCTTGAGATCAAGATTTAATCTCAGCCATAGAATTCGAAAAGTCATGGGAGTTACCCTAATGAGGTAAATAAAAGAGCTTTGAGACTTCATTTTTTATTATCCAAGAAGAGAGTTTTTGGTGAGAGGCACAATTTTCAAGAGGGCTCGATTTCCAAGGAGCAGCTTGTAGAGAAGAGAGAAGTGGAAGATGAAGACTGAGACAAGTTTCAGACATTAATGAAGGGCACAATTTTCAAGAGTCTAGAACACGAAAACCAAGGCAGCAATCAACCATTAATGCTGGACCGTACTGCTGAGATAAATTCTTGAGGAGGGTGCTGTTACCAAGGCATATTCTGAGCACGTTTTC
Source organism: Larix kaempferi (assembly GCA_027924585.1). Taxonomy (NCBI): domain Eukaryota; kingdom Viridiplantae; phylum Streptophyta; class Pinopsida; order Pinales; family Pinaceae; genus Larix; species Larix kaempferi. The sequence continues at coordinate 9,153,924 of BSBM01000669.1, forward strand.
CAAGGAAAGGTACAACAATAAATGTTGATATTTATTGCTGGAAAAGGCACAGTTTGAGGCAGATTCTGGGTACGTTTTTCAAGGAACAGTACAGTAATAAATGCTGATATTTATTACTGGAGTTTGCACAGAGTTCAAGGCTGGAACTGGGCGCATTTTCCAAGGCTATGAACAGTAATAAATGTTGATATTTATTACTGGGAATGTTTGCAGCATGTGTGAGTAGAGGATTCATGGTTGTGGTCTGAGAATGAGATAAGTACTGTTGGTTTTATGCTGAGATTCTTACATTGCAAATTGTGCAAGAAAATTTTCTGTGGTTGAAAGAGAAATTTCTGAGTTTTTTCCTTCTTAATAAAATATCTTCTCTCTCACTGGTTTTCCCCAAGGTGTGGGGTTTTTTTTTTTGGCAAGTGGTAGTACCCCCTGACTCACAGAGTTCTCCATTGGCTGAGAGACCACGAACCAGGGGCATCTAAGACATCAAAATCACCCGGGGATCGCACCCGGCCTGGCCCACACCAACCCTTAGCATGGTTAGATTTTAGTATCCACGGGGTTTCGAACCGGCTACCTTTTCCGCTTAGGAGTGTCTTCACCATCACCTGCCACCAACTGTTCTACATTTCACGGATAGGAAGTTGTTTATTTATTGTGAAGAATATCAATTTTAGTCTGATATCAGAGGTACTGGAAGTGTTTGACAAAATTTATGTGTGTTACAGAAGTCTGATTTGGTCATTTTCTTATCAATCACAACAATACAACTGCCTAAGCTATTGGCTAATTCGAGTATTAGGAACTGTTTTGCACAAACTTTTCATGTTTATCATCCTTTCAATTGAAATCCATACTGCAGTTAATGGGAGCATAAAAAGACATATTTTCTCCATGAATTTCTACATTCATAAACAATTCAACAGAAATTTGTTCTCAAATTTCAACTCTTACTATTAAAACTGTTTCATTTGTATCTGAGATTTACAAAATATCATCTAGATATCATCTTCAAAATTCTCACGTATCAGACAAAAGAATTCAGTCATCTTACAAACCAACAAACATTCATCCTAAGTGCATGCAAATTTGGAAGGAAAATGGGGCAAACTGGATATAGATATTGAGCCCCACAGGGATCCAAGGGTCTCTCTGCCAGGGACCTATATTTGATTGGTAAAGTATCCACTTTCATCAGAAGATCTGTATAAGGGCTTAGGAAAATATTTCAAGCATCCAGCATCTCAACTTTCAAGTCTATCAGACTGTAAGAGCAAATTTTAAGGATTGGCAAAACTTCTTGGGTTTGAAGGGATAGACCGTGGTTCCAGTCCCTTGACCTCATTATTAAAGATTTGGCAACACATGAAAGGGTTTGAGAAGGGCCTCTCTGAATCCCAGCATGAAGTAATGGAGGAAGCGCTAAAGTGGAGTGATTGGCATTCTATACAAGAATAAGTTACAGATTGAAGCTTAGGAGAGAGGCACGCTTAGGCAGGGTTGAGAAGGCAGTGCCAACTCAGGCACCGCCTGACAGAAAAAAGTATGAAAGACCAAGTGCATGCTCAGAATATCAGATATAGGATACTGGAGAAGAGCTTGGGCAGTATAGTTGCCAAGGTGAAGAACATAGAAAGGGTTTTATCTGCTCCCCCAGAAGGCACTCAACACTCTACCCATCGTCCAACCGGCCAACCTGTAGAACTTCCATAAGTCAAGAGGGAGAATACTCAAGATGCAGCAGCAGCAGTAGAGAATCCAGCAATTCTCACCAAATCCCAGATTTTGAAGGGGGTCCTCTATGGACCGGCCTTTTAAATTTCCAGTGATTATAGAATGTTTTGCAAAGTTTTTCTTCTGTTGGGTCAAGTTTGTAAGGCAATTCACTTGCCAATTTCGTACTGTCAATACTATGCCAGGTAGTATAGAAGTTTGTTTGGAACCAGAACTGAAAACTTTGATGTGGGCTGAGGCTCCCTCTCTATATTATTGTATTACAATGAGAACAATCCGACTGCAGCCTCTTTCTAATACAAAATTTTTAAATTATCCATTCTTGTTATTACATTTTAAGAAAAATACAAGTCTATCAGACAAGGTAAAATATATGACGTTAAGATGGCTGCAAACCCAGATATATCACCAAGATATACCTCCATCCGATATATCGGATTCAAAAAATCACGATATTTCCGACACATTCCAAATATTGCAATACTTTCTCAATTTCTAGCGAGTCAACGGAATATATCAGGCTGTTGAGGTAAAAAATGAAAAAGTACAGCCAGAGGGGTCTTTTAGTCCGCGGATTAGTTTTTTTGGCCCTCGTTCTTTCTTTCCAAGAGTGTAAAGAGAGCCAGAGAGTGTGGAAGAGCAATGTGCATCCATCAAAGGAGAAAGCCAAGGATATTGTTGCCATTAGCGAAGAGATAATGGAGTGGGGATTCAAAGTGACCAAACCATCAAGATTTCCAAGTATGTATAAATTTATAATACGTTTTGGCTTCAAGTTCATTTGCTTGTTTTTCTAGACTTAGGCTAGGGTTTGCAATGTGCCTCTTCTTGTTGTTTTTGAATGGAAGATTCAACCATTCCATCTCCACATTCATCTAGCTCTCATTATTTAAATTTTTAGCTTTGCATTAGCATGTGTTTATTTTGGTTTTTTTGTGCCATAGGTTTAAGATTTTCTCCTCAATAAAATGCCAAATCCATTGGATCCAATGTGGGTGTATGGTAAACCAGTAGAGCTTCCCAATAGACAAATATTGACAAGATTGTAACCAAATGTTTTCTTTGAAGTGATATACCATTTAACATTGCCAAGAACCCCTTCTACCATGCTATATTTGAAGTTGTTGCTATTGTTGGCCCAGGGTATAGGGGCCCTTCCTATAATGATTTGAGAGGGCATCTTCTTCAAGGGGAAAAGGCTGATTGCACACAAAGATTAGCTAGGCTCAGGGAATCATGGGAGACCACCGGATGCACCGTTATGTCAAGATGGGTGGACTGATACATGTTAGACAGTGGCAACAAGGAAGGTCTTCTAGCATTGCATGTGTCCTTGCATGCTAGAAAGACACTAAACAGGAAGCCAACTGTATTTAAAATTAATTAACTTTATTAAACACTTTTTCTAAAGTGAAAGTGAAATTAGGTTTTTACTTTAAGTGAAATTAGGTTTTTCGCTTTGAATAAAGTTATATAAGAGAGATCAATTGGTGGAGAGGACACAATTGCATTCCGACAAGACACGGAGGAAGAAGAGTGTGAGAGAGAGAATTTTGGCGAAGAAGACGGAGGAGCAACAATTGAAGGAAGAGACCATATTTTTCAAAGAAAGAGGACAGCAGGCAGGCGTGAACAGTAATTTGTACTGCGTGAACAGTAATCCGTACCGCATGAACAGTGATCCATGCAGCGTGAACAGTGATTCCGTACAGGCCGTACGGCTGTACTGAAGCAGCTGTACAGCTTTGGGAACCATTCCAGTTATCAGGTTTTTCTCAATGATAATTTCTGGTGTTTTGATTCAGCCATCTAGGGCAGAAAATCAAATTCTCTAATATTGTAATAGCTCTATATTTTCTCAATAAATTTACTCTCATACTGCTGCACCGGTTTTCCCATCTTGGGTTTTGTCCGGGGGTTTATACCCAAAAATATTGTGTTATCTTTCAATGGTGTGATTGACTGATTAGTGCTCTCAGTATTTGTTTTATTTCCGCTGCATACTAGTAAAGCAAGCACATGTGTGGTTATTTCAGTGAACAATTTTAAATATACTGTTTCAGCCCTAGTTTGTGCTTTAAAGGAAAATTTACATGGTATCAGAGCTCTTCTGAGCAGACTGAGAGATAGCAACAGAGTACTTGGATAGATCACTGCATATCTATCCAAGGGTTTATTGGCACTATTTACTATGGCCGCACAGTTGAGAGTTGAGGATAGACTCCAGGAAGCACAGAACTTTCCTACTTGGAAAGAGAGGATCACAAGGATCCTGGATGTCAATGATGCTGCAGAACACATTGATAGTACCAAGGTTGCTCCCACAGATCCGGCAGATTTGGCAGCTTGGAAGAAGATAGATTCCAGAGCTATGTTGATCATTCTAGATGGGGTGAAGGACCACATAGTCCCTCACCTGTCTGGAAAGAAGTCCGCATTAGAGATGTGGACAGCTTTGGAGAGTCTTTACCAGAGCAAGAATGAAAACCGAAGATGGTACTGCATGAGAGAATGCGCAGTACCGGGATGGCCAAGGGTGAAGGAGTGGTGCCTTATCTTACAAGGCTCACACAGATCAAGGATGAGCTTGGAGCAGTGGGCTCTAAGACTGAGGATGAGGAGCTAGTGCGTATAGCTCTCAATGGCTTTTCTAAGCCATGGGACGTCTTTGTTAAAGGCATGGTGGCTAGGGAGAAGCTCCCTAACTGGCAGAGATTGTGGGACGACTTCGCACAGGAAGAGACATGCATGGGTCAAGGATCAGCTTCATCTAGCGGTACTACATAGATCGTGGATGAAGAGGCTCTAGCCCTATCGAGCAAAGGTAAGGGGAAGGCAAAGAAGAAGAAAGGTGGCAAGAAGAACTTGGACATGGCAAAAGTCAAGTGCTTCATCTGTCACCAGCATGGACATTTTGCTTTCCAGTGCCCACAGAAAAAGAAGAAGAACAACAACACACAAATGGCAGGATCTGCACAGGCGGATGATTTCAGCACTAGTTTTGAGGAGGACTATTGTTTGGTAGCTTGCATGGCAAGTTTCGTCAGCAACAGTATCTGGTATGTTGATAGTGGTGCATCTTGTCACATGACAGGACACAGAGGGTTCTTCAAGAGCTTGCAGGAGGGTGGAGTGAATCTCCATATTGAGTTAGGAGATGATGCGTGCTATCAGGCGCAGGGTGTTAGCACTGTATCGTCTCAGAGGGAGTCTGGGAAGCCTATCAGCTTTGTTGATGTGCTATATGTTCCAGGGATGACCAAGAATCTCATTTCAGTATCCACACTAGAAGACAAGGGTTTTCTAGTGACGTTCCGTGATAGGAAAGTATATATCAAACCTAGTGGGTCAGATCAGAGATTGGACAGAGTGATTGGGGTTCGGAGCGAGAAGGTTTACATACTACAATTTGAGGCTGCAAAGGCTCTGGTCAGTAGCAGCAGTAGTGATTGTGAGTTGTGGCATAGGAGGATGACACACTTACACCATGGTGCACTGAGGCATCTGAGACAGGAAGTCATTGGAGTTCCTTCAATTCAGGAGGACAAACACAACCACTGCAAGGGTTGTGCATTGGGGAAGAACATCAGGAAGCCTTTCCCACATAGTGAGCACAAGTCTGAGAGAGTCTTGGACTTGGTGCATTCAGACGTATGCGGACCGATGAGTGTTAGTTCTTTCAGTGGTTACAGTTACTGCGTCACATTCATTGATGACTATTCCAGGAAAACCTGAATCTATTTTCTGAAGACCAAGTCAGAGGTCTTTGATCGGTTCCGAGAGTTCAAGACTCTCGTGGAGAACCAAACAGGGAAGAAGATCCGGATATTGAGGACAGACAACGGTGGTGAGTACATCGGCAGAGAGTTCATGGAGTATTGTGCATCAGAGGGGATCAAGAAGGAACACACTGTTCCTCATACCCCACAGCAGAATGGGGTGGCGGAGAGGAAGAACAGGACACTGGTGAGTGCAGCCAAGGCCATGTTATTTGATCAGGGATTACCACTATTCCTATGGGCCGAGGCATTTCAGACTGCAGTATATGTCCAGAACAAGTGTCCCCACACTGCATTGGGGAGGAAGACACCTAAGGAGGTATTTACAGGTACTAGACCAGACGTGAGTCATTTGCGTATATTTGGGAGTATCTGCTATTGTCACATTCATGCTTGACACTAGGAAGAAGCTGGATCCTTCTGGTGAGAAGGAGCTTCTAGTTGGGTATAGTGAGACTTCCAAGGCTTATAGAGTATATATCCCAGCTCGCAAGAGGATCATTGTGAGCAGGGATGTCCAGTTTGATAAGGACAGAGCCTTGAGAAGATCTATGGACTTACCAGCACAGGAGCAGCCAGCTGTTGACTCAGAGGGAGTCAAGTTGGAGGAGTCACAGGTACAGGTTCAGACACAGAGCACAAGCTCTGACAGTCAGAGGGAGTCAGGTGGACAGGATCCTCCTATCATTGATGGGGAGGATGAGCAGCAGTAGCAGGAGGACATCCAGCAGCCGGAGCATGCAGACACTAGGCCACGGCCTAAGTGGTATAGGTCCACAGTTCAGGATTCCAGACAAGTGAGTCTTCCACAGAGATCTTTCAGACGTAGCATACCACCAGATAGATTGAGTTATATGGCACTGATGACAAAGTTGATTGACTCTAAACCTTCTAGTTTCGAGGAGGCTGCACAACATGATGTGTGGCAAGAGGCCATGGTTGAGGAGTATGACTCAATCATGAAGAATCAAGTTTGGAAGGTTGTTCAAAGGCCGCAGGGTAAGAAGGTGGTGGGTTCTAGATGGATCTACAAGGTAAAGCATGCAGCAGACGGAAGTGTGGAGAAGTACAAGGCAAGCTCCGTGGCGAAGGGGTATTCGCAGAAGGAAGGTATTGACTATGAGGAAACCTTCACCCCTGTCGCTAGGTATTCTTCTATTCGGACTATCCTATCATTGGCAGCAGAGATGGGTTGGCGTGTTCATCATATGGATGTGAAGACAGCCTTCCTCAATGGAGTGATTGAGGAAGAGGTTTATATTGAGCAGCCAGAGGGGTTTGAGGTGGAGAGTAGGGAGTCGCATGTATGCAGGTTGCAGAGAGCTCTTTATGGGCTCAAGCAGGCACCTCGAGCTTGGTACTCAAGGAATGACAGTTATCTACGAGAGATGGGGTTTCAGCGGAGTAAGGCAGACCATAACCTGTACTTCTTGGCAGGTGAGGTACCTCTCATACTGGTCCTATATGTGGATGATCTCTTTCTCACAGGAGATGAGGAGCTGATCAGGGACTGCAAGTCCAATCTTGTAGTGGAGTTTGAGATGAAAGACCTTGGGTTGATGCATTACTTTCTAGGCTTAGAGGTTTGGCAGAGAGACGAATGCTTCTTCATTGGACAGGGGAAGTATGCAGTGGAAATCTTGAAAAGATTCAGGATGGAGGATTGCAAGCCTATGGCCATCCCTCTAGTTTCCAACTGGAGGAAGATTGATGCATCAAGGTCAGACGGATTTGATCCTACCTTGTATCGCCAGCTTATCGGATCACTTATGTATCTGGTCAACACACGGCCAGACATCAGCTTTGCAGTCAACTCTTTAAGCCAGTTCATGGTGGACCCTCGGAGAGTGCATTGGACGGCTGCGAAGCACATACTTCGCTACATCAGAGGTACAGTGGAGTATGGGTTGGTTTATGAACGCAGAGGGAGTGTACAGTTAGCAGGCTTCACAGATGCTAACTGGGCAGGATGTGTAGAGGACCGGAAGAGTACTTCAGGTTGCTGCTTCAGCATTGGGTTAGGGGTTGTCTCTTGGTTCAGCAGGAAGCAGAAGTTAGTTGCATTGAGCTCGGCAGAGGCTGAGTACATGGCAGCCAGCATGGCTACTTGTGAGGGTATGTGGCTGAGGAAGTTACTTTCAGGGTTGTTCGAGTGTGAGCTAGAGGTTACAGTAGTTCACTGTGACAATCAGAGTGGCATCAGGCTATCTGAAAATCCAATGTTCCATGACCGGAGCAAACACATAAACATCAGATACCACTTTTTAAGAGACTGTGTTCAGAGAGGAATCATCCGGTTGGAGTGCATTCAGACAGATGAGCAGGTGGCAAACATTTTCACCAAGGCACTTTGCAAACACAGTTTTGTGAAGTTCAGAGACAAGTTAGGGTTGCTACCGAATCCCTTCCTCGCTGAGAGGGAGTGTTAGACAGTGGTAACAAGGAAGGTCTTCTAGCATTGCATGTGTCCTTGCATGCGAGAAAGACACTAAACAGGAAGCCAATTGTATTTAAAATTAATTAACTTTATTAAACACTTTTTCTAAAGTGAAAGTGAAATTAGGTTTTTACTTTAAGTGAAATTAGGTTTTTTGCTTTGAATAAAGTTATATAAGAGAGATCAATTGGTGGAGAGGACACAATTGCATTCCGACAAGACACAGGGGAAGAAGAGTGTGAGAGAGAGAATTTTGGCGAAGAAGATGGAGGAGCAGCAATTGAAGGAAGAGACCAGATTTTTCAGAGAAAGAGGACAACAGGCAGGCGTGAACAGTAATCCGTACCGCGTGAACAGTAATCCGTACCATGTGAACAGTGATCCGTACAGCGTGAACAGTGATTCCGTACAAATCCGTACAGAAGGTCGTACGGCCGTACTGTAGCAGTCGTACAGCTTTGGGAACCGTGCCAGTTATCAGGTTTTTCTTAGTGATAATTTCTGGTGTTTTGATTCAACCATCTAGGGCAGAAAATCAAATTCTCTGATATTGTAACAGCTCTATATTTTCTCAATAAATTTACTCTCATACTGCTGCACCAGTTTTCCCATCTTGGGTTTTGTCCAAGGGTTTATACCCAAAAATATTGTGTTATCTTCCATTGGTGTGATTGACTGATTAGTGCTCTCAGTATTTGTTTTATTTCCGCTGCATACTAGTAAAGCAAGCACATGTGTGATTATTTCAGTGAACAATTTTAAATATACTGTTTCAGCCCTAGTTTGTGCTTTAAAGGAAAATTTACAATACAAAGGAAAGGTCAATTCTAAATTTCTTGGTTAGTTTTCCCACGGGGACAATGTTTATCAAAAGTGTTGATGCAAGAGCATATACAAAAGATGCACAATTATTATGTGAGTTGATGGATGGCTTTATCCGAGAGATAGGCCCGCATTATGTTGTCTAAGTCGTCACAGACAATGTTGCTAATTATGTTGATGTTGGGAGGTTGCTCAGGGAGAGGTATCCAACCTTGTACCAAAGTCCTTGTGCAACCCATTGCATTGATTTGATGCGATAGGACAAGGGCAAAATTCTTTGGATCAAGGAAACCATTGATTCAACTCGGAGTGTGACCAAATACATGTATAATCACACATATGTTCTTTCACTCATGAGACAGTTCATAGGGAACAGAGAGTTGGTGCTTCCCGTGATCACACGTTTCGCCACCAGCTTCATTTCTCTTCAGTCGCTCCTCAAGAGTATGTTGGAGTTACAGAGGATGTTTCTTTTTGATGAGTAGGTGAGGACAAGGGAAAAATTCTTTGGATCAAGGAAACCATTGATTCAACTCGGAGTGTGACCAAATACATATATAATCACACATATGTTCTTTCACTCATGAGACAGTTCACAGGTAACAGAGAGTTGGTGCTTCCCGTGATCACACGTTTCGCCACCAGCTTCATTTTCTTCAGTCGCTCCTCAAGAGTATGTTGGAGTTACAGAGGATGTTTCTTTCTGATGAGTGGGTTGCTTGTGTCTATAGCACCTATTACTGGTTGAACTAGCAGGGCTAGCCTCCGATGACAAATATACGAGAAGTGGCCACTATCACCTTAGCCAATCCTCTAACTTCTTCGAAGAGTCGGAACCTCCAAGGGGAAGAGCCCTTATGTGGCCTGCAAACACCTTTAGACAAGGGAAACTATGTCTTTCTTTGACCAGAATATTAGAGACCAGCGCCTTTATGGAGTCAAGCATAGATCATTAGGACAAGTGTTTAACAGATGATTAATGTAACCACCAGATGTATTTGTGAGTATAACCAATCATCGAACACAAATGGTAATAAGTGTCATTGTGGAATATAGCTTGCTTAACAAATGACAAAATAGTCACCAATGTATAAAGGAGATATTGTACTATTGTCTACCAATTAATACACATATCAAGTAAATAAGATATCAACGATAGGTAGGTGTGATTATTGTTAGAGTTATGATCAGAATACAATGTAAGATCAAAAGTAACTTGCTTCAAAGTGACCAAAATATTAGTTTCAGATCAGTATATTGGCACTGTATAGCATCAAAATAATAATATTATCAACCTGGAAATTGATACTCAAATGACTTTATATCAGCAAATCAGATTTAGAAGCAAGTTCATACTTTCACACATATATCAGAGTTGTAGCAGCATAGAAGACAACTCGAATCTTACACCACCCACCAGTTATCTTTTAATGTTCCTTCCTCAATTTGTAAGGCAAAAGATTAAGACAACTTTCAGAAATTTTAAAAGCTACCAGTGGTATGGTCAAAAACAGTTTACTGTATGTTTCTCAGACTTTATGGCAGCAGTAAAATATCATAAGACATACGTTTAGCAATTACCAAGGCTAGGATAAAGAACTCCAAACGCCAATATTCAGAAGTATGATTAGCATTTCTCATCAATTGTTGTAAACAAGTTTTAGCATGCTGCTTGTAAAGTAAAACTCAGAACTGCTGTATGTAAATAATAGGCCTCCTTTTGCATAAATCAGGCTTGTATTTACGCAGAATTTTATCATAAAATTTACACAAAATTTAACCTTGTTTTTATTGGAATGTACAGCTGCAGGGTATGGTGTTTGGAAAAAGGGATGGAGAGAGGGTAAAATGGGTAGGATAGAAAGGATAATGGAAGAGAAGGGAGATGGAGATGGAGGAAAAAGGAAAAGAAGATAAGAAAGATGGGGATGAAGAAAAGGGCTGCGAGCTAGGGTAAGGATATGCGAGGAGGGCAGAAGATAGAGGGAGGCCACAAGGGAAAAACACAGTTTGTAACTAGGGCAGAAACACGGGAAAAAGGGCTCTTTTTAGGGTTTTTCTTGGATAGAGAAATATATTTTTAGGTTTTAAAAAAAAATCATAAAAATGCTTAAGAACAAAACTAACTTAATATGCACAAAATCACAAAAAAAAAGGTTTTTTTTTTTATTTTTTAGATTTTTAAATTTTTAGGGCTCCTACAATTTCGATTTAGGGTTTCTAGGGACAAAAAGGGCAGGCCGAATTTATAGGAGGAAGGGCCGAAATTTTAGAAAGGCAAAAAATTGCAAAAAATATATATTTTTAATTTTTAGGGTTTTGTTTTAGGAATTTTTGATATTTTTGAATTTTTAGGGCTTCCTAAAATTTCGCCCTAGGGTTTTTAGGGCTAAAGAAGGTAGGGCGAAATTGTAGGAGAGAGGGCCGAAATTTTAGGAAGGACAAAAAATTGAAAAAATTAAATTTTTTTATTTTTAGGGTTTTTGTCATAAAATTGCAGACCTAATTCTAACCCTATTCCTACCATGAAAATGCAAAATTAACCTAACAATAATATTTACGAAAAAAATACAAACTAGGGTTTGATGTAGAGAAAATGGACAAACTTAAGGTTCTACGGTTTAACCCTAACCCTAGGGAATCAAGGAGGATGGCCCTCCTCTTGAGATGGTACTTGCCAAATTTGGCAAACTAGGGTTTTCTTCAACAACCACAAAAGTTGGTTGAAGAGGCCCTAGTTAAAACAAACCTTGGAGACCTAAAGCTCAAGCTTTACAATGCTAGGGTAACTAAAGGCTGAAAATGACTTAGCTAGGACAAAATGCAACATTAATGGCTACCATTCAACCTTAGACAAGCACACATCCAACATTTAACAAAGAGAAATCAAGGGAAGAAACTTAGATACCTCCTTGTGCATGTGCTAAGCAAACAACTCCTAGCATCACCTTAGCAAAGAGCAAAAACAAAAGATACTTCAACAAGAGGTGTGCATCACTCAAAGAGCCCAAGTAGGGTAAAAATTAGAAATAAATGTTTTATCCCATTAGTTGTTGTCTAAAAATGAAGTGAGGAAAAGTCATTTATATCTTTTCACAGTCACTTTACAAAAATAAAATAAAATCCAGGCCGACATGCCTTTTTAAATGTCAATTTGAAATTATAAATGTCAACTTAAAATTAGAACAAAAATAATATAAAATAATCAAAGTAATGGGTAAATTGGGGTGTTTTCCCCAAATTTGACCCATACATGAGCAAAATGGCTCAAAATGAACATATCGGTCCGTTCTGAAGGCCAGACTGCGGAAGGGGGGGGTCGTCATGCCCCAACTAACCCCAACAGAAGTGAATATCCCTCAACGGCCCCCCCTTATCAAGCATCACAGTCAAGCACCAAGGATGATGTCATCATCTGAAGGAGGGCCCAGAGAGAGGGCGTTGGTGAACTTGAGGGCCAGGAGAGTGCTGGAGGTGATCTGGAGGAGGAAGAGATGCCTCAATGTGGAAAGATCTGTCACCAGAAGGCTAAATCAGGGTTGGGGTCATGTGACCCAGTGATCCACCCATGGAAGCCCCGAACACCAACCTCAGGACTTCAAGCTCTTTCATAAGGCAGTCAGCGATGCCACTAAGCCATAGTACTTCCAAGGGAGAAACCATAGGGTCTAGCCATAACTCCTACTCAGAAAAAATTGGCTAAACAACCCTCCTGGCGAAAAAAACAACACCCTCTCCCTAGGGTACCTCCACAGGTGCGCTGGTACTGGTACCATCGTAATAGCACCAAACAAGATGGGCAAGCCATAGCCCAATTTGTGGGACATAACCAAAGATTTTGGAGTGCAGTAGGTGAGGTATGTACTGTTAGTGAACCTTTGGTAAAGGTTCTTCGATAGGTTGATGGTGAGAAGCCCACAATGGGCTATTTGTATTTGGCCATGGATAAGGCCAAGGAAGTTATCTATCGGTACTATGATGACAAGGGGGAGGAAGGAATCACCAAGAGAGCTCAGATTTGAGGTGTGATTGATGAGCAATGGAATAACACTCCCCATCGTCCCATTCATGCAACAGGGCTCTTCTTCAACCCTGCATTCACTTATGCATGTGGATTTAATTTTGATGGTGAGGTCATGGATGGTTTTTTCCAGTGTGTTCAGAGGATGGTGCTCACTCCAGCTGAACGCTTAGACATTTCTAGATAGATGGAGATATGTAGGATGGCATCCGGGGTTTTGGTTTATGAGATGGATATCCTAGATAGGACCACAAAGATGCCTAGTAAGCTTCAATTTCAAATTTTGTTTTTTCTTTTATATATATTTGACATTTATTACTTGATAGAAATATATTTTGTTGTCTTCCATTGAAACCTTTCATTTTATTCATTGTAGATGTCTGATGGAAACACTATGGTGGAAAGCTCCCAGAGTTGCAGAAACTTGTTGTTCAGGTGCTTAGCCAAACTTGCAGTTCTTCAGGGTGTGAGCACAATTGGAGTGTCTTTGAAAAGATACACTCCAAGAAGCGCAATAGGTTAGAAATGTTCAAAAATGCAACAATCAAAATTTAAATTGTTTATACTTTTTAATTTTTAATTTTAATTTACTACAATTTACCATTATTAACAATGGCCCTCAATGTTCATATAGGTTAGGTACCCAATGCCTTAATGACATGGTGTATATCTACTACAATCTAAGGCTATGGGTGAAGCAACTTGACAAAGAACCTGACATAGAGGCCATAAATTTGGATGCCATTGACAACACTACTCAGTGGAGGGTGGAGATGGAGGAGCCTAAGATAGAGGAGGCACCCGAGTGGTTGGAGGAGGAGGATCATGCAGATGATTTGGGGGAGGAGACGACAGTGGAGGGGGAGGGGGAGGAGGAGCAGGAGGATGATCCAGTTCCGGTGTATACAGATGTTCAGGAGGAGATTGATCTTCCAGTGCAGCCAATGCCACCACCACCACCTCCACAGAGACCTGTAGTTCGAGTTGGCATTGGGAGGAGACAACGCACTTTGTCTTCCGCCTCAACTGGAGTAGTTGGAGGCTCTAAATCGTCCACTCCAACCTCATCCCAAGTACCTCCATGACCACCTACTACTTCCAGAGGACGAGTGGTGCCCTTTACCCATAAAATGGGTAGAGGGAATCAATGATTGGGATTCCTATGATCTATCATTTTGATTTTATTATGTACTATTTAGTATCTAGATGCCTCATGATGATTCATCTCATGAGATACATTTATTTTGAGCTTTTGATGTGACTTTGTATCATCCTATCAGGAACATGTTTCAGAATTTTCAGTTTAGTAAAGATATGTGACCACTTGACATCTTATGCATCTTATTTATTACTTGTATCATCATATTTATGTAGCAATGTGTTTATTTGATGTTGTTGTTGCTTTATATGTTTTAAAAATTGAAAAAAATGAGTAATTTTGTATTTTTTGAAGCCTTCCGACATTTTCCATTATTTTCTGCCGATACCACCGAGAAGTTATATTCCAGACCCTTGCCGATACTTTCCCCAAGACAATATATGCAACACTGCCCAGGACGCAGCATGTGCAAACAAAAAGAAGTTTTTCTTTTTACAAGCAGACAGCAGCCAAGAGAAAGGAGCATGCGCCAACTGAGGCAAATGAGTTGTCGGTCAGGCTGTGTTCTAGCAGCAAATTGGAGTGGTCACTGTAACAATGACCCAGGTTCAAATCCTGTCAAGCATGCTCCTCCCCTGTGTGGGATTTTATGAATGTGGCTATTGATCTTGGGCCTTGTGCGAGTTATTGATTGTAGCCTTCGGGCAGAATATTGCTCATGTAGCTCTTGGGCAGATCATTCTAATGGCACTGGCTAGCAACCAGCAACCCCGTTGTTTGCTCAAGTGTGGGAGAGTGGGACAGGTTTCTTTTACCATCCTGATAAAAACTTGATGCAAATGGGTCCCAGCTGGCACTGTCCTCCCCCGGGACATAATTGCATGTCCATAAAAGAGTAGGGGTAGAATGAACTAAAATGCACCTGAATGACATCAAGGAGAGAGCCAAAAGTGAACAAGGAAACTATGTGATGGACAAATAAGGGGATACGAATTTTCTCAGATGCAAGGACTCAAAACTAAGGGAATTTGATATGGATCTTGGGAACAGTGATGTGTTTAGAGCTACGGCTGAGAAATTAGAAAACAGGACTATCATTTTCTCTTTTCTCGAAAACACACTGTAGGGCAAGGAAATTTATAAATGGTATGTTTTGGCATCTTTTTAGGATTCACTCACACTCCCACATTGTACTTTGGTTCCTGATGTACTCTTTTACTCCCATTGACCTAGTCTTGTGATCATTTATTGGACATTAATAAACTTATCTTATCATATCTTATCTTATGCTGAAAATTTGAAGACTTGGCATTATCAAGCAAGTGAAGTCTGGCAAAAGTTAAAAGTAAACATGGAAGTTTTAACTAGAGCATGCTTACCTCTACTATGGTGATGGTAGAATGTATGTACCCAAGGTGGACAACCTTCAGAAGGAACTCATGAAATATTGCCATGATTCATTGTGGACTGGTTATCCAAGGCAGCAAAGTACATTGGCTTTGTTGGAGATAGGTGTTTATTGAGAGCGTATAAGGCAGGGCATAGAAGAGTACATTCGGACTTATCTAGTTTGCCAACAAGACAAGGCAGAAGCCAAGATAAAGACAGGAACATTGGAACCTTTGCCCATTCCAGTGAAACCGTGGGTAAGTGCCTCCATGGACTTCATTGCTCAGTTGCAAGAATCACAAGATTACAGTGGGATAATGGTGGTGGTAGACCGGTTTTCCAAGTACCCAACCTTCATTCCAACGAAGGTGCCTTGCCAAGCTGAGGAAGTCACAAATCTTTCTTCCAGACATTGTTAAACATCTGGCTCTTCCATTGAACATTGCATTAGACAAGAACGCACAGTTCACAGGTCGGTTTTGGACAGAGTAGTTCAAGCTTATTGAGAATTTGGGACTAAGTTACTTATGAGTATGAGTTACTATTCGCATACCGATGGGCAAATGGAGCGCATCCCTTACCTTTTGGAAAATTACCTGAGGCATTTTGTGCAGGAAAACCAGTTGAATTGGCCAAAGTTGTTGGACTCAGTGTAGTTCATTTACAACTTGAAGAAAAGTTCAGCTACAGGGCATAGCCCATTTGAGTTGGCCACCAGGCAGCAGTCGATGGTACCCCACATGGTGTTAAGAGGTTTGATGAGAAAATCCCTTCAGGGTGATTAAGGCACACATTCAGTTGACAAAGGCAACCAAGCACATGAAGTTTTGGGTAGACAAGGGGAGAAGAGAGTTGGAGTTTCAAGTTGGGGACAAGGTCTTACATAGGTTTAACAGGGAGCAGTTCAAGCCTCTGGTGGGCATGTCTAGGTCAATGCTGATGCGGTTCAAGGATAGTTAAGTGAGTTTTGCAGGTATCTTCACCCATACTTTCACCTTCATTCCCTTCATCCCCCTCCAAACCTTCATCGTCTTCAAAAATGGATCATTATGAACAATGTCCTCTTCTTCCCATCATTCCTATTCCTTGCTAACACAATGAGAATAAAAAGTGAAAGCATACAGCACATAAAGAACATTTTATTCAAGTGTTAGACGATAAACTTGCAATAGAATGAGGGAGAAGAAAGAATGGGGAATAGTAGAAGAGAACATATTCACAAACAAACAACACAGAAAAAATAAACTTTGCAAAAAATGGGCTTTGAACTTACCATTTCAGCTCTCTAATTGTTAATAATAGTAGAACGTGACTATGGTAACATTTGATCCTGTTGTGGCCTAGTTAAGTACTGGTACAAAATAAAGTTCAGCAGAAGGGAAATCTACAAAAGCCATGAGACCACTAAAGCCCGAGTATACAGTTCTGCAGAATCCTAAGTAAGCGGAGGCCAAGGAGTTGTCTCATATATCCTCTATGCCCAGTATCTCCAACCCTCTACGCGTGTTTCTAAAGGCATAGACTCTTTTATATGAGCGGTTTATAACTGCCAAATTCCCCAGTGTATTCAAGAATCTTCTGTAACCACTCCAGTCCCATGTATATACAAGGATTTATAAAGTTGTTAGAGAATAGATGAGAGTTCTGAACTCGTTTACCGTCATGAGTTATGCACATCACTTATGTTGTAATGACCATTCAATTGATACAATGGAGGCCTATTCTACTCATGTTACATGTAATGCGTTTGTGATGTATCTTGATGATCTGTATGGTGTTATATTTACTACATATGCCATTAGTGTTAATTTTAGTGCAGCTGCGAGATCCATTCTCAAATAGGATGGTACCCTAGTCAGTTAGCTAGGGTTCCTAGTCATGTTAACCAGGCAAAGTAGAGGGTAAGACCCTAGAAGGTACCCTAGGGCCCCCAGCTGTCTCCTGGGGTTCTTGGTCGGGGACCAAGCAGGTTGATGCCATGGCAAAGTCCCTAGCATGTGGCTAGGGCCCCTATTTGTCTCTAGGGTATTCTGGTCTGGGACCAGACCATTTCTTGGTCACGAGGACCAAGCAGATCCTGTAGGTTGAGACAGAGACATCCTGGTCTAGGACCAGGCAGATTCTTGGTCAAGGACCAAGTAGGTCCTGCAAGTGGTTGATCAACATTCAGTCTGGGACTGAAAGCTCAGCCTGGGGCTGAGAGCCATTCTTTACGAATGGAGGCACTTGGTCAGTTACCAAGATGTTGACTTCGGTCAACCTTCAGCCTAGGGCTGAAGAACCTAGTCAAGGACCAGGTGGTTGATCAACTTGTTTCAGTCTAGGACTGAAGCTCACCTTTGGGCGGAGAGCCATTCCCTGAGAATGGACGTTCTAGGTCAATTACCAAGATGATGATGTGTGATGTCCTCTTCTCCTAGGTCTTCGAGATGGTTGAGTTAGATAGTCTTCTCAAGGGACTGGCCACCTCTTGATGAAGCCCCTAACATCTAACCTTAGGAGCAGTCTAGAGGACCACATGATCACATCATACGTGTGGACCCTTCCTCATACATGATGATGAACTTTCAGGTTATTTGGAACATTTGTATATTTGAGAGAGAGATGATTGGTTGTGTCCCACCTTGTTTGGTTAACTTTTGGTCCTTACACCTTGTTGATTCTTTGACTTGTGGTTAATAGGGTCATTGACCCACTTTGAGTTATCATTTAATTTGTACCACTTGTGATTGTTTTTGTCCTATGGGTACTATGGTTATTTGACCACCTTGTGGTTTACCCTTGATCCTAGGGGTTATGGGTCATGTACCCACACCTATGTTATATTGGGTCATGATTTGACTTGTACCATATATTGGTACCTGTACCCTCACCTATTTTATGACCCTAGTACCCTACTTATTATTTATGTTATTAAATGTGACTCCTTTTTTTTTTTTTACTTTTTTTTTTATAAGTTTATTTTTAATGTTGGACCCTTCTTAATATGTGGAACCCTAACTTAATTAAAAGATTATTAAATTATTTTATTAATCTTTCTAGAAGGCCTTTTATCATATTTATAGGTCTTGGCTCCTCATTTAATTATCCATCAACTTCAACTCAGCTCTGCTCCTTACTGTACTTGACGTCAAGGTAAATTACAGCTGCTCCTTCCTGGGTTTGATTGCCGCCCACCTGCTGATCAAGTTCAAATCTATTTTTTCTTTTATGTTTGTGATCATTCAGGGTTTGTTCTATGTTGAAATATGATCAATTTTTATTGATTGATAACTTGACTGAAGGAGGTCATGACAGTTGTTGTTAACTTCTTGTTTTGCTCACCTGGGATTTTTGTGGAAGTTTGATCTGCTTTTATTAAGTTTGATCTGCCTGATCCATTTATGAGAGGACTCGATCTGCTGGTTCAGATCTCCTTCACTTCTGCTAGACCTTAAGAATCAGTCTTAAGATCTAGATCCTTCTACTGGTGGAGGCCGTAAGACTTCTTGTCTGCTGGATGTTTTTTTTCTGTGGAGGTCGTGAAGCCCGACGGTTTAATTTGTTGGAGGTTGTGAGCCTTGGGATCCTCTCTATTTTTTATAACGATCAGCCAGGCTGTTTTAGAACTGATCTGAAGGCCATATCTTGTTGGGATCTGCTCTCTGTTCGTTTTATGAGATGCCCTAAAACTGTTTCAGTCTACTGAGACTTGCTTTGATCAGATCTTATGTGTTACGAATTTATTGGATTACATCCTGTGCTGAGTTTTTAGATCAGACTTTTTTTATGCTGAGTCTTGATGCTGTCACCTTGTCTTTGACTGTCATTGACCCCTCCTGATTGACAGTACCTCAACTCAGTCATCTCTCTCTCACGTTTGTACTAACCCTTTAATAGGGTCTTTTGTTTCCTAGTGT
This sequence comes from Larix kaempferi, assembly GCA_027924585.1. Lineage (NCBI taxonomy): Eukaryota > Viridiplantae > Streptophyta > Pinopsida > Pinales > Pinaceae > Larix > Larix kaempferi. The sequence continues at coordinate 9,173,101 of BSBM01000669.1, forward strand.
TGACTGGCCTCTGAGAGGCACAGTCTTTTTCTGAAAGCAACATTTATGAGTATATTACAGGAAATGTTTCACATCCAGGTAAGTATCTTCACCTATCTCTTTTATTGCTAATTAAACAAGTTGATTATTTTATTATTAATTACATGTTACTGAAGATTACTTTAACACGGTGACCAAATTGGTAGTGTTAAAAGTGTGAAGTTGAAAGAAATGAAAATTATGTTAGAAGATACTGCTATACTATTTCATCTTTAGTACTAGTCGTTAAATGTTAAAAGTGTTTTTGCATTAATGTACATTGATTGTTTATTTTCTGCATTAAACCCTAACCCTATCAAAAATTAACATGGTATCAAAGCTTAGGTCTTGTAGCTAACTCTGTTTTGCAGGCTAACAGAACCTACATAGATCCTAAGGTAAGGGTTTGTGTCCTAATCAACTTGACTACAGGTTTACAAGTGGTCTTGGCAAGTTGATTGAGATGGCTTCTAACTCAGTGAAAGCAAAAGATAGGCTTGAAGGAGCCTCAAACTTTAATGCATGGAAGGCTAGGGTCTTGAATATTTTGGAGGAGAGTGACTTGGATGAATTGGTCACTAGGGTTGTGGAAGAGCCCACAACAGCGCAAGGAAGAGCAGCATTTAAGAAGAAACAAGCCAAAGCAAAGAGGGTCATTTTTTACTCAGTTAAAAACAATTTGATGCCTGTGATAGCTCCTCTATGGACAGCTAAGGAATGCTTTGATGCCCTAGCAAATCTCTATGAGAAGAAGGCACCTACTCAGAAGAGGGTCTTGAAGAAGCAACTTCGTTCATTGAAGATGGAGGAGAAGGAATCAGTTGCCTCATTCTTCTCAAAGATTGCTCAGATAAAAGATCAACTCATGGCAATTGGAATTGAAGTAGATGATGACGATCTTGTGCAAACAGCAGTAGATTGTCTTCCTACATCTTGGGAGACATTTCTTTCAACAGTGAATGGAAGAGAAATACAACCAAGCTTTGACAGGTTGTGGCATGATTGCCTAGAAGAAGAAGGCAAAATCCAGAATAGATCTGGGCCTCCAGCTGAAAAGAATCATGCTCTTGCTGCCAAGACAAAGAAAGGAAGAAGTTTCCCTCAGCATCAAAACAAAGGTAAGGGACCTCAAGGTAAGCACTTTTATAAGTCAAAAGTAAGATGTTTTAAATGTAGCAAGCTTGGTCATTATGCAAACGATTGTAGAAATCCTTCTAACGGGAATTGGCATAAAGGGAAGCATCATGCTTCAACTGCTACAGAAGAAGAAGAGCCTCAACAAAAGAAATCTAAAGCTGAGACCAAAGAAAAGGATCAAAGAGAACTCTTCTTGATTTCAGCACTCTCAGGATCCATCTCCAACTCATCAGATTCATGGTGGATTGACAGTGGGGCCACCAAGCATATGACTAGATACAAAAGGACTCTTGTAGCTTACAAGGCCAAGAAGTTTAATGAGAAAGTGGAGATGGGAAATAGAAGTACCTTTGAAATCAAAGGAATTGGTTCAACTGCCTTGAAGCTTGATTCAGGTACGTTAATTCATGTTGAGGAAATTTTATATGTTCCTGGTTTAAAGAAGAATGTTCTTTCAGTGGCAATTTTAGAAGACAAGGGGTTCTCTATAGTCTTCTCAGAAGGAAAGGCACTAGTATGGACTAAAGGTGGAAATATGAGCTCAGCTATTGAGATTGGTGTCTGTAAGGGGGACCTTTACAAGGTCTCAGGACATGTTGTTAAAGATCTAATGAATAAGCCTTGTCAAGTTTCAAAGATCAAGAGGGAGTCATTCAGTGACTCAGATATGGAAGCCTATGAGACTTCTCGTTTAGAGAAGCAGAGGGAGAAGGCCAAGAAGCCTTCACTTGATCTCATTGAGGAACCTATTGAGAGGTTCCAAGGATGCTCCAGTCGGAGCTATATCACTGATTCAGGATCAGCCACTAATATGGAGGCAGCCAAACTTCAGGTTTGGAAAGATACTATGACAGAGTGTATCCAACTAATAATGGATAATGATATGTGGAAAGTGATTCTCAGACATCAAGGGAAGTCAGTTGTAACTTCCAAATGGATCTATAAGATCAAGGTATTTTCTTTGAAGCTCTCAGAAAATCCTGTATTCAATGACAGGTTGTTTCACCATGACAAGGACATGGTACAGTTGTCAGATGTGTTGACTAAGCCTCTGTCTTCGACAAGCTTAGTGTTGTTGAGAATGCCTCTCTTGCTAAGAGGGAGTGTTAACTTTAGTGCAGCTGCGAGACCCATTCTCAGATAGGATGGTACCCTAGTCAGTTAGCTAGGGTTCCTGGTCATGTTAACCAGGCAAAGTAGAGAGTAAGACCCTAGAAGGTACCCTAGGGCGCCCAGCTGTCTCCTGGGGTTCTTGGTCGGGAACCAAGCAGGTTGATGCCATGGCAAAGTCCCTAGCATGTTGCTAGGGCCCCTATTTGTCTCTAGGGTATTCTGGTCTGGGACCAGACAGTTTCTTGGTCATGAGGACCAAGCAGATCCTGCAGGTTGAGACAGAGACATCCCAGTCTAGGACCAGGCAGATTCTTGGTCAAGGACCAAATAGGTCCTGCAGGTGGTTGATCAACATTCAATCTGGGACTGAAATCTCAGCCTGTAACTGAGAGCCATTCTTTATGAATGGCGGCACTTGGTCAGTTACCAAGATGTTGACTTCGGTCAACCATCAGCCTAGGGCTGAAGAACCTGGTCAAGGACCAGGTGGTTGATCAACTTGTTTCGGTCTAGGACTAAAGCTCAGCTTTGGGCAAAGAGCCATTCCTTGAGAATGGAACTTCTTGGTCAGTTACCAAGATGATGATGTGTGATGTCCTCTTCTCCTAGGTCTTCGAGATGGTTGAGTTAGATGGTCTTCTCAAGGGACTGGCCACCCCTTGATGAAGCCACTAACATCTAACCTTAGGAGCATTCTAGAGGACCACATGATCACATCATCCGTGTGGACCTTTCCTTATACAGTGATGATGAACTTTCAGGTTATTTGGAACATTTGTACACTTGAGAGAGAGATGATTGGTTGTGTCCCACCTTGTTTGGTTAACTTTTGGTCCTTACACCTTGTTGATTCTTTGACTTGTGGTTAATAGGGTCATTGACCCACTTTGAGTTATCTTTTAATTTGTACCACCTGTGACTGTATCTGTCCTATGGGTACTATGGTTATTTGACCACCTTGTGGTTTACCCTTGATCCTAGGGGTTATGGGTCATGTACCCACACCTTGAGTCATGATTTGACTTGTACCATATATTGGTACTTGCACCCTCACCTATTTTATGACCCTGATACCCTACTTATGATTTATGTTATTAAATGTGACTCCTTTTTTTTTCTTTTTTTCTTTTTTGTAAGTTTATTTTCAATGTTGGACCCTTCTTAATATGTGGAACCCTAACTTAATTAAAAGATTATTAAATTATTTTATTAATCTTTCTAGAAGGCCTTTTATCATATTTATAGGTCTTGGTTCCTCATTTAATTATCCATCAACTTCAACTCAGCTCTGCTCCTTACTGTGCTTGACGTCAAGTATTTTACAGCTGCTCCTTCCTAGGTTTGATTGCCACCCACCTGCTGATCAAGTTCAAATCTATTTTTTCTTTTATGTTTGTGATCATTCAGGGTTTGTTCTATGTTGAAATATGATCAGTTTTTATTGATTGATAACTTGACTGAAGGAGGCCGTGACAGTTGTTGTTGACTTCTTGTTTTGCTCACCTGGGATTTTTGTGGAAGTCCGATCTGCTTTTATTAAGTTTGATCTACCTGATCCATTTATGAGAGGACCCGATCTGCTGGTTCAGATCTCCTTCACTTCTGCTAGACCTTAAGAATCAGTCTTAAGATCTAGATCCTTCTACTGGTGGAGGTCGTAAGACTTCTTGTCTGCTGGATGTTTTTTTCTGTGGAGGCCGTGAAGCCTGACAGTTTAATTTGTTGGAGGTCGTGAGCCTTGGGATCCTCTCTATTTTTTATAACGATCAGCCAGTCTGTTTTAGAACTGATCTGAAGGCCATATCTTGTTGGGATCTGCTCTCTGTTTGTTTTATGGGATGCCCTAAACCTGTTTCAATCTGCTGAGACTTGCTTTGATCAGATCTTCTGTGTTGTGAATTTATTGGATTACATCTTGTGCTGAGTTTTTGGATCAGATTTTTTTTATGCTGAGTCTTGATGCTGTCACCTTGTCTTTGACTGTCATTGACCCCTCCTGATTGACAGCACCTCAACTCAGTCATCTCTCTCTCAGGTTTGTACTAACTCTTTAATAGGGTCTTTTGGTTCCTAGTGTTGACTGGCCTCTGAGAGGCACAGTATTTTTCTGAAAGCAACATTTCTGAGTATATTACAGGAAAGGTTTCACACCCAGGTAAGTATCTTCACCTATCTCTTTTATTGCTAATTAAACAAGTTGATTATTTTATTATTAATTACATGTTACTGAAGATTACTTTAACACAGTGACCAAATTGGTAATGTTAAAGGTGTGAAGTTGAAAGAAATGAAAATTATGTTAGAAGTTACTGCTGTACTATTTCATCTTTAGTACTAGTCATTAAATGTTAAAAGTGTTTTTGCATTAATGTACATTGATTGTTTATTTTCTGCATTAAACCCTAACTCCATCAAAAAATATCGATTAGTTCAATTAACTTGAATGAATGCGATTTAGGAAAAAGGAATGAACTCAGCACCCCCATTAAATCTTAATACTCTACACATTAATATTATGGCAATTATCATACATGCCATGGGTAAGACCTCCTTCCTTTAGGAAAGTCGAATATGCCAAAGCACTAGTCTACATCGGGCTCGTGTTGGATGCCTTCTGCAAACCCCAGGTCTATCATGGAGTCAACATCATGGGTACATTGTTGAGACCTTAAACAATGCAGAGTAACAGAGATGTGGTGGAGGTCAGTGAAAGCCAAAATTCAAGAGTAGCTGGAAGAAAGCATTCATGAGTTCGCTTGTCAAGAAAGTGCTTATGTGGTAGAGGATGTTGCAAGATTTAAAGATGCATACATGTTTGAGTGTCTGCATAAGATTTTCTATGCATAATAACTTGTAAACTTGCAATGGGTGGAAATGCTCACAAAGAAGCATCGATGTTGTCTTCCATGGTCAAGAGCTGAGTGGACAGTCGAGAACTTGTTAAAAATCCAACAGTATGACCATAAGTTGACCCAAGTGGTTGATTTTTGGTGCAAAGGTGCAATGGAAGGTTATGCTTTGGAGTTTGTTGTAGAATGTCATTAGTGATTAACCAAGGTACTCAAATTCTTTAAGAGGGGTCGCACAGAAGACTAATTGAAGAGAGACCTATGTGGATAAAAATGTTCATGGTGGAACAAGGTATGTTGCCAAGCCCCACTAAGATGGAAGCGTAAGCCCTGCATGGGAGTAGAACAATAGGAGGACTTGATGGTAAAGTTGGTGTCGTAAGTTGCTTGAAGGATTGGTGATGGTAAAAGCAGTGGATTCTACAGCAAAGAGTGCAAAGATAGCGAAGAATTGGTGGCAGGAAGAAATGGAAAAGATCCGCACTAAGCAAGAGTCGTTGACAAGGGGATATGATCCTAATCTACATCCAGAGTATTGGACGATGCAGAGGATGAATCAAGTGCAAGAGGGAGCTTTGGCCATCCTCAAAATAAAATATCAAGAAATTATGGTGTTGCGAAGAAGTCAGGTGTTTGCAGAGGTGGAAAAAACATCTAAAGAGTTGAAGTGGCAACCACATGACGATGCAAGAAACACACATACTTGAACTACAAGCAAAGATGTAGGCCAAGCCTGCTAAGCTGGGCATTACTGTCGAAGTCATGGAAGAGTGGAATCAAGAAGAGGTGTTTGAAGATGCTTTTGATTTTGCATCGTTCTAGTTCTCTAACCTTGCAAATTGCTATGTCGTCGAGGAAGCAGACCGAAATGGCAATGATGTTGGTCCCTCCTATGTTCTAACCCCTACACCTTTTGAATTTTATCAAGATCCCATGACCATTGTTGCACAGAATGCAAGTGTGTGGTTGATTAGCAGTTCGAGTACTCCTACTATAATGGCTATGAACAATGCAAGTGTGACCTCTAAAGGGAGTCAGAACTTGTCTTCAGTGTTATCCAATTCTGTGAGTGTTCAGTAGGAGCAGCGTCGGTGATACAACAACCAAGCCCCAAGTCATCAAAAACTTACAACCAATCAATTGGATAAGTCATCTTTGTGGTTGCTTTTGTTTCACGGTAGAGATGATGAAGAAGAAAAGTAGAACTAGTTCCTCTACAATGCCATTTGGAAGACATGGAAAACCACGAATGCAACACATTTGGTGGAATTTCAAACTACACTGTGAGGAAGAGCATTACAATGGTATATGAAGTGTAAGCAAAGCACTCCCGCCTTGCATGGTGTGACTTTAGTTCAACTTAGGATGGACTTTGTGAAGGAGTTCCAAAAGTCAAAGTCAAAACATCAGAGCATTGCAAATTAAAGGAGATTAAGCAAAGGATTGTCAAGGCCATCTAGGAGTATGACCAACGGTTTCAAGGCTTGATGAGTTGGTTGAGCTACACTATTCAAGAGGTGCAACACAAAGAATGGTTTATTGGCAGTTTGCTACCTCATCTGCAGACATCGTTGCTACAACAATGGTTGTTGATGCAACATGAGGCATTGGAATTTGCTATGCGACTAGAGTCTATAAGTGGATTGACAAAAGCCTTGATTTCATGGTTGGCTCCAAGGCTAGCGTAGTTCTAGTACCAGTTGATTGCTCTATATGGGCATATCCAAGAACTAGCGAAAGCTAAGTCGAGTGCATGAGAGGCACTATGGTGCACACTGTGCAAAATAGAAGGCCACCTATAGAATGATTGCTTTATGATCCAAAGATATGCCACGGTAGTAGCTAATCTAATTGTGAGCAATATGCCAAGAAAAGCAGATGTTGGACTTTGCAAAATGTGCAAAGTCCTGACTACTCCTAAGGTCAAGTGCTAGTGACTTCATAAAGGGGTGGCCAGTCCCTTGATGAAACAACCTAGCTCAACCATCTCAAAGACCCAAGAGAGGAGGGTATCACACATCATCATCTTGGTTAACTGACCAAGATCAACCTGGTTAACTGACTAGGTATGTACCTACAGGAACTACTTGGTCCCAGAACAAGAATCTGCCTAGTCCCAGACCAGGATGTCTTTGTTTATGCCTGCAGGTTCTGCTTGGTCCTGGTGACCAAGAAACTGTCTGGTCCTAGACCAGAATGCCCTAGAGACAGATAGGGGCCCTAGCCACATGCTAGGGACTTTGCCATGGCTCCAACCTGCTTGGTCCCAGACCAAGAACCTCAGTAGACTGCTGGGGACCCCGGGGTACCTACTAGGGACTTACTATGCATGGTTAACTGACCAGGAACCCTAGTTAACTGACTAGGGTGTCATCCTCCTAGAGAATGGCTCTCGCAGCTGCATTAACTTTGACAGTAACAACAAATTAACAAAAATGAGTGGATTGAATGTGATCCTTAAGTGATGAAAATACAAAGTGCGTGCACCATAAACTACCATAACACTGCAAACAACTTAATCAATGATAACTAATAGGCCCAAAGAGCTAGAACAAAGCGCAATCATAACAAATCACTTATGAGTCATAGGTGACATGCTACCATGGATCTCCTTGCTTGCAATGGAAGTAGCGGTTTGAGGTCTTGATGATGGAAGAGTGGAGAGTTGTCCGTTGCTACAAACTGTCTAGAGAAAATAATATCCAATGTAGCTTCTCCTTGTGTTGTTCCTTACTCATTCCAAATTTGTTTGAAGCTTTTCTTTACTTACCCATTTAGCAACAGAAGACTTGTTTTAATGCCTTTCATGCATTGGTGGATTGAAGAAAGTCATCTTTAACTTCAAGTTTTGAATGGTTGACCAAGCAAGTCGAACCATTCCCTTTTAACTTGCATCTTTGGCATTGATTCCAGAACTCTCTTTCATTTGTTGACTTTAGTCATGACAACTTCAGCCTATGGTTTTTTATTTAAGTTAAGGATCACCTCAATGGATAGACCCCTTTACCAAGTGCCATGTGTTATTCTAGAAGAAAAATTATGTGTCCAAATATTGTTCTTAACTCCCCACTCTTCACACACCAAGACCTTGACCACCATCCTCACTACTTGCTCAGGATCTTGACATTGAACCTATACTTGCCACATATAGAAACTACTAATATAGGCATGCCCAAAAAAGCAAAAACACCAAAAGCAAAAAATATTGAGCTTAATGAAAATGGGCACTGGAGTAGCTTTCTTGCAAAAAAGCAAAAAAAAATGAAAAAGAAAAAGCAGTCCTCGCTTTTTTACAAGAATCATGAATGTATGAATAGCAATGTCATGTGGGCCCCCTAATCTTGGATTCCTAAAGAAACAACTGCTAAAAATAGAAGTCGCACACTATACTGGATCTGGAAAGAACTATGATCAATGTGTTGACTAGATCAATGTACAATGTAAACAACCTAATGGAATCTCACTGGACATTAAACCTCTAGTAATGCAAGTACAACTAGGTTTAACACCACGGAAGCCTGAGCGTACAGAGACCAAGGGGCAAGGAGCCATCCTATATATCCAGTGTGCCCAATATTCTAACCCTTTGCACATGTCTCTAAAGGCGTAGATTCTTTTATATGAGTGAGTTATAGCTAGTAGATTCCCCAATATAATATATTAGGGAAGCTTCTATAACCGCTCCAATCACTTATATCTATGAGGATTACAAAGTTGTTATTAGAGAATAGATGTGAGTTCTACGTGTTACGCCCCAGATTATCTACAGCGCGCCTTTCAGGATATACCAGAGTGAAGGGGTCTTTTGCCATTGTAAAAAGTCAAGTCTGGGCTTTTTTTGTAAAAGTGTTGGTCTAGTTGGGCTCAAAACCCATGGTCTTGTCATGGTAGGTCCTCTTGGTTTTCATTCCAAGAAGCGTTGGCTTAGTGGCATTGTTGACTGCCCCTTGATGGGCGGAAGTTCCCTGTCATGTTGGGCCATTTGTGCCCTGGGTTGGTGTTCGGTGCTTCTCGGGATGGACCTATTAGGACACATGGCTTAGGGGCTCCTGGCCACACTTATGTTTTGCTATGTATGAGGTGATTGCGCATGTAAGGGTTGTCATACCCGATTTAGCACACCTCCTTTATCCCCACTTAGACCTTCTTCTCCGTTATATGACCCCTCCTCTTGGTGCATATGTGCTCACATCACCATGACATCATCCGCATCCAGAGAGCTTTACCTTGCCAAAGGGGAGGACGTTGAGGGATCTTCTACATTGTTGGGGTTAGTTGGGGGCATGAAGTTCTCCCCCGGTTCATCACTTCACTTGGATGAAGCCAATTGCACCATTTTATTATTGTTTTTAATCTTTTTGTGGTTTAGTCCCCAATTTGTGGGTGACAAACCCTAAAATTAAATTATTTTACTTTTTAGTAAGGTAGGCTCAAAAGTTAAGTCAAGTCAAGGAAGCCTCATATAAATAAGGCTTCTAACATGGACAAGGATTCTAATATGTACTTTTTTCATTTTATCTTGGTCTATTGGAGCTTTTGAATGATGCACACCTCTCTCTTTGGCTTGTGATGAATGGTGAATTTTCTAGGGTTTACGCAATCTTGCAAAGTTGATCCTAAGAATGGTTGTAATAACTTGTGGCTAAGGAAGGGCATAAGAAGTATCTCTTGCTCTCTTTCTTGGTTGATGTTGGTAAGATCTCTCCATTTTCTTGTTTGATGTTGCTTTTGCACCTTGGGCAAGTAAATTAGGGTTATTTATCGACATCTTGTCAACTTTGTTTGAGGAGACCTTCCTTGTGAAGGAGCTCTCCACAGTGGGCCTTGGAGTTCATCTTTTGCCCTAATTAGGGTTTTTGGCTACTTTGACCTACTATCGGGTTACTAGCCTCTCGCCCTAGTTGGTAAATCTTGAATAGCCAAATTGAGTAGTTACGTTGGCCTCGATCTCTAATTGCCCTAAGGTTAAAAGAATAAGGTCATATCCTGTTGGCAGGCAGTTTGGATGAGTCAGTTGCGCAGCATCGCGGATGCTGCAAAGGGTCAAAGATGTCGCACAAGAAAGAAAACAATGCGCAAGTCAATAAGTTTATGTATTTTTGGGCCATTTGGACTGCATTATGTGGGTTTTGGGTCATTTGGACCGCATTATGTGGGTTTTTGGGTCATCCTTTTTGTAAAGTTTGTTAAGAAGTAGTTAAGCCGTTGCCTAAGTGGACCGAAAATGTAAAGGCGCAAGCCTATAAATAGACATAGCATGGTAAGTGTTGAGATATCCATGAATCGATCAATTGAAGAGACAGTTGAGCACGAATGACTTTGCTTGTTATTATCAGTTAATCCGGGTATGTGGCAGAAGAACTATGTTGTTGTATCTATGGGTTGTTGCGAAGGTTAATATGATATGTTGTTGAGCAGAATTACTGTGTCTCTTTCTGTTTTCCTGCTATGAATGTGATGTGCGACTTGAATCCATGAATGATGCAATACTTCCTTGTTCCAAATGATGTTTTACTGCTAGATCTGTTGCACATTAATGGTTTATTTGACAATAAGATCTGTTGAATGATGATGTGATTCTGTCTAAATGTATAAGTCGAAATGTTAGATCTGTTTGTGAATGTTGCAATAAGTTGATAAGCGGATGCACAAAGGTCCTTCTTCATCGGCGGAAACATGGTTCCGTCAACTCTCCCTTGAACATCTCGGGTGAGACTTCATCTGCTCTGCAAGTGTTGCTGGACAGGATAAAACCTATCTGGGCCGATGCTTAGGGAAATCGCGGTGGGTTGGATGTCGACAGAGTGAGGAACCCCTGTCGACTGGGTTTGTGTCAACAAATGGTTCCGTTGTCGAGACCATAGCGCGAAGTGAAGGAAGGACATGTTGTGGCATCCGACAAGACCGGAAATTCAAGATTGGTTCGATCAAAAGTTGTGAGAGTTTGCTGAGAAAGAGAATCAAAACCCTGGGGTGACGACAGATTGGTGGCTGGCAAAGTACATACATGACGGTCCACGCGAATATTTTTTCTACGAATTCTCGATTATCTTGTATCAATGGTTAGCGAAATTGACCTTTCAGAAGCGAAACTTCCAAGGTGGTGAGCCGACAACTTGGACCCCAGAACTGATCCAGGAGCTGTAAGAGGTAGACAACAAAGCATCGCGGGCTGTTGAAGTCTGGTTCGACAGTATATTGGAGGGTTATATCACCGAGTTTGTGGTTGACACAACGAAATCCTATAGCAAAGCCGAAAGGGAATTTTTCAACGGACCGCGAGGCAGGTTCCTGTTGTCGCTACAGTTATCCATTAAGATGCTCATCTGTGAAAAGGGCATACTGAAGATGCACCTTGGCCAGTAGAACCCTGGTGGGCAGAGGCTGTGGATACTGCGACAGCAGGGGGGGAAGTGAATGAAATGATACGGGGTAGATGGGTGCAAGTTATGACAAGACTGTGAAGGAAGCCGAGGAAGAGAGTGGTCTTACGAGGGGAGGAGCAAGGCTTCGACAAGAGAAGAGGCAGAGGACAGAAGAAAGTCCTACTGCGATCGAAACGCAAAATCGCGAAGGAAGACCACACGGGACGAAGCGACCTCACAGTGCCGACAAGGACAACCAGGCTACGCCCAGGATAGAGGCAGGAACAACCCCCAACAATAGCGTACCCACACCTCCGCTCACTGTATCACAACCAGTAAGAAATACGACTTCGACACCGCCATGTTCATCATGTCAACAGCATTTACTTACTAGCGGATCAGCGACTGTAGGAAGGAAGCCCAGGATGGCGGGCGAAGATACGAAGTTACCTCTGTTCCATGGAAATGGAACTAACAACCCAGAGCAATATTGGCTTTTATGTGAAGCTGTGTGGACTGTTAAACAGATTACGGATGACAAAGCCAAGAAAGGTCAATTGGCGACAACTCTTCGGGGTCGCGCATTGGACTGGTTCATGAAATTTGTGCAGGTTCCTGTGGGCAGCCCAAAAAAGACATTGGATGAAGTCAGAAAAGGATTAATTGCAGAGTTCAAAAAAACGAAGTCAGAAGCGCAATACATTACGGAACTGAAGGAGATCAAGCAGTATCTGAATGAAACTGTCTGGGATTTTGACCAACGGTTCAAAACGCTAATGGCAAGGGTCAGCTTCGAGATGAGCGACGTTCAGCATAAAGAATGGTTCATCGCAGCATTACTACCCCATATCAAACTTTCGTTGATGCAACAGAACATTGCAACACCGAGCGAGGCTCTGGAGATTGCGATGCGACTAGAAGCTTCGCCGGTTGGTGAGAATGCAGCCGGCATGTCGCAGACTCAGACGCAGCTGGCCAACCTGACAATACAGTTGCAAGATCTTAAGAAGGGTAAAGAACACCGCGAAGAGGCTTGGTGTACGCGATGTTGTGCAGAGGGGCATACCAAGGATAGCTACCCAGATTTCTGCAACTATCTGGTCTCCGAAGCGCCGAATCCATTGAGTGGTGGAGGTATGCCATGGTGCCACATCTGTCAAGTTTATGGGCATCGACATGAGGAGTGTCAATACATGCAGAAGATGGTTACAAAGCCGATGAATTTGTATTGTACATTCTGCAAGTCAATTGGGCATGACAATAAGGATTGCCGCGCATATGGCCTACTTCAGGAAAGAACGTACGACTCATACTATGTGAAGGATGACCATCATGCAGTACCGCAGTCGCAACTGCAACCACAGGTGGCCCAGCCGCCACTTCAACCGCAAATGCAATTTGTACCATAGCCACAACCACAACAGTAGTTTGTGCCACAACCGCAATACAATCAGATGCAGATGGCTCTGCAGCAGCCACAGTACGTTCAGCCGACGCAGTATGTTCAGCCTGGGCAGTGTGTTCAACTGCAACCAAATCTCTTGCAGTAACAATTTAATCAACCGCAATATCAGCAGCAAGGAGGATTCCGCGGAGGACGCGATGGAGGCTTCGGTCGAGGAGGAGGACGAGGTCGTGGACCTGTCCAATGTTATAATTGCGGAGTATTGGGACATTATCAGCGAGATTGTCCACAGTTGCAAACACAGTGTACATATTGTTTTGGTATTGATCACACGGTTGAGAACTGTCCACAGCTGATCGCGAGATGGGAGGCAGGAAATGTTCAACAGTTGCAGAATCAGAACCAATTGTAGAATCAGCACCCAATGCAGAATCAAAACCCGCCGCAAAACCAGAATCAGCGTCCGAATTAGAACGCAAATCAGAATGTGAATCAACCCGCGAACCAACCACCAAACTAGAATCAGGGATCAACTGTCGCGACAATTTCCGCAGAGCCGAGGACGCAAGATGTTGCTGTTGCTGTTGTTGTTATCACTAGAGGAGGTGCGACGATAGGAGAAGATGGTCCACATCCTCTGATCCAGCTGGTTGGGAAAAAGAGAGTGCAATTTGATATTGATGTCGAGTGAGATACATTCTTTGAAGCATGTCATGCGATGGGCAAAAATCCTGGTAAGACAATTATTTGTGACATGCCCCCTGTTTTTTACTCAACTTCAGAAGCAGGCCCATCACGGCAGTATGGTACTTTACAAAACTTCTTTGAAAGTTGTTTATCGCTGGCACGCGATCCCGATGCTCTTGCCGAGATCGAAAGCTTGTTGCATCGACTGCCCAAGGGACAGAAAGAGTCCACGATCAACTCTTTACAGCGGAAGAAGACAAGAAAAGAGATGCGCATGAATGTCCAGATTGGCAACTACGACATGGATTCGGATATTCTGGATCTAGGCTCAGATGTTAATATTCTCACAAAACGGGCATGGCAGAAAATGGGGAGCCCAACGCTGAGCTGGTCTCCCGTGCAGCTGCGATTGGCTAATCAGGCCAAGGTAACACCAATTGGGAGAGCTCCGCGCCTTGTTGTAGATATTGAGGGGATGAGGACATATGATGATTTCGATGTTATCGAAGTTGTCGATGGGGGAAGCTCTTATCCCACGTTGCTAGGGATCGGATGGGCCAATGACAGTATGGCTGTAATTAATTTCAAGAAGCGGGTGATGACTTTTGAAAATCAAGACCTCAGAGTTATAGCTCCATTGGATCCGACCGAAGGGCGCAGGTATGTTGAACCTGTCAAGGATGAAGTTGGAAGAGGATGGGATCACGCATATAACATTTCAGAAGATTACATCCATCCGACTATCGACGGTGAACTCGACTGGCGCAGCTTTAGCTCTGCGTCTTTCAATTCTGATGATGCATTAGAGAACTGGCAGAATCGCATGCATGAGGTGTCGTTCAGGAAGTGTGGTTTGATCACGCGGTCGTTGTGCCGCGTTGCGACTGAAACTGTTGAATTGCCAGTATATGAAGGACTGCCCGGGTTGTCTGAATTTTTAGTCACATTTGAAGACAAGGTGTCAGAACCACAGCGATTGCTGGCATTGGAGGAGGCGCTGAAGGCTGCTCCAGCACGTTGGTGGGCGACCCATAAAAAGTCAATCACTGGGTGGTCGTAGTGTCGAAGACTGATGACCGTTCGCTTCGGCGACACAGAAGTATACCACACCGGAAGGTATGATGGGCGGAATGATCCTGGCAGTCATTTGATGGAATGTCAAACTTTGTGGGCCTCGCGACCAAAGGATGAATGGGTCCATGCCTATGTCCATACTTTGGATGAAATGCCGCGATCTTGGTATGCCGCAGCTGAGTTGCGCAGGGAGATTACCACTTGGTTAGAGTTGACGGTTTGCTTTACTCATACCTTCAGTTTTGCGGATGCCAATCCAGATGTTCACAATGCCCTACAGCTCATCCACGATGTTGTTCTGAAGGTGGTTCTAGTCGCCTACCCTGTGGATCCGCATATACAGTGTCAAATGCAGTCGATGATGGAATGCTATAATATCACTGGAGGGCCAGAGGATGGTGATGACCCACGGAATATCAATATTCTGGAATCAGACGGGAGTCGGGATGTCGTAGCACCTGACGCACCAACCGACCCGATCAGTCAACCGCTGAAGCTAAGGAAGGTCAATATTGGGACGGAGGAGAACCCAAAGTTTGCGAATGTTGGGGGCTACTGGGATGAAGAAATGATGTCAAAGGTCACAGACCTGTTGCATGAGTTCCAAGATTTGTTCCCTACGAAGTTTTCCGAGATGAAGGGAATATTGGGGGATCTAGGGGAAACAAAGATTCCGTTGAAGCCAGATGCAAAACCGATAAGGCAGCGACCATATCGACTGAACCCGTGACATAAGGAAAGGGTCAAAGTTGAACTTGACCGCATGCTGGTGCTGGCATCATTGAACCAGTCGAAGAATCGAAATGGATTAGTCCCATGGTGGTGCAAGACAAGAAGACAGGTGAGGTACAAATTTGTGTCGACCTGAGGAAGTTGAATGATGCGTGTCTGTATGATCCTTTTCCGACGCCATTCACTGATGAGGTGCTGGAAGGAGTGGGCGGTCAAGAGATGTATTCTTTCACGGATGGGTTCTCTGGCTATCACCAGATCAGGATTGCGAAAGAGGACCGCCACAAGACAACATTTGTGACGGAATGGGGTTGTTTCCAGTACACCGTGATGCCGTTTGGGTTTAAGAACACACCTGCAATATTCTCCCGAGTTGTTGTCGCTGCATTCAGAGATTTTATTCAGAAGTTTTTGCAAGTTTATATGGATGACTGGACAGTTTATGGATTGATCAGCGATCATCTGGCAAACCTGCGACTGATGTTGGAGCGATGTAGACAGCATCAGATATCGCTGAACTTGAAGAAGTGCATTTTCTGTGCACCATTTAGGATATTGTTGGGTCACATTGTTTGCAAGCAAGGATTGTTGGTTGACCCAGCAAATATTGCGCTCATTCTGAGCTTAACACCGCCTACCAATGTCAAGCAGTTGAGAGCGACGTTGGGGCACACAAGGTACTATCGCAAGTTTATCCGAGGTTATGCAGCAATCACGACCCTTATGGAGAAGTTGTTAAAGAAGGATGCGATATTCTTATGGAGTCCCGAATGTCAAGTCAGTTTCAAGACGCTGATGGCTAAGATGACTTCTGCACTGATATTGGTATTTCCTGACTGGAGCAAGGAATTCCATGTCCATGTGGATGCATCATCGATTGCGCTGGGAGCAGTGCTCGCGCAACTAGGGGAAGGGGACCTGGATCACCCAATTGCTTTAGCGAGTTGCAAGTTGTCATCTGCGGAGAGAAATTATACGACTACTGAGAGGGAAGGTCTAGCGATAGTCTATGCGCTGCAGAAGTTTAGGCATTACCTATTGGGAGGTCACTTCAAGATGTTCACAGACCATTCTGCTTTGAAATACTTGGTCAATAAGCCTGTGTTGGGGGGGAAGATATGTCACTGGCTACTTCTTTTTCAGGAGTTTGATTTTGAGGTAATTGTGAAGCCAGGTCGCTTGAATGCGGGGCCAGATCATTTGTTGCGAATTGAAACAGGGGAGGAACCAACCAACATTGAAGATGGGTTGCCTGATGCGCAACTTTTCAGAGTTGAGGTGGCTGACGACTACTATGAACAAATAATTCAGTTTTGGCGACAGGAACCACGCCAAAGGAGTTCACCACAAGTCAAAAGAAGCAGCTGGTGGTTAAGGCTACAGATTTCCAGTTATTCACTGGACAACTATATAAACTAGGACCAGACGAGATCTTGAGGCGCTATGTCCTGCCTCATGAGCAAGGGCAGATCTTGGCAGAGGCACATGCAGGAGTGGCTGGTGGACACTATGGCGGTCGTGCTACTACCAGGAAGGTGCTTTGCGCAGGGCTTTGGTGGTCCACTCCTCACAATGATGCGACAGATTATGCGCGGACATGCGATGTTTGTCAACGGACTGGAAAACCCTCCAAGAGGGATGAGATGCCACTAATACCTCAAGTGACACTGCAGCCATTTGATAAATGGGCTATGGATTTCGTGGGACCTATCAACCCACCTAGGAAGCGTACTGGTGCACGGTACATAATCACAGCGACAAATTATTTAACAAGATGGGCAGAGGCTGCACCAGTTGTAGATTGCACCGCTACGACAACAGCCCGATTCTTGTTTGACCATATTGTTACTCGGCTTGGATGCCCGAAAATATTAATGGGCAATCATGGGAGCCACTTCATTAATCGCACAATCAACGCTTTGACAGAGGAGATTCAGATCCAGCACAAGAAGAGTACGCCGTATCATCCGCAAGCAAATGGAACCGTAGAAGCCTTCAACAAAGTGTTGGAGCATGCACTTACAAAGGTTTGTAATGCGAATCGCGATGATTGGGATTTGAAGATTCCAGCAGTCTTGTGGGCATATCGCACCACTTGTAAAAGATTGACAGGATAGACGCCCTTCAAATTGGTGTATGGGCAAGAGGCGGTTATGCCTATGGAATACATCGTTCTGAGTCTGCGCATAGCGGCAGCGATAGGCATGCATGACGAAGCAGCATTAGCAGAACGACTGGAGCAGCTGGTACAGCTTGAGGAAGACCGCTTTATTGCAGATTTTCATCAGCACGTCGAGAAGGATCGGCAAAAAGCTTGGCATGATCGCCATATCAAAAACAAACCAAGGCGACTTGGTGTTGTTGTATGACAGCAAGTTCATGAAGCATGCAGGGAAGTTATAGATGCCTGGCTCGGCCCATATCACATTAGTGGCATAACTTCAGGAGGCCCAGTATAGCTGCAGCAGTTAAATGGAGTGATACAACGAAAGCTAGTGAATGGTAGCAGGTTGAAGCCCTACAGGACGGGCTCGGAGCCACGCGATGCCTGAACAGCATTGTAAAAAAAAAGTGCATGATGCTAGGTGGCATGATGGCGCACCAGCAAGGATAGGATGCACAAGTAGGAGCAATGGTATCACAGTTCGGGAGCCATGCCGCGACAACTGCAGGGTCGCAACACAATCAAATCAGCAATCATTACAGATCGTTCGCAGACGGCATTTTTTTACGTGCCAGGTCTTTTTGACAACTCTGACCGTTAAAATTGTCGGGATTGACGTCGGAGTCAGGCACGTTTGGCACGCATAACAAAAGGTGGCAGCATGGTCGGCGGCACCATGGGTGATGCTTCGCACGATTGGCACGAATGACAACCGATGGAAGCATGGTCGTTGCTCCGCACGTAGGAAGTCAAGTCTGAGCATGAGTGTTGCGGATCCGCCCCACTGGGAGAAGGTGGAATGGTATGATGACAGGATCGGAGACTTATGTGAATGAATTTGCAAATGATTTCCGAGGCAGGCATCCAGGACTCGATGAAAACGCATAAATACATGCACCAGGAGGATAATTGAACAAAGAGGTATCTATCCGACGAGGAATCCATGCTGCGAGCTGGTCAAGAAGCTAGATAAGTTAGGAATTCCAAGGAGGCTGTGGAAATGATCCATTTCATTTCGTGCGGCAACACACCAGGTGCGCTGAGGGCCCGAACGACGAGTGTGCATGAGCACCTAGAGAAGGAAACGACGCGGACACTGGGGAGCAACAGAGACGAAGTCTCATCCGAGATGTCTAAGTATGTGGTGGTAGTTCAAAGCTTCGTGGTCCCTGCGACCACCAGAACGACAGGGGCGACAGCCCCCTGGTCCCGATAGTAGGTTATCCTCGGTGCGAAACAGATGTGCCAGAGTAGTTGGCCTGTTCCGCACCTCGGCGTTGTTCATCAACTTTTCTTCAGTCTGCACCAAGTTTCCAGAGACTGGAGGATGAGTTTGAGAAGTACATGACAGCAAGCCGAAAGATCACCGTATCAGTTTGAGAAGTACATGACAACGAGCCGGAGATCACCGTATCAATTTGAGCAGTACACAACAGCGAGCTCCAAACAGCAAGAACAGTTGAAGAGGAATAGTCATGCAACAGAAGATCAACGAGTACACCATGTCCAGCTGACGTGGCTCAAGGGAGAGCCACAAGATTGTGTTGGGGGCCTGTTGGAAGGCAGTTTGGATGAGTCAGCTGCGCAGCATCACGGATGCTGCGAAGGGTCAAAAATGTCACGCAAGGAAAACAGCGCGCAAGTCAATAAGTTTATGTATTTTTGGGTCATTTGGACCGCCTTATGTGGGTTTTTGGGTCATCATTTTTGTAAAGTTTGTTAAGAAGTAGTTAGGCGGTTGCCTAAGTGGACCGAAAATGTAAAGGCGCAAGCCTATAAATAGACATAGCATTGTAAGTGTTGAGATATCCATGAATCGATCAATTGAAGAGACAGTTGAGCACGGATGATTTTGCTTGTTATTGTCTGTTAATCCGAGTATGCGGCAGAAGAACTATGTTGCTGTATCTATGGGTTGTTGCGAAGGTTAATATGATATGTTATTGAGCAGAATTACTGTGTCTCTTTCTGTTTTCCTGCTATGAATGTGATGTGCGACTTGAATCCATGAATGATGTAATACTTCCTTGTTCCAAATGATGTTTTACTGCTAGATCTGTTGCACATTAATGGTTTATTTGACAATAAGATCTGTTGAATGATGATGTGATTCTGTCTAAATGTATAAGTCGAAATGTTAGATCTGTTTGTGAATGTTGCAATAAGTTGATAAGCGGATGCACAAAGGTCCTTCTTCATTCGACGGAAACATGGTTCTGTCAGCTCTCCCTTGAACATCTTGGGTGAGACTTCATCTGCTCCGTAGGTGTTGCTGGACAGGGTAAAACCTGTCTGGGTCGGTGCTCAGGGAGATCGCGGTGGGTTGGATGTCGGCAGAGTGAGAAACCCCTGTCGACTGGGTTTGTGTCAACATATCCCCTTCTCTTCCACTCTTTTTTATCAAAATTCTCTTGTACATTTATTACAAAAATCCAAAAAAATATAATATTGGAAAAACCCTAAAAATGTATATCTCAAAATACTTGCAATTTGGAAATTTTGTATGGATAGAAAAATGCGCCCTAGTTGAGTTAATGGTAGATCTTTGAGGGCGTTTTCATCCTGTGGTTGATTTCTGTGATATCTTGATATTGTGCTGGCTGGGGTTTTGTATTGCAGGTACAGCAGGTATATCAAGCACTTTCGCCAAGTTTGAAGGCCTGAAAAGCGGTTTCTAGGCCTATATTAGCCCATAGGGGGTTGGAGGTTCATTGGGAAATGTGTTGAGTGGGACCACACTCTATTTGAGGGCTGTTATGAGGCTCATATCAAATCTGATATCCTATTTTCATAACTGTTTTGAGTCCTCTCCTTCACCCTATTGCTCATCCTCGCTACCCTACTATATAAGGTACATTTCATATGGTAAGGATGACATTGTTACAACTGATTTTTATCAAGTTTTCTAAGATACATTCACTGCTGCAATCCATAACAATTTTCTAAGGTACAGCAGTAACAATTTGACGTTATATTTCTTGGGATCCGTGATAAGGGTCTTTAACTCCTCCCTCTCTTTCAGTGATATTTATGCTTCATTGTTTTGACTCCATAAGGCACTGATCTTCGCCAAGAGGTTTCTTGGGAAACATGTTTGTGTATTGTCTAGGGAATCGCAATCACCGTTCACCAAGTTCTAGGGACTCCCCCTTGGTCTTAGGAGTTGGCCTAAAGTGTTCAAGAAGCTAGGTCGAGGTGACAATGGGCTCTAGCTTCTTCCGTGCTTGCCACTCATCGCACCGTGATACGTGACTTTATCGTGGGTGCTATTTTGGGCGGTAACACTACGCATCACTTATGCTATAATAATCAAAATGTTAATACAATGGAGACCCGTTCTACTCATGTATCTGTTTGTGATGTATCTTGATGATCTTTATGTTGTTATATTTATTATGCACGTTATTACTTCAATTAGCTTGAATGAATGCAATTAAAGGATAAGAAATGAACTATGCACCCCCACTAAATCTTTAATACTCTACACATTAATAGCATGCCAACTATCATACATGCCTTGGGTGAGACCTCCTTCCTTCGGGAAGTTGAATATGTCGACGCACTAGATTGCATCGACCTTGTGCTGGACACCTTTTGTGGACCCGGGTCTGTCATAAATCCAGCAAATCTCCTTTGCCCTAAGCTATGGAGCCTTCCCATGAGCCCCACATTCTCAAAAAGAACATTAAAAAAATGATATTGTATGCCTTCGTGAGAGCGCCCTTGGAGCATTAGCAGAGCAGCACTAGAGCACTTGGGAAGTGTTGGTGAAGCACAATTCCAAGGACCAATTTTAGACAAGGAAATGAGCAACCAAGGAGCGTTTTTAAAGGGACCAAAGTGCACTTCTAGGAACACTACCGAAACGGATTTATTTCAAAAGCATGTTCTTGAGTGCAATCCCAACTCGAATCTGTTCAAAGTGCAAATCAAAAGTGGGTGCGTAGCTCTCCTAGAATAATTCTAATAACATTGTTCCACAATGTAGGCAATCTACAGCGATTGATAAAATTAAATATATAAATTCCTTATGCTCCCCAATAAGTTTCTGAATGTGTTTCGTCAACTATAACTGAGTTGGCGTCTGAGAAATAACGGTTAGAAAAATGTAATGTTTAGCTGGTGGTATTTGCTAACTTAGTTGAGTGGACACCTCTTTCTCACTAGTGTCTCTATTGTCCATCATACACATTGATAGAAATCACTGGGTCATAAAAGACATCTACACGAGGGTGCATGTTTGGTCAAGTGCTAAAAGTCTTGATAGAACAAAGTTCAAACATATTCTTTTTATCAATATCCAATGTTGCTTGATGCCAACCACAAGAGGACAATCGAGTTGGTAAAAGCAAGGTAGTGTTATAGCCCCTACCAAGGTTCAATTCCTCAAAGAAGTGGTTGGCGCACACCCGCAAGGGGGCCATTGATTAGCAGAGCTGTCATGGTCATTAAATCAGGCCGTGTGGTATATGTCTATGAAAACACAGACCTCTTGAAAGATGGCCCATGCCCAAACTTTCTCATAGGATGCTTTCTTGAGTTTAGATTGCTCCTTGATGCTGTTCGTATATTTCTAATTCAACCTCTAGTCATACAACAAACTAAAGACTGATATGAAGATAACATAAAACAGTGGTCGCAATCAGGTCACGCCTGCTTAATTGTACAAAACCTTCATCTTCCAATGCTTATCAAGCCATTTTGTTGTTGTGATAGGGACAGCTACACAATCCCTGCTGAAACACAACTCTATCCATACTAAAACATAATTTCCACTCAAATCTATTAGTCTCTAGCAAAATCCAGGATCTACGTGTAAAGATAACCGATATTGGAATCCGAAATTCTCCCAAGGCAATCAGAGCTACAGAATCCAATGGCCTCTGTGAAACCCATAATTCCAAGAGCACATACCACTGATTTCTTCCCCTGGATCAACAGAGTCTCTGCTGAACCAACAAAGCCAAATTCCCTGTCTTACCAGACCCCAAAGTTCTGACAAAGTAGTTTCAGGACATAATCAAGGGAACTTCTATGACTATCACAATCCAAATTCGCAGCAGAATTTACAAAGTGCCGAGAATAGATATATCAAAGTGCAAAATCCCCCAAAGGCAAATTTGACCTCGACCCATGAGCATTTAAAGACCACCGCCCATTAAATCTAATCTACAGGTACCCAAATCTCTGTACTCCTAAAGACTATATATCAAGCCATGGTTGAACCCAAATCTGGAAGAGAATTATATGACAGAAGGGCACATTGATACAATTTCTTTATCTAAATTTTATTTTTTGTTTGATGGGTGCCCTACATTTGACAAAGTAAACATGAAAGAGAAATTATTTACAAAAATAATAAAGAACAAGAAAGAAAAGATTTGCAGGGCACCTCACACTGGCGTGCATTGCTGTGATTAAGCCACTGAAGAAGGCAATCCTGGTGCACATACTTGATGCTCCCACTGCAAGCACATGGGTAATGCAAGGGATTGTCCCGGTCCCCACTGTTCCTGCATATCCTGCAAACATCCTCTTCCTCCTCCTCATTTGATATTGAAGAAGGAAGAGCTCTGAAGCTTTCAGGCATTTCCCCTTCCGGCTGCGGTTGCCCCCTTCCTTCTGGTGCAGCATAAATCTCCATCGCCCTTACCTTTGGCCAGTGGTCTCCTCGATTGCCTCCACACCAATTACCCAGAGAAAATAAAATTGTAAAGAGCAAAACAATTGCAGAGAATTAGGCAGTGTCTATGCGTGTTTCGTGATTGGTGGGAGAGTAGAGGGCCAAACCGGTGAATATTGAGGTGGTTGTTGGTTTTGCGACAACCCACACGGCCATGACAGGCTTGTCTATTAATCCTCAAATTTATGATGAAAGAAGACAGAAAGCGATATCCATATATATATATATCTGCGTGTTCTCTCATAAAAGGGTTGCTCTCTCCACTTATAAAAGTTAAGAAACTTATTTTTTAATTTGGACATGAGATTTCATAGAGAAATATGATTAAAGCGATATCCATATATATATATATCTGCGTGTTCTCTCATAAAAGGGTTGCTCTCTCCACTTATCAAAGTTAAGAAACTTATTTTTTAATTTGGACATGAGATTTCATAGAGAAATATGATTGTAAATTCTCGGGAAATCACACGGTAAACACATCGAGATCATCTAGTCAATCAAGAGTAATGTTTCGATCAGTCTCTTTTTTTTCATACTGAAACAAAGTAACTTATTATTATATATATATAATCAAAGTTATAGAGATCATCACCATAGGTGTTTTTTTATGACCCAAAACAGATATATAAAGATAGCAACACTCAAGTAAAAACATCACCTTTCCCATGGATACAACGAGTCCTAAATAGAAAGGCAATACCATTAACCAAGCATAGCATTCAAAAAAGTTTCAAAATGCAAAAAGGAGCCCGCATCTACTACATTGTTATCAACAATGTCCTCGGAAAAGATAAAACCATCCATAAGCCCAATAGCAGATTTTGGTAAGGAATCTACATGTTGATTAAGCTCCTAGTAGATATGGGTGAAAGAGATAGAAGAAAAATCACATATCAGCTCCCGAACCCGAATAGACCATTGCTCCAAATGTGCCACCTGGAGTCTAGAAATACCATCTGCCCCATCAATCACCACCCGGGAATCACCAAAAATCCTTAGACAAAAAATACCTTTGCGTTTTGCCACCCAAAGTAACCCCCAAAGAGCCACCAACTCTGCCTTAGTATTCATGCCTTTCCCAACCCCGGGCACCTGAAGAATCATACCGGCACCACACCTGCCACCTTGGGCCACACCATCAAAGAAGCCAAATGATGTAAGGTCATCCATCTGAAGCGGCCTAAGAATTCTTGGGTTATCTGGAGGCTTCTTCTTATAAAATTCGAGGAAGGAGGAGACAACTTTTAAACAAACAAGATATCTCGAAGGTTTGTTGTCATGAAATATAGCCCTATTTCTCGTCTTCCACACTTCCCAAATAACAAAAAGAGGTAATTCCTTATATAGAGGAGCTGAATGAAACCAATGATAATAATTATCTTGAAAGTTGGAAACAATCCATAAATTCTGGTGAGGTAAAAGAGTCCTAACATCTTCCCAAACAGATATGAAGAAAGGACAGTGATTGAACAAATGGGAAAACGATTCACCATCCCCACAACACAAGGAACAACGACCAAGACCCGAGAAGCCCCTCTTGAGCAAATTGTCCCATGAAAGGATTTTGTTCTCCAAGCACAGCCACAAGAAGCATTTGACCTTTAAGGGAATGTTCCACTTCCATAACATATTAGCCCACCAATTTGGACTAGGAGAGGCATAACACAAAGATAAAGCATCATAGGCTTTTTTTACCGAGAGTATACCATTTGCATTCCCCTAGTCCCACACCAGGGTATCTTCTTCATCTGATAGTTTAATGCCAGAACTATGCAGCAACATAATATATTGATCCCACTCAGCAGCCACTTCTGTTGGGAGACCTAAATCAGAGGCCCAATACCAATATGATGAATCCTGCTCCAATTGTTTAACTTGAGAAATTACCTGGATGTTACGTCGAGACAGTTGATCCATCAAAGGCTTTGATAGCATGTATTGGTCCTCGGAGCCCAAAAATGGGTCAATACCAACCTCATCCTGTGAATTGTGACCAATCTTCTAGTTGAGCCAGCCCCTTATTAGTGGGAGCGATTTGAGAAGCCCTTCCAAATTACAGAAGCACTTGCCACATATTTTGTGTAATATCGAATCCAGAGCAGAGTAGGAACAGACTTGAGGTATTTGGAAGCTACCACTTTTCTCCTCGAACCAGAGCCAAATAAAACATGCCAAAGACTTTTGGCTCTCAAAGCCAAGCTGAACCAATCCAATTGTTTCAAACCCCATCCCCCAAATGTTTTGGGATATAGATGTTATTCCAAGAAGTAAGATGTAATTTTGAATTCTGTAAACTATTTTCCCATGGGAAATGGAAAATAAGTCTTCGAATACCATTTAAGATAGAGATTGGAACCGACATTAAAGCAAACCAATAAACAAGGATACACTCCATAACAGATTTGGCCAAAGTAAGGTGTCATCCTAAAGACAACCGCCGATAGGACCAAACATTTATCTGCTTCTCAAATTTCTGTAACAGCCAGTTCCAATCATTAGCATGATAACTGTTGGGCTTAAGAAAGTACCCAAGATATTTGAAACCAGTATCCAAATGGTCCATGTGAAAAGGGAAAAGTTGGGAGATCTGCTCAATAATATTTGCATCTTCACAATTAAACATAAACATTGATTTTTGAACGCTAATAGACATTCTTGAAGCAAAGCAAAAGATATCAAAAATAGTTTGGAAACGGGTCCATTCACCCACTGAACCATGACCAAAAATCAACACATTGTATACAAATAAAATATGTGTTGTGAACATGGAACGTGAGACCTTGATACCTTAGAACTTCTTATATTTCCTGGCTACCTCAATGGAGCGGCTAATCTCTTCAATAATCAACAAAAATAATAATGGGGAGATGTAACGTCCCCATCCCTCAATCCGACTAGAAGGAGAGGACATTCACTAAATCAGGGCCCCTAAATTTCGCCCCATAACCACAATTGCGAATTTATACAGCTTAAATGCATGTGCAGACATGGAAATAAAAACACACTGCGGAAATAAATTGATCCACACACACATAACATGCAATTCCAAACATTATTGTCTCAAACATATAAATAAAAATCATTGCACGTCAAATACATAAGAATACTTATCTTTAAGCAAAGAATATCCAAGCAACTGGTTGTTTAAGAGCAATTTCCACCCAGCCATAGGCACTTTGTCCAGCATATACTCTTTATGCTGAGAGACCTCCCCAAACTGGACTATGAGGCCACCAGAGCAAACGAAACACCTACAGGTTTCTATCTCTCAACCCACAACCCATTCTGCTCATCGTGCTTAGCCAAAAAGCTAAACCAGAGCTCTACATGGATCTCACTAAGCCATCACAGCCATGGCACTCCTTCCAACTGCCCGACATAACACAAGGAAGGCATTTCCCTTCATCGATCAACAGTTCCCTCATGAAATCCAACCCTTACAGTGTGTGCAGTAAGAGTCCAACCTATTGTATGCTAATGGAGAACCTCCTACAACATTAATCCATGGCTTGTCAAGCATCCAAAAGTAGCAGAACTCAATGGGTAAAGGTTCATATCTTGCCCAACCTCCATGCCCACCTACAACCATCTATTTTCCCTTCCAAAAATGTAGCGTTGTCTTCTTATTCGAATTTATGGGTTAAACACAACCTGGTAATGGACACGAACAACAATGGAAAACTCTACGTAGTGTAGAAAATATGCATGAGAGAATGATCAAAATAGTGTTGACTCCAAGGATATAAGGTAAGGGCAAAAAGACAATTGACATAGCTTCTGACCATAGAAGAAATAGGATTGCTGACATAACTGTCACAACCCCCATGCTTCAATAACTACATGAAGTGACTTTTCCCACCAACCTCACATATGCATTCAATGATTGGATTGAATAGTCAAGAGAAAGTAATTGGCTCATTTAAGGCACATGGCAGATTTTGGATGAGTTATAAGGTTGACACTTGGAAACATAGGATTTGGTTTCTCCATAGGCCCCCTTTCCTCTTTCCCTCTGGTGGAATCATAGCCCCTCTAGTGCTCTTTACACATCCATCTTGGACCATTTTATTAATTTCCAACATAATATTTACATACATTTTGAATTGGCATAGTAAGCCAACCATATGGTCCAAATAAAAATATATACATCATACATTCCTACCCATTCTCTAGTCAGGCCTTGGCCTTGAGCTCCACACTAGGAATCCATACTAGCATATTTACATGATTTACATAATTTTGATTCAATACATTCCAAGTCAAAACTGAGGGTATTACAATTCTCCCCCCTTGGAATAACATCGTCCTCGGTGTTTGCTCAAAATCAGAACAAAAATGGGTATGCCTATTTCGTGGCATCCTCGAACTCCCACGTAGCCTCATCGGGACCGAAGTGCTTCCATTGCACCTTTACCTATCCGATGGCTCGGTTCCGGAGCCATGTTACCTTTATGTCTATGATACATAGTGGCTCGGTTTGGAACTCCCCCTTGGGTTCCACCTTAATCACATTCCAATCAATCACGTGGTTAGGATCATGTACATATTTCTTGAGCAAAGAAACATGAAAAACATTATGAGCTCTAGTACTAGCAGACAATGCAATTCTATATGCAACTGGCCCTATTCTTTCAGGCACTTCAAATGGCCCACAATATCTTGGTGACGGTTTGGCACAACTTCCAAGCTTCAAGGAATTCTTCCTTGGCTTCACTCCAAGGTAAACATGATCCCCAACACTGAATTCTCTATGCATTCTATTCTTATCTGCATAGTTTTATGCCTATCTTTTGCTGCCTTTAAATTCTGCCTAGTTTTTGCAACCTCTTGTTCCATTTCCTTAAGTAATTCTGGCTCAATTACAATTATGTTCATTGGATTATCCCATGTCATGGGTGTCCTGGACTTTATTCCATGTAAAACTTAAAATGGACTCATGCCCAACGAAGCTTGTTGCCCATTGTTATATGCAAACTCTACCAAGTGTAAATAATCTTCCCACTTTGATGGTTTGTCTATCACATATATGAGAAGCATGTCTTCAAGCACCTGATTTACTCTTTCAGTTTGTCCATTTGTTTGTGGATGGTAGGCAGTGCTAAAGTCCAGTTGTGTTCCCAAGTCTGCAAAAAGACTTTTCCATAAATTTGAAGTGAACTTGGTATCCCTGTCAAAAATTATTGCCTTAGGCAATCCATGCAATCTGAAAATTTCCTTCATGAAAATGTTTGCAATGGCATCTGTTTTATATGTGGATTTAACTAGACTAAATTGTGCTAATTTTGACAACTTATCCACCACAACCATGAATGAATCATGTTATTCCACAGTCATTGGAAAACCTGTAATAAAATCTATGGAAATTACTTCCCATTTCCATTTTGGAATTGGCAAAGGATGCAACAAACCTACTGCGTGTTGATGCTGCACGTTCACTTGCTGACACTTCATTTATTTCTATATATACTCAGCAATATCAGTTTTCATCCCCGACCAAAAATATTGCTTCCTAGCTGTAGCAATTGTTTTTTGATATCCTGGGTGAGCAGAATATGACATTTTATGGATTTCATCCATAACAATTCTCCTCAAGTTTGCCACGTTTGGAATATAAATTTTGATTTTATAAATAAGAAGTCCATCATCTTCCAAATGATACCCTTCATACCTCTTCTCAAAATTTTGTTGCTGTAATTTTTCTTTTATTTGCACATATAATTCATCTTCAGCAAGATAACTGGCAATATGTTGTCTTAAATCTGATTGGCAAGTTGTGATGATTGCCACATGCATTTCATGCATCTTTCTGTTGAGTGCATCAACCACTTTATTTTCTTTTCCTTTTATGTGTTTAATTTCAAAATCAAACTCACATAAAAGTTCCAGCCATCTAGCTTGCCTGACATTTAATGTTGGCTGCTCAAATAAATATTTCAGACCACAATGGTTTGTTCTCAATTCAAATTTTCTTCCCAGTAGATAATGCCTCCACATCTTTAAGGCATGAACTATGGCTGCAAGTTCCAAATCATGTGTGGCATAATTCTTTTTGTGCTCCTTCAATTTTCTAGACTCATAACACACCACATGATTTTCTTCCATAAGAACTCCTCGAAGTCCTGTTTACACGCATTTGTACACACCACAAATTCTTTTTCTGAGTCTACAATTTTCAGAACTGGAGCACTTGTGAGAAGCTTCTTCAATAGCTGGAAGCTTTTTTCACATTTCTGGGTCCATTCGAATTGTGTTCCCTTCTTTTGAAAAGAAGTGATTGGGTGTGCAACCTTGGAGAATCATTCAATGAATCTTCTATAGTAATAAGCAAGACCCATAAAAGATCTCACATTTGTCACATTCATTTGGGGTTGGCCAATTCACAATGGCTTCAATCTTTTTCGGATCTACTGATATTCTTTCTTCTGAAATAATGTGACCCAAATAATGAATTTTATTTTTATAAAAGTCACATTTTCTTAGCTTCACATACAACTTATGCTCCCTTAACTATTGTAAAGCCATTCTAAAATGTTCTTCATGATCCTCTTCATTCTTAGAGTAAATAAGAATGTCATCTAGAAAAACAAGAACAAACTTGTCCAAATATTTGTGGAAAATGCTATTCATGAGACACATGAGTGTAGTTGGTGCATTAGTGAGACCAAATGGCACCACTACAAGTTCATAGTGTCCATACCTCGTTCTAAATGCTCTCTTGTAAATATTTTCTTCAATGATCCTTACTTGATGGTAACCAAACCTCAAGTCTGTCTTTGAAAATACCTTTGCCTCTCTCATTTGATCAAAAAAATTATCAATTCGAGGAAATGGGTACTTATTTTTCACTGTCACTTTATTCAACTGCTTGTAATCAATACATAGCCTAAATGCACCATCTTTCTTCTTTAGAAATAGTACAGGTGCTCCCCCTGGAGACACACTTGGCTTTATGTATTTCTTTTCCAATAATTCTTGCAATTGCATTTTCAACTCTAATAACTCTGGTGTGCTCATTCTGTAAGGTGTCTTAGACACTGGTGCAACTCCTGGCACAAGATAAATTGTGAAATCAATGTCCCTCTTGGGAGGGAGTCCAAGCACTTCATCGGGAAACACATCCTTGAATTCTTGTAGCACATGATAGTCCTTCAACTTTGGAATCTCATTTTTTGTTTTGTCCAATATATGGGTTGCATACAGTTGACAGCCTTTTTTACAAAACTTCTTTAACTGCATGGCTAAAACATGCCTAACAGAAATTTCCTTTGGAATTCCTTTTACAACCCTTGGGTTTCTCTCATCATCAATGCACTCAAAACTCTTGTTGTAGCAATCAAGTTTAACTCTATGTGCTTCCAACCAGTTTATTCCAATGAGAATGTCATATGGACCAAGTAGTAAAATATTCAGATATGCACAAGTGGACAGTCCACCCCTAATGGACATTTCTCCACCACTTCTCTAACTTTTCTCTTGGTTCTTGTGTCTAATTGAACCAACCATGATTTACTGTGCTTGGTTTTCTTAAAAGCACAAATCTCAACAATTTTAGGACTGATATAACTGTGAGTAGATCCATGGTCAATCAAAATAGAAATAGATTGCATAACAATCTTACCTTCAATCTCAACCACATTTTATTGATGATCTGCTTGGCAGTCCTCTAGTGCAGCATAAATCCTAGGGACAGTCCTTGCCACTTGACCCACAGTTTCAGCTTCTTGAATGTTGTGAACTTGATTTGCACTTCCGTTCCGATGTGGACAATTTCTAAGTAAATGGTCCTCTCCACATCTCCAACATTGAAGTGGCTCTCTTGTCTTGTCTCCCATCATCCTAACGGGTTTTATCACAACTTGGGGTGGATACCTTGCCTAATTTTTAAAACGAGGAGGCTTGAACCCTTTCTTCCTTTGATCAACCTTCTCATTCTTCTTGTCCTTCCACGCCTTATGAAAATCTGACTTGATTTTGGCTTGATCATAAGAATACTTAACCTTTCTTATGGTCTCATCTAGAGTTTGATGCTCATCAAACTCAATTCTATCTTTTTAGGATTGAGGAATCCCACTTAGAAAACATTGAATTTTGAATTTATCATCCATAATATACCCGGCGTACCTCAATAGCTCCAAAAATTTATTTGCATATTCCTCCATAGTCATTTGACCCAATTTTAACTCATGGAATTCTTTAATTTTTCCATTGTAGTACCTATCATAGAGGTATTTTTGCTTGAAGTGTTTCTTGAATTGCTTCCAAACAATCTTCCTTTCATTGATCTTCTTCACTTGCATAAGCTGATCCCACTATATAGATGCTCTCCCATTCAGTTTGAAGATATTCAACCTTGCTTTCATATTTCCAAAGTAGTCTTGGACTTGGAAATACTTCCTCATCCCAAGAAGCCAAGCCTCAGCTTGTTGACCATATTTTATCTCACCATCAAAGGTAGGAGGTTTGGCCTTCCTAAATTCTTCGTGTGATTTGTTCTTGGAATACCTCTTCCTATTCTTCCTATGAGATGAAGAGTTTGATCCTTCAGTGGAATCCTTAGAGTCAGATGACTCACTAGAAGATATTTTGGAGTATATGACATGTCTCCAGAAACTCTTCTTGAACTATGGGACCTCTTGTGAGAATGCCTGCTTGAGCTATCCCCACTCTTCTCTTGATTTTCATAATGATGTCCAGAGTTAATCTTCCTCTGAATGTCTGTCAGAATTTGGAGCCTAGTTGCATTTAGTTGCTTCTGTTATTTTTTCCCTTAGCATCCTCTCATTGTCTGCTCTATAACTCTACAGCTCCACCCTTAGGCTCCTCACGGTTTCTGTAATGTCTGGGGGAGTCACTTGTTTCCTCCTACCATTGGATTTTGTCTCTTCGTTCTCAATTTGAACATTCTCTCCCATTGCATCTGCCTCAACTTCATAAGGATCGTGTGCATCATCCATGATTGTTAAGGGCCAGTATTTAGTCATGAGATAAATAAATAGAACTAAATAATAAGTGACACAAGAAAAAATGACTAAAATAACGACTAGCAATGAATTGTTATATTTTCATAATCTAAGAGTATATAACATTATATAAATTATTTTCCTATATATATAATATATAACCATACAACTTTTTAAATTACAAATAAATAGATAAAATATAAACTAATCTATATATATATATATATATATATATATATATATATATATATATATATATATATATATATAATTTGGCGCCACAAATGGGGTTTTGGGGGCAGGTGAGGGTTTTTTCTATGCACGATTAGCTTCACTGAAACAATTTCCCAAAGGATCTAATGCATGCTTTACTTTCATAGGAGAACCCTAAAGGATATATGGAACAGAGGGAAAAGACATTAAAATTTGTACACCATGATCTAAAACAATGATTGCCGAGGGTTAGACACTTAGGGTTAAGACTATACATTTCTTGATTTGGAAAGAATGCAATAAAAGAGCTCCTATCAGTAATCTTGGGCCAATTATAGAAGCAATTGAACCGGGTATGTAATCTCGGCAACACTCATGTCGATCTTTACTTTCAAAATCTCTACATTTTTCTAATGATTTAAGTGGTTTTTGGACCATGAATACCTTGGTATACCCACTTTTTATTCAAAACTAAACCATTTCCCAACTGTTGATCACCATTTGGGTGGTTTTGAATCCATTTTGTTTTTCCCACCCAGCTGTGAAATGGAGGATCTCAAGACAGAACGAAACAAGCATAAAATCATGTCTTGCACATCTTTAGATCATGAGTTACAATGAATTGCATGTATATCTCTTTGTATTTGATTTAGCCTGACCAGATTCATGCAAGACTGATTCCTATTTTAAATGAAGATGTATTTCCCCTTCATTTTGGAATAATATGTAATTTCTCAAGTAATTTACTGGTCTAGTGATTTCATATTAAAAATAGATTGTCCGGTTAGGGCCTTTAGCCAATACTCCTATGGTTAAGTCAAGGGTGAGGTATGAGCACTCCACTAAGGGGGGCAAGGGTTGAGTCCAAGTCAAGCCATCCCTCTACAACTCTCTTCCTCGGATATCGAAGGTGGGAGTAGCAAACCATCAAACCTCATAAGTAAGGAGGTATGAATTCAATATCACTAAAAAGGGTGAATTGATCAAAGAGAGAAGCAAGTGTAAAACCTATCGTAATAAATTTAATATGGATAAAGTGTTATTTCTAGTTTTATGTTCACACTTTCCAATCAAGATCTAACAACATATAGTGCTACTACCCTTTCTAATTCGTACTCTCGTTGTAGGGTGGCCTTGGGGTCCATTCTGTAGGATGAGCATATATTATTTCCATCTCGCAGGAGGGGTGGATAGCCCCACTACAAGATTTGAACCCAAAATCCAACGCCCTCCGACGAAAAGGACTGTGTCATCAGATTTCACCTTAAAAATTACAAAATTTGATGATTTTTTTTTTAAATTGATAGAAGGAGCCGTCGGATATCTGACGTCTCTGTGGATATCCGACGAGGCACTTGGAATACTTACCACGGTGTCGGATATCCGACCTCATATTAAGCCCGAGGATGTCGGATATCCGACCTCATATTAAGCCCTAGGATGTCGGATATCCGACTCCAAGCGATACCCGAGGATGTCGGATATCTGACTGATTATGATGCACTAGCTCGTCAATGATCTGGCATCAACTCTCCAATGGTAACTAAGGTCAAGGCGTCGGATATCCGACGGAAGGATGACTTTTAAAACTTATAAATATCGAAACATTCCGACATGTTTACTATATAAGTGACAGTTTGCGGAAGTTTTTTTATTCGACGGACTGTTTTTCAGCGGATTGTTTTTCATTATTTCCATTGTTTTTGTGATTCAAGTGAGCAAAGTGTGGAGCTTCATTTTCTAAGATCGATAATCTTCATTCAAGCTCTTTACGAGAAAATGTCAACTAGCAATATTCCTGATCCAGACGAACAAAATCGACAATTGCTTGCTAGATTGTGGGAAAGAGTTGAAAGAAGGGGTGATAGGAAATGCTATTGTCCATGTAATCTATGCAGGGGCTTTAAGAGGAGAATAATTTTGATCACATCAGCCATAAAACATTGTAGGGAGCATGGGCACACTGAGGGGGGACATGAATACCATCCATTTGTAAGTTTTGCATTATTTTTGTTTTTATTTTGATTTCTTTTGTAAATGTATGTATTATTTTAATATTTCTTTTATTAACTTATATCTATTGATCGTGGTTTCAATAGATGGGGACTAACATGGACAATAAATATTATTTTAATATTTAATATTTATTATAATATTTTTTTCTTTTGTGCATGTTGAATCTAGGGTATAGTAGAATAACTCATTTAATTGTTCGTTAGTGAGACTAACCCACTCACCGGGGAAAGCACTTAGCTCTCTAGATTTGTGACACTTTCCATCATGATAATATAAATAACGACTATATTGGCATGTTGTAATTTCTCTTATATTTTCTCTATAGAAACCATAGCATCGTTTGCGTTTGAAATTTTTACATTTTGTGTTTGAATTTCTTATATTAACTTTTATCTATTGTTTGATTTCATGTAATTATAAAGGAAAGAAATCCTACGGCATATTGTCCGGAGGAAGTGCTTCCAGAACAAGTACCGGAGGAACATGGAGCTATGAATATTAATGGAGAACAAGTTAATGATCACATTGAAGAAGATGATCATACTAATAACATAGTTGAAGATGATGTTACAAATACTTTGATCCATGATTCATTTAATGTTAGAATGGATGATGATGATCATCATCATCATGAAAATGATGAACATTTTGAGGATATTCATGATATACCTCTTCTTGATAAGGCATATGAACCTCTTTATGAGGGCTCCAAGACAAATCTTCTCTTTGCTATATTGTTGATAATGAACTTGAAGGTTATGAATGGTCTTTCAAACATATCAGTCACACGGATGTGAAGGTATGTAATATATTCCATCACAAAATATATATGATCATGTATTTTATTGTTAATTCATATATAAGTCAAATTATTACGGATGAAATGTGTTTCATTAATATTATTTCTATATTATATTAACTAGATTTTTATTTTAATTTGTTGTAGCATGATAGGTGAATATTTGTTACCACCGTCAAATATTTTACCTCGCACATATCGAGATTTATCTTCCATCATGAAATAAATTGGAATGCAGTATGAAGAAATTCATGCATGCCCCGATGACCATGTTCTATATTACAATCAACATGAATTTGCAACAGAATGTCCTGAATGTCATATCAGTAGATATCGCACAGATCAAGTAACTAAAAAGGTGCCTCGCAAGGTTCTACATTATATTCCCATTATTCCACGTTTGCAATGACTATTCAGGTGCAAAAACATAGCGCAGTTTATGGATTACCATGCACGGAACAGAAGTCAAGACGAGATTATTCGGATGCCTGCAAATGGGTTTGCATTTAGAGATATGGAGGAAAAATGGCCTCACTTTAAAGAAGAACCTCGTAATCTTAGGATTTCTTTGGCAACGGATGGTGTCAATCCATTTGCAGAGATGAGATCCGTTTACTTGGTGTGGCCTATTTTTGTTATCAACAACAACATTCCTCAATGGTTGACAATAAAGAGGGAGCACATAATGTTGTTGATGATTGTTCCAGGTACGAACCCTGTAGTTTTTTTTTAATGTAGTGGTATCTCATTTGTCGTATTTTTGTCACATAGTGTCATATATATATTTAATGTTTTTGTATTGTGCATTATGGTTTAATATATATAATCTAAATGGTACGTCTCATAATTATATTTTTTATATGTTCAAATCAATCAGGTAAGTACCAAGTTAAAGATATGAATGTATATATCGAACCTCTTATTGACGAGCTACTGAAGTTATGGAATGGCATCACTATGTATGACGTATCTAGACCAATACGACAAAGGCAATTTCAATTCCATGCAATGCTTGTATGGACAATACATGATGCCCCAGGGTTAACCCATTTTTGTGGTATGTAATTATAAGTTCCACTTTATTTGCATTTAATTTTATGAACTACTAGTTAATATACTACGCACGCATGTTTTTCTAAATAATCCAGTCATTTTGTATATAATTATAATTGACATAGATATTCCATCTCTTTATGTAGGTCTTCAGACAAAGGGGAAATTTGCATGTCCAGTTTGTGGTCCTAAGATCAAATCTCATCGTTCAAAAAGCTTAGGAAATGAGGTGTTTGATGAGTATAGGCACTTCCTCTCTAAGAATCACAGGTATCAAACTATCGAAAAACATCTGTTCAATGGCAAGCAAGAGATTGCATTAAAACCGTAGAGAATGACACCTCACCTATGGAAGTTGCAATATAATAGAAATCGTCAAGGTATGTATAATGAATCATCGTATATGATATGTTATATTGTATTTTTTTTTATTGTGTGTTGTTTACTATAATTGACATTGATTTATGTAATTTCATGATTGTCGTTCATGTGATCATGAAGGCATTAATGGGCTTCCATGAGGAATGAAAAGTTATCCTAGACAATTTAGTAGGTTTCCCTACTATGAGCACCTACAAATTTCTCATCTATTTGATACAATGCATATCGGAAAGAATGTGACCGAAACATTATGGCGAATATTGGATGGAAAAAGTGACAAAGAAAAAATTCTCAAAATTTGCAAAGACATTCAAGATAGCAACCATGCAATGAAAGACGTCATTCAATTTCATAGCAACGAAGAGCAAATTAATATAAAATCACTTCCATGGATGTTAACGGACCAACAAAGTAATGTTGTAAAAGAAGTCATTCGAAAAATTAAATTTCCCATCGGATTTTGTGCGAACATGAAGAATATCATAACAAAGAAAGGTGATTTCGGGGGGGTGAAAACTCACAATTGGCATGTCTTCATGAAGGTAATTATTATGGTATGGATTTAATTATTATTATTTTTCCTATTCCAATGAATAATATGGTTGGTATTTTTGTTTGTCTACTCTTTGTTGATAAAATGAAACGATTTGTATATTATTGTTACAGTATGTTCTACCTCTCTCTATCCCGGACAACTTCGACAACAATGTCAAGCAAATAATATATAGTCTCGGGAAATACATGAGGTAAGTGGTGTTTTTTTCCATGTGCTTAGTGTTTGTTTAATTCAACATAGAACTTATATTTCATTTTCATTCTCTAATTCATGTTAGGTAATATAATGTTTTTTTCCTTTAATCTCTTGATTTGGTTGTCATGTCACTTGTAGATGGTTGTCATCTAAAGAATTTCATAAAGAAGACATAAAGTATTGGAGGAGAGAAATTCCTCATCTCATGTGTGAAATGCAGAAGCATCTACCTTCGGCATTTTTCAATGCACGGGAACACTACCTCATACACCAAGTTGAGGAGATTGAACTATGTGGACCTGCGCACTCAAGGTCCATGTGGATGGTTGAGAGGCACTTGAAATTTATGAAGGGTTTGGTTAGACAACGAGCATACGCTGAGGGTTCTATGATGGAGGGATATATGGTATACCAAAACATGTTGTATATTAGTGAATATCTTCCTAAATTAGCGTCAAAGCTCAATTTATATCGCATTTGTGATCCGGAATCCAATAACAATTTCGAAGGGGAGTACCCGAAGGGGAAAGGTAGATCGAGGAAAGTGAAAGGTAATATAACTTATTTGACTGGTGATTTTTATGTATATATAATGTCATACATATTCTATTTTTAATTTTAATTGACTATACATTTGTATTTATTTTTAATTTTATTGTCATCAAACAGTTGGTCGAGAGTGGGATGAAATTCATTTATACATCGCAAACAATCTTGACTGGATAAAGGTATGGATCGAACAATGTGAACAATCTGGTCATGGAATATCATGGGAAGGTGTGGCTTCATTGGTTAAAGCTGCACATCGCAATGGAGACACCAATCTAACACAAAGGGAAATCGATTTAGCAAGAGGTTTAAAAGATAAGCATGTAAGCATATTAATCAACCACACTATTTATTTTTTTGTAAAAAATATTGTCGTTGTACGTCACGCTGATTTTTTTCCTTGTATGGCATTATAAACATGCACTAGTTAATCATAAATATTGGACCATTATGTAAACTTTTTGTGTATGGCTTGTTGTAGGTAAAACACCATAAGGCTATGTGGTGCAATGGATGTAGATATCGCATCAAAAAGTTGGATGAAACAAAGAAAACATCTGATTGGGGGATATCTGAAGTCTTGAGGTGACCAATGTTTCTTCTAGAAGTGACAGACATCCAAAACTCTCTGAAAATCGATACTATGGGTTTCTGGAAGACATTCTTCAGTGTGACTTTAACTCCTTCAAGGTATTTCTGTTCGTTGTCAAATGGTACAGGTGTCAATTGAATCAACGTGATCCCGATAAAACAATTATTGAACATGATAATGGATTTACCATGGTAAATACAAGGTTGTTTGAGCCAGGAACGAAGCCCTATGTTCTTCCAACCCAATGTGAACAGGTATTTTACTTCGAGGTTCCAGGTAGAGCGGGTTGGTCATTTGTTGTGAGACACGATCCAAGGGGAAGGCCGGTAAAGTATAACGTAGATGAAGGTAATGAAGAAGTTCTCGAAGAAGAAGATGTCGTTGAAGATGATCATGATCAACATGAGTTAGATGATCATGTTCCAGAAGAAGATGTCGAAGAATTTATTGAATCAGATGATGTTTCAGACAATGCCCATGGATATGATATTGACGATGACATGATGATCGTAACTGACATCGACGACGATGATGATATGGCCAATCCTTATAATGTTGAATTTGGATCATTGGATGATACAGATGATGACTTGGATGGAGAAGACGATGAAGTCCATTGAAGTGTACGAGGTATGCATTAATATGTCTACTATATATATTTTGATTTAATTTTGCAATAGAAATATTGAATTTTTTTGTCGGTACGTATAATAAATTAATTGTTTCTTAGTGTTTTTTCCATTTTCGTGTATGTTATAATTAGATACATCATTGCTTGTTATAGAGTATGACAAAAAACACATTTACTTTTTTTGTACATAGATATTTTTGTCGGGTTATGGGGAATTGAGAGTGATGTGAGGGGGGGGAGGGGCCATAAGAGATTCCACCTTCACGTGGTTGGCCCTGTTTAGTAGAGAATATTAAATTATTCTCGAAACAGAGAGAAGCTTAGTAAGGAAATGCACAATTATCATGCTCATCATCATCATCGTCACCATCGTCATACTCATCATCATCATCATCATCATCATCATTTCTTCATTTCTACCATCGAGGATAATCTATTTTTCTAAGTTGTTTCCCATCAAAAGTTTTTTCATGGGGCCAACGTTGAATTTTTTTAAATATGTGCTAGCTTGTACTGAAATTTGGCATTGTTAGACTAGACGCATGCATTGATGTTGTGGGAGGGTTTCCAGACTCAAACATGGATGGCACTAACCATTGGAGCATCAAAAACCATACCTATATATTAATTAATGTGCTACATGGGGCCAACATTAAAAATTTTCAAATATGTGTTGGCTTGGACTGAAATTTGGCATGGTTATACTAGATGCATGCATTGACAGTGTGGGAGGGTTTCCAGACTCAAACATGACGTACACTAACCATTGTAGCATCAAAAACCATAACTATATATTAAATAATGTGACACATGGGTCCAACGTTGAATTTTTTTAAATATGTGTTGGCTTGGACTGAAATTTGGCATGGTTAGACTAGACGCATGCATTAACGGTGTGGGAGGGTTTCTAGACTCAAACATCATCATCATCGTCATCATCATCATCATCGTCATCATCATCATCTTCATCATCATCATCATCGTCATCGTCATCGTCATCGTCATCACCATCTTCATCATCATTGTCATCATCAACATCTTCATCGTCATCATCATCATCATCATCATTATCATCATCATTATCATATTCATCATCATCATCATCATCATCATCATCATCATCACCATCTTCATCGTCGTCATCATCACCACCACCACCACCATCATCTTCATCGTCATCATCATCATCATCATCATCATCATCATCATCGTCGTCGTCGTCGTCATCACCATCTTCATCATCATCATCATCATCACCATCTTCATCATCATAATCATCATCATCTTCATCATCATCATCATCATCATCATCATCGTCGTCGTCGTTTTCGTCATCGTCGTCGTCATCGTCATCGCCATCTTCATCGTCGTCATCGTCATCGCCATCTTCATCGTCGTCATCACCACCACCACCACCACCACCATCATCGTCAGCATCATCATCATCATCATCGTCATCGTCATCGTCATCGTCATCGTCATCGTCATCGTCATCGTCATCATCATCATCGTCGTCATCACCCTCTTCATCATCATCATCTTCATCATCATCTTCATCATCTTCATCATCATCATCATCATCATCATCATCTTCATCATCATCATCGTTAGTGCAATTTTGCAAGTTAAGCATGCTCGAGCCAAGAGATACAAATACAGTGGTTACACTACTAATTTTCCATAAGACATTGTTCAAATTACAAATTACTTTCAACGCCACTTTATATACCTTGACATACTATTTGTGAAAAGGAATGGAACAAAGGGAAAAAAGTACATGACTTTTATGTGACCAATCCATGTATCATAAATGTATTGCTTTGTAATATACAAAACAACAAATATTACAATGATGTCGAACTTGACCATAACTTATGTGTTGCACTTGTACATGCAGACATTAATGTCTTTGCTCAATTTCATAATATGTCTACAAATAATGGCAATCCATCCCTTGAAGAATCTAACATACCTTATCTAGAAAACAATGGTGACACCCAACAATGATAAAATCTATCTTCCATTGCCTTCAAATTGCCTACTATGCAACGAGAAATGAAAAAGATATAATAATTTGTTCATAATGAAGACATTAAGTTGATTCAGGCTTTTCCAGCTATCTAAATGATCCATTATCCTTTTGGATTTTTACTATGTCTAGAATTTCAAATTCTAGATGCAGTAAAAGTCCAAAAGGAAAATGGATAATGAAGACATTGTTGACCAAATAAGATTGTGTGGCTAGAAATTGGTTTATCGCCAATCAATGAATAAAACACATAGGGCCTATTTGAAATTACAGTCCCAACACTTTTTCCAATTGGGGATGTATGTATCAACAACCATAAATGAAGAAAATTCCACTTAATAGTCACACACTACACCTGGATTGATACCATGAAAACAAATTAGACATACATGCATAATTCAAATAGTTCCTATACAACTTGATTATGTGACATCAAAGTCAAGCAATTACTAAATTCTTTGTAAGGTGGAGCCAAGAACATAACACACCAACCACAAATAAGGGGCTACCCCTCCATATCAATAACCTACATACAAATAAATTGCTAGACCATGTCATATGATTTGGAGCATAGCTACGTAGGATTAGAGCATTATGGATTCCTTATAGAGGAGAGCTAAAATAAATTATCACACAACTATAGTGGCTAACCTTGTTCTCAACTCTTGGTTTAGTAGACATAGAGTGGCTAGATTTGCATCTAGTGGTGTAGAAAGATAGGCCTTCTAGCCCAATGATGTGTATGCAATGGTGTACTTGCAATATCATTAACCTCCCCAAACTATAATCACATACATTCACACAATATTTTCCATCTTTCATTAAGATATTCTTCAAAACTCCGTGCACACAACATACCACTAGTACAAGTACACATTATTTACTAATGTCATTTGCATAGAAAAACCTTGTAACCATTAGTGATTTTTTCTAATACGCTCACCTTTATTTTATGGATATGAATGGTAATATTGGGGTGTTGCACATTTACATGATTTCCTATGGCTAGATAGTGCTTGGTACCATTGTATATTAAATATATATTTTAATATTAAATATTAAAACAAAATATTAATTAAAACAAAATGAAAAAACTAAAAAACAAAACACAAAACACACATACGGCCTCATTCTCCCTCCGAGATCTCTCATCCTCTGTGAACTCTGAACCCTACCTCGACCCATCGCATCCTCCACGAACTCTGCCTCTCGCCTCATCCACGGACTCTGCCTCCCATCATCTGGAAAATCTGAACCCTACCTCGACCCATCGCATCCTCCATGAACTCTGCCTCTCGCCTCATCCACGGACTCTGCCTCCCATCATCTGGAACTAGAGCTACATACCAACAAGGCACCAAAGGGGGATACTGCACCAGGCAACAAAGGGGGATAACACACCAGGCACCCTAGGAACATGCGGAGGACTCTTCCACCGGCCATAATGTCTCATAGATCGGTGAGTCGCTTATACCCAAATAGAAATTGACTTGGTTCATCCTGCCAACCATATGAATTTGGTTTTCCTTCAATAAATACTTGAGTAGGGCCATTCAAAAACTACTCATAATTGGTAAAAGTATTTGTATAAGAGAAATAATTGGTTGTAGCCGTGAATAAGGAGAGGCTGTAAAGATTAGCTTCCTGCGAAAGGGGAGTAATTATATGAGATGGGGTATCCGAGTTGGACCATTAAGCGAGCTCACACTGAGAATATTTCCACCCAGTAGTAGAGAAACTCATCCAATCAACAATGTACCCCCAAATTGGATGATTTTCTAAGATTTGTAGAAATTCCCACAATTGTATGTTGCTTGGGTTCTAGTTCCTGCAATTTTGAGTTTTCCACCTATAAATTTATGCACTTCCTAGGTTATAATTATTTTCTACCACGACCTACAATTGATAGAGATCATGATGAAAGTGTGA
Source organism: Larix kaempferi (assembly GCA_027924585.1). Classification (NCBI taxonomy): domain Eukaryota; kingdom Viridiplantae; phylum Streptophyta; class Pinopsida; order Pinales; family Pinaceae; genus Larix; species Larix kaempferi. The sequence continues at coordinate 9,216,234 of BSBM01000669.1, forward strand.
TTTTAATCAGAGGTCTAAGTTCAGTTGTTGAACCTCTATGGAAAGAACCTAAGTATCTGCACCAGATATATGTCTTGAAGCAATTGCATGATTTATGAACACAACAGAATTTTATGGCGTCAATATGCCTTGAATCATATGTCCCATGTACAATTAATATTCACCATCTAGCTCCAACAAAATAGTTTGCAATGGGTTTTAGTGAGATTAATATGAAATGCCCAGTCATTTATTTTATGTGGTATGGATGAATGCCAATATCATGGAAGATATTCTTTTTTGGTGGTTTTCAAATTGATTATTTTTCCATTTTATACTGATCCTAGTAGATTGATCTCATAAACTTATATGTTTCTAGGTTGAATAATATCGATTAAAACATTTAGGTAGTATGTGCCAATAATTGTTGAGCAGTAACAACAAGGGGCAGTTGCTATCCTGGAAAAGTATTGTATATAATAGGAGTTTTTTTAATATATTTTTTAGTCTCCTTCAGGAAAATAATGTAACAAGAGATAAAGGACAAGTGGCACCTACTATGGAAATGTAGCCCATATATTCCTTTGTAGGTACTGCATCACACATTGATGAAAACCATAAGAAGGAAACAGTTGTTGTTGCATCCAAACTTGCACTTTAAAATTCATCTGCACATATGATCTCATATGTGTTGTCCTCGGATTTTGAAGTTGTGATTATGACAGGTGGTTTGAGAATGAGTAGTGCCCTAGTTTGAATGTAAACATAATGTCTTTTAGAAGAGAGGTAAAAAATTGAACATTAGCCTCCTATTTCAGAAGACAACTTGCCTTACATGGTTCATCCCCCCCTACTCCATCTCATAGAAATTTAATGAGGCTGTTGGTTTATCCTTTGTCATAGAAAGTTTCTCCCTTGCAGCGTCAAGCTTCTCCTTCCAACATCCAACATCTGTCTATGAACATACAACATCAAGCATCTCCTTCAAATATACAACATCAAGCATCTCCTTCCAATATATAACATCAAGAATTGTCTCTAATGCTGATTGATGGGAGTTGTAGTATAAGGTAATTTTTTGCCAATTTAATTATTTGATATTTAAAAGTAATTCCAATTCAACTAATGTGTGGGATAGATGTGCCATAGATGAAAGTTTTAACATCTCAAGGAATTAGATCTTTGACCAAACACTGGGAATGGCAAACTTGGGTACTAAGAAAGAAATAACAACAACCAATCAGTGTCATCTGTATGGTTGTAGGAGGGAATTTTCAATTCCCATAGGCAAGATCTCGGGGGCATTGATGTCAAGGTACTCAATGCAAGCTAAAGGGGAAATGATTAGTATTGCTCATGATGTAAAAGTAAAGGATGCATTGCTCATTGTTAACACCCAAAAAGTGCTCACTAGCTCATTCGCTTATTCACATGATCCATTTGTCCACTTTTCCACCATCTGAGCCTCTGAAGCCAACAAAAGGTCACCAAAAGACCTTGGTACACCCCTTTTTCCCACTCAAAAAGATTATTTTTCCTAAAAAGCATAAAAAACCCTCAAAAAGGGTCCAAAATTCCCAAAATATTAAAAAGGGAATACAAATATTAATTTTATTCAAAAACGGAAAAAGGAGGGAAAAGTACCTAAACCATGTTGGTCAATACCATTTGGTTTCCACAAAACCACAAATGGTATTCCCCACCACCAAAACCTATAAAAAGGTGGTAGGGGCTCCTCATTTCACATCCATCCATATTCCTATCCTCATGCTGCCAAAATCTCCCTTGAGTATTTGGCCATTGTAGCAACCTTGGAGAAAGGACCCATTGGAGATTGGAGCTGCTCACCATTGGAGCCATTCAAACAACCTTCATCACTTGGAGGTATTGTTCTTGCAAGCATTTGCTTGCCCCATTGTCAATACAAAAATTATTTTTTATCTTTCTTGTTCTTGTTCTTTAATTCAAAATGCACATGCTAGTTTAGTTTAGTTTAGATTTAGTTTATTGTTATTTATTTCTATTGAAACTGCTGCTACTAGTTAGCAGGTGCCCATAGCACTAAGCTTGGTTGCAAAACCAAGCCAACAGTTTTTTGGCGACTCCGCTGTTTTTTGAATCTTTAGATCTCACTTTTGCTTTAAATCTTACTTTTTGATAGTATTTGTTAGTTTAATTCATAGATCTACCACCCTAGATAGCAGATCCATTGTTGTTCTAGGTCTTGGCCCATTTTTTAGCCATTAACAGCCCGAAATTCTCAATTTTCGGCGTCGTTTTTCGGCATCCGCGTACGGCTTTCGCCTCGCGGCTTTTCGCCCAACAGTCGCGCGGCTCATCGCGACTGCGCGGCTTTTTTTCGCGCGGTTCACTGCGGCTTCGCGGCCATTTAGCGCGCTGCACATCGCGGCTTCGCGGACCTTTTCCGCGCTGCACATCGCGACTGTGTGACGAAATCCCGCGCTGCACATCGCAGCTTCGCAGTCAAAACCCGCGCTGCACATTGCGGCTTCGCGGTCAAAACCCGCGCTGCCCATCGCGACTGTGCGACAGAAACCCGCGCGGTCCATCGCGACTTTTCTGTCAGAACCCGCAATGCTAATTTTTTCATTTGGTCGAATCGTTTAAAAAATTAATTTCTTACTGTATTTTCTGCCCACATAACACATTTTCCAGTATTAGAAATCCTGCTTATTTTACAGCCATAGAAAAATTTTACTATTTAGAATGCACATGTGAAGAAGTCTTTTTAAATATTTTCAGAAATTGAAAGAAAGAATTTGATTGCATTTTATCTAGATTAAAATTTTTTGCTGTTTGCTTCTTTAATATTTTGCCCATAGCAATTACTGAAAACGAAATCCATTTATTTCGAAAAGAAGTTATATTATTTGCTTTCCTGTTTGAAAGATCCTTTGTTTTTCGAATAGTCCTTGAAAAGCATTTAGTTTCCATTTATTGAAAAAGTCATAAAATTTGCTTTTGATTTCAAAAGATCCTTTGTTTTTTGAATACTTAGCATTTACTTTTTTCAATTTCAGTTTAAAATACCACACGTGCACCCAATCAAACACTAATTTTAAACTGAGCCTTAAAACTTACTCTAATTTCAACCCACTTTTAACCCCACTTGGGGAACACTAAAAGAACTTTGTAGCTAGGTAGTATTGAGGGGATAGGTGTTCCAATAACACCCCTCAGTTCTTACATCTGATACATAGTTGTTGTCCTTTAGGGAGCTAAAATTTCTTAGTATTTATTGGCACGGTCACAACCGGTTTATGGGAAGGCCTCTCCCCTAGGAGGGTTGAAGTCGCGAGGATGGTTCCGGAAGCCTGAGTGGAATACCAAAATCCATTCAGTAACCGAAGGGCTACCATTCGCAGTTCTCGGGATATCCCTGTATAGGGGTATTGCGATCAAGGACCAAACGGCAGATTTACCTTTTCTCGACGTGTCATGAACAGAGTATCCTAGTAGCCATTCTTTAGGATTGATTACCTGGTGTCCCTCCCGGTAGGGGGATATCTAGCCGTGGACTCAACACTCAATATTGTCTGACTTGGATTTCATCACCTTGCAGAGAATATAGTTTGTTGATTCACAATACTTTTAGTTAGGTGTTTGCATGATTCAACCCACCTTTGGTCTAGTTACACCTATTTTTTCTAGAAGCTGTTTGCATGTTGGTACTCTGACCATTTTTTGCATCCCTCCACTTATTGTAGCACAACTGCTAGAATAAGTGCCTTTTTTGAGGTTGATTTTTTGGCCTGAGAGCCTTCATTTTCACTCCCCTTCTTGCACCCTTGGTTGCATTAGGGTTTTGAGTTTTTTATACATTACCATTTTACACATAAGATTTTTCCACAAAAACTTATTTTCTCACCATTGAGAATTTTAGACGCTCTGGTCGTCTACAGGGCGAACTCCCAGAGTTCAGTCCACTTGGCTCGCCATGTCACCGACGCCGAGCCTTATCCCTTGACTTGACACATCGTCGGTCATCCAGACAGTCATCCGATTCTGACACGCCTCACTTCAGTTCTGATTCTGAGGCAGAATCTGAAAACCCCACTGAGTTTTTCCCAACCAACATTATGGCTGGAACACCTTTTGACCCACTTTTTACCAGCACCATAGGAAAGACGTCTACATACCCTTCTACTGCGGTGCCATCCATGGAAACACCTACCCCCCTAGGTATGCCTAATATGGCAGACACTCCACATTTAGGAATGCCCAACACAGGGCCACCACCTGTTATGGGTATGCCCAACATAGGGGTCACACCCCCTCTTATTCCCACAACCCAGATTCCGGGAATCACCACTACTATTCCTAACCCAAGTGTAACCCATGTTGCACTTGGAAGCGCTGGCCCATACCAGACCACACCTATTGGAGGACACATACCTGCAATACCTAGCATACCTTTAGGCGCTACTGGACCCCTACATCATACCACCATGACTAGGCATGTCCCAGTCCCAGTCACTACATCTGCTAGCTTACTGTACATGGCGAGTCTGAACTTGACAGACTTAGCCAGGCTCACCAATGACCCTATCAGACACGATCCTATGTGGCCTCACATGCCTACCAAACTCCCCTCCGACATCCCTAAGTTTGAGGGCAAGGCAGGTGAGGACCCCCAGAACCATATCATGCCCTTCCATCTATGGTGTTCCTCCAACTCCATATTGGACGACTCTGTCCGCCTCCGTCTATTACAGCGCACCTTCATTGGCTCTGCAGCTAAGTGGTATATCGAGCAGCCCCATGGGACGCATGCCACCTTTACCTCCCTTGCCTCGACCTTCCTGCAGTTCTTCCAGTTACCTGTCCGCTATGATGCGGGCATCGAGATCCTACTGTCTTGCAGACAGAACACGACCACCCACATCACTGACCACATTCATGAGTGGCGTCGACGCCGAAGCCTCTGCAAAATCAAGTTAGACGACCGTATCTTCCTAGATTGGTTTCTAAAATCCCTCCTCCCTCTCATTGCGAAGGATGTGGCATCCGAAAGACCCCAGTCTGAAGAAGAGGCCATCCTCAAAGCCCAACAGTTTGATCTCATTTACGCCCAATCGGGTTATCTGTATACCATTATTCCAGACGCCCCTCGGGGTGAGTCATCCCAACATGATGCGCCGGGGGAATCCCATGCCGCTGATGGCATCATTGGTCGTATGGCCTCGCATCCCCAACCCTTTTCCATTCCGCATCCTAGCCATGGTCCCGACCTTTCACGGGCTACATCTCAGTCGGAGCAACCAGTTCATATGCTCCCATGGCACATCACCACCATACCCATGGACCTTCATGTCCACCTCAGTGTTTTGGTCATGCACCACCTGCATACGCCACCCCAACTGTACCTCAACCAGTATACTACCCACATCAATCTGTGGTAGCTAACCCAACACCTCCAATATCTCAGGGTTACCAACAACCCCAGCAGGCAACTGGACCACCTTCAGCCCCACAGGCTTATTATCCACCACAACCTGCTCCCGCACCTGCGGCGAACCAAAATCCTCCCACTGCTCAAGGGCAAGTGTACACACAGCACAACCAGCCCCAGAACCAAAACAACCAGCGCAACCAAGGTGCGCAACAGAACCGTGGTAGAGGTCGCAACCGCGGTAATAACCAACAACATCAGCAAGGTCCTCCACCTCCCAATCCTCCGCAAAATAACAATGCTGCTCCTCCCAACCACAATCCGGATCGGAATCCCAAGCAGCCTAGAAATAATAACCTCAGAACAAACCACCCTTGTTCTATCTGCGGGGTCTATGGTCATTACACGCATTCTTGCCCACATTTGGAGCGAGCTCGACAACTCTGGACCGACGATGCCCATCGTCAAGGGAAAACGGCTCCTCAGCCGCCACCCAACCCTCCACCACCTCAACATCAACCCTTGGTGCTGCAAAACCCCTTTCCAAACTAGGGTGTAGTGAACACTCAGCCGTTAGCTCCTCCTTAGGGCAATGTGCCAACACAACAGATCACTTATGCAGCCCCTGATCAACCCATGTTCGATTCAGGTACTCACCATTTGTTGATGATGTCAACTGCCGATGCCAACCTCCAAACCCGTCGGAACCAATATGGATCCACTTCTGAAGCCCCTCCCGCTGATAAGAACACTAACGTTAATCCCACAGATCAAACGTTACGTATACCTCCGGCTCCACTTGATGGCGCTCCCAAAGCACCTCGCTTCCCACTTCGTCGTCTCAACAATAATCCCAATGCTCGCGCTGCGTCGAATTACAACATTGTCGATGACTTAGCCCAGTCTCCTGTGGCCATGTCTGCTTTAGAAGTTTTGAAAAACTGCCCTTCGCAGCGCAAGACTTTACTCTTTGCCATTGGCGCCATTGACCCCAATGATTCACAGCTGATCGCATTCGATTCAGACCAGTCTGAACCACGCCTGCCTTCCTCTTTAGCATTCCAAGTTTCCGTTTCTGTTCGAAATCTTGTCATCCATTGGTGCATTATCGATGAAGGGGCCTCTACATGCGTCATGTCCACATTCGTTTGGCAGAAGTTGGGATCCCCTACTCTCCAGCAGTCCACCACTGCGTTGCGAGCCTATGACGGTCGTTCGGCACAACCCCAAGGTCTTTTAGCTAATGTCCCCGTCCAGTTGGCGGGTAAAACCGTCCTCATTGACATTGAGGTCATCAATGCCCAACTAGACTATAACCTTTTACTTGGTCGCAGCTACATGTATGCCATGCGGGCTGTTGCCTCATCCGTATTTCGCACCATGCAGTTCCCCCATGAGGGACGCGTGGTCAAGGTCGACCAGCTCACCTATTACGATCCCAAGGCTCCCGCCACACCTGAAAATGTTCTCCCCATGGTTGAACAACCTGTTTGTGGTGCAACTACCTCATTCATTTCCTCAGTAGGACCCAGAATTTACTCCGAGGCACCGATGACCTCTACATTCCAGGCCATTCCACCACCATCACCGGAGACCCACGTCGCTAACCTCTGCACTCTTTCACAAACACCCGGTAATCAACCCTCCTTGTTACCCAAACCACCATTGGTCCCTAGTCACATTGGGGTTACACCCATCCACACAATCCCCTTTCTATTCCCTCCTTCGGGCGTAGTAAGCGCTCCGGTTATGGCTACCCTTAGTCTCCCCGGGTTAACATTGGGATTGCCCGTGTGGTATATTTCGCCTCCCGTTCCACTGCCGACACCAAATGTCATCCTGCAACCGGTGCAACCCATTGTTACTTCTACTCAACCACCTCCCGGTATCACGACTCCTTCGTCATCAACGAATCCCCCTCCACTCATAAGACCCACTGGGGGCAGAGGCCCGCAACCATACACTGCGGTACCCCCACCCAAGGCAGTTAAACCTCCCCCCGTGTTTCGTACTCCTCCCAAATGCTCGTTGTGTGATGAGTTAGGCCATCCAACTCATCAGTGTCCACAATTACCTGCATTGCAGGAACACATGCAAATGCTTGATGACGACCCAAACATCCCGGTGGTCAAACTCGATCCAAACCCCATGCCTCGTGATAAATCACTGCGTACCAACCACCCATGTGCGATATGCGGTATTTACGGCCACTACTCCCATAACTGTCCTGACATCCCAGATTACAGAGCAGCCCTCTACGAGATGAACAATTTGGACCTTGAGACGGCACCCCCTACTATCGAGGAGATCTACCCTCCCGCATCATCCTCATCCGGAGAGATTAACACCATCTACATGATCTCTTCGACTACCACTACCTCATCACTTGATTTGACCACTCAAATCTCCCGCAATGATGAAGAGGTTCTCGAGACTCCTACTGCCCTTGATTATCCCGGGGAAAACATGCACCATCGTCCATACTTCCTCCCAGAAGAGACTTCATCCACCACCGCTACCCAATCCGCAGTTGAGTCCAAAGATTTCCTTCCTACTAGAGTCGACTGGTTAAAGGATCCGATAGCCAAAATTTCTCCCGTCATCCACATTGACATCTTTGACCCACTTGGTGCCCTTCATACCATAATATTAGGAGCCTCCCACAGTGAGCATGAGATCGGAGAATACCAATGACTGTTCCAAGAATTCACTGATGTCTTTACTTGGTCAGATACCAAAATGTCGGGCCTTGACCCTGCCATTTATACGCTCTCCACTGGATACCCCTTTGTCCGGTCGGCCCCTTCCACTGATCCCGTTCACACCCATGTTCCACTCTGCTACATCGGTTTCGCCGATGGTGCAAGCCGTTGGTCCCCCAATCTGGCCTCCGCAGCTTGGGTAATATATTCCCCTTCACATGAGTTGATCCACATCGACGGAATGTGTTTGGGTGCCGCTACCAACAACCAGGCTGAATATGATGCAGTGACCGATCTTTGGCCACATCTCTCCAAATGAGCATACGTCACCTTAACGTCTTCTTGGACTCACAACTCCTAGTTTCCCAACTCAACAATGATTACCAGGTACGCGATCCCTATCTGTTCAGAAATTTTTTACGCACTAAACAAATGATTCGACAATTTGAATCCATTTCATTCACACATGTCCCAAGAAACCTCAATAGTGTAGCAGACCACATGGCCAACAATGTACTTGACTGGCACACCAATCGCATCATACCATAAACAAATAATGCATCCACGTGCATAACATGTGCCTCCACGGGCATATACCAAAACAAAATGTGCCTCCACGGGCATACAGAAACTCAAAAATGCCTCCACGGGCAAACATAAAGACAACAAGTGCATCCACGTGCATACACGACTATATACCATCATCAAATATATACATATATATACATCATCGTATAGTCAGAACATGTCATAAGTGCCCTCAGCACCCAATATACAAAAAATACATCAGCCGTACAAAATAGTGCTTCCCCATTTGCTCATCAGCATGTGGGGGCAAATACATATCATCTAGTCATGAGGGTCCCTGGGCTCCTCTGGCGCCTCCTCCGCTGGCCCCGCTGGATCATGGCGAGCTTGAACTCTCCGCTCTGCTGGCCCTGTCGGGTCATCACGTAGACGGATCCTCCTCTCAGGCGGCCCTACCGGGTCATCCTGAGCACCATCCCTGTGCTCGGCCACAAAAACCGCTGTCCTCAACAGGAGCGACTGCCACTCAGGCGGCGCACCGAAGCAACGCTCCACGACGTCCCGGTCCAGGTCTCTCCAGCCATCCTCGGGGAGTCCAGCTAGAATCATGTCGAATGTCTGTCTGACACCCTCTATAACATCATCTCGAGGGCCAACCCCTCGCCCACGAGCCGCAAATCCTCCACCACGTGGAGGTGGTACCGCTGCAGGTGGATGAGCGACCACCATCGCCCGCCCCTGACGAGCCACGTAGTCGGTCGGTGGTACAGGCCCAACATCTGCACAATGAAAATAAACCATCATAAATACATCTAACTATAATCATAAACAAATCACATGATATAGTATAAAACAAACCACAAAACATACCGTCTAAACCCCAGGCCTGTCCCTGGGCTCGAGGCATCTCTGGGTCCCCCCGATAGTCCATGCCAGCATACGGGTAATCCTCAATCACCAGGGGCATCTGCTCCCACTGCTCATATACTTCCTCAGTAAAGAACCCGCGCACACCACCACCACCACGAGGCATCATATGCCCCCACCGCACCATGCGCGGCTCACTCACCAGACCATCACGAATGGGCACCCGTGGACGTAAGGTCGGCATCCGCTCGAAGAAAAAACAACATAGAAAGGAGGCATAACAGAACTCTCCTCCCTCTCGAAAGCACTTGTCCAGATCTCTCCGGACACCTGCTAGAAACATATGAGCCCATGCATAATACGTCCCTCGAAGCACAGAGTCCACCAACATCGTTTGTCCCCCAGACAAACGATGTGGCGCCGCAGCACCCAGCACTCGCAGCACACCTGCCCCAACAGCCCTCATGTCCCACTCCCGTAGTGAGCGCAGACTCAAGGCACTGTTCTGCAAAATATCCCCATCAACACGAAAGGTCTACAGTAGATCCTCCATATCCACACTTGGTGGGATCCTCGGCAGAAGATCTCCCACCTCCCCCAAACGAGGCAACCCAGTCAGAAAATAAACGTCTGTGAGGGTGATCTCCAACCTCTATCCCCCAATCATAAAAGCACCCTCTGCGGACACCCACCAACTCACTAACTTGTTCAGGAGCCGTCTCACTGAACAAATAGGTTGAATCTGAGCGCACTTCAAGAGTCCGCTCACCGCTAGAGTCTGCCGCACCCCCGGATCAGTCTGAATCCACAGCATCAGATCATCATCTATCTCCTGCTCTCGCCATGAGGCCAATGGTCTCCTCAACATCCTGCCAAAAAACAAAAGAAATTTTTAGCCCCAGCAAATTTTTTTTTGCAAAAAATACCATCGCGGCTTTTCCATTAAAAATCGCGATGACCATCGCGGCCTTTCCATTAAAAGCCGCGATGATCATCGCGGCCTCCAGTCAAGAACCCGCGATGAACATCGCGGATACTTTCCAGACAGTCGCGATGAACATCGCGACTATCTCCCATGAACTCGCGATGAACATCGCGACTATCTCCCATGAACTCGCGATGAACATCGCGGGTTCCAACCTCACAGTCGCGATGAACATCGCGACTGTCAGCCTAAAACCCGCGCGGTTCATCGCGGGAAGAGACCGGAAACCCGCGATATTCCACGTTGGAAGGTCAACGTGGAATTTCACGGCCTTCGGGGGCCCGTCGCTAACAAAAAATGACATAATTGAAAAGGCTGAGGTGAATAGGGTTACCTGAAACTCGCGGAGTAAAAAACCAACGGTCAAATCTCCCAGAAATCGAGAAAGTGCTCTAACTGCTCTGCCAAACTCGCACGTAACAATGACACGTCATATGGGCCCCACGCCCTATTTATAGAAATTCCACCATTTTTCCAACCGCCATTCCGGTCTCATACGACGTCCGTTTCTCAAACCGTTGGTACCATTGGAATTAGCGCAACGAGAACTTCATGACAGTTCTTTCCTTTTCCAGTTTTCACCAGCTCCATTTTTTGGGCACCCTCGTCGCCTCGATTTGCGTGCCGCATCGGCCGTCGTCCGTTTTTAGCATGCCTTATATCGTCGGATTTACTTTTCCGCGCTCGTGATGATGCTTGAGATCATTTCTCGCTCTCACGCCTAGATTTTTCGGGCATTTTTTCCATGCCCCCTCGTCGCCTCGGTTCACGTGCCACATCGACCGTCGTCCATTTTTTACGAGTCTTACATCGCCGGATTCAGTTTTCCGCGCTCGTGATGATGCTTGAGATCATTTCTCGCTCTCACGCCTAGATTTTTTGGGTTTTTTTCCATGCCCCCTCGTCACCTCGGTTCGCGTGCCACATCGGTCGTCGTCCATTTTTGACGAGTCTTACATCGTCGAATTCAGTTTTCCGCGCTCGTGATGATGCTTGAGATCATTTCTCGCTCTCACGCCTAGATTTTTCGGGCATTTTTTCCATGCCCTCTCGTCGCCTCGGTTCGCGTGCCACATCGGTCGTCGTCCATTTTTGACGAGTCTTACATCGCCAGATTCATATTTCCTTGCTCGTGATGATGCTTGAGATCATTTCTCGCTCTCATGCCTAGATTTTTCGGGCATTTTTTCCATGCCCCCTTGTCACCTCGGTTTGCGTGCCACATCCGCCGTTCTCCGTGGTCGACCATCTTTATATCGCCGGATTCAGTTTCCCGCGCTTGTGATGATGCTTGAGATTATTTCTCGCTCTCACGCCCATACTTTTCGGCCATTTTTTCAAAATGCCCTCTCATTGCCTCGGTTTGCTTGCCACAACGGCCGCAGCCCCCCTTTTTTGACAATCTTTATGTCACCGGATCCAGTATCCCACACACATGATGACGCTTGAGACCTTTTCTCGCTCCCATCTATCCATTTTTGTTCGGTATAATTTTATCCCTTTTTCGGGCCGAGCAATCCCTTTTTACGAAAAAGGCACTTAGGGAGTTTCTGTTAAGCTCTTTTCTGACTCCTAAAACAATGAAAAGATCGCCGAGCAATCTTGCTTCCTTTCATGCTCGCTAAACGTATCTGAAAGGGCGTCTACCTGGTATAAGTTTACCCCTTTTCCGGACCTTGTAGACTAATTACGAAAAAGGTATACTCTAGTCACATCGGCTAGAAGAGTTCTCCATCCGCATCATTTTATGCTTTTTCGGGCCTTGGGGACTAAACTTACGAAAAAGAAACACCAATGGAGTCCACTTACCGCTTTTAGACTCTCTAAACATGAAAGCGACCACGAGCAACCACCATCCTGGCCTCGTAAAACCAACATGACAGTAGTCATAACCACTGCAGATTCTTCTTATCGCTTTCAGACTCCTTAAAAATGAAAGCACCAATGAGCACGAACAGTCCTGGGCTCACAAATCCACAGGACAGTACCATTTTAGAGCACACTTTTATCCCTTCTTGGAGCTCATTAAAACTACGAAGAAGGACCCAACGGTGCTTCTCGGTGCCACAACAGATCACGTCTACTCATATGACAGCTTCCCCATTTTGGTCGCCTTTGTTCAGAGTATTCTGCAGTATGTCACCCTGAGAACCCATCGACATCACCCATCAGCTTGATTCCCCACCAGAGTCATACATACCCTTCAGTCCTTAAAAGCTATGATCCTCAACCTATAAGTCAGTTCCCTACACTGCTAGGTCAACCATGTCATCATGCTCTGAACAAAGGAAGTTTGAGTCTACCCACTATATGACCCCAGATACTTCCCATCCCCACAAGTATGTCAGTCCTACCATCAGTACTACAATACTTCAGTTATACACCTCGCGCTCCTATCAAGGAAACATCATTGCCTTGTTAGTTGCTGGTCTCCCTCTGTCGACGACAACCAAATTTATTCCAGAGGATAGACCTAGAGGTCCCTGTGTCTTGGACTCATCACCATTTATGATGAGTGCCTACGAATCATTTTGAGAAGAGTCCTCAGTGCCTCTCCAAATGGTTGTTTCTCACATGCTCGACTTCAACACCTTGATCGCATCGTTGAGACTCGCACAGGGCATTGGTCCGCTCAGTTATTAGTCGAAGACCCCGGATACCTTCTGACTCCTCCACATTTGAGAGTCTACCTATGGATACAACCAGTTACACTGTTCCTATAGATATCCGGGTTGCGTATGGCGACAATATTCAGATGTACCCCAGTTTTATACTCCCTCGAGTATACAGTTACAGATACTTCCCAGAGATGGCTCACAGTCATTACGTCCCTACAGATGTTGGACACCTTCAATTCCAACAGTTCATCAGTTATTCCAGTGTATCAGTTATTGAGATCAGCCATGTCATGATCATGAGTACATCCCAAAATAATGTACCCTCTGGACCATTATGATGTACCAGTATATTTTTTATGTATTAGATCCCCCTTCTTGGGACTAATTGTTATGTATATGTCTTGATACGAGCATGGGTATGCCCGCCTCGTCCATTATCAGAGATTATCCCTCATTCATATTGAGGCAATGTAATATTTGTTTATTTTTTGCAGCTTCCATGGAACGCGGATCCAGTCTCCAATCGGTCTCTTCTCCTCCCTACAACCCCAGAAAAAAAAAAAAAAAAAAGGCAAAAGAACTATGATGTCTATCGGCCATACGATGAGCTCCTGCCCTCACACATCAGGGGGCAATCTATTAACACCCAAAAAGTGCTCACTAGCTCATTCCCTTATTCACATGACCCATTTGTCCACTTTTCCACCATCTGAGCCTTTGAAGCCAACAAAAGGTCACCAAAAGACCTTGGTACACCCCTTTTTCCCACTCAAAAAGATTATTTTTCCTAAAAAGCATAAAAAACCCTCAAAAAGGGTCCAAAATTCCCAAAATATTAAAAAGGGAATAAAAATATTAATTTTATTCAAAAAAGGAAAAACGAGGGAAAAGTACCTAAACCATGTTGGTCAATACCATTTGGTTTCCACAAAACCACAAATGGTATTCCCCACCACCAAAACCTATAAAAAGGTGGTAGGGGCTCCTCATTTCACATCCATCCATATTCCTATCCTCATGCTGCCAAAATCTCCCTTGAGTATTTGGCCATTGTAGCAACCTTGGAGAAAGGACCCATTGGAGATTGGAGCTGCTCACCATTGGAGCCATTCAAACAACCTTCATCACTTGGAGGTATTGTTCTTGCAAGCATTTGCTTGCCCCATTGTCAATACAAAAATTATTTTTTATCTTTCTTGTTCTTGTTCTTTAATTCAAAATGCACATGCTAGTTTAATTTAGTTTAGATTTAGTTTATTGTTATTTATTTCTATTGAAACTGCTGCTACTAGTTAGCAGGTGCCCATAGCACTAAGCTTGGTTGCAAAACCAAGCCAACACTCATGATTAGGATACTCTTGTATTTATAGTCATAAAAACACAAGTTGTGGTATAGCTTCCCTAGTTGTGGTTACTATTTTTTTATTAAGCTCATGAACATTTATATGCAGTTTATTGTTTCTACTATCACTGTGTTTTTGTGATGAATGATTGAAGAATGTTATAAGTGTGCCTAAAGAATTATGAACATGGATATATACAATTCCTTATATTTATTATCACTTTGTTTTATGTGATGAATTCATTTGCATGACTTGAGTATATCTGAAGCTCTCCTTGAGGTCCCATGAATGAACTTGAACACTTGCTGCATTCATTTAATTTGAAAGAGTAGTTATAGTTTGAAAGAACTCTCTCCTTACCTTAGCTAGCATTCATTGAAAGGAAAGGCTTATTTTATTCATATGCATTTGCATGGTTTGAGTCAGTCATCACACCACGAGTTGCACTTCCATCACCCGACTGGGTAATACAACCATTACAATTTAACTCGTTAACTCAACACACTTTAACCTCGCTTGAGGATAAAAATAATTTTGTAGTTAGGTAGGACACCAAATAATTCCCCCTTGTCATTTTCATCTAAGACGTAGATGTTGTCCTCTAGGGTACTAAAATCCTCTAGTATTTATTGACACGGTCATCGACCAGTTTATGGAGGGGCCTCTTGTTTTTTCGGGGGTTAAGCCGTGAGGATTGATTCTGGATGGACTTTATGGAACGTCGCACTCCATTTAGCACCTAAGGCATATCGATCCATTGTCTTCCTTGTACTCTACCGTGATGGTGATACAGGGGCAATAAGACATAAGTGCCAAAAACCTTTTCCGACGTGTCATGAATGAGATAGCTTAGTGACTTTTCTTCTAGGGCTCTTCTACCCAGGATCCCTTTCGGTAGAGGGATATCCTTCCATTATTGGTCTCTCATTTCGTATTGTTCGACTTGGATTTCATCACCTTGCGAAGGATACGATTTGTCGAGGTCTCTAGCTCCTAGTTAGGAAGTTTGGTTGCTATTTCACCTTTTTAGAGGGTCTTTTTCTTTTTAGTGCTGCTTGTTGGCATTTTGGCCTCTTTTGTTTCAGCTCACTTACTGTGACACTGGTCCCGGTACAGTTTTTTGAGCTTGCTTTTTTGGCCTGCGAACCTTGTCTTTTCCTAGCCCCCCTTCTGCACTCTTAGTTGCTTTAGGGTTTTTGAGTTCTTACACGGTCAGTTACCAATTATCTGATGATGTTTGGTGTCCTCTTCTCCTAGGTCTTCTAGATGGTTGAGTTAGATGGTCTTCTCAAGGGACTGAACACCCCTTGATGGAGCCACTAACGCTTGACCTTAGGAGTAGTCTAGAGGACCACGTGATCACATCATCCGTGTGGACTTTTTCATTTACTGTGATGATTGTATTTCAGTTTATATGGAACAATGGCACATTTGAGAGAGAGATGATTGGTTGTACCCCACCTTGGTTGATTGTCTTATGGTCCTTCCATTTTGTCGATAATATTTGTGTGGTACCTTGCCTTTTACCTTTTGGGTCTTTTACTCATCTTGGTATATCTTTTGATTTGTACCACCTTTTATGTTTTTGGTCTTGTGGGTACTACGGTAGTTTGTCCACATTTGAGGTACACCCCCTTGGTCCAAGTTGTTATGAGTCTTTATACCCACTTCGTACCACCCTCCAGACCTTAGTTAGGAAGGTTGCTTGCTATCATACCTTTTGGTGGTTCTATTTGAGTTACAAGAGGTAGTTACAAGGAGCTATTGCATATAAGAGGTAGTTACAAGGAGCTATTGCATATATTTGACATTATTTGGCCTTCCATTTCTTTGGCATGTCAAATAACAGGTAGTCACAAGGAGCTATTGCATATATTTGACATTATTTGGCCTTCCATCTCTTTGGCATGTCAAATAACAGGTAGTTACAAGGAGCTATTGCAATATATATTTGACCTTATTTGTACGTTCCCCACAATGGTTGATTTACTTTTGGTCCTTACACCCTGTTGTTTATTGGTCTTGTGGTAGCTTTCCCTTCAATTTTGGTCCTTTCATTTTTTTGTGGTACCTTGCCTCTCACCTTTTGGGTCTTTTACTGATCTTGAGTTATCTTTTGATTTGTACTGCCTTTTATGTTTTTGGTCTTGTGGGTATAACTATGGTAGTTTGTCCACATTTGAGGTAGTACACCCCCTTAGTCCCAAGGGTTATGAGTCTAATTTATACCCACTCTTTTCTTTTTTACTTGTACCTTACTGGTTGGTTTTTTTACCCTTTGGTTGGTCCTTGTACCTTACTGGGGGCCATGAGTCTCTTTGGCCTCAGTCTGCTGGCTGTTAGCTAATCTTTATTGTGATTGTAATGAGCCTTTTGACGGTCATTGACTTTCTTTGATTGACCGTACCATAGCCCAGTCATCTCTCTCTCTCTGGTTTGTACTAACCCTATAATAGGGTCACTTGGTTCCTAGAGTTGACTGGCCTCTAAGAGGCACAGTCATTTCTGAAAGTAACTCTTCTGAGTATATTACAGGAAACGTCTACACCCAAGTAATCACATATGTGTTGGTTATAAGACTTAAGTAATCAAATTGTTGGTAATCAAATATATGGTAAATAATTTGAATTAAGTAGTTAAGACTTCTCCTGTCAGACAAAATTGTTGGTAATCAAATTATATTTGTTGGTAAAGAATTTTAAGAGTGGTGGAACTCCTCGATTGAACTTGTGAGAAAAATTATATTGGAGAATAAGTGTCCCGACAGAAAACTGAGCAGAACTATGCCACTGTTGATAAAGAAATCCTTGTAGCATTGAGATTCATTCCTAACTTTTTAACAAGAGAATATTTGACATAGAAGTGTGCTGTTAATTTTTAAGAAGCGGGCTTGAAGCAAGCGAGCCTGGTGCAAGCGAGCATGAGGCAAGCGAGAGTAGAAGGTCAAAGCAGAATCCAGTGGGCCCATAACCCACAAGTAAAAATGAAAATCTCTGCTTGGACCGGAGGAAAAAATCATATCTATACTATTAATGATAATATGAGTTGGTTGGATTATATGCAAGACTGGAAACCTAGGTGGGAGTTGAGACATGCTGAAGTATTAGATGCTAACTTACAGGGATCTGATGCTTTTATTAGACTAGTGCTAGAACTCAGAAGAATGCCTATGGGATCTAGTATTGTACCAGAGATGATTTACAACAACTACCTGAGAAAAGCAGCTGATGCAAGCAATTGGTTAACACACCTCTACCATGATCTTAACTTAATTCGACGGAGGGCTCTACACGTCACCCCGGGCTACAACTAGACCAACAATACTACTATATTAACTGGATACATTCTTTGGAAGCATGGCCACATCAAGATGCTAGTCTCTGGTTTCCAAGTACTACACACACTTATGAAAAATATAAAAAATTATGGTGGAAATTCTTGAGAAAAGAAAATACAGATAAAACATATTACACCATGCTAAAGTTTGGACCTCAAATTACACATATCCATGAGGATCCTGCATTCTACGTCATTGAATGGATGAGAGACTAGTGGCAGTCATTCGGCATCAACCTGACAACATTATAACCAACTGTTATTTATAATCTAAAACGGGAAGTTGGAGAATCTCTCGAACAGGTCAAAGATATTTTGCAGACAAAGCTTACTGAGGATCAAATCCTTGGGTACTACATTAAACACAAATAACTGTGGCTTGTCAAAACCCGCATAGACGTCTACATGCATCATAATAGACGCGTGGTCTTGAGGTCTATTTATTCAAAGGAATGGAGGACTAAATCCAACGTCTTTCGAGAAATATATGGTCCCCCATACTCCGATGATTTGTAAATATCTCAAAAGTATTTGGCTATGAGTGGTGCCTGTCCATTCAAATTGTCATAAAGATTGAAAAGGAAGTCTTTGTAACTATGTCATTATAATATAAGAAAGCCCTACTTTTATCTATGTCAATATGATTGAAAATCTATGTTATGCAACAAATACCCTAAGTCAAGATTACAAGTAATTGTCCAAAGGCAACATTAGTTGGGAGTATGACTGAAAGCTACCATTTTTCAAAACAACTTACATGTTTACGGTTCCGTTTTTGCTTGATTCAATTACTTTTAGTCATCTAAGAAGACCATGCTTGAATAAGATTATACAAGTTCCACAACATTATATAAAATATTGTTTTTGAAGATTTGTGAACACTTATTAACCACCTAAAAGATCTTACTTTTGAAATTCATAAAAAAATTTAGCAGTTTTCCATAATGGTTAGTTATTTTTATTTTATATTATTATTGCTAAATATAAATATCTTACTAAATGTGAGTGTACTTCAATTACCGAGGTGATGAACCCAAACTGATGGGATGAGAGAGACTTTAGGGCCATGACGACAAAGCTGATAGTTAGATGGTGTGATATGGGACTCAAGACCCAAAGGAGCAATAAAAGACAACTCATAATTGCATGAATTTCTACTCCTAAGAAAGATAAAGTTATCCTCTTCCTTATCACTTGAATGCCTACATTTTGAGAAAGGGAATGCGGTACAAGTCACCTTATAAAAGGTGCTACACGTCACCTTTTAAGAGGCGCTATTCCTTGCAGTCCTATCTAAAAATTTTTCCCATGGTGCAGGTAGAACCAAACAGGTATTTGTCAGATCTGTCTTCCTCGAGCGAGGGGAGTTTAGGAACGCTAGAGGAAAGTCAGACATCCAATAGGTCTACAAGAGTTTTATCGATTAGATGTCAAAAGACCAAAAGAAAATTCCATAAACGCATGAAATATTATTGCGCTCAAGGGGGGTCATGTTCCTATGATGATGAGACAATAGGCAACGAAGAGGTGCCCTTGAGGTACAAACATTTAGTGAAACAATGGGTACCCAAGGATCTTCCTCAACCGAACACAGATTTTTGTGTGGACGAGAGGATATAATGAATTACACCATCGTCAATACATGGTTTCGGGTTGTTTTGCATGGATGGCATAAAGGTCCCTTACGGAAAATGTACAGAATTGATGGAGTATGTTGGACCATGTTACAACTACAACGATTGGATGCGCCTGGTCCGATATACAAAAAGTATGCGTAGATATGGATTGTCAACAAACTATTTATAGTTGAAAGACAAAGATCAAAATAAAGGAACAACATTGTACATGGATGGAAGGACAAAGGCTACAGGGAATATTGCGGGGTTTATAAATAGTACACAACCAGGGTCTACAATTAAGCAACCAAACTGCGAATTTGAGGGGTGTGAAGGAAACCGTGTTTTTGTAGTTGCCATTAAATCAATATCTACAGGGGAAGAGTTGCTTATTAATTACAATTTGAACCGAGTAGATACAAATAAGGTTACTATGGGAGTGGTACATATAACATTTTACCCAACATTTTATTAATGAATTTAACATATTAAGGATTTTTTCGTTAGTTTATTTCGTTTAAATTTTCCATATTTACTTCACAGGCTAGTGATCGGGATAAATCCCCTCCAGCAGATGGTCGGAGGAGTACATCTTCCTCAAGGGAGAAGGTATACATCTTTGTAATAGTACAAATATAGTAAGAAAAAATAGTTTTTTTTTGCTTTGTTTTTTCATTATTAGTATATTGGTTTCGTTTATATAACCTTATCTAATTATTTCGTTTATGTAATTTTCTCTATGTTTTTGATGCAGTCCGGTTCTACAAGGGTCATAGTACCCTTGACTCAACAGGTATACATCTTTGTCATAGTAAAAATACAATACTTAATAATAGTTTTTAATCGATGTGTTTTTTCATGATTAGTTTTGGATTCGTTTAGGTGACTTTCACTATGATTTTGATTCAGGTATCTGTAAGGGGCAGCTCCCAGATATTAGGAGATCGAGGCAAGTCACCTATGAGCATCGATCCGATGAGTGGATCACGATCCTTTAGGTTGCAGGTATAATCCAATATTGGAATTGTACCAATATAATACGTAGCATAATGTTTATTTTGTTATGTATTTTTTGTGTGTATATTGGTTTCGTTGTGATAATGTTTTCTACTTTTTTTTGCAGGGGCTCGATGATCGAGGAAAGTCCACAGCTGTGGATCAGATGACACCATCGTCCAGGCACCAAGTAAACCTAGTTGTAATTTTAGGAATCTATCATGATAGATATGTTTTGTTAATATAATTTTAGGAATCTATCATGATAGAACTCAGTAGTGTTTTATATATTTTTGTTGCAGCCTAGTGAATCGCTGTTTGAAACAGCATCGCAAGAATATTCAGTAGATCCTAAAGTGGCTGAGATGCTTAAAGATTCCGAGATAATTGGTGAAGCCACAAACCCGTTTAAGATGATAGACAAATTGTTGGAAAAATATAGTGCGAAAATCGTTTCTCTGCTACTCAAGGTTCCGCAGACAAGCCAGATGATGGCAAGGATTGAATTGTTGGAACGGAAATATGAATCCTTGCAAGTAAGTTGAAGAATCTGGAATCATAAAATAATTCATTTATAACTTTATAATTTTCTCTTTTATATGATAATACTGAACGTATAAGACGTGGTTTGAATTTACAGAATTATGGGAGACCACACAATATTGGTCAAGGCGGTGTTGGCCCCAATGAGGCTCATGGAGAGACGTGGCATCATGAGCAAACGACTCCATGTGCATTGACCCCTTCGGCGTTGCTGTTGACTAAACAGTCGGCAACACGTTCTGACACACCACGGACCCCAACTGTGAGCGCACCGGCCGCTAGTGACTGATGCACACCGGATCGTCCAGAAGAAGGGGTTGACACCGAGAATCCTGGTGATATTGATATCGACCTTACTGCATTTCTAGGATCTACCCGTATCACTAGCACGAGAACAATGGAGGCGAAATTTTTGGTCGACAAATATCTCCTCCCAATAAAGATCGAGAAGATCCCAGGTAATTAATATACGTTGATCAATTTAGTGTTTATAATTTCATTGTAATATACCGATAAAACATTTTCTTTCAACTAATGATGATCATGGCATGATCGTTTTGCAGGAAATGATGTTTTCTATAAACAAATGAATGATGCGTCCTTGGAGATGTTCGGGCCCACCATCCGAACAAGGTGGGATAGACAACCGAAATCTTTAAAAGATGAACTCACTAATCGGTTGGTTGGCCTGTTCGGCGACAATACCTTCGATCAAGCCGAGGTCCTGAAAAAGGATGGACAACATATCAAGGTTGTCCAAGACCAATATAGGACCCACCTGGAAAAAAACCATAGGTATGAGCTCCCTCCAATGATTCCACCAATGGAGTGGAGAGCTCTAGTGGAGGATGGAAAGGAGAGGGCTTAGAGAAAAGAAGGAAAGATAGCACCAGGCACAGGGAGGTATGCAATACTTTTTGCAATGTAATTCTAAACCATATTATTATTGATTTCTATATCAAACTTGGAACATCTAACATATTTCAACACTTGCATAGGATTCCAGACACATCAAATACCACAAAGGAAAGATTGGAAAAAATTGGTCAGCACAAGCTTGTTCCTGGTGGTTATTCCAATTTGGCGGCACAAATTGTAAGTTTCGAAAAACCAATAATGCATACAAATAATAAATTGAAAATTATTTTTCGTTTTATTGTACCACAAAATGTTAATTAACGACGTTATGCAAATATGCAGGTCGAACGATTCAATGAACATGCCACTGAGGAAGACACGAAGCTTGGATTCAAGCAAGGCTTTGGAGCTATTGTTGAATGCCGAAAAAGCTTGTCTGGAAAAACACAGTCCTCTGGTACCAATCCATCCGGTGCACAGGTAAATAGAATCTATATACTTTAATGAAGATTTATTGCTTGTGCAATCTATTCGTTATAAATACTTGAAAAAAAATATTGACTCTATTTTGAGAAGGAAAGCAATGATCCCCCTAATGTCGAGGAGGGACAACAACAAATCGAAGATCATGCTTCAAATCCTGGTAATGAATTTATTCATATGCTACAATTTTATGTATAGCATTGCAAATGGTGAACATTAATTGTAGTTCAACATATTTCAACTGCAAAGCATGTAGAGGGTGAAAGTGTACAGGTTGAGCCTGGACAAGAACATGAACAACATGATGTGGCCACACCAGGTAAAAAAACACTTTTGTAACGTTTTTTTTAATGAAATACTTGTCATTACAATAGAAAAATACAACGATGTAACATTTTCACATTGTTGCAGCAAATCCGAACCCCTTGTTGCACAATCCACGTCTAGATCAGCACTCTAGGATGCAGACATCACCACAAGCGCCTGATGAAGAACCAAGAGATGGAAGAGAAAGTCTAGATGCAGATGATCCTCTTATAGATTATTTACCACTAAAGAGAAGAAGAATTAAAAAGAAGTGATTGGAAAAATGTCGTCTAATTACTTTTGATAATAATATATCGTCCATGATTTTTGGCCTAATGAATGAATGAATGGTTTAATGGTTTAATGATTCAGTGTAGTAAACTGTTACCTTTATTGAATGTCAGCTTTTATTGAATGAATGTGTTGACTAAATGAATGAATGGTTTATTGAATGTTATCTTTTATTGTATGATTGTGTTGACTGAATGAAACAATGGTTTAATGAATGTTAGCCTTTATTGAATGAATGGTAGATGAAAGTTCATGATGAAATATGGATGCATTTGCACGTATTTGTTTTTTTCAAGTACATGCATTGGTTATGGGGAATTGATAGTGATGTGAGGGGGGGGAGGGGCCATAAGAGATTTCACCTTCATGTGGTTGGCCTTGTTCAGTAGAGAATATTAAATTATTCTCGAAACAGAGAGTAGCTCAATGAATGCCTACGATGCTGGCTTTCTACAACCCACTCGCGTGTCATCTAAATTTTGACAATTTCTTGGAGCTTGTTGTGATGTTTGGTTTCTCATCATAACCAATTTCGAGTTTCCACAACTTCAAAGGCTAAGTAAATGATGCACTGGATTCAATATCCTTAACCTTCTCTTTAATTTCCTTGGAATCAATATCCTTAACCTCACATTAAACCCTTCCAAAATGGTATATTTACCATTTAAGCCTGGCTTCTGAAGCATGATATTTGCAACTAATCTAGCATACACCAACAACAATTAGAAACATGCTGCTTGTTGTCAATGTTCATCATTTTTTAGGGTTGTAACTTGCCCATAATGCTTCCTCTTACGCTAGGGAATTAAAGAAAACATATAATTTGCATCGAAAAAATAACAGGGTACGAACTGAATTGAGGAGATTCGAACCTGCGACCTATGTCTAGTCCCAAGGCTACCACCTTCAAGCTTGAAGTGCAGCTGACAATGGGAAACCACCTTCAAGCAACTTAATTCATTCTACATGCATTTCATAGTGGGAGACGGCGGGCTACCACCTTCAAGCTTGATTCATTATGCATGCATTTCACTATGCAACTGTCTCAAATTCTCACTGCATTTTCCCTCAATTAGTTTCTCAATTCAACATGACCCATGCTCGCCGTCCGAGCAATGTTTCCAACGCTCTTGAGTTTCAGCCTGGCAATGGTGACAATTCATGGTATTATGTTTCCCTTCATCTGCAATATGACAAACTCAAAGTTTACTTCGAAGGTTTGTTTGACAAATGTGATGGTTTGGGTTCTAATATAGGCGTGGTTCAGAGGTCACTTTGAGGAATTGCTCTGGGGTAACGGAACCCAAACCGTCACATTTGTCAGACAAACCTTTGCAGTGAACTATACGTTTTCCATATTGCAGCTGAAGGGAAACATAATGCCATGAATCGTCACTGTTGCCAGGCTGAAACTCAAGACCGCTGGCAACACTCCTTGGACGGCGAGCGTGGGTCATATTGAATTGAGAAACTAATTGAGGGAAAATGCAGTGAGAATCTGAGACAGTTGCATAGTGAAATGAATGAATGAAGAGTACTGGGTGTCGAGAGAAATGGTGGTGGGACGTCTTATGAGAGGAAATGGCAATGGGAATTGATTAATAAGGTCAGGCTTGAAGGTGGTAGCCTTGGGACTAGACATAGGTTGTAGGTTCGAATCTCCTCAGTTCAGTTTGTACGCTGTTATTTTTTTGATGCAAATTATAGATTATATTTATTTTCCTTTGTCAACTTTACGTATCCCTTTATATGTTTTATTTATTTTCCTTTTCTAACTTTATGTATCCCCTTGTGATAATGGGAATTGTTAATATCGAGTCACTCGAGAATGAACATAAAGATGATTTCCACAGTAATTTGTTCCATCCAAACCTATCAAGTGTACTTTTGGGTCAGTAATATTCTTGTAACAAAGCGATGAAAGATCTTAGAAGCAAATGTAACAAATCCCTGAAAGAAGTTCACGTAACATAGTGGTTTGTGTTTGTAGGAATCCTTCAATTTACAGGGTGAAAATGGCCAACGAGCTGCCACAGTTCAGAGACTGAGTTAGAGGTGACCGCAGACAGACTCATATAGATGTCAAATGATGAGGATGAAGAGTCAACTTTGAATCAACTATGTTGAGTGGAAAGCCAACATGGTTCTCTTCGTGAGATACAAATAATAGTGTATTTTTTTTAAAATATCATATGGTAGTCGGATATTCGACGCCAACACAACCCTAAACCGACATTCTGGCCATACCTCCGACGGCAAGGGATGTCGGATTCCAGGTATTTTCTCATGTACATGTCGTCGGATATCCGACTCCCACAATGAAGAAATCCGATATTTGTGCCATACCTCCAATGGCAAGGGACGTCAGATCCTAGGTATTTTCTCATGTACATGTTGTTGGATATCCGACTCCCGCAATGAAGAAATCCGATGTTTGTGCCATACCTCTGACAGCATTCAACGTCGGATTTCAGCCATTTACATGTGTGATAGTCGTCAGATATATGACTCCCACAATGAAGAAATCCAACGTTTGTGCCATACCTCTGATGGTATTCAACGTCGGATTTCAGCCATCTCCATGTGTGATAGTCATCGGATATCCGACTACCACAACGAAAATTTTTGGCTACCTGTGAAGTGACCAAAGTCGGTTATCCGACTAGCTTGTTGTCGATTAGCGGACTGCCTTTGGGAGTTGAATAACCGACGATGTTCCAGACGTCAGATTTGAGCCGAATTTGGACCGACGTTTAAAAAATATGGAGGTTGTCGGATGGTCGACCACAAGATGTAGAAAATCTGACTTTTTGGCCGTCGGATTTTGGGTCCAAAAAACCTAGTGCCCTCATCGCGATCTATGTATACTATTTATTAAGCAATGGTGCGTGGATCAATTGGTTTATCAAAGCATGGAAACTAGAGAGGGGGTGATGGTGTTTTTCCATGTGATTTCATTTTTTTCTATTTGGTTGCACTAAGAGAAGCGAGGTGCTTTAGTGATCTTACAACCTAGGGAGGAAGATATGTGTGCTCTAGTGCTCTTACATCCTAGGGAGGAAGAAGTGAGGTGCTCTAGTGCTATTGCAAATATTCATATCATGAGTTACAATGAATTGCATGCCTCTCTCTCTTTGTATCTGATTTAGCCTAACTAGATTCATGCAAGACTAATTCCTATATATAATGAAGATGTATTTCCCCTTCATTTTGGAATAATATGTAATTTCTAAAGCAATTTACTACTCTAGTGATTTCATTTTTGTCTAGGGCTTGTGAACATATTATTTTATATGGTTGCACTGAGAGAAGCAAGGTGCTCTAGTGCTCTTACAACTTGAGGAGGAAGATATGTGTCATGTTGTGTGTATTTTAAATTCTAATATTAAAAAAAAAGAGTAAAAAGAACTAGCCAGAGATCCATCTTAACAACAAATCTGCTGGGTGGTGAGAGGTTTGCACGTGGATTTTTGTTATCCATATCCATGTTTCTAAAATATGAGGTTAGGTGAATCTATGCCAGGGATATCTTATCCAACATATTTTCCTCTCGCGATGAACATCCACAAATATATCAATGCATTATTTTAACTATCAATGTTAATTTTGGAGAATATTTGGCAGTTGTGATGGTCTAGTTTTGATTCCAATTACGGATCGGTTTTAACTCTTAATTTCTCTCACTGGAGAATATTATATAAGTTAAGATTGCTTAAATTTTAACCATTTAAGTGTGTTAATCAATTAGTTTAGTGGGATGTTCCCTATTTAGCTGACTAGCAGTTAGGAACTTACTTTCAATTACATATTGTGTTATTAAGTTCAAAACTACTAGGAAACCACTATTACATTATACTATTATGTTCTTACTTGCTCTCACTCAAGAATATTGTTGGAGTTTAGATTGTTTAACCATCTAGCTGTGCTAATCAATTAGTTTAGTGGGTAGTTCCTTATTTAGATGACTAGTGGTTAGTAACATACTTACAGTTACCCCCGGATGCGGGTGCTTGACACGACACCACCGAGGATTGGGATGCCACCTTCCCTCCTGGCAGCATGGCTCCCACACCTGGCCACCTCCCTTTGCCGGTGCGGTTCCCCATCCCCCCTCTTTAATACTGCTTCATTCTCCTGCACATTTGGCCTCCCCGCGTGAGCTGAACTTCATTCCCCATATGGCTTAGCCGTTCGCATTCACTCCGGCTCGGCTCTGCTTGTCACATCCCCTTAACTAGTTCATGTGGCCATTACTCTGCCCCGTGGGAATTCTGGAAGCTCCCGCCTTTAAATTCCTGATATGAGGCTCCGTCCTCACGCCCCGGTGGTCATTGCTCGCCTCTATCTTCCTCTGCTTGCTGCCTCTGCTGAGAGCTTCGCCCATTCTCCATTCTCTGGTGATTATGTTGACAGTGCCATGACCCGCACGTGAGGCACCTCCAAGCAAGGTTCTAGTCACAGTGCTGGAAAAGCTGCCACTTCTGCTGAGAAGGAAAAGATGGCCAAAATCGGCTATGAAGAAAATGTTTTCGTCCTTGTCCGTCAGCTGGTGGATGATTGGGAATCTCGTAGTGTTGTTGAAATTCTGGCTTTTGGCAACCAGGGCAACTAGGTTAATCATTACTGGTTAATGAAAAACATGCTGGGAACTTTGGTGGAGGAAATGCTCACCAATTGGAATATGGCCAAGGTGGCGATTATAGACACTAGGGCACATATGGCTCACCTAGATCGAATGTTGGCTTCCCTGGAAGTTAATTTTACTGGTAGAAGGTACTCTATGTTTCGCCATCCTACTCCTCCCCGTGATTCTGGCCCTGCGGCTCATTCAGAAGGTCTGGCCAACAATCCGATTGCCCAAGTTGAGGGTGTGGCTACAACCACTGAATTCCATCCTACAGGAAGCTCCCTCCCCAACTCCCTCAGTGTTGTTGCTGCTGTGGAAGGCGCTACTCCAATTCCTGCCCCCTTCTCAGGCCCGAGCTCTCCTATTGGGGTGGTGATCCAAGGGGCTTCTCCCTCTGATGCAATGGTGGTGTAGGGGACTTCCTTCCCAACGCCCTCGACGATTGACACCTTACACTACAAATGGGTTAGGAAGGTTGAGGTTGACGCAACAAACCAACGCAAAACTGAGACTCGACCCATCAAGCTCCCTCTCAAGAATTGGGAAGAGAACTTCTTTGGCAGTTGTCCAATTATTGAAGACGATCCTGGTTCTCAGAATGTGGAAGCTAGTACATAGACTTGATCTGTGTGAGCCTAGCTCCGATTTTGTTGCGGTTAGCGTTATCTTTCTTCTTCTATTTTAGCTCTATGGACTACTGTTAGACTCTAGATTTTCCTACTAGTCTAGTTTGGTCTATGTTTTTAATGATCGGCTGTAAGTATGTTAATACTGCTCAGACCACTTATGGGGAAGACTTTGGTTGCTCCTTCTTGCTTTTTCTACTCCATGAGAAGCTTCTGAAAGTTCATGCATCTACAGAATCTCATGTGATTGTAATATTTTTTGTACTTTAATATATTTCCCTTATGCTGCTTACAAAAAAAACATACTTATAGTTACATTTGCGCTATTAAGTTTAAAACTACTAGGAAATCACGATAGATAATCTAAAGCAAGAAGGTAAGAAATTATAAATTTGGATAAAATTCATATTTTAAGTTTTTTTTACCAAGAAAAAAGCTTATGTTATGTCTAGTATTTCGAGGATAATTTGGAATATACATAAATAGGTGTATGCATGACACTACCAGAGAACTAGTCACTGTCTCTTCAACTTCAACAAAAATGAAAAACTAACAAAAATAGAGGATGTATATGTTTGATATTACAATCATCCAGTGGCTCATGGTTTTTTAAAGTGTTAGGCCAAAAACAAGCTTGAAGTGCCAAGCTAAAAAAATGAAGAGAACTTTATAGCCTAAACCAACTTCTAAATTTTCCTAAACATGCAAAATTTTCCTCATTTTATTGAATAATCAAGTCATCTAGTGGATCATGGCTTAAAGTGCCAGGCTAAAACCAACAAAAATAATTGTACAAGAATAAGCAACTTCAGAATTCATGACTTCATCATACATGCATGATTTTTCTGATTTCATATGATAATTAATACAAGGTATGAACCTTTTCTAGGTGAGGTCCTCCCTCATTACATTCAGTTTCATATAGTGAACCCTCTTGTATAAGTAGAGTCTCTTTAGAGAGAATACCTTCTCATTAAGTGGAAGGAAATCATGGTGGAAGGAAACATTTACGAACTTGTTCCTCACCCCTCTAACTCTATCCATGATTGCAATGAGCAATAATTTTCCATCTTATTTTTTCTATATCCCCAACAAATAATGCATTTGGATTCCCCCATGATTTGAAGATGGGGGATACCTCCTTCTGATGCAATTTTGAGCAGCAACTATAAAGCTTACAATTTAGCATGTTATTTGTTCCTTGCTC
Organism: Larix kaempferi; assembly: GCA_027924585.1. NCBI lineage: Eukaryota > Viridiplantae > Streptophyta > Pinopsida > Pinales > Pinaceae > Larix > Larix kaempferi. The sequence continues at coordinate 9,245,558 of BSBM01000669.1, forward strand.
AACAATGCATTTAAAAGAAATATTATGTTTTTCTTTCAAGAATAGTGTGTGCCTTGTGCCAGAAAAACTTGGAGATCCTTGACATGCTCCAACAACATATTCCTTGCCCAACAATGCATTTAAAAGAAATATTATGTTTTTCTTTGAAGAATAGTGTGTCCGTTGTGCCATAAACACCTGGAGATCCTTGACATGTTCAAACAACATATATCCAAGTATACATCTTTTAGAGATCTAGGTAACTTGCTTTGTTTTGGACGTTTACCTGATTCTTTCATAAGTAAATCTAGCTTGATGGCTGACCTAAATTGGAAGTATCTCCTTTGGAAAATCATTTCATTTCTTGCTAGCCATGTCGCCCAAGAAATAGTGCACGACAATGCCTTATGCACTGATAGTGTTTTATCTGTATACCATCATTCAAAGCAATTGGAAATATAATCTCCTTTCCATTTTTCACCTTTGTCAATTTCAATGACTCACCAATTTTTTTTGCTACCAGGGAAATTCTTTAATAGATGATCTAAAGGTTCATCATTGTTTTTACACAAAATACATTTCATAGGATTTGCAATGTCCTTTTCCTATATTTGTCCTAATTAAGTACTCTGTTAGATAATGCAAACAAAAGACAAATCTTAGTTTTTGATGCGCTCTTTAGTAGTTTCTTGAATAATCAATCACAAAGATCACAAACTCGATCACAAAGATTATACGAGACCTTTACACACAAAGCCTTGATCATCCATACATGCATAAGTTAACGTAGAAATTCATTAATACACACAGTGGAGACATAATTTGACAAACTCCATTAACTAGATTTTGTACATACATTTTCAGCCACCAAAATCTATCTCTCTGGCTTGATTTTTTATCGTGTTTGGGTGCTCCTTATCCCTTGTCCACCTTATCCTTCTCATGCCCATGGGATTTCAATTTTATGAGGAAATACCAACTTCTAGCTCAACAAACAAACTCCTAACAATCCTGCAACTAATTACAACAATAACATTTCATATATCTATCATTGATGAGGATCAATTAGATCGAATCCTCCCTACTTAGGAAAATCTACCTAAATCAACTGATTGCTTAAATAAGCCATTTACATCATAATTGTGGAAACAAACCCTATCCTTCTAAAGTCTAATTTCAAACTTAGGGAATATATAGTAAATTAATTAAGGGAACCCACTCCATTTAGTAAACTCTAAGACCCTCCTAGGTCCTCTCAAAATGACGGGAAATGCTCCTGCATCAGAAACCATCCCTTAAATTCAACATTTTGCATATTCTAGTCCTTTGGTCAGTGAGGACCTACCAAGCATGGAGTTACATTTGAGCCCTGAATCAAAATAAGGGAATATCAAATACTAGTTTTCATTTGTTGGGCCACCAAGAACACTTCCCCCAAATCTTAGAAATAAATGTTTTTTTGAAAAAATCCAATTTTGCTTTGTTGGTTAGTCAATAACTTGTCAACCCAAATTGCAGATCAAGTTTGTTTGTCTGCTTGCTGCTTTTTACCCCAGAATTTATTCTTAAGCTAATTGAAGATTGTCTAATTGAGCTCTTAGGTTTGATGGGCCAGTCCAACTCTTCTTTATCTCCTCCATCAATGGGCCTTTTTCTGGAGAATAGAGAGGTCGAATAGTTTGTTGTTTATACATAACTGGATCTTACTATATGTTTACCAAATGAATGCTTGGCCTAAATTTTCCAAATGCTCACAAACGAAGATCGAAATACTTGTTCCCTAGTCTGTAGCAGATTGCACCATATTGACTCGAAAAGCATGGAACACCTTGTTCTCCTGGCTTGAATTGAGATTTCCCACCTGCTCCCGAACCCGATCATGAGATTTGAACATGTGACTGTTCTGGCTCTGAAATGCTCCAGAAAATTTATAACTAGCTTTTGTTTTTCCCTGGTAAAATACTACACATTTTGCATATAGGGTCAAACTGGTGTTCAACAAAGTTCACAATTTGGACATTGGAGTTCCTTGAACAATAGAAAGCAACACATATGGGACTGGATATTCTTCAGTTGTCCTCAGAGGTGGTATCTATATGATATATAATATTATATGATCCTTTTATGTGTAATAAAGACATACAAAATCCAGAAGTGTTGTGATTCACCAGCAAGTTGAGATTTATGCCTATTGTTTTCCTACGTGGAGGATTGGGTTAATCCTTTAGGCTTATATCTAAGTTTTCATATGATAAGCTATACAATAACACAAGTTAGTAGTTTGATAATTGAAAAAAAAACACCAAGAATGTTCATCTCATATGCCTCTCAAGGGCCAGGATTGTCTAAACAATCAAGGCAATGTTTTATTTGAGAGTAATTTCACATTATTACATAAGTTCTGGACCTATGCTTTTTTTTCAATCCAGGCTCAAACATAACTCTATGCTCAAACATAAAAAAGTTAAAGAATCAAGGAAGTATTTTATTTGAGAGTAATTTCACATTATTACATAAGCTCTGGATGAATGCTCTTTTTTTCCAATCTAGGCTCAATCACAAATCTGTTAAACAATCAAGGTAATCTTTTATTTAAGACTCTAAGATTTATTTCACATTATTAACTCTATGCTCAAACATAAATTTGTTAAACAATCAAGGCAATCTTTTATTGAGTGTAATTTCACATTATGACATAAGTTTTGGATGAATGCTCTTTTTTTAGTCCAAGCTCAAACATAACTCTATGCTCAAACATATATATATTAAGTGCTTATTAGGAACACAGATTCTCATGTTATCTTGGGAGAGTCCCATGGGGATCCAAGATCTCACCATTTTTATCAAGGACCCACGTTCTCACATTGTCTTGATTAATTTGGGGGAGTTTCATAAGGACCCAAGTTCCCACCTTGTCTTTATTAGGGAAACAAGTTATCTCCTTGTTGTGTTGTCTTTGGGAGGTTAACGTTGGTTGGTGCTTATGATTTTCTCATTATTATGATGTAATTGATTACAATTCCAAATCACCTACAACTATGAATCTATATTTAATTGAATGTTTAACCTTGCCACATCAATGAGGTGAGTTTGAATAAGTGGGGTACTTGTTAAATAGTTATTGGGTAGTGAAATATCTATTGACTGCACATAGACGATGATAAGACCATGTGTAGATATGTACATGAAATTACTATTTGAAATTAGGTTCCTAAAGCACCATGAATCATATTTTAAAGAGTAATTTCAAAATTGAATAGTGCTTGCTGTAGAATACCAGACACATTCAAATTTATCGCTGCAAGTTGACCCCAGAATATTATCACCATTGCCTCTCTTTTTTGTGAACCGGATCATTTGAGTATGGTCAATTGATCGATTATTGGATTGAAGAATGTGCGCCAATTGCAGAGCATGTATGGTGGCTGAAGGATTTAGATATTGTGGCATTGTGAAATTGGCCAACATTCCAAATTATTATTGGAGCTCCCAATTGACGAAGAAAATGTTGTGGTTGCAGCATAGTGTCTATAGCATCACAAGTGTAAAATGTTCTAATTGTGTCATTGGAGGACTTGATGACAGATGGTAAGATTTGGATTAACACGATTGAGTTACTATTGACAAGTTTCTCACTTATCAATTTTATTTTCCTAGCATTGCTTGATCATCTAAAATTGAACTATTGGATGTAACGTTCCCATCTCTCAATTTGGCCAGCAGATGGGACATTAACTAACTCAGGTCCTCTTAATTTCACCCCATAACCATAATTATGAATTTATAACAGCTAAAATGCATGTGTAGATATGGAAATAAAAACACACAGTGGAAATAACACACTCCACACACACAACATGCAATTTATAGGCATAATTATCACATGAATACAAATTAAATCATTGCACATAAATACATAAACATACTTATCTTTAAGCAAAAGAAGATCCAAGCAACTGGATGTGTAAGAGTGATTTTCCACCGAGTCGTAGGCACTCTGTCCAGCATATACTCTTTTTGCTGAGAGGCCACCCCCAAGCTGGGCTATGAGGCCACTAGGGAAAAAGAAACACCTACAGGCTTCTCTCTCTCATCCCACAACATTCTGCTCTCTATGCTTAGCCAAAAGCTCCAAGAGAGCTCTACAAGGGTATCACTAAGCCATCATAGCCATGGAACTCCTTCCAACTTCCCCACACAACAAAAGGAAGGTATTTCCCTTCATTGATCCACAGTTCCCTAAAGAAATCCAACCCTTACAGTGATTACAAGTGTGTGCAATAAGAGTCCAACCTGCTATATGTTATTGGAGGACCCCTTGCAACATTAATCCATGGCTTCTCAAGCATCCAAAAGTAGTAGAGATCAATAGGTTCATAGCTTACCCAAACTCCATGCTCACCTACAACCATCTAATTTCCCTTCCAAAAATGCAGCTCTGTCTCCAAAATCAAATTTCTGGGTTAAACACAGTCTGATAATGTACATGAACAACCATAGATAAACTCTACGTAGTGTAGAATCCTACATGGGAGAACGATCAAAAGAGTGTTGAATCCAAGGATAAAAGTAAGGGTGAAAAGACAACTAACATAGCTTCTGATCATAAAAGAAAGGACTACTAACAATTGACATAACTATCACAACCCACATGCTTTAACAACTACATGAAGTGACTTTTCCCACCAACCTCACATATGCATTCAATGATTGGGTTTAATAGAAAAGAGAAGGTAATTGGCTCATTTAAGCCACATGTTAGATTTTGGATGAGTTCTAAGGTTGACACTTAGCAACAAAGGATTTAGTTTTCCCATAGGCCCCCATTCTTCTTCCCCTCTGGTGGAATCATAGCCCCTCTAATGCTTTTTACACAACCATCTTGGACCATTTTATTATTTTCCAACACTATATTTAGATATATTTCAAATTGGCATGATAATCCAACCATATGGTCCAAATAAAAATATATCCATCATACATGCCTAACCATTCACTAGTTGAGTCTTGGGCTTAAGCTCCACACAAGGAATCCATACTAGCATATTTACATCATTTACATAATTTTGATTAAATACATTCCAAGTCAAAATTGGGGGTATTACAATCCCCCCTTGGAATAACACTGTCGTCGGCATTTGTTCAAAATCAGAACAAAATTGGGTATGCCTCTTTCATGGCATTCTCCAACTACCATGTAGCCTCATCGGGACCGAAGTTCTTCAATTTCACCTTTACTAGTTCGATAGCTCGGTTCCGGAGCAATGTTACCTTCCTGTCTAGGATGCATAGTGGCTCGATTATGGAGCAATGTTACCTTCCTGTCTAGGATTCATAGTGGCTCAGTTTGGAAATCTCCTTCTGGTTCCACCTGAATCACATCCCAATCAATCACATGGTTAGGATCATGTACACATTTCTTAAGCAAATAAACATGAAAAACATTATGAGCTCTAGTACTAGCAGACAATGCAATTCTATACGCAACTAGCCCTATCCTTTCAAGCACTTCAAATGTCCCACAATATCTTGGTGACAACTTGGCACATTTTCCAAGCTTCAAGGAACTCTTCCTTGGCCTCACTCTAAGGTAGACATGATCCCCAACACTGAATTCTCTGTACATTCTATTCTTATATGCATAAATTCTCTGCGTATCTTGGGCTGCCTTTAAATTCTGCCTAATTTTTGCATCCTACTATTCCATCTCTTTAAGCAATTCTGGCCCAAGTACAATTATGTTCACTGGATTACCTCATGTCTCTGGTGTCCTACACTTTTTACCATACAAAGACTCAAATGGATTCATGCCCAACGAAGCTTGATGCCCATTGTTATATGCAAACTCTACCAAGTGTAGATAATCTTCCCACTTGGATGGTTTGTCCATCACATACATGCGAAACGTGTCCTCAAGAACATGATTTACTCTTTTTGTTTGTCCATTTTTTTGTGGTTGGTAGGAAGTGATAAAGTTCAACTATGTTCCCAAATCTACAAAAAGAATTTTCCATAAATTTGGTATCCATGTCTAAAATTATTGCCTTAGGCAATCCATGAAACCTGTGAATTTGTTTCATGAAAATATTTGCAATGGCATATGTTTTATATGTGGATTTAACTGGTATAAAATGTGCTAATTTTGATAATTTATCCACCATAACCATGATGGAATCATGTTGTTTCATATTCATTGGAAAACCTGTGATAAAATACATGGAAATTACTTCCCATTTCCATTCAAGAATTGGAAAAGGATGCAACAAACTTGCTGGGTGTTGATGTTCAACCTTCACTTGCAGACATTTCATACATCTTGAAATATACTCAGCCATATCTTTCTTCATCCCTGGCCAAAAATACTGTTTCCTAGTTGTAGCAATTGTTTTCTAATATCCTCGGTGAGCAGAATATGGCATTTTATGGGTATCATCCATCACAATTCTCCTTAATTCCGCTACATTTGGAATATAAATTCCGTTTTTATAAATAATAAGTCCATCCTCTTCCAAATGATACCCTTCATACCTCTTTTCAAAATTCTGCTTCTGTAAATTATCTTTTATTTGGACATATAATTCATCTTCGATAAGATAATCAACAATCCATTGTCTTAAATTTGATTGGCAAGTTGTAATGGCTGCCACATGCATTTCATGCATCTTTCTGCTGAGTGCATCAACCACTTTATTTTCTTTTCCTTTTATGTGCTTGATCTCAAAATCAAACTCATATAAAAATTCCAGCCATCTAGCTTTCCTGGCATTTAATGTTGGCTGCTTAAATAAATATTTCAGACCACAATGGTCTGTCCTCAACTCAAATTTTCTGCCCATTAGATAGATCCTCCACATTTTTAAAGCGTGCACTATGGTTGCAAGCTCTAGATCATGTGTAGCATAATTATTTTCATGCTCCTTTAATTTTCTAGACTCATAACACACCACTTGATTTTCTTGTATAAGAACTCCTCCAAGTCCTTGTTTACATGCATCTGTATACACGAATTCTTTTCCTGGGTCTGCAATTTTTAGAATTGGAGCACTTGTGATAAGCTTCTTCAATAGCTGGAATCTTTCTTCACGTTTCTGTGTCCATTCAAATTTCATTCCCTTCTTTTGCAAATAAGTGATTGGGTGTGCAACCTTGGAGAATCCTTCACTGAATCTTCTATAGTAACCAACAAGACCCATAAAACATCTCACATATGTGACATTCCTTGGATTTGGCCAATTCATAATGGCTTTAATAGTTTTTGAATCCACCGATATTCCTTCCTCTAAAATAATGTGACCCAAATAATGAATTCTATTTTTGTAAAAGTCACATTTGATTAGCTTTGCATACAACTTATGCTCCCTTAGAAATTGCAAAGCCATTCTCAAATGTTCTTCATGCTCCTCTTCATTCTTAGAGTAAATAAGAATGTCATATAGAAAAACAAGCACAAACTTGTCCAAATATTTGTTGAAGATGATATTGATGAGACACATGAAGGTAGTTGGTGCATTAGTGAGACCAAATGGCACCACTACAAATTCATAGTGTCCATACCTTGTTCTAAAGGTTATATTGTGAATATATTCTTCCTTTATTCTTACCTGACGGTAACCAAATTTCAAGTCAATTTTTGAAAACAAACTTGCCCCCCTCATTTGATAAAAAAAATCATCAATTCGAGGCAATGGGTACTTGTTTTTCACTATCACTTTATTCAATTGCCTATAATCAATACATTACCTGAGTGTACCATATTTCTCTTTCACAAATAGTATAGGTGCTCCCCATGGAGACACGCTTGGCCTTATGTATTTATTCTCCAATAATTCTTGCAATTGCATTGTCAGCTCTAATAATTCTGGTGTACTCATTCTGTAAGGTGTCTTAGACACTGGTGTGGCTCCTGGGACAAGTTCAATTGTGAAATCAATGTCCCTCTTGGGAGGAAGTCCTGGCACTTCATCGGGAAACACATCCTTGAATTCTTGTAGCACATGATAATTGTCCAATCTAGGAATTTCAATTTATGTTTTGTTCAATATATGAGATGCATACAATTGAATACCTTTCCTATAGAAATTCTTCAGTTGCATGGATGAAACATGTCTAAGATAAATTTCTTTTGGAATTCCTTTTACAACCCTTGGGTTTCCTTCATCATCAATGCACTCAAAATTCTTGTTGCAACAGTCAAGTTTAACTTTGTGTGCTTCCAACTAGTCCATGCCAATGAGGGTTCCATATGAACCAAGGGGTAAAATCTTTAGATTTGCACAACTGGATAGTCCACCCATTTCTAATGGACATTTCTACACCATTTCACTAACTTTTCTCTTGGTTCCTGTGGCTAGTTGAACCACCCATGATTTACTATGCTTGGTTTTCTTAAAAGCACAAACCTTAACAATTTTGGGACTGATATAACTATGAGTAGATCCAGGGTAAATCAAAATAGAAATAGATTGCTTAGCAATCTTACCTTCAACCTCAACCATAGTTGATTGATAATCTGATTGGCGGTCCTCCAGTGCAGCATAAACCTAGGGACATTCCTTGCCACTTGACCCATAGTTTTAGCTTCTTGAATGTTGTGAAGTTGCTTTTCACTCCCATTCTGATGAAATCAAATGGTCCTCTCCACTTCCCCAGCATTGAAGTGGCTCTCTTGGTTTGTCTCCCATCATCCTAGTTGGATTTGTCAAAATGACTTGTGGTGGCTGCCTTGATTGATTTCTGAAATGAGGAGGCTTGTTACCTTTCTTCCTTCGGTCAAACTTCTCATTTTTCTTGTCCTTCCATGCCTTATGGAAACATGGCTTGCTTTTGGCTTGATTATAACAATACTTGACCTTCCTTATGGTCTCATCGAAAGTTTGAGGCTCATCAGACTCAATTCAATCTTTGTAGGGCTGAGGAAACCCACTTAGAAAACATTGAATTTTGACTTTATCATCTTTGATATACTTGACATATCTCAGCATCTCCAAGGGATCATTTTAATAACACCCCAGAAATTTATATGTATAATAAATGGGTGAATCTCCCTAATATATAGGAAAATTTGAAGGCTATTTGATCAATAATATAATATGTGTATATAATTTTTTGGCTAATCTTTCATATTATTATACAATCTTGTAAAATCTTGGCGAATCATTCACTAAATTATAATATATTGTAAAATATTGGCAAATATTTCATTGAATTATAAATTTTTGTAAAAACTTGGTGAATCTTTCATCAAATTATAAAACCTTGTAACGTCTTGGTGAATCTTTTGCTAGGTAGACTCAGCTTTTGATTCTACAGATTACTAAGGTTGTGCAATAGAAGAGCATATACCATAGCTCGAATCTCTTGAATCCCAGATCCTCAAATGAACAAATGCACGAATGAGGAGAGGATGGATTTATTTATACAGTTCACAAGCAAAATTGGGTCACTCACAGCTACAGGTGTTGGTGAAACACAACTACACTAAAGATTCGGGGCAAGCAAGAACTCCACTTTTTATCTCATCCCTTAATGATGCAGGAGAATCGGGGCCTAGGCAGAGCAGTCGAAGATGATCGACATAAGGAAGGCCGACCAGAGGGAGTGCCGAAGACCACTGGCGTGGAAGAGAAGATTGGATGTCGAAGTCAATAAGTCATGCAGGAGCAATTGATCAAGCGATCGACAAAAAGGAGCAAGTTCGAGAGTCGACATGTAAGAGGTCGACAAATGACAGAGTTGTAGTGGAGACGTTGAGGATCGATATGTTGTTGAACCACGACTCCGACAGGTTTGGGTATGATCCAAGCGAGGAGGAAGGGGTGGACTGGCGAAACCTGAAAGTGCGAAGGGAATCCAATAGGTATGTCGAAGGCTAACGGAAGACAGTATGGTCGAGGCAGTGATAAGAACGACTACTGTATCAGTGTCAGGAGGATGCACAGAAAGTAAAGAAGAGTACTTGGAAGCTGTTCGAGGTTTCTAAGGAAGTTATTAGCAGTTATTGCAGGTAGTTGGGATCGTGACAGATGTCAACACAGGCATAGATTCTGCAGCACGACAGAGGCGCTAACAGTTGCAGGTCTGCAGGATCTGAGGAGATCTATAGACAAAGGAAACGTGTCTCGGGGGTCAGAGTGATCTCGGGAACAGTAGCAACAGAGTAGAAGGCTTGTGCGCAGGCAGAGAGCAGGCATTTTAGTTCGATTAGCAGAGGATTGGGAGAGCAGAGCTCAAGTGAAGTTTTGTAGATTGGATAGGAAAGTCACACATCTACAGAGCGTAGAGAAGATCGAACCATAACTCAAAGTTCCATAGTGAACCAGGAGAGGGTGAAGATCGACACACTTAGATAGCACAGAGTTAATTCTGCATTGTAATAAGCTAAGGCTGACAATAGTTAGCTGTTTGCATTCCTTGCTTTTCGCATTGTAACCAATTTCGATAGAAGTAATATAAGCCAACTTTTGGCATCATGTTTACATCTTTTCTATGTGAACATGTGTGTTGTGTGTAATTGTTAAGCAAGAACCTTTGCGAAGGCGCCTTGCGTCAAGTGGTATCAGAGCAGGAAGAGAATCCTATGAGAAGAAAGACAGTGATATCAACCTGACTAGGTCAAGTGGTATCAACATTGGAAATGAATCCAGTGAGCAAGTGCATTGAACAGATCCATCTATGGTTGGGTAGAGTTATGCACAACTTGTGGAAGTCCGGTTGCGATTGGACAAAGTGGGAGTTTCAGCCGAGGTTGAAATGGCTCATAGAAGCGTTAATGTTCGAGGTGTTGGACGAAGAGTGTGTGGCACAGCAGTCACAGTTGATCATGAGATGTTCGATGAGTGCGTTCGAACAATGTGAAATTTGACAGATGAAGTCCCATCGATCAAAGAAAGACAAAGGCGTGGTTGTATTCCTAAGCGTTAGACCACAGCGATGAGGAGGCCGAAGAAGTGGAAGCACGGGAAGCAGCAGGAGAAGAACTAGAAGACAAACTCATCAAACTTCTGACGAATATGAGAGGTCGGACAAAGATAGATGTACGTACCTACTCAAGAAGTCTGGATCCAAAAGACTTGATCGACTGGTTCAGAGAAATGGAGAAACGCTCCAACATAGAGCAGATCGAGGATCCTAAATGGGTTAAGACTGCATACCCAAGGTTGAAGGGTCATGCCTCATTGTGGTGGGACAATGTTCAGGCTGACAGAGTCAAGAAGGTCAAGGAGAAAATCAAGTCTTGGGATAGGATGGTCGCCAAGTTGAAGGGGAAGTTCTTGCCAAATGACTATGTGATTTCCTTGTTCTGGAAGTTGCAGAAATTTCGACAAAAAGAGATGACCATGAAGGAATACACAAAAGAGTTCTATAGATTTTCGATAAGGTCAGGACAGACTGACGAAGGTGAAGAAGCTATCGCAAGATATGTCAATGGCTTGAAATATGCCATTCAAGATGAGTTGAGCATGTCAAGATTCAGAGTGGTCGGTGAAGCCTAACAGTTAGCTCTGAAGGAAGAAGAGAAACTATCGAGGAAATCCGTAGCGACCAGAGGTAGGATGACTGGTCGGGGTCCGGAGACTGTTTCTGGGAAAGGCCAAAGTAGCGGATATAGGAGAGAAACCTTCGAAGACAACCGACGTGCGAACGGGACATCGACAAGAGAGAAATCCCAGGAAAACCGACGCGATGGTTGAGAAACACGCGGTCGAGGTGTGTATGGTCGAAGTGGTCCATCCAACAGAAAATGAGCTGATAGACCAGCCATAATCTGTTACAAGTGTCAAGGAGCCGGACACAAGGCATATGAATTCCCAAAGAACCTACATGCTGCAGAGGAGTCGAAACCCAAACATCGAAGAGGTGCGCAAGTGAATGAGAGGGCAGAGTCGACATCTGACAGCACTGAGGATGGAAAGAAGAAAAGTCGAAACCTGACGGTCAGGAGAACATTGGTTCAGGAAGACCGACGCGACGAGAAAGAGCCGGTGCAACGAAATGATATCTTTCAAACTAAAGTGCGAATCGATGAATGACGTTGCAAGACCATAGTTGATGGTGGAAGCACTGGGAATCTTGTGTCGACAGAGGTAATCGACAGGATAGGGTTGAAATGTTGGGAACATCCACAGCCATACAAGATCTCATGGTTGCATAAAGGACACCATGTGAAGGTGACCATACAGTGCCTGATTAACTTTAAGGATGGGAAGCTTGAAGACAGTGTACTGTGCAACATAATCCCAATGGATGTGTGTCATCTGTTGTTAGGGAGACCATGGCAATATGATCGGAAGATGATCTATGATGGTTGAGCCAACACAGTCACAGTGTGGAAGAATGGCGTGCAAAGGACTCTTAAGCCGAAGCTGGAGGAGCAAGCTGACTGTAAGTAGGGCGAGAGCAACTTTTGGGAGAAGCGAGTGCTGATGTGTTCAGTGAAATAATTCTTCGCGGAGGAGGAAAAGCAGTTGGGATGTTTTGCTATCATTCCGAAAGGGCCATGTGTCGAAAGGTCGACAATGGAGAAGATTCCAGTCGAAGTCGGAAAGATGCTTGATGAGTTTCGAAGCATAGTAGTCGATGAGACAGCGACAGGATTACCACCTACAAGAAGCATATCCCATTAGATCGACTTGATTCCAGGATCAAGTCTGCCAAACAAGGCACTACATAGGATGAGTCCGACAGAAGGTCAGGAACTCAATCGACAGGTCCAGGGGTCGTTGGATAGGGGATTGATCAGAGAAAGTTTGAGCCCGTGTGCGGTACAAGCAGTATTAGTGCCGAAGAAAGGCGGAGAATGGAGGATGTGTACAGACTCTAGAGCCATAAACAAGATCATGATCAAGTACCGATTTCCATTGCCAAGGATAGACGACTTGATGGATTGCTTGAGTGGAGAGAAGTACTTCAAGAAGATAGACCTGAAGAACGGTTATCACCAGATTCGGGTTAGAGAAGGAGATGAACGGAAAACGACATTCAAGACGAAGGAAGGGCTGTACGAGTGGTTAGTCATGCCGTTTGGATTGACTAACGCACCCAGTACATTCATGCGGTTGATGAATGAAGTACTGAAACCATTCTTGGGTAAGTTCGTCGTAGTGTACCTAGAAGACATCCTGATATTTATTCGAACCAAGATAGAGCACTTGGGTCACATTCGACAAGTATTGCATAAGTTGCAGGAAGAGAAGCTGATGGTGAACCTGCAAAAGTGTCTCTTCATGAAGGAAGAACTGGTGTACTTGGGATTTGTAATCTCGGGTAAAGAGTTGGTGATGGACCCAGAAAAGGTGAAGGCAATATTGGATTGGCCGGAACCGATAAGTGTGACTGGAGTAAGGAGTTTCCATGGACTTGACAGTTTCTACAGGAAGTTCATTCAGGGATACAGTCAGATTTGTGCACCTTTGATAGAGTGCATGAAAAAAGGGGAGTTCAAGTGGACGGAAGCTGGCCAACGAGCTTTCGACAAGTTGAAGGAAAAGGTCATTGAGAACCCAGTGTTAGCGCTCCCATATTTCGACAAAGTTTTCGAGGTTGATTGCGACGCGAGTGGAATGGAAATTGGAGTAGTGTTGAGCCAGGAGGGCCAACCAACTGCATTCTTCAGTGAGAAGTTGGATGATGCGAAGCATAAATATTCGATTTATGACCAGGAATTTTATGCTATTGTCCAAGCATTGAAGAAGTGGAGGCATTATTTGTTTCCCAAGGAATTTTTGTTATACACAGATCACCAAGCACTGAGGTATCTGAATACTTAGTCGAAGTTGAATCAACGACACATGAAATGGGTAGAATTCTTGCAAGGATATACTTTCATGTTGTGACATAAGTCAGGCAAGTCGAACAAGGTTTCCGACGCGCTGAGTCGAAGAGTTTCATTGTTGAGCACGACGACAGTTTAGGCAACAGGAATATAGTCAGTGAAGGCAGAGTATGCGACCGACAAGGATTTTGTGAAATCATGGGAGGCTTGTCGTGAACCGTGGAGTGTCGATTAGACTCCTATAATACCCCATTTTTCCCTTGATGTGTTTATTGGCTTCAATGTAAATACTATGTATATATAGTATGTGTATTTTCCCTAGTGTGGAGCTCAAGGCCAAGGCCCCACTAGTGGATGTTTAAGTTATTGCATAGGCAAGTATTTGTACAGCTTGATTATTGTTGATGTATATGTAACTTCGGAATGTATTTCACATATATGTATGTTGTATTCCTATAGAGATGGTATTATTCCTCTATAAGGAAGTGTCGTCATTTATATTGTAAGTGTCGTAACTTATACTTGATGGGTTATTAGACCACCTTGTTTGGGGTCGGCCCTGTATAAGTCATGTGGGACAAAGGGTTATTAGACCACCCTATTGGGGGTCGGCCATGTGGGTCAAAGGGTTATTAGACCACCCTATTGGGGGTCGGCCCACTCAGCATTATGTTATGTGGTTAAGTTCAAGCCTACATGAGTTAGGTAAAAAGGCAAGTCAAGTCAAGTATAAATAGAGTGCGGGAGGCACTCTATTTACTCACTCACTTCTCACACATGCACTCAAGGAGGAGTGGCGCACTTATGGAGGAGGAGGATCTGCTTCTAGGTTATGGCTATCTCTCTTGGTTGGTTGTATCATTGCTCTATCTATCTCTGAGGAAGTTATTGGGGTTTTTCACCTTTATGGTTTTCCCCAAGTAAATCTTTGTGTCTCTTGTGTGCTTGCATTATTGTCTCCATGATTGATATGCTGTAGATATGCTGTACATGTTGTTCTCTCAGTTAAGATCCTAGATCATATTGAAGTAAATTCAGAAAATCTAACAATTATTCATGGGCTGCTAAGCCATGAAGGAATGTAAATGATGTAATTATTATTGAATGAATAAAATAACCAAGAAGCTGGCTAAGGAGGAAATGAATGAGAAAGGGGCCATGTGTATCCACTGGGGAGAGGTGAGGGGGTTTGGGATTGGTTTCCCATGTTGCCACATGTATGACTGAGAACCTGTTCGAACTCCCTGCTGGCATTAATGCAACTGCAGTGGGTGGTTGAGAACCTTGATGGCTGAGGCCATTGGAGTATGGAGCATGCCTGCGATTTCATATGGCAGGGCATGGCTCTGATTACTTGTGTTGAAAGACACTCAATCGCCTGGGGGAACTCGCTGAACCTGTTTGACTACCCGGGAGGGGATTCATTCTTTCATTCATAGACACACGTAGACATACAAACATCCCTAACTATTCACTCACTCATGCATCTTGCCATGGTCACGAGCCATCTACCCTCGCAAATAAATCGTTCCTGTACTTCCTGTATGCTCCAAAAGAGTCCGAAAAAAGGGAAATCTGAGGTTAATCGTGCTTTTGGTGTGCTAGAAATGCCGAAGAATTGATAGCCGTAACCACCCTGTGTGTAAACCCCAGTTGCAGGGACATAGTGGTATTGATAGAAGATGTCACAGAGTGGTTTTGGTAGGGCATTTGTGAGAAAACCTTAAGCCTAGTAATGAATTCAGTTGTTGAATCGTGGGAAAAGGGTTGGGTTGCTCGATAAACCCAGTGAAGGCTATAGTCTCAACAAACTAGTGACTGGACCTTTCTATGCCCATCCTGGAATAGCACTGGAAGGAAAAGATCATGAGAGACTGTGCAACAGTGATAGGATCTTCCTTGTGTTGGATGTGGTAGGTATTGTGGGTGCCAGGTCGGCTGAGAGGGCCTAGACCTTTCTATGCCCATCCTGGAATAGCATTGGAAGGGAAGATGCCTTGTGAGACCGTGTAATAGTGCAGTAGGTCTTCCTTGTGTTGGATGTGGTAGGTATTGTGGGTGCCAGGTCGACTAATTGCTGGGATGCCTGTGGCTTTGTGGTTGAGATTGCTGGCTTAGCAACGCCTTCCCTGTTATCCCTGAATTGCTTGATAACCACTGTAGGTTGGCTTAGCATGGGAAGGTGCCCTGGAATGCTTGATAAACCCAACTATATACTGGTTTAGCATGAGAATGGAGCCTTGACTATGAGAGAACCTGTTAGCCCTCCTTAGTGGATACACTGCCCATCTCGGGGGTGATCTCTCAGCTGAAATAGTATAGGTTGGACAAAGATCTAAGGTTGGGTGGAACGTTGCTCTCACTTAGCCAGTTGCTTCGGAATTGAAAGATAAGTATTCTGTTATATGGTGATGTTGTTCATTGTGATGGGATGGTTGTTCATGTCTCTTTTGGAATTATGAATACTTGTGTAAATGAATTGATTGATATGCAGTCATGTATAGGCCTGAGTAAGAGGCTAAGTTCACTATTGTATGTACATCTTATATTGAATGAGTTTAATGCCTTGTAGTTCTTGCATATGATAGATGTGTTGATTAAATCTGTTAATGCATCCTACCTGTTATGATGAATGGTGGTATTTCATTGTTTGTGATGAATGTTTATGCATAACTAACCTGTGAAGGAGATGTATATTTACACCTGACTCTTGAGAAGGAAGAGAGCATTGGAAGTGGTTTCAGGAAGCCACAAGAATTCATATGGAATGGAAGGTCTTAGTAGGTTGAAGGTTTGAAGTGTCTAAGTGGAGTTAAAGGCAGAACTTTAGAGAAGGAAACAAGAAGGTTAGATGCCTCACATGATCAAGGGATTCTACCATTGGATAGAGTTCTCCAAGAGCTTTCCAACGGTACCAACCTTGCCCCATTTGGATGCTGGAGGAAGGAGTTATGCCCCTTAGAAGATTTGAGGATAATTGCCTTACAGAGACAGGTTTCCGAACGCATGTTTCCGAACCCACAATTGCAGGACCCACGGTTGCGGGATCTCCAAGTTTGAAAGTTGGGCATTGAGGATTTCCGCAATTTCGAATCCGAAATTATGGGTTTCGGGTTGCGGGAGCTCCAAGTTTGAAAATTAGGTGTTGAGGATTTCCACAATTCTGAATTCGAAATTGTGGGTTTCGGGTTGCGGGAGCAGCTATTTTCGGGATTTTGGCTTTCGGGATCGCCAAGCACATAATTTCATATTTGGGATTTCCACAATCCCGAATCCACAATTGCGGGTTATGGGTTTCGGGATGCAGATTGTTGATTCAAGTTTTCCAGACTGTGTGTATGGGTACTCAGTCAATGGTTTTTGGAGAAAAAAATGGATCATGGTCTCCAGTCAGCCATGTAGGTCGATGGGGACGTGACAACTCCATACTTGGACTATTTTGTCCAAGAGGGATACCTATTCAAGGGACAATAGTTGTGTATTCCCAGAGGATCCATAAGAGAGAACCGAATCCGAGAATTGCATAGCGACAAATTAACAGGTCATTTTGGCATCGACGAGACCGGGGCATTGGTTGAGGAAAAGTATTATTGGCCAGGAGTGACAACAGATGTCGGGAAGTGGGTACGACAATGTCGAGTTTGCCAGTTGGAAAAAGGAAGAAGTCAGAATACGGGTTTGTATACACCATTACCTATACCGGATACCCCATGGGAACACTTGAGCATGGATTTTGTGCTAGGATTGCCGAAGACGCAGCAAGGAAGCGACTCAATCTTTGTTGTAGTCGATAGATTTTCGAAGATGGTACACTTCATTCCGTGTTGGAAGACGAGTGACGCCACAGGAATTGTTGTACTATTCTTCAAGGAAGTAGTCAGATTGCATGGGTTGCCGAAGAGTATCATATCGGACAAAGATACCAAGTTTATGGGACATTTCTGGAGAACCCTATGGAAGAAATTGGACATGAAGTTGCAGTTTAGCTTGACATATCATCCACATACAGACGAACAGACCGAGGTGGTGAATAGAATTTTGGGAAACCTTCTAAGGTGTTTTACGGCCAACAGACCCAAGCAGTGGGAGAACGTGTTGGCGCAAGCAGAGTTTGCATACAACAATATTGTGAATTGGTCGACACGGTTGAGCCCATTCCAGATTGTTTAGGGAAGAATCCCACATGAAGTGGTGGATTTGGTCTAGTTAACGACGGAAATCAGGAAAAGCGCGGATGCAGAATCATTCACAGAACATATGAAAGAAGTGCATGAAGATGTGTGAAATCGCATAGAAAAGAGTAATGCGACATACAAGTTGAGGGCCGACAGAAAGAAGAGACTACAGTCGTTCAACGAAGGAGACTTAGTCTATGCACATTTGCAGATGGAGAGATTTCTGACAGGAACATATAACAAGATGAAGCTGAAGAAGATTGGACCATGTAAGATTCTGAAGAATATTTCGGACAACGCTCATGTGTTGGAGCTGTCGAATGACTTGAGCATTTCACCAACGTTCAATGTCTCAGATCTGTACAATTTTGAAGAAGGTTCAAGCAGCAAAAGCGTGGAAGTGTCGAACATCGACTTGGCGGTGTAGATTCCAAATCGACACAAGGAGGAAATCACAGAAGTAATAGAGGAATGCGAAGTCAGAAGTACGCGCAGTTAGCGAAGGAAAGAATACTTAGTGCGATGGAAAGATGATGAGTTGCAGGAGGCGACATGGATTTCTGAAGAAGAGTTCAGGAGATTGACGGAGCAGTCGAGTTCTTTTCACCTGGGGAGTCTGATGCAGGAGCATCGAGGCCTAGGTAGAGCAGTCGAAGATGATCGACATAAGGAAGGCCGACCAGAGGGAGTGCCGACGACCATTGGTGTGGAAGAGCAGATTGGCTGTTGAAGTCAATAAGTCGTGCAGGAGCAGTTGATCAAGCGATTGACAAAAAGGAGGAAGGTCAAGAGTCGACATGTCAGAGGTCGACAGGTGACAGAGTTGTAGGGGAGACGTTGAGGATTGACATGTTGTCGAACCGCGACTCCGACAGGTTTGGGTATGATCCAAGCGAGGAGGAAGGGGCGGATTGGTGAAACCTGAAAGTGCAAAGGGAAGCCGACATGTATGTCGAAGGTTGACGAAAGACAGTATGGTCGAGGCAGTGATAAGATCGACTATTGTAGCAGTGTCAGGAGGACGCACAAAAAGTCAAGAAGAGTACTTGGCAGCTGTTCGGGGTTGCTAAGGAATTTATTAGTAGTTATTGCAGGTAGTTGGGATTGTGACAGATGTCAACACAGGCAGAGATTGTGCAGCATGACAGAGGTGTTGACAGTTGCAGGTTTGCAGGATCTGAGGAGATCAGTAGATAGAGGAAGCGTGTCTCAGGGGTCAGAGTGATCTCGGGAACAACAACAACAGAGTAGAAATCTTGTGAGCAGGCATTTCAGTTCGATCAACAGAGGATCGGGAGAGCAGAGCTCAAGTGAGGTTTTGTATATTGGATAGGAAAGTCACACATCTATAGAGCACATAGAAGATCGAACCATAGCTCAGAGTTCCGCAGTGAACCGGGAGAGGGTGAAGATCGACACACTGAGATATCACACAGTTACTTCTATATTGTAATAGGCTAAGGCCGACAATAGTTAGTTGTTTACATTCCTTGCTTTTCGCATTGTAACCATTTTCGGTAGAAGTAATATGAGCCAACTTCTGGCATCCTGTTTACATCTTGTCTATGTGAACGCGTGTGTTGTGTGTAATTGTTAAGCATTAACCTTTGCGAAGGAACCTTGCGTCACTTAATGGTCCAACGGACATGTGGGGACCCAAATTGTGACATACCGTCAAAATTGATAGAATTGAACACTTTACAATGTGGAGTGATTATGGCACCCACAAACCATTATTGCAACGTGGAGTATTATCAATACCCACAACCTTAATACAATGTATGATTCCCAATTAGCTTATTTTCCAAATCTCTCATTTTTAATCTACCCTCCAAGAAAAAAATAACCTGCTTATCTGTTTATAGATACGAATGCCACTTTTTCC
Organism: Larix kaempferi; assembly: GCA_027924585.1. NCBI lineage: Eukaryota > Viridiplantae > Streptophyta > Pinopsida > Pinales > Pinaceae > Larix > Larix kaempferi. Next base: position 9,265,368 of record BSBM01000669.1, read on the forward strand.
TTTCTTTTGTTGACAATCAAAATATGAATTATGTCATTTGATTTACAATTTTTGAGTTTAGAAACTTGCAATGGTTATTATAAATAAGAAGATACACTAACAAGAATAGAAAGCACATTAATGCATCATCAGCTATATTATCATTAGAACTACTCTGTTAAAGACTACTTTTTCTCAGATAAACTGAGGAGGTGTTTGTATCCATGTCCTTGAAATTTTTGAAAGCATGCAAAATGTGGCAAAATTATTTTAGCACCCTCATTGAATGCAAAAGACTAGATATCAAATATCATAATGTCTACATCTCAGGTCAAACATGACATGTACATATTATATACAATCATGATGGAAATGAAGTATCATGTTCCAACTAAATCATATATTTATCATACATAGCTAGATCCATTTATGGATGATGATAGCAATTACACATCAAAACAAATCACCATTTTTTGACTTCTCATTAACCCTTACAAAAACAAATATCATAAAACAAGTACCGAACCCAACAAATTTAGATCACAAATAAAATTGACGAACTTGGCAATACAAATAAAAAAATATACCAGACACGAACTTCTCAATACAAATAAAAGAATTTATGAGAACGCTTTGGACAACTCTACAACAAGACAATCAAAATAATGACCATTCCACTATAACCCCACCATTATAATCAGTGTGCATTCATTTATATTACAAACATCCCAAACATCACAATAACAAACAGAAAATATGAACATATACACTCTCATTAATGCCTTATATCCAATAATTATAATTGCAGAGAAAGATCCTAATAAAGGCACATTTTAAACAACTAGGTCAAATTCAATTTGAATATATAAAAACCATGTGGTGTCTCTCCATCAAGAGTAGCATCGACTAACAACATATAAATGTTAGTTGATAGTTTAAACATGACGATGCATAAAATAAATCATATCTTTTGAGCTCTAGAACACTTTCACGGAATGAATACTCCTAGGATAGAATGAAACCCCAATAAGACCGAATGAGCCCTAAGAATCAAGAGTGCCCTAGAATTCAACGGGCCTCAAAATAATTCATGGTAAAAATCATGATAAAAGGTAAATTTACAATATAATAATCTATTGTAACTATGGACAAAAAGCATAAAAAACACGATAAAAAGCATACCACGTTAATTATTGGATAAAAAACGTGATGCGATTTTATATTCTCTGGTAAATTGCATCTGCGACATGCCCCCTTTAAGGCTCGTTCTTTCGACAATGGAGATGTTATGCGAAGATTAAAATGTTGAGAAAACTAAGAATGAAAAGTGGAATTGCATCAACTAGAAACTTCACCATGCAAGCTCAATCCAATGTGGGTGAACCATGAATCACTATAGCCTTTATATAGAACAAAATAACCCTTGATTTTACCTCCAATATTGGAAATCAAGGGTTCAAAGAATGTATCACATGAAATTGACTAAAAATACAAGCAAATGCAATCATATGCCTGAATTACAAGGAAAATGGAGGGCGAAATAACCCTTGGGAACCTCCATTACTGAAAATTGTGGGCGAAGGAATGATTTCATTAGAATTTATCTAAAAATTAGGGATGAATGATAGATTGGAGGGAGATTTTTCTAGGGTGAAAATAGTTTTTTTCATTTTCCTCATTAATATACGAGAGGCTATTCATTCTAGATTTATTTTTTTTCTAATAAAAATTGGGTGAATATATTTTAGCTAAAAAAAACCATATCCATATAAGAAAATAGCCCACTAAATTTGTGTAACCCCCTTAATATAGCCAATGGGCTATATATAGCCCCTAAAATTATCCATGGATCCAAGAATTTATTTGCATATTCCTCCATAGTCATTTGGCCCAATTTCAGCTCATGGAATTCTTTAATTTTTCCATCACAGTACCTGTTAGAGACATACTTTTGCTTGAAGTATTTATTGAATTGCCTCCACACAATCTTCCTTTAATTGAGCTTCTTCACTCGCCTAAGGTGATCCCACCATATAGATGCTCTTCCATTTAGAATGAATATGGCCACTCTTGCTTTCATATTTCTTAAGTAGTCTTGAACTTGGAAATACTTCCTCATCCAAAGAAGCCAAGCCTTAGCTTCTTGACCATATTTTATCTCACTATAAAATGTAGGAGGTTTGGCCTTCCTAAATTCTTCATGTGAGTTGTTCTTTGAAGACCTCTTCCTCTTCTTCCTATGATATGAAGAGATTGATTCTTCAGTGGAATCCTTGGAGTCAGATGACTCACTAGAAGAGGCTTCCGGAGTATATGACCTACCTCTAGAAATCCTTCTTGAACTATGGGGCCTCTTGTGAGAGTGCCTCCTTGAGCTACTCCCACTCTTCTGTTTATTTTTAGAGTGATGTCCAGAGTTAATATTGCATGGAATTTCTGCCAGACTTTGAAGCATAGCTGCATTTAACTGATTTTGATCTTCTTGAGCTCTAAGTATCCTCTCATTGTTTGCTCTACAACTATGTAGTTCCACCCTTAGGCTCCTCATGGTTTATGAAATGTCTAGAGGAGTCACTTGGTTTCTCCTACCATTGAGTTCTATCTCTGCATTCTCAATCTGAATATTCTCTCCCATTGTATCTTCCTCAACTTCCTAAGGATCATGTGCATCATTCATGATGATGACCTTCTTGGTCCAACAAAGACCAGAGATTTCCCACTGCACTATACTCATTGCTTACCCTTAACATTCATTGATATGATTATGAATCTACAAAAGTGTTCATATCAACACAATTGTTAGATTTATTAAGTTCTTACAAAATAAAAAATCGATTTTCATGTATTCTGGAAATATCCATATTGACAATTTCTGCCAAATTATGCCTACATGCACTTTTATGATCAAATTATGAAAAATTATAAATCACCAATTTAGAATTTTAATTTGTAAAATTGTTCCCCTTTGGATAAGCTTTCCAATGACTATAAGTATGCCCAATTTTGAATTATGAGCACAAAGTTACAGTCCTTTAAAATTGTCAAAATTGGCCCAGTTTCTGCACTTTTCCTGTAGGTGCATTTAACTCCAAAGGACAACTTTAGCCACCTATAGCAGACAATTGATGGAGGACCAAAACAATTGTTCTATTGTCCTAGATAATAGATGTGACCAGGATTACTCAGTAATTTTCAGTTTCCTCATCGGATGCTCCAGTCACTCTTTATAAAATTCTGGAATTTACTACTTTTAACATTTTTCATCTTCTCCAGGCTTAGAAATTTTGCATTTCTATAACATCCACCCTCATTCCAAAATATGACCAAAATTATGCTGCTCCAATGGCCGCTGTTAAACTCCAGATCCAACTTTGTTGATAAAAAAAAGAAATGGGGGTCAAGGGGGCTTTCCCCCTTGCAGTCACTGCAGGGAGGCTCAAGGGCATCGCCTTTGTTTTTGTTTTTTGTAAATTATTCAATTTCGCACAATCTAGTGCATAAGTTCACTGTCAATTTTCACTAACTTGGTAAGGTCATGATGTATCCTGACATGTCCTTGTCGATGTTTCCGATAGGTCTTACCTGTCACCCTATGATGCGACCATGTCACCTTTCAATAGCCACCAGATCACCACACTAGCATACCAATTGACCTCGGGCATTGGTGGTTTTACCATTACCAAAAGTGGTAATGCGTCATCGCGAAATCGGTTTTAGAAAAATCTCTTGGGGAGGCCTTACCAATCAAAAGAGGCCACATGCCCTGGGTGGTTTTTTCTCAACACCTTCGTCCCAAATTAACCAATGTGCACATCACCGGTGTGCTATGGGTCTTGGCCGTTGATATTCCATAAGATCCGATATTTAGATCTCTTCCCTCCCACTATTAACCACCACGCATATTACCAACGCGGTAAGAGCCACAACCGTCGATCTTACCTTTCATCCAACCTTCGCACTTCATCCTAGGAAATCACATGTGCACAGGTTTGATGTGGCTAATCCACATCATTCCTTCTACCCACATGGCTCCTCCATGTCACCCGTCTACATGGCATGGGAGGGGCCTACCTTAAAATTCCCAATTTTTTTAAAATTTCCGATTTTGTATGAAATTTTAATTTGGGAATAAGAGCTTATTACAAATTAACTTTGGCTCTTATCCCCGATTTTATAGAACCCGACTTCCATGGGACCATTTCTCTACAAATATGCAAATTTTGAAAAATTACCTCAACCTGTCTACCTCTCCCACTCGTAAACCATCGATCTAACCTACAACTTGGCTAGAATACCATCCAACATTTAAACCACGGGTTTCTCATAGGATTATTTCATCTGCAACTGTGCATTTTTGGTCCATACAGCTCCAACATTGCAACCAAAAGCTCTGATACCACTCTGTAACGTCCCCATCTCTTGATCCATCTAGTAGAGGGGCCATTATTTAACTCAGGGCCTCTTAATTTAACCCCATAACCATAATTACGAATTTATAATAGCTAAAATGTATGTGTAGATATGGAAATAAAAACACAGCAGAAATAACACAATCCACACACACAACATGCAATTTACAGGCATAATTATCACATGAATATAAATAAAATAATTGCACATCAAATACATAAGAATACTTATCTTTAAGACAAAGAATGTCATCTTGGAACTTTTCTTCATTCAGCTTACCTTGAAAACCTAAATTTTTGATTTGCTGAGGTCGACTGGTGAACAAATTTTTCCTATTTAGTCCTTGACACCACATAGGATATGTTCTAATACTGTCTTCCTTTAGCTAGGTTCATTGACATGGTATGGTGCATTTCCAAGTCCACAACGAGCTCTTCCACTTGTCTCCCCTGTTCCCTGATATTTCTTGCAAAATTTTCAATTCTAGTTTTTAGAAGAGTAACGTCGGAGGAAATTTACCCTATAGCTTAAATTACTCCCTCCAATTGAGATCGTTGTCACCTCATCATTATCTTGTGATACTTTATGTCACTCTGAACACAACCAATTGTTGTATCCCAAGTAACCAGTCTCGCTTTGAGGTGAACCCTTTCCTAGAGGTAAATTGTTGCTCCCTAATTCATGTTCCGAAGAGGAGAGGGATAATGGGAAATAGGATCCTCTACCTACACTGATAGAAAAGTAGGATCAGTAAGTAGAAACATTGAATGAATAATTTTTCCCTTGAGAATTATCCAATGACCATTGACACTTGCGACTGGAGCTTGAAACCTTGCATGAGGCGTAAACCCAAATCTCTCTACAGATATATCTTGGCAAATATATCCCACAAGCGAACAATTAAAAGGGACATGACTCCATAAATTTGGCACAATGCGAGCCTGAAATTAAAGGAGGGCTAACTAGAGATTCCATACTTGAAATAAATTTTAATCCATCCCTCATACTCTCCTTATATGCCAGCTCCAAGCGATATTCTTGAGAGCTCAATCCATCACCAATGTAGGAGAAAAGACATGAAACCCCACATTTAATGCCTCAAGGGATCCATCTACGATGTGGATGCCGCTCTGTTTAAAAAAAAAATTCCCCTATCTTGCAAGGTGGCCTTGCTTGCAAGTTTATCAGCTAATAAATTCTTATGCATGCAAATGTGCATGAGGTTTGTCTCCCTATTCTTCTTTAAAATGCCAATGTTTCTCTTTTTAAGTATTCCATAAATCACCTCTTCTTTGAGAAGGAATTTCCTTGTTTGGATAATGACTTGTAAGGAATCTTCTAAGATAAGCACCTTCTGAATTTTAAGGGATACTAAGAATTCCAATTTAATAAGCAAGGCATACCATTCATCCCAATTGTTGGAAGTTGGGCCCAATCCTCATTCATACTATATTTGTTACAAAATTGAGAATATGAGAAAATCGTACAACAATACAAAACATGCATAGCATGAGCTATATTAGTATTTTATCTAATCAAGTAACACAAAATATGGATAAAAATAGAGATAAGAGATTATACAAGAGAACATCGGATATATGTGGTAAAACCCCAAATAGGGAAACATCCATGGGAAGGGAAAAATATTCTTATTCTTCAAAATATCTCCAACATTACAACTTGAGATCCACTCCACATATGTTATCTCAAAGTATTACAATTACATCACAATGCATTTACAAGATACCTCCAAAGGATCCCCCCTCACCTCTATTATATACCAAGAGGTATGGAAGAATAATATCCCAAAATACATGTGGGATAAATGATTTTGCACCTCTTTATATAATGAATGGTAAAATGAGTATTTTTCTCCATTATAAATGTGGGATAACTCAATATGATAATAATTAGAGTTAATTTGTTTGATTTTTCCTTCCAATGCTATTTATGACATCTTACGACATCAACTAGACATCATCACACATGTAATTATTAAAATTACACATTCCAACACCCCCCTTTAATGATGATTGTGAAATCGATGTCATTACATCAAATATCCCTATGATGAAAACTTCCTGCATTCCCAACAAACTGCGAAGATACACAAACTCTGCTTCTATCATGGATTTGGTGAAGATATCAGCTGCTTGCTTTTTTGTGGGATAATACTCCAAACAAATAATGCCATTCGCAACAAGATATCTGATATAATGAGTATCCGAGTAAATGTGTTTAGTTTTGGAGTGATACACTGCATTGTACGCAAGTTGAATTGCATTCTGATTGTCACACACTACAACAAATCACCCTTTTAGGGGCGGTTTTGGCTTGTGGTGGTCTTGCTAAAACCGCCTCCAGAAGTTTTTTTTAGGCCTTTGGGGATGTTTTTTGAACCCCCCCCAAAGTCGTGAGAATTGGACTTTTGGGGGTGGTTTTTTAAAAACCGCCCCAAAAGTCCAATTATCATGACTTTTTTTTTTTTTTGGGGGGGGGGTTTTAGAAAGATCCCCCCTAAAGGTTTTGTTGAAGGCGGTTTTTAGAACCCCCCCCCCCCAAGTCATGAGAATTAGACAACCGCCCCCAAAAGTCCAATTATCATGAATTTTTTTTTTTTGGGGGGGGGGTTTAGAAAGATCCCCCCTAAAGGTTTTGTTGAAGGCGGGTTTTTAGAACCCCCCCCCCCCCAAGTCATGAGAATTAGACTTTTGGGGGCGGTTGTTTTAAAACCGCCCCCCTAAAAGTTCAATCCTCATTACTTTTTTGGGGGGGTCTTTTAAAGACCGCCCCCTAAAGATATTATTCAAGGTGGCTTTTAAAAACCCCCCTCCAAAAGTCTTGAGAATTGAACTTTTGGTGGCGGTTTGTAAAAACCCGCCTTCGATTGTTAATTTCTCATTACATTTAAGGGGGGGGTCTTAGAAAGACCACACCTAAATATACATTTCATGGTGGTTTTCTAAATCCCCCCCTAAAAGTCAAAATAATTTCACTTTTGGAGGGAGTGTGGTAGAGACCACCGCCAAAAGTTCAATTCTAATGACTTTTGGGGGGGGATTTTGAAGGACTGCCATTAAATAAATTTTTTAGGTATGCTCTCAATATCCATCCTCTCAAAGACTAGTCAAATTTACCACTAATTACCCTGTAATTCACCGCTAATTAACCTCATAATTGACCCCAAACTAACCACTAATTACACCTAAATGACCCCTACTTTACCACTAGTTACCCCTAAATAATACATGCTTACCACTAATTAACACTTGATAACCTCTAAATGACCCCTACTTTTTTCCAAGAAAAACATTGTGGAGAAACCCAAGGGATGTTTCCAAACATTCATAGATGGCATATTCTCGAGTAAACCCATCGATGTAGACTAGTGTTGCTCACACATAGGGATTCGAATGTAATATCCCCAATCTAAAAATCAAAGATATTTGGGAATATTAGATCCTTAATCAGAAAGAAAAATGGTAAAGTCAAGACTAGGTTCTACAATCATAACTAGGAGGAGGAAATTGCTTGTTTCAAAACAATTTCGGATGGCATCGGGGGGGTACTTGAATTTCAATTCCGAGGCATGGATTGGGCTTAGACACCTCTGATGGAGACCTATGGGTATAATTCATGAAGCAAATATTATAGGTAGATTCAACACTTACCTTGACAGTTGCACATTTCAAAGTGCATCACAGCTGGGACAACCCTTTGGAAAAGCCAAATACTTTAGGAAATGACCCCAGGAATTATGTGGAAAATTCTTTTCTACTAGTAAAATTTGAAGATAACTATGCTGCAGCAAAGGCCAACCTATCACAACAGTCACTAGACTCAACCACAGACTTTTATATTGCAAGAATTGGTAACTAGGAGTAAAGTACTAGATTCAGGACTACTTAGTTAGGTGATTTCCAAATGGATCCAAGTGGCACTAGAAGACAACGATTTATGGATATGAAGGTTGGGATGGGTCATAGTACATCTTACCTACATGCAAAAACTTGCAGAACTCGATTTGGTGCTCCATATGTCAAGTAATTACATTAAAACTCAAAACTATGCAGATTTCCAATGAATTTGACAGTAGGGGAAATTGCTAATTTTATAGCACTTTCAATGAGAGGCTAAGGGTCACAATTTCCTGGATCAAATATTTAGTAGTAATCAAAATTGGTTCAATGAACAACATCAAGCATTAATCATATCTTTGGAAGCACTATCATCAGTCAATTTCAACTAGACTTGCAGAAAGTCAATTGACATTGAATAATTGCAACATAGTAGAACAATTGAGCAATGCTGGAGTAAGAGAAGTGTCTTAGTATTATTTGATAAGATGATGTTACAACACATTACATTATATAGGTCATGCTTGAGCAGCTATAGGATCTCACAGGGGCGCAAACCTTCAATTTCCTCTCTGTATGCTACAACACACTATAAGAAACAATATTGAAATGATGTTGTCTTAAGAAAGGAATGCCAACATATCAAATGGACATGAAGTATAATGGAACTATAGTAGTAATGTCGCTTTAAACTCTATGAAGAATACTAAATATCTCCTTCATTAATTTTACAGAGGGGCACATCTCCCTACTACTTGCAAGGGGCACATCACCTAAGTAAAGAGAAGGCAAATGCATCTCCAATAAAAAAAAAAATATTAATCAAGCCTCCTCATCCATGTGCCCTATCTCCCCCCCCCCCTTTTTTTTTTTATCTCAATTGATCTCCAATACAAGAAACCAATACAATGGTTGATGCAAAACCACATGCAAAACCCTCACCAATAACCACCAACCAATACTAGGGGTCAATACCATGTGACTGACAAAACCACATACTAACCTCCAATGCACCAATCTCCCTTGGGGAAATGTGAACAAGGCTTATGTCCACATGTTGATAGTACCACCAAGTCAAAGATGATGTTTATACACTTTCTTTACCACTTCCTTGATTAATTGTCCACATTTTTACTCCACCTCCTTAAATTGGGGAATTGAGTTTGTCCACATTTAAAATATCCCAACAACTTCCTTAGCACCACCAATTGGTCAAAATTCTCTCATATTACCTTGAATAAAATATTAATTATTGAATATTTATGAGAGAGTGGGTCATTAAGCTCATTTATTGATTTTTCAAGTATTTTGACCTAATAATTACTTTGTCTTACAACAATTCGATTTGGATGTGCATGACTATTTATTTTGGGAAGATATTAATTTTATGTGGCCCATTTCCACTTACTTTTCTCATAATGAAATTGCAGCAATAATTTCCATGTTCATGTTGTTAGGGAGTTTCACTTTCTGGGACTTTTCCACCAATGATTATTCCCAACCTTAGGAAAGCCAAGCTTAGTGTTTTCTCAATAATTTCGAACCACAAGGAGAATTTGGCTTATTCGATGATCCAACCAAGGTTAATCATCTCCTTAATGCATTTTCCTAGTCCGACATATTTTAATGTGGTATCATTCCTAAATTTGGACCTTAGGATTAGCAAATAATCAACTCAAATCACCACCTAGGTGAATAAACATGAACAAGTCTAGGTGAATTAGGAAATTGTAGTCCCTGGCCAAATTTGGGGACATTACAAGTCCCCCCCCCCCCAATATTGCTTGTCCTCAAGCAATGACATCAACTCCATAGAAAACATGAAACCAATCAATGGCTTCTCAACATCAATATTATGTTGCTGAACTGGCATGGAATTGAATTCCAATGCTAAACTCAATAGGTCCATCATGCTTCCACTGTGCCACTCTGAATATAGCCATCTCCCCAATGAGTGACTCCACTACCTCTGCAACTGAAAATGTATGTTCCACCTAGTTGAAACAATTGAGAAGAATGATAGGGTCCCAAATGAACCCGATGAATGCAAGGTGACTATGAAAACATTAGTACAAAATGAGAGATAAGTGATCAGGCGACCAAACAATTTGGTCACCACAATTTTTTCAAGGGATAAATGACCAAACTTGAGAAATTTTAAGTGAGATAACTAAAAATGACGAAGATAAATGACAAATTTGTTCATAGGATAAGATCCAAACTAAAAATGACCACATAACAATAACATTAAGAATATGAATTGTTCGTTTATTGGGTCATTTTTAGTTGTGTCCTTCCGACAATGGAAAATTACAATTTTGACAATGAATTTGTACAATTTACTAAATTTTAACACTGCAGGTGGATTTTAGAGGCCCCTTTCTAAGGTGCCTCTGAATCCACCTGCAGTGTTAAAATTTAGTAAATTGTAGACCCCCTCACGTGTCACAACTCAGTAATTGACACCAAATTAGTGTTATTGATCATGATGACATCCTAGCGAGACACCAAATTGATGATGTGTCAATGACTAGAGCCATAATTATAATACCCATCGACGTACCCCATAGCCATAATTTTGTAACCATGTATGTATTCATTATGATCATTATACTGGTATATTAATATCATAATATATAAACATGTACACTCAAGAAATATCTTATGGAGAAGCATATTTGCACTGCTTACAGTAACCTACGTAGTCTTCTGTTCTTGGAGCAGAAGCAATTTGCTTAGCTTTATATCCGTCCCAAGGTATCATTACCAATACATATGTGGTACAACCATTAACAAAAATCATCTCAAGATGAGATATCGCAAGTACCACCCCATCCTGGACCATCGCAATAAAAACTATAACCAAAATATTTCTTATCTGGCATTAGCTTAGAACCACATCATGTATCCAAATCACCTTTAACTAGAATCAATATGGTTGTATGCAAACCTAAACAACATATATGATCAAAAGGATTTATACAAACATTTTATATGTTATATAAACAATATATAACATAAACATATATGTTATATAATATATTTGTACTATAAAACAAGAAATTAACAAATAATTTAATGTTATATAAACAAATAAACATAAATAAATAAACATAAACATAAACCTATAACTATATAAACATAAATTTTTTATATAATATAATTATAAATATTTTATATAATATAATTGTAAATAAAAAATAAATCATTATATTGTATAGGCCTCAAATTATCATGTTGAATCACCATAATTCACATGGTGCCCAGTCACATGTCATCGTATTGGCGATTGTCCAAACATTAACACATTGGTAACCCCATAAGTGGTCCCCGAGTGCTACAACTCCATCACAATCGAAATGAAAGTGCAACGACCGCCCGACCATGAAACCCTTATGGCTCAGGTACTCCTCCATTACACAGTGCTGACTATCGACCGACTATGCAGACAGACTGGAGCAGTTTATATATTCAATATTTACTGGCCGACTTCAACATTCAATGGAGTTCATCCTGATCCTCATTACCAGTTAATTGGCTCCATTTTTGGGGTTTGGTGGGAGGGGGTGTGAAATCCAGGTTTTAGGGCTTTTAGTAAGTCACAATCGAGTTCAACTTTGGGAATAATAGTATAATATCATAGGATTGTCCAAGTAACAATGTACTGCATAAAAGATTTCAATGTATTATATATGTACAAAAATATTTCTTGAATTCGATTTCCAATATCCTGACAACAATTTTGTTTGATCATTAAAATATGTATTGGTTATGTGCATTATTGAGGTTAGGGGTTACAATATGTTGAGGTTATGGGAATTATTCAATCTTCTTAGTGATACAAAATATTCATCTGTTATGGGCATTATTCAATCTTCTTAGGTGAATATTTTTATCATTGCTTATCACCAACAACTACTTTCTAAATTTTGAGACATGGCAGTTAATTTTTAATAATATTTCTCTTTTTTATTAATTAGTGTCTTGTTGATGCCCGAAAAAGCCTAGAATCGACAGTAGGTATTCTCCCCAATGAATAATCCCAATTAGATCATTGATTGTTTGGAATAGGGAATCCGTCTGGTTAACGGTTCGACTACTATAGATATGTTTAAAAAGCTTTACCAATTGTGGCTTGACCCACCGTTTTGGTTTTATATTTAAGTTATGAATATGCAAGTGCCCTAATCTAAATGATTCATACCTAATATTGACAGGTAGAATCCTCACAAGTGATGCGTAGGTTCTTACCTCCCATCTTATCACTTCTACCTTATCAATCAGCTAACATTATTCTAATTTAACTAACCTATCCTTGCAAGGAGCGAATTTAAAGAAGAGTAATATCTGAGAAAGCTTGTACAAATTCAACAGATAATCATTGACATAAAGCACTCACAATCACAACAGAAAATACACAAAGATAGCTTTGATTAAATTGAAGCGCTGTTTATTACTCTTAATTACACAGACATTCGCATAAACTAGCAAAATCATTCATTACAATTAGAATAATCCAATAAAGTAAGAAAGATCTCATAGCATGAAGATGAACATAGGAAGAAATCATTTTGATCTGTTATCCATCACAATTCCACGCAAATCCCATGTAAGATTTTTCCAGCAAAATAGTCTCTGTTCATTAGCAAAAAAATAGTTTTCATACAGAATGTCTCCAACTCCTATTATCCTTTTCTAATCCCTTCTCCCCTCTATTTATCTTACAAGAGAATTTGTCTTTACATGACCAATCGTTTCACCTACCCTCAAACTCTTGGATTGCTAAAATTTTGTCTTCTATGTTTGCTCAGCAAAAAATAGATAATTATCTACAAATTATATATTCTGCTGGTGGGTCCTCTAAACTAGAAATGTAGCCATGCCACAAATCAGTTTCATAAAAAATTACATTTCATTGCCAAGGCTCCAATAATTTTAAAGAGACCTCATGAATAGATAATTCTTTTCCCACATTTACTATTCCTTTAGTAGCTGCTTTATAACTTTCTTCCAGAAAATAATTCACAGATTATTTCCCTATATGTTGTTTGAGATCTTCTTCAATAAGAACGTCTAATTTCCTAATGTAATCCAAGTCTTCCTTTAAGTTTCCTTTTAATTATGTTAAACATTGGTCTTTAGTAGGTAACTCGTACATATCTTAAGCAATTGAGATATGGCACTTTTCGTGCACTTGACAGATATCTTTATAAATTCCTTCACACTTCGAGATGGTCTTTGGTACTTCCGCTTGTATTTTCCTAGCAACTTTTCTGCAACTGTTTAGGGTAGATATATCCAATTTTAGTTCAGCAGCTGTTTTATTTGGCAAGTGATTAGGAAAGTTTGGATTTTTACCTTTCTAGATAATCAACTTTTTAACCTTGTTGAATGTATTTATTACTTTCTGTTTTATGGTGAGAGCATCTGTAGGAATTTCCTTCATCCTATATATCATCTTTCTCATTTTATAAATCTCCCCTGTTAACAATTCTTGTAAATGACCAATTTGTTCTTGTACTTTACAGGCTTGTTCATAGAATGGCGTCATGTCTTGTTTCTGATTTTGAGCAGCTTTAACCTGCTCCATCAGAGATTCCCTTTCATTCATCCACTCGTCGACTTTAGCTTGCAAAGATCCCTTTTCTATGATCAAGGATTCCACCTGCTGATTTAATTTCATTTCACTCTCTTCCAACTCATTTATTCGAGAACAGAAATAATCTCATTCCCCTTGCATGATTACAAGTTGCACGTTTAATGAATCCTTTTCATTTTCCAACTCCTGATATTCCAACAGTAATTTTTCTTTTTCAGGTTCCGTTTTCTCTTCATTTCAATGCCTTCATTTCTGGCTTGCACCAAATTATCCTTTAATTTCAACATTTTCACTTTGCTTCGCTCCAGATCATTCATCAGCTTGTCAACATTATTGGCATTGGCATGGGATGCTGCTATATTTACTGAAGCTGTGAACTTAGTATCTTTGTGGGTGCCTTCTACCAAGGTGCTTTCCTGTATAGTTACTATATATGGTTGTGTACCCATTTTCAATCTTTTTTCTGTTCTTCTCATGATTGTCTTCCTCTTAGGATCGAAGAGAATGGTGTCCAATTTTGCTACTGAGTGTTGTTTAGAGGGAGTGAATGGTGTGAGCCCGAGATCAACAAATGGGAGATTTCCCCCTGTAAGTGGAATTCCTAAATCATTAGGTGGATCTATATCCATATCTTGTAAACTCTGATCTTCTTCCTGGACCCTCTTATCTTACACAACTTTCTTGACCCTAGCCTCTTCTTCCTTTTGCTTTTCCAATTCAGCTTCTCTCTCAGCTGCCTCTTGTTCTTCTTTTTTTCGAGCTTCTTCCTCTTGTTGCTTTATTTATTCTTCTTCTTTCTGTTTAATCTCCTCTTCTTTTTCCCTTCTTTCTTCTTCAAATTTTAAATTCTCTTCTCTAACCTTCTGTTGCTCCGCTTCTTTTGAAGATTCTTTATCTTGACTAGAACTTGCTTTGTTTTTATGGCCAAATCTTTTATTTAAATCCGCCATATTTTTTTTCCCTTATGTATACTTCCTTATCCTTCAAGAAATGATTTATGTATTCAAAATGAATCTTACACGATGCACAATTCTTGGCAGCTTTCTGTAATTTGTCATTTCTAATAAACACCTTCTCTCCAAAATGGAATGCCTCCAAGTCCTTTATGAAATCCTTTGCTCCTTTGACTTTGGTGAATTTGTACTCCCCGATGGTGAAGGGTAGTGGGCGGTATAAATCCTTCTTATTCTCATTCAGAAAGTGCCCAACCCTGTTGATAAAAACTTGCCTCACAGCTTCCTTATGCACTAAATAATATGTGGCATACCTTGGCATCAAAGAAGGAGCTTTAGTTCCTCCATACATTCGGATATATGTGCCTCCTGGCGTAAAATAGTAATCTCCATATTCAGTGATTACTTCCATTGCGTTATCTGACAAACAATTTGGTTCTTTGTTAAATATAACCTATACACAAGAATTATAAACTCCTTGCATAAAAGCTTATAGAAGCTTGCATATTTGTGAGCCCACATTATTTGATAAGCGACATAAAGTAGGGTCTCAGCTGGAACCCAAAAACATCCTAGCTTGTGGAATGGATTTCTTATCAATATGCAATCCATTAGATAAGAGGGCATGACAAATTATGCCCTTTTTTGTGTCAGGCCTCCTTGGGCGGCCGCCACTGCTGATGCCATACTTTCCGAAATAATGTCTTCCCAATTAAAGATAGTACCATGGGAAGGAACATGATACATAATAGGCACCTAACTAAGTTTGTATATATTTGCATTTTCTCTCCCAAATATCCTACTCAACATCATCACTATGATTCTGAAAGATGTTTTCAAATTTTGGGCATCATGTTCTCCGCTTGCTCTTTGTCTCAATTGTTTTCCGGGTACCAGCATATTTTTTGCATATTCTGAATGGTCTATTTTAACCCCTTTTATCCAATCTTTCGTCATCATGATGCTTGGAGGCGGTAACTTATAGGCCGTGCTAATATGGGCTGGTTGAAATGAGTCAAATCCTTCTCCATTCGCCCCAACTATGATTCTTGAGTTGACCTCTACGTAAGGTAATATCCATCCTATTACCTACGAACACAGAAACAACTCTGGACGAGTTGCAACCTTGTGAAGACCCGATTTCTTTATGTTCTGGTTTACCATCATCTCCTCAATGGAAGCATCAAGTATGTTTTGGCCTCGAATAAGGTTATATAATTCACCCCATTTATATTTTGTGACTATTCCAGTTACATCCTTGGTATCTTCATATAGGGTCTCCATCATGGTTTCTGGGACAATTTCAATATCGAAGTCAGATTCCATGATTTTGAATTTGCACTTAGAAGCTCTCCGTTGCATTTCCAAATCCTATGATGAAGACAACATTAATGTATTAAACGACATATCAAATGTTAAAGCAAAACACTTCAAGCAAAAAATGGAAATGAAAATACGACCTTTTAACCAAACTAATTCAAATGATGAACTGCAAATATATAACCTGTCGATTTGAATTATTTGCAAGAAAAGAAACACAAACAAGTTGGATTCATACTTCCACCATCTCAAGATTTGAGTACGAGTGTTTGTCCTTATGAACACAAAATATACCGCAAGATGAATTCCTCTATTCTACCATTCATAGTTGATAATTGTATTAATAACAAGATCTTAGTTCAAAGAGTGAGAGTCCACATGCAAGATATGATGCATCAATGGGTTACATGCGAAGCACTCCTCATTATACAATGCGTCCTCAACAAAACGAAGAAATGAGTTTTAATTAAATGTCGCGACCCTACTGCTTAAGGTTTCATAGAAAACCTATTTGTTTATTAGTTCGTTAAGATATACGTTAATGGCAAAGTCTGCTAATGGCTAGCGTAATGACATGGCTAAGATTTTTATCAAACCAACTATCGGTGGCCACTAAGACAAAATCTCCTATTCATACGCACAACCGAGAAATCGTTTCTGGGGCTTGAATCCCACATATGTAGTCTTTGGCTTGATGTCGTTTCAAAATTAGGGCAAATAAACTAAAAAAAATGTCAAAAACATTTATATACTAAGAGAAATCCAAATCATAGTATGCACAATAGGGCTAACGGGCATGAGAAGCCTACTTGGCGAAATGCGAAAAGTGTAGATGCCGCACTCAAACGGAGTTAGGAGAGATGTCGTCTAGGGAAACACTCCAAATAATCAAACGAAAATTGAAAATGTGGCAATAAACCCTTGAATGCCCAATTTTATAACAATGAAAACCTAGTAATAAATGTGATTAGTGTTAGAAAAACAGGATCGCAGAGCAATAACAATAAACAGAAATGCAAATATAATCACACATACACATTACAAGAGAGACATAGATATATCGTGGTTCACCCAACTTGGGCTACGTCCACATTGAATTTGCCAGTCCTTATTATTATTACCATCCAGCAAGGTGAAGGGATACAACCTGCAGCACAACCGCTGCACTTCCTCTTCACTGTTTCACAGTCTCTCTCCTGATCTCAGAGATCTTTACAATGCATAAAACCTAATACATCATCTACCCTAGCCGTGTTACAATGTCTTTATTTTATAGGGGAAATACAATGGGAAAATACCCGCTGGGGTGAGTGTACAGTCCACCTACATATCATATAAAACTGGGGTACAAACACGGCTGATACAATATCATCTATGATACTAGAAGATCTGGCTCCACAACCAACAATTAGGTAATCGTACCAACGAGGTTGAAAAACTAAAAAACGTTTATCAAAGACCGCTTCGGAATGAATCCTCATTTTACGCTGAAAATGTTTCAGCTGAAGAGCTCTTTTTACACTGATATATTTCGAGTGAGAAATTGTTTTACATCGATTATGAATCAGATTGGAAACACATTTTACACCAAAACTGTTTCGGGTGAAAAACTAGTTTGGCACCGATCTAAAATAATGAAATCTCAAAGTAACTTGGGTTGTTTCGAGCCATTTTTCAAAACAAACCAACCCTTTTAACTTCTTTCGGGTGAAGCACTCTATCGCAATATCAGTGGGAAAAACATCGACATAAAATTCCATTTTACTCCAAAACATTTCGGCATCAGAATTAGTTTGTTCTGATTGTATTGATGCAAAATCTAGTTTGTTCCGATTGTATTGATGCAAAATCTAGTTTTGCGCCGATGCAAGAAACTACTATTTTGATCTTTTCGATAAAAAATCGAATTTCTTTCCGACTAGAAATTCATTTGGCAATTTCGGTGTAAACAACAAAAAAATTCATCCCGAGCGTATCGGCGCAAAACTAGATTTTGCTCCGACCATTTCGGCATGAAACTGAAAATTTCCCCAACCGTTTCAGTGAAAAACTGAAATGTACTACGATACAAGAAAACCAATTTTGACATCTAAGTGTCTAGAAATATTTACAAGCGAAGAAAGATGAAACAAAAAACTCTAGTGAATCAAAATTAAAAGGAGGGGCCCTATAATTTTACAAAAAATTTGGGGATTAGGTTGCAGCTGCAACATGTTTATAGAGATCTTGAACGCATAATGTAACTAATTCTTATAATGAATGGGAATGCATTCATGAAAGAGGATAAAAGAGGATTTACAAATGGATTTTTGGTGATGAGTGAGGATTTTCAACCCAATTGTGGGGTTTCATTGAAATTTTTCCCAAATGGGTGCCATGTTGATGTATTTGTAACTTCAGAAGATATTCACTTGTACATTGTATGTCTTACATTTGTAGTTTATTGTATCCCCAACGGAGATGTATTATTCCTCCGATTGGAAGTGTTGTCATTTGTATTTGCAAGTGTCGCAAGTTACATTGTAAGTGCCGTCATTTGTATTTGATGGGTTATTAGACCACCTTGGTGGGGTCGACCCTGTATGAGTCATGTGGGTTAAAGGGTTATTAGACCACCCTAGTGGGGTCGGCCCAGTAATAAGTGGTAATGGGTTATTAGACTCTCCTAAGGGAGGGAGGCCCAGTTAGAGTAAAAGGAAAGTCAAGTCATTGTATAAATAGAGAGTGTGTCTCTCTCATTCTATTCATTCACACACTCACTTACTTCGCATTAGTGAGAGAGAGGAGGAGTGCACACAAGTGGAGGAGGAGCAGCCGCTAGGAGAATATCTCTTGTTGTGGGGTTTGATCTTTGTGATCTTTGTATTGATGCTCATTCTATCTCTAAGGAAGTTGTGGGGTTTTTCACCTTCTTGGTTTTCCCGATGAAATGCTTTGTGTCTCTTGTCTCTTGTGTTTGATATGCTGTACATGTTGTTCTCTCAGTTAAGATCCTAGATCAGATTGAATTAAATGCTGAAAAACTAACATGGTATTAGAGCTAGACTGAAGGAAGGCATGGTATGGCATTTATGACACTTGTTGCACTTGCGACAAATTGGAAGCTAGGGCTTGGTATAGTAAAAACCAGTCATTGTGGCACTTTCGCTATAAATCCGTTTTGGTGAGGGTTCATGATCTGAAAATTTTACAGGTCGAAGATTAAATGCCCATGTACCTTGTGTCTGAAGGACAGCCTTAGATTCGTTGTACTTTGCGAGATATGATCCGTACAAGTTAGGGTTTCTGCCTCTTCTAGAATGCAGTCCTAAACAGGTGACCTAGGAAAAAAGGTTATATCTCGGGATAGGAAGCTCCAAATGGAATTACATAGAAAGTGATAGTTAGGGAACAGACTATAGTTTCACAGGTCCGGGTTTCAGAGGCTGAAGTTGAAACAGTGACACGTGGAACTCCATACAAGTTCGCTATGCTATTTCATCCCATAAACAGGTCACATTGCGACACTTGGAATATCTCTCTCTCAGAGAATCCATTTG
Organism: Larix kaempferi; assembly: GCA_027924585.1. Taxonomy (NCBI): domain Eukaryota; kingdom Viridiplantae; phylum Streptophyta; class Pinopsida; order Pinales; family Pinaceae; genus Larix; species Larix kaempferi. The sequence continues at coordinate 9,285,025 of BSBM01000669.1, forward strand.
ACCTCAGATTTGTGGGGTTGGAAAGATGACAGGTTAGTCTACCACAGGACAAAGTTTCAGACCCTGAGGATCCAAAATTTCAGAGATACATCATAAACAACATGGCATATATTTATGTCCAAACAAAATTGGATTGTGAGCACTTTCATTTTTGGTTTGTCACTGCTGTGGGAAATTAGGGTTTCAGAGAAAGTTGGAATTTATTGAATATGAGACCATGGCTGAATTCTCCTCATCAAAATTGAAATTTAGAGACCAATATCGAAGTTTTTGGTTGGGTAGAACCCCAGGCTCTATCAAACCCTAGTTCGGGATTTTGACCAGAAAACTAGAAAAACCAGAAAACCAGAATTTGATAGAAGCTGTAGATCCGAAAATCGCAGGTCATTTTTGGAGGATCAATTTTTGGAGTTTTTAAAATCTGAGCACACCAGCTTGCTCGCCTCAGTCAAATGCATCTCCCTGTCTAGACATAAGTTTGAAATTCCAAGTTTGGGATTTTAGGGTTTCTCTGTCAAACCCTAGCCAACTCCAGATCCAGATTCAACAAATCAAGTGGGGTTGATAACTTCAGTGCATGGAAGTATAGCATTGGGTTAATCTTAGAGGATAATGATTTGGACACCTACATAAGTGAAGAGATTCCAGTTCTAGAGGGATATGAGGCTAAGGCCTTACATAAGAAGACTACAAGCAATCTTGATATGTATGACTTGAGGAGATACAAGTATGTTTTGAAATCTGTTCATGATTAAGTTTATGATATGTTTGTCTTCATTTATTGAGTTTAGTACAATCTTGATTAATTTTCGACTTGTCTTATCACCCTAGTAAAAGTATGAATGCATGTGAATGATAGAAGACATTCATTGATTAGGGGTATGACACTTATGATTGTACTAATACACTGTGGTGTTGTATGAGGATGATGCTGTCCACTAACATAAAGGGTACATCAAGAAAGACAAATCAAGTTCTAGATCAAGAACATATGACCATGGTGACATGAAGACACAGACTCATCCATAGTCATGGATCACATAGAAGTTCTATTTACGAGGTATGTATAATTTGGTTCTACAATGCTTAACTTAATGAGGATGATGTTGTCCACTAACATAAAGGGTACATCAAGAAAGACAAATCAAGTTCTAGATCAAGAACATATGACTATGGTGACATGAAGACAAAGACTCATCCATAGTCATGGATCACATAGAAGCTCTACTTACGAGGTATGTATAATTTGGTTCTACAATGCTTAACTTATCAGATATGCAGGTTACTAGCACAAAGTTTCTAAATCATTGAAGAGAACAAAGAAGACATTGTTTGGGTATGTTAGACATAACTAGCAAACATGATAATCCATGTATGTTCTTTTCCTGTATCAAGTTAGAATCCTACCTTGAGTTAGGGTCTCATATAAGTATACTCTCGTATGATTGATAATGATTATTCATGAAGTTATAAGTTTGAGTAATCATGGTTTTATGCATATTATGCTTCTTACTTTGATTAATGATATAAAAAACCAGAAGAGTCCTATGGTCAAATAAGAATATGCATGAGTAAAAGAAGTCCTCCCTGAAACCTTGAATACTAACGCTTGTGATAAATTACTTGTGTATGAAATTATCATGACTATACATATTTAGAATCGTAATGTTTTGATAGTATTGACATTATACTAATGCATGTATGATTATGTATGAGATATTGAGGATGACACTAGTGCACACTTAAGCATGCATAGTGGTCTAGGATGGATAGAAGTTCAAAGACATATAATCATGATGATATCATAAAGGAAGCAAAGATCAAGAGGGAGCACACTCCAATTGTTCCTGCAAGGAAGCAAAGATCAAGAGGGAGCACACTCCAGTAGTTCCTACAAGGAAGCAAAGATTGAGAGGGATTCCACCCAACAACCAAACAAAGATAAGTATTTGAATTATCATTTATTATATATTTGATTACTTAAATGATGTTGTGCAGTCATGTACATGCTTATGTTCCTAGATTTAGGATGTATATTATGCATATTAGAAAAGTTGCATTAATGAACAAGATACTACTATTATGCAAGTAATGGGTAAGTGGCCTATCGTACTGTACAACATTCCATTGCTACTTATCTAGAATGAAACCTCTTTGCTGACATGTTGGGAGTTGTGCACACTCTTAACAAATGTTCTGGTAGAGATGGAAGGCATCTAGAAAGTTACGAGATATGGATAAATGTTGTATTGAAGCATTGGTTAAGATAATTGCATGACTGTATGACATATGCCTTTATGTGTAAGAATTTGTTCTGAAATCTATGAGATGTTTCTAATCATGCAATTGAACTTGTCTTGTAGGAAAGACCGTGTACCATCATCTACAAGAGAGACTTGTTTCGAAGAACAAGCGACGAAGACTCAACAAATCCAGAAAACTACCTATTGAAGATATTGAAGAATCTGAAGTTCCTAGGATCCGGGATGCAGTAATGGAAGGATGCCATGATCGAGGAGTACTAGTAGATCATGAAGAATGATGTCTGGGATGTGGTCCCGATACTAGAAGGGAAGTTTGTTGTGACTTCCAAGTGGATCTACAAAGATCAATCATGTTGCAGATGGCAACATAGAGAAATACAAGGCAAGGTTTGTGGCTCGTGGCTTCTCCCAGAAAGAAGGGATAGACTATGAAGAAAATTTTGCATCTGTAGCCAGATACACTTCCACCAGAATAGTACTTGCTCTGGCTGCAGTGATGAAGTGGAAGATACACTAGATGGATGTCAAGACAACTTTCTTGAATGGTGTAGTCGAAGAGGAAGTGTATGTGGAGCAACCACTCGGATTTGAGACACATGACAGAGAGTCACATGTGTGCAAATTGAAGAAAGCCTTGTATGGTTTTAAACAAGCACCTAGGACATGGTACGATAGGATAGACAACTTCCTGACCCGTTTGGGCTTTACCAAGAGTAAAGCGGATTCCAACCTTTACTACAAGGTTGAGGAAGGCAATCCAGTGATACTCCTACTATATGTAGATGACCTGTTTGTGACAGGTGAGAATGGGTTGATTGTTGATATGAAGAGGAAGCTTGCTGCCGAGTTCGAGATGAAGGACTTGTGTATGATGCATTACTTTCTAGGTATGGAGGTGTGGCAGAGTGCAAATGGAATCTTCCTAGGACAAGGGAAGTATGCAGTAGAGATCCTGAAGCGGTTCAGGATGATGGACTGCAAGGCCATGACCACACCTTTGGCATCGAACTTGAAGCTATTGAGTGATGCTTCATCAGAGTCGGTTGATGCCACAATGTATCGTCAGATGATTGGGTCCTTGATGTACCTGACGAACACGAGACCAGATATTTGCATTGCGGTGAACACTTTGAGCAAGTTCCTGATGGATCCTAGACATGTTCACCTGATTGCTGTAAAGCATATTCTGAGGTACCTGAAGGGTATGGTTGATTATGGGATCAAGTATGATGCGAATCAAAAGTTTAACTTGGAGGGTTATGTTGATTCAGATTGGGCAGGCAGTGCTGCAGATAGGAAAAGCACTTCGGGGTGCTGCTTCAGTATGGGATCAAGTGTGATCTCTTGGTTTAGCAGGAAGCAGTCCTGCATAGCACTGAGTACAACCGAAGCAGAGTATGTCACAACTTGTTCGGCTATTTGTGAGGCAGTATGGCTGAGGAAGCTACTGCCATATTTATTTGATCTCCAGTTAGATGCTACTTGCATCTATTGTGACAACCAAAGTTGTGTGAAGTTGTTAGAGAGCCCAGTGTTCCATGATAAGTCGAACCATATAGAGATCAAATATCACTATATCAGGGATATGGTGCAGAGAGGAGAAATGAAGCTACAGTATGTTGCGACGAATGAGCAGATTGCATATGTGTTGACCAAACCACTAGCCAGAGTGAAGTTTGAGTACTTCAGAGAGAGGATTGGTGTACTTCAGATCGAGGTTCCTTCCAAGGGGAAGTGATGAGTCCAAAAGACGCAGATGTACATGGGATTTTCTGACATAGTTGTAGATGTGCTCTCCCATGGTCATGATGTAATTGCCGATATTTTTCGACATGGTTGTAGATGTGTTCTCCCATGGTCGTGATGTAATTGCTGAGCCATTTTTTACATGGTGGTAGATGTGTTCTCCCATGGTGAAAAAGTAAGGGATGGAGGACGATCATGTGTGGTGAGCATTAGGTCGATGCTCTAGGTGTGGTACATCATGATGATGTATTGTATGATGGTGATCAGGATGATCATATGCAATGAGCATCAGGTCGATGCTCCAGATGTTGTGCATCAGGAGGATGTACTGTATGATGATGATCAGTATGATCATGAGCATCAGGATGATGCTCCATGCGAAGAAGATGATCAGTGGGATCATGAGTATCAGGTCAATACTCCGTGGCCGTGGACAGGTTGTGCAAGTAGCATAGAAAAGATCTTGGGAGATCTGATAGGTTGAGCTGTGTGCTCGTAAAAGTCTTGGGATGCTCTTTCAAGGTTTTGCTATAGGTAGCATCGAAAATATCATGGGAGATCCGATAGGTTGAGCTGTGTGCTCGTAAAAGTCCTGGGATGCTCTTTCGAGGTTTTGCTACAAAAGGCATGTAATCAGTCCTGGAGATCCGATAGGTTGAGCTGTGTGATCGTAAAAGTCCCGGGATGCTCTTTAGAGATCTTCCAGGTTGCAAGACACTCTTTTAAGGTTTTTCCTGACCACATGTAAAAGATCCTGGGAGATCCGATAGGTTGAGCTGTGTGCTCGTAAAAGTCCTGGGATGCTCTTTCAAGGTTTTGTGGTGGTCACATGTAAAAGATCCTGGGAGATCCGATAGGTTGAGCAGTAAGCTCGTAATCAGTCCTAGGATGCTCTTTCGAGGTTTTGCTGACGCACGTAATCCTAAGGATTCCACAGGATGGCCAGCTCGCATAGATGATGAAGACCTACAAGAGGCTAGGCCTACATCCAACATAAAAAAGGGCTGGCTCTGTAGAACTCCCTATGACGAGAAGAATTGAGAGATAGCACCAGTAATCGAGATGACGAGTACAACATCAGTGACGATGATACTCCAGTGATCCAATGATGATGATCCAGCTCCAGTATTGAAGACTTGTGCCTATACGTATTGATGACTTGTGTCAAGAGAATACCTTCCTAGTTAAGAGGGAGTGTTGATGTATTTGTAACTTCGAAATATATTCACTAGTATATTGTATGTATTACATTTGTACTTTATTGTATCCCCAACGAAGATGTATTATTCCTCCGATTGGAAGTGTCGTCATTTGTATTTGCAAGTGTCGCAAGTTACATTGTAAGTGTCGTCATTTGTATTTGATGGGTTATTAGACCACCTTGGTGGGGTCAGCCCTATATGAGTCATGTGGGTTAAAGGGTTATTAGACCACCCTAGTGGGGTCGGCCCAGTAACAAGTGGTAATGGGTTATTAGACTCTCCTAAGGGAGGTAGACCAAGTTAGAGTAAAAGGCAAGTCAAGTCATTGTATAAATAGAGAGTGTCTCTCTCTCATTCTATTCATTCACACACTCACTCACTTCGCATTAGTGAGAGAGAGGAGGAGTGCACACAAGTGGAGGAGGAGCATCTGCTAGGAGAATATCTCTTGTTGTGGGGTTTGATCTTTGTGATATTTGTATTGATGATCATTCTATCTTTGAGGAAGTTGCGAGGTTTTTCACCTTCTTGGTTTTCCCCGGTGAAATGATTTGTGTCTCTTGTCTCTTGTGTTTGATATTCTGTACATGTTGTTCTCTCAATTAAGATCCTAGATCAGATTGAATTAAATGCTGAAAAACTAACATGCCATGCTAGATGAGTTTGGCATCGATTCACATCTTCAATAGCATGATCAGGGAGCCTTATTGAGTCAATGATGGGGCAGTGTGGGATGGATCAAGGAAATACCAAGAGAACCAGATTCCTCGATAGATGAAAGTATCAAAATAAACATAAAAAAGGAAGCATTCTCATTTTCAAAAAGTTTTGGAGAGGTCTTGAGGCTTGTGACTCGTGGGACAAAATCTCGTGGGAGGGGAAAAATCAATCAGATGAAGCCATTGCACTTCATGCCTTATAAGAATTACTAGAGTTTGTGAATATTTTGCTAAGATTAAGAATTTTTTGTCAGTGGTTTGGAGGAAGAGCACCGTTATCCAAGAGGACGCACTTGAATTTTTCATTGGTGGTTACTGCTGGAGACTGGAGTTCCATTGGAGCTTAGAAGAGGGTGTAGACTATTAGATAAGGGAGCATTGGTTTATGAGGGCGCATCAGTGGATAAGAAATCACAAGTTTCATTCTTCTTTCCCTGTGAACCCATTGTTTGTTGGTGTTGGAGGAGGGTGCTGCTAATATTGAAGTTTGTGGGAATCTAGAAGGAGAATACATTTGGGGTTTTAGGAGACTCCCTTATTATTGGGGACGAGTTGTCTGTTCATTGAAAATCATTGCTAGGATTTGATATTTATTTTATGAGTCCATTCTTCAAGAAGAAAATACCATCTTTTGCTAAAGTCGTGGTTCCCTTTTTGGAGGGTTCAGAGTACTATCGGAAGGCACCAAATATCATCACTATGTTATCATCAATTGCTATTATACACTGCTGAAGAAGGGGACAAGTACATGGATGCGTTTATTCACTGTGGGTAACTTGTCATCTGAGCACCACCCAATGAATTTGTACATATTGAGTAGTCTCCAAATATGTTGTTGAAGGGCGTGATATTAATTTTTTTCATATCTAGGAACAATACTATATTCCTGATTGCTTATCCACTTTCCTCTCAGTCATCTACAGTCACTAAAGCATTGGGAACTGATCATATTTGATATTTCAAAAGGGTGAAAATATTCATCATAAATTCCAGGTCTAGTATCTAGTATGATTTGATTTCCTTGTTACTGTTAAATCTGATAAATAATTTACAGTCTATCCTTTGTGTATTGATGAATGAGTTATGGCTCATAGTTTCAAACAAAAGGTTTCTTAGACATCTTTCATTATCACAATCAGTATTGTGTATGATATGAATATAACTAACCATGAAAGCATACTACCAATTGATCACAACTCGGTCAATCAGATTTGGAATGCATCATAGTGACAACACAATATTGTTGACCAAGCGTTTAACAAAATACCAAGCCAACTTTCACACATAGATAAGTTTTAGCATGGAAAAAAAGCTATAATAGGGTGTATATGAAGTGCTTGATGAAAGTCATGAACCAGAATACCTAAAAAGTTAGAAAAATTCCTAGCTCATATTTGATTTGGTACATTACATAATCTCAAGATGTTGGTTTGTGTGATAACACAATGCATACATTTGATCTGCAATGTACTATACATGAGCATCAATGCAAGAGGGTGAACATGGAATGGAAACACCAATGACAAGATGCTCAAGTACAAACTACAGACACCAATAAAAAAAACATACTAGGATTCACTATCATAAGCTTGAATAAAATCATTGAATAAAATCATAAGCATCCATGTTTGGGGTCTCATTGCAGAGGTCAACCTAGTGAACAAGAAGTCATCGTTCCTTTCTAACAATGGATCAATGTATGCAACAACAAATTTCGTTGTTGAGCAGAAGGGCCAATGACATTATGTATTTTTGGAGAAAATGGTTATGAATGGTAGGGTTTGTATCTTTGTTTTATGATTCTCTTTGAATCCAGAAAAGAAAAACATTGAGTATTACCAACATTTGGAAAGCCATAATTTCCACAAGAATTAGAATCTAGGGTTCATTGCTTTCAACAAAAATGTCGCAAAGAATCCAAAATAGATTTTCTTAATTAGAACAAAGGTTCACCAACAAAGCAATGGTGATAGGATAATCCAAGCTATAATCACAAGTCACATTTTACTCCTCACCTAACTTAGCTATAATCACAAGTCACATTTTACTCACCTAACTTAGATTTGATACCATGTTAGGATTTCATGACGAACCCAGGGTAATCAAGTGAGATGGAGGTGTTGAAAAACACCTTTAAACAATGAAGAGCATCTTCATAAGAAGATCCCAAAGAGGACAATGTTTGTGTGTGCAATATGTGTCAAATGAGGCTAGAGCCTCACCAAAAAATAGGTTTAGGGTTTATTCTAAGACTCCAAAGGGGGTGACCGCATTAACCACTAAAGTAGTTACCATAAATGGAGTGATCAAGAAGTGCCAATGGTCCAATAAATCCCTCAATTTAGGTTTACATTAAATATTCTCACATTTAGGGAATACATGACATTTTAAAACCTAGTGGCGTCACATAGGTCATAATGACTTGATTCATGTTGAATGTTTTCATCTAGATATCATTACTAAAATCTAACATTAACCAATAAGTATAAACAATCATGTTCCTCTAATGGTTTTAGAATAATTTATAGACAAAGATAATCATATGATAGACATACTTTTTCCGAAGAAATACCTTCTGGGAGAGCCTCCCTCATCTTCCTTAGAATTTTTGGATGGATGGCAAATCGACTATTGGTCACAAAGGCAATTGGTAACCCTAAAGGATCCAGTTTGAATGGATCCTAAGACCTCTATGGACTTTGCATAAAGCGTCTTATCACTTGAACTATCTCTTCAGGTTGTATGCTTGACATACTTTCAATATCATATTAATACGATTTAAGTAAATCAATGTCCTATCATAGAACTTTTCCACCCATTGTCAAAAACCTTATATAGTGAATGGAAAAAAAATCCTAATACATTCATAGAATATAATTACATATGGATTCCATGTGAATATATAATATAAACCCACTGATATTTTTCGATGTTTATGTCTATATCAAATTATAAATTAATAATAATGTAGCATTAATTGTGTAGGAAGTAGGGACTTTAGGAGCTTATTTTTCACTATGCACCATTCTTCCAAACAATGGGATTTTTGTTACAACACATTTTTTTGTACATGAAAATATGTATTATTATTCTAGGACAAAATATTTTGCTTATGCTCTCAACTAATTAAGGCTTTATTGTGTCACTTGCAGGCCTTAACTCCGCATCATGGCCAAGTCACATGTAGATGATTATTTATTTTGCAATCTCTATGTTACCCTTCTATATTTTAGTAATCCATTATTTGCATATTTCCCTTTGTGTCCTAATTGGTGGACTCCATGAATGTATACCTTTTTTATATAGATATGCCCGAAGTGTACTTTAAATATCGACCAGGGAGCATACAAAATTGAGAGGTACTTAGCACTGTATGTGCACTATGAGATAATCTTTGTCGTTCTAAGTGTCCTATGTGTTCTAAAGGATGTTCTAGGGAAGCAGAAAATATTGTTCTAGGAAAACTAGAAAGCATAAAAATGGAAGCATGTAAATCCTATCTTATCAAGGCAAGAAATGAAAGCAAATCTATTTTATCAAAAAAATAAAATGAAAGTATATAAATATTCTCTATTAAATCAAATGTCGAAAGTTGATAAATCTATTTGATCAAATTGAACATTGAAAACGGGTAAATATATTCTATCAAATTGAATGCTGAAAACTGACAAATCTATTCTATCAAATTGAATGCTGAAAACTGGTAAATTTATTCTATCAAATTGAATGCTGAAAACTGATAAAAATATTCTATCAAATCAAGAAAGGGAAGCATGCATAACTATGATTTAAGAAGCTTGAATCTAATATAAAAAGGCAGAGGTTCATTCTATCAATAATCACAAATTATTATCTTAGAAGCGAAAAACATAGATCTGATCTTTTTCTGGAAATGCTATAAAAACGTGGAAATTCAGATATGAAATTCGCCTGTGCGGATGGCATGTATAGGACTATAACAATGTATTACAAAACTACAGACGAAGTGTTATCGAACTACGAAAGAAAAGTACTTGCGCTGAAATCGAAATCTGATATTTAAATGAATGTTGAAGTTAATTCATGCACAATGATAATGGAAATAATTAATAGAATGCATGAGAAATACCTGAAATAAAACACGAAACTCCTGATCTACGTATTGAGGGGTCCCTCCCCAACACGTATTTCAGGAGGGAAAGAAACTTATGAACTCACGAGATTAATGGAATGCTGGTCTTTCATTATCAGTTCATAAATCCATGCTACAGAAAATGTAAAACGAAAATGTCTTAACTGCAAAAATGCTGAAGATTGTTTTTCAGAAAATGTCTCCAGACCCCCTGCTACTCAAGAGGTCCCTATTTATCATTACTTCTAACCTAGGTCTACATAGAAAATAATGATCCTGGTTAACAAGATTCTGTCCTATAAATCAGGAGGAAATGGGATCGTTGTGTCTCCTGCGATCTTCAGTTTGGAGCTTGGTCACTTGTTATTATTCCATGTCACCTGCGCCCTGTCACACATGTCTTTATTCGTATGATTAGTAATTAGAAACGCTAAAACATAAGAAAAGATAATCGCTAAATTACTTCATTTAATCATCAACCAAAATGCGTTCTCCTCTACAAAGAGGTGCTTTCTTATCCTTTCTTTGCTTAAGCGTGGCATTTGTGAGTAGTATGGAGTACTTATATCCTGGTCTCATCATCTCCCCCAAACATGAAGATGTTACCCATCCTTGGGCGACTCATCCAGCTCCATGATGGCTTCCCTGATATACCAGGAAACAACTCTAGGATCCCCTACCTGTCTGTAATAACCTTGGCTCTGTTCCTATTTGGCCCAGGTCCTTCTTTCCTCATCCTCATCGATCTGTTCCTTAATAGTGATATGGATAAAGAAAGGTGGGCTTAATTTCATTCCTATCCATTTGAGTTGGTTCTTTATCAAAGACTCCCTGTACAACCTTGCTCTGGTGAGTGCAACTTCCAGCCTATGGGGGGAGTGAGGATCCCTCTTTTTCAAGTCCTTTGAAATTCTTTTCCACCTATCATTGATAGCCTCCTGAACTTCAATGAAGGTGCTCTGGGTGGTGTTGTCGAAGTGTGATATTGCTTCCTGCTACTTCTCAAGCAAGATGGGAATCAGATCCTCATTGGAGGTTATAGCAAAGTGGTCTTGAATCACCTTTTCGGGATGTGTAGCTTCAACCCTTACCCATATTAGATTCTACCATTATTCTAATTGGTAAAGATGAACATCCTGGGCTCTTTATACTTCATGATTCATGCAAGAGCACAACACCCTGAGTTGAAAATCACCCATGTAGGGGTTCGGTGACCAATTTGGCGAGTTCGGCACCACTAGATTGTGTAGGAAGAATTCACATAACTGGTATTTTTCTAACTCAGTGCAAGTCAGGGAGGTGTCTACAAACTGCTTAGGACTGGTAAACTCCAAGGGTAAACCCTGCTTCAGCGTCTGCAATTGGAACCGACCCATTTTTCCTTTAGATAGACTGTGTAGACTTGGGATGGTGGCCTATACCCGAGTATTTCTTCATAAATCTTGGCAGTAATGGCTAAAGTGTCTTCCAACTGTAGGATTTTCTGGGTCAATTCCTCCTGGGCTTGGCCTAATTTTTCTTTCAGTGCCAAATTCTGCTGCTCCATCTGCTTTAATTGAATCGCGTGTTGCATTTTCAGGATTTGGGTCTTTTCTTGCATGAATGATGGCGAAGCCAGTGAAACAGGATGGCTTCTATGGAGTCGTGCTTCGATTTTTAAAACGAACAACTCCTCTCTGAAATTTTCCAGCTCAGTCAATGCTTCAGTCAGTTGATCATCCTTTTCAGTGTTCATTTTCTCATTCGCAAAGTCCTGCTGGAAGGTGTCTTCCTCAATAGGTGTAGAAGGATCTTCCTGTTCTGCCTCGTTATCTTCAGATTTCGACAGGTCCTGTACTATGAGGCTTGTTTATTTTTCTTTCTTTTTCATCTGCTTGTCTCTAGCTTGCTGTGCCAACCTCCCACTCTGCCGCTTCGACCTTTGATTGCTAGCAGGTGTCCCTGAGGTTTTTTGGAGGGAGGTATCTCGGGAGTGCTTTATTTTGATAAGAGTTTCAGCCATCACCTCATTATCACTGTCACTGTCTAGGTCGATTTTCCGTTTGGATCCTGACGCAGTGGAAAAATTTTCCTCCTTTGATTCCGAGGCAAGGGTTATTCCTGCATTTGGCGTGCCTTTCATCCCTTGGACATCTTTAGCAGAGACCAAGACGAACTCTTCCCATGAGAGTTATGGGGTTTGAACCTTCAATTCTTTGCAAATGATCAACTTGATTAGTTTGTGATGAGCCAACACATCCTCCTTTCCTTGCACTACCTTCCTGCTCATCTCCCCCGAGGGACTGCAGAAGGTAGAAGGGGATACTGATGTTGTTGTTCAAATTGATGTGGCCTTAGAAGGTCCAAAATTCTGAAGTGAAAAGTTGGAATGTAGCTAAGCCTTCCCGTGCATGTGATATATTTCAGGATGATGGCAACCACCTCATCCCATGGTCTAGGCATAGTGTCTCTTTTAACACTGTTCTTATCCTCTTCGTAGCTCTCACCCTACCCAAAGAAAGTTTCTTTTTCCCTCACGTTGGCTTCTCTGTCATCCATTCCCCAATGCAGCCCCATTGGAAAGCCTGTATCTTTTGCAATTGCCTCCTCATATAATCTGATGTGCAACCCCCTTACCCGAGTAACGTATTGCTCCTCCTTTATATGTTTCAATTTTTGGGTGAACTCTAAGGCTATTTCCGTGTCATATCCTCTTAGGCCAATAATAAATGGCATCCATCCTACTGTGCGGAGGATTGTTACAACGTAATTTTCCACCTTGTGAGCATCAACACTCTTTGGCCTTCAGGATCCATTTTACTGACTCAGATCCAGTTTATATCCTTCAGATACACTATTTCCCTATTTTTTCTTCCTGTACTCTAGCTGTTCCACTTTAGCCAGCGTACTCGCGAGCTGCACCACTATAGCCTGCGGGTGGCAAGTAAAATGGTAAAAATCACTAGTAAATGACTTTTTACTCCCAAAAAGCGGTCTTAGGGTGACCTTTGGCCAGGGATGATTTTAGGGGCGAAATTTAGCCCAATGGCAAATTTAGAAGGTTTCTAATTTTTTTTAGGGCGAATTTTTAAGTAAAAGAGGTTTTTGAGAATTAATTTTAATAGCCCACTATTTATTATTTTGTAAATATTAAAAAATTATATAGCCAAAATCGTATTTAGGAAGAATTTATAGGAGAAACCAGTCGCCCGCGATTTTTGTGGAAGAAATAGGGAAAAATCGATTTTCGCCAGTTTATTTTCCGTGATTTTTCCTTGGATGCACCAGTTGCCCCCGATTTTTAGGGATGGTGTTTCCTGGAAACTCATTCGCCCGTGATTTCTGGCATGGCGGTTTTCTGGAGTTGTTGTTCGCCCTCGATTCTGGCATGGGTTTTTTTGGAGCTATGGTTCGCCGTCGATTTGAAGAAATTGCGGTTTTGGAGTCCGATTCGCCCGCGATTTGGCTGCTAGAGTGCCAATACAACCCCTAGCATCGCCCATACGAGGTAAAATTCTTGATTTTCACCCATACGAGGCTCAATTACTGTTTGTTTCAAAGATTACCAGTTTGTAGCGTGTATCTCAATGAAATTTTTAGGGGCGAAATTTCGCCAATTGGCTATTTTTGGGGATTTTTTTCAAAAATAAATTCGCTATTTGGTCATTTTTAACCTCTAATATCGCCTATATTTATGTAAATTATGTTTTTTTATCATAATATTCGCCAAAATTTACAAATTTCAGTAGGAAATTGTATGTTTCATATTTAATATTCGCCTACCAATCTATATATATGTTTTTTTCAATCCAAACTAATCGCTTAGAATACTATACTTAAGTATCATTTTATAATCCTTAAAAAATACCCTGGTGTATCTGGAGGTTTGCAAACTGCTTTAGCTGTGCATTTCAGATACTCAGAAGGGTTTCGAGCATTAAGAGGTATGTGACAATGTGAAATATCTGCAATTCAATTTTTGTTGCCATCTTAGACCCTGCGTGTTTCATTTCGATCCATGATTACATTGTGAGTTTAATCCCCAAATTCTTAATGCTGTCAGACTCTGAAATCTTTTATTATAACTCGCCCTTCGAAATCTTTTATTATAACTCGCCCTTCGTTTTTCATAGCCGATGGAAGCTGAATTGAGTTTGAATTCTACTTGTCGGGCATACCTTGTAGGCATGGAGACATAATTCATGAGGGTCTGCTGGTAAACTTTTTGAAGGTTGTTGATCTGTGCTTGCCTTTCCCTCTGGTACTGCTCAACTTCTTTAGTTCTATGCTTTGCCTCTTTCATTTCTTTTCAATGTGTCGAAGTTGGGCAGATCACAGTTTTTTACTAAACTATTAGCTGCTTGATAATGATTTTGGCAGTTTCTGGGCGATGTCTTCTTAAAATTGTATCCGACTTATCTTTTGGATTTAGAACTGTAACTAATCCTAGTAAGATGCTGTCACTTTCCTGAAATTGAATACTTATTCAGAAACTGTGTGATCTCTGCCAGTTAAGCCTTTGTACAGTAATCAGCAGTGGTTATCATCTTTGGCGTGTTATCTTTTAAAAAACCGATTTTACTTGTTTTTATTTTGATGTCCATATAGTGAGGTGGAAAGTTCACTTCTTTATCAGTCAAACCTGCTTCCATCGATCTGCTAGCTGTATCCACTTATTGTACATTTTTAAGGGTCCCTATCAGCTCAAAATTGTCCTGTTTTATATTTTCCACACACAGCTTTTCCCAAGGATATGCTCACCATTAAGAAGTGACAAGCACTTAATTCATCTTCGACAAGTTAGAGAGGCTAACATAGCTTGATGGAGTCATGGTCACTATGACCGACCTGATGTGGGAAGATTCCAAGATTAATAAGCAAAGAAGATCAGTGATGCTCGTCCTCTTTGCCTTTTGAGCGTCATTGATCTTCTTTGCTTTTGCATCATGGAATTTTCCAACATCAAGTCTAGTAACAGAGTCAAATGGCTGCAAGGGTAGTTGTCTATTGGTGAGGTTTTGTCATCCGTTTTCTACAGTTTCAATGGTTCTTTTGGGGAAGAATATTGGAAGTTTGGTGACATCCCAATAAAAATCAAGGCTGTTGCTAGAAAATAACCAGAAATGCAGCTTGTTACAGTTCTGGAAGGTCGTTGCACAAAAAATCCAAAAATATGCAAACTACCCTACTAAAATGTCCAACACTCCTGCACATAGAAGATTGTTATAGCAGAAATGGATGATGGCTCCATTTTAAAGATAAAATTCAATTGAAAAGAAGCCTAAAATCAACAAAACTGCAATTATTAATAGTAGCATTGCAATCCTATAGCAAGTCACCTGACTTGCAACAAAAAAAGTAGAAACATTACTGAATGATACTTGGATAATTCTAGGAATCACAACTTATGTTCAGTTTTGGCAAGATGGTTTTCTACCTGAGTATGCATCACAACATTGGCATTGTCTTTGGATCGAATTTCTATGTATGCTGGAACATTGCCATGTGTGAACTTGACAAAATTGTGAAACCTTTTGGACTTACATTGGTTGGGTACAAAAGGGAGGTAGGATCTAAGGATTGATGAGACAAAATGCTTCAGTTTGTATTGAAATTAAGCTTCTATGAAAATTTCCGTCATAAGTTTATTTACAATTTCCTAGACAAATAGAAGTTGAAGAGCCGATTTATCTTAACCTCTCTAATGCTTGCTTGCTTCCATTTCTCCTAGTAATTTGATTCATGAATCATCATCCACCAAAGAAGCAAGAGAAGCAGAATAAGTCATAAAATGCATTAGATAAGAAAGTAGGAAGCATCAACAAGCACGATTAGACTCAAGTGTAGATCAAAATGGGACTCCATTGGAGATCTTGCAACAGAGCATCGATGTAATGACCATTGAACAAGGTCAACAATCTGACATGCCCTTGCAGACGAATTCCATTTCTCTAGTCATTAACATCACACATGATCTAACCCACTTGGAGTCACATATCCTAACCAATCCAAAGTGAAATACGGAGCTGCCATTTGAGCCTCACTCTGCTTTGTAGACTAGATGCTGAGAACAACAACCATCGACAGTTATTGCTTTTCATATTGATCCTCAACCATTGGCACACATTACATTGTTTGGGCAGAGGTGGGGCTTCATATTGTTACTCCTCCCTCAGAGTCCACAACGTAGGACACCACTAGGCTCCTGCACTCTTGAGATCAGAGTTTGTTCCACTAGGGGTTCCACTCACACAAAACAACACATTTGTTGAATCTTTGGGCCATAATAATTTGGAATATATCAACAGAATGAAGCAAAAACAAGTCGTAGTATGCCAATACAGAATGTGGCATAACACCTGGATCCATGAGGGACGGCTACTCTTAAGGGAGAGAGTACTCGAGAACCTCAGAATCTCAAGCACATCAGCAGCAGTAAAAAGTGAGTACCTACAACATAGGAATATACCTTTCCCACAAACCATTATTAGAATGCATTTGAAAAACTTCAAAATAAACAAAGTAAACTATTGCAGAAACAAAATCTAAGCAAATAACATGCTGAAATGAAATGTTCAAAATTTTCCAAGTCTAAGTTATGCTAGAAGCAAAACAATGCAAGATGGAAAAAGTAAATGCTAGGGAACACCAGGTATATAATCTTTGATGAAATCTTGGTGTATGAGAATTTCAAATCGAAAACCATTAGCTCCAGCAAAACCTTCAACTAAGAAAGGATCGATCCAAAGATGAGAAAGAGGTTTGGCCATAAACCTATAAGCTTGATTCCAAATCATAACTGGATCTTGATAAGTAAATTGCCTTTTATAAATGGTTTCAACACTATACCTCTTATCCTGAAAACTGTCTAGTTCTATGTCCAGATGAGTGTCCATCATAGGGTGATCCAATTTTTCTTTCAACCTTTGACTTGTGATATTTTCTTGTGATATTTTCTTCATGAGTAAATTGAATACTTTCCTCCCTGATATTTATTATTTTGTGGCTTATTTCTCTTGCTCATGACATATAGTTGTAACCTTTCTCTTGCTCTCCTATCTTATGGTCTTTGACAGCTTGTATTTGTTTGTGTGGTGTTGCAAGCTTTAAAGGCCATTCAGTATGTTGGGATTTCTATAATACTGAGACCTTTATTGATAGAATCACAAGCCCTAGCTAAAAAATCGTGCAATTTGATAGTTAATCCAACAGAAAACAATCACATCAACATGCAAGAAGAGGAAATATCACCAAGAATCATCTTAGATCTTTGTTGGCAGTTTTACCACCTTTAAATAATGTTGCTTCCTGGGCAAGTAATACTTCTTGCCTCAGACATTTCCCAAACAAGAAATATCTCAAAAATGCCCAGTGTACAGTAGGAAACACTTGCTTGATGTTTCTAGGAATCAAGAAACAAAACCATCTAGGAAATATTTTTGAGATGTTTCTCAATTGTTTGATGCATTTAATAAAAACGTTGGTTAGCCCTAAAAACAATTTCTTCAAGATGAAAATTATAGAAACTAATTTATAGTAACGCTAGGGTTTTGAATGCCATTATTTTAGAAAAGCTCATAAGAACACAGTTCTCTGATTCTCAACTGCTCTGTCAAGTCTTAGGAAATCCTTGTAGTAAGCTGCTCGTACTTTGCCCAAACTATCGCAACATTTTCATTACTACTGTGATGTTCCTTAAATATCATCTCAATATCCTTCCTTAGCTTTCTTACATCTTCTTCACTCCAAGTCTGGTCACTAGTTGCAAATTGACTATTTGGTTGTCTAGCTGTACCTTGATGTTGTCTTTCAATTGAAACAAAACTTTCTGATTGAACTCTATCTTGGTTTTCACACTCAATATCCATCTCATCCTCCACAATTTGTGAAAAGGACGAAACATTATCAACAAATTTATTCTGCACTTGCTTCTCAGTTTTCATATTCATACCAATACTTTTAACATTTTGCTGTAACGTACCATTGTCTTTTATATCTACAATATCTTCAATCTCATTTACAGGGCGTGCAGCCTCTTCCTCAATTAGATCCTCTTCCACTGTACTCGATTTGTTCACATTTATGTTCTGATCAAGTTGATCAGCAGTTGCAACACCTAATGCTTGGGAATTATCCTTTTTTCTTCCAACAGAAATTGGAATTCATCTCCTCCATCAATTTCCAGTTCCTCTATTTTGCTGGAAATTTCATTTGTTTTATGATCTTCAGATTTGATATCTGATATTTTTACTCTCTCTTTCCAGTCCTTCAATGCATCACCAATACTGCGGAAAGGATTTGCATTCATTCTTTCCAATGATTGCAATTCTTTTGCAGATGAAGAGGACAACTTAGGATCAGAACTAGGATCCATTTCCATGGCATTATAAGGGACTGTTGATGGCTCGGAAACACTTTCACTAAATCCACCTTTCGTAAAATCATGCCCCTCTCTATGAATATCTCCAAGAATAATATCATTCTGTAGATCAGAAATAACACCATCTGGTAAGGCTTGGTTCACTGCATTTAGAATTTATAAATCCGAATCCCTGAAAATTGATAATGTACAAAGCTGATAGCAGATGATTTACAGTTATATAACATAATTTTTCCTTTAAATATTTTTCTTTCTGCTGATAGTTTCATAGAGTACATCCCGTGGGTTTGGGTATGCAGAGGTACCCTGCACCCTCCAGAGGTGCACAGAATTACTCACCCATGGCACCTGTCTTTGAGGATAAATTTTTTAAAAATCATTAAAATATAGTTACTAGTTTCCTGCCCTTTCTACTTGGTCCCACCAACCCCCTACTATATAAACTGTCAACAAACACAAAAGTAATCACTGATCATTTGCTAGTGCTGGGCCATCATTTTTCTGCTACTGGGCAGTGGTTTGGTTGCTGAAAACTCATAGCAGCAGTGGATTTGTAGCATATATATATTAAGTTTGTATTAAATTATTAATGATTATTTCTTTAGGCTTAAAACTTTTCTTTTTTTTCCTTGGAAAAAGTTGTAATTTTATTTCAAAAATAATTGAACAAAATTACATTCTGCACATGTAATAGAATCACTGAGATCCCTACATTTTCACAAATTTTCTGTCCCATATTGACATCAAGTTTATTGCCCCATACGAAAACAAATACCATGGATACGGCTGTCCATTCAGCCCGCATATATCCGATTATATATTCACAAATACAATATCAGAGATTAAAAACTGCTGTCCATACAGCCCGCCTATATCCGAATACAATAAAACATACTGTAACAGGATGTCCATCACCGATCGTTTGAAATCTGAGCTAATGCTCAATTCCGTGCCTCCAAAGCTTCATAAAATGGTCTGAGTTAATAGTTGTATGTATCAGATATTTAAAAACTGAAAACAGCTGTCCATACAGCCCGCCATATCCGAAAACAAATAAGCATACTGTTACAGCATATGTATCAGATATTTCTATTGAATTTTAGACATGGATAAATTTTGATGCCTTCCTTATCTTTCTCTCTACTACTATGAAGTGAACTTCTCACCTTGTATGATAGCCCTAGAGTCTAATTATATAAATTGAGCATTGGTCTGTCATCGATACTAGTTAGAAATGATTTAGTACATATACCCTAAGGAGTCTAGGCCTTATAACCTAAAGGAATATTTTAAGCATCTACCTTTAATAATGATTCCTTAATCCTTCACATATGACATCCTAGGCACATCCTTGGCTTATGAGTGAGGATATTGGAATTACTTTAAGGTTTATGAAATAGATTTTAGAATGTGGGCCATATACATGGTTAGGGTGAAAACCTAGGCCTTAGGGCCTAGTACATGAATATTAAAGAAATCCAAGACCAAGAATAATACTTGAGCCAAGTCACATGATCTCTCAACGTGATATTTTACCTCAAAGTGGGGATGATGAGTTTTAAATCATAAGGTATAAGTCATAGGATCCTCAACATGATTAAGGGTGTAGCATACAACTTAGGCCCTAAATGAAGCTTTCATGTATCCAATGCCAAAAAAACAACTCAAACTAATGCACATGACCTCACAATGGGATCATTTAACTCTAAGTCGGCATATTAGCACCATTTGATTTTTTTTGAACTAGGTATTGGTTTTGAGGTCTTGACCAAGGTAAATAAATGAAACTTAAAAATATTTTCAAGTAATTGACACCCAAGGCTCTTCCTTCATTAGTGATTCCATCATTAATATTCATCCTTCCATATTATCAATAGAAAGACTAATATTAATACTTCTGAAAGGTGAAAAAGTTTAGAGTGGAGAGGAGTGATCATGTAATTTCTTAATTGAATGGCTAATGAAGATGCATTTAAGAAATCATGCTTCCTGAATTGTGAAGAAAATGGGGTGGCATTAATTTCATATTGGGGATTGGGGTTTAATTATGTTCATTTTTTGTTCAATTCTAATGATTTAATGAGGTGGTGTTGCAATATGGTACATGGAACATTGGTAGTTCTCTATCATATGGTTAGCAATTCAATCCCACTACCCCTTGTGGTTAGAGTTCGGTTTTCTTTTAATGCTCCTATCACCTTTTGTAGACCTGTTTTCCAATAGGTTTGGTGAAGGGTTGATCCCATACGGATGATGGAATTCAAGGTATTCCTAGGGTGTGTGTAGAAGTGACGTGAAGAAGAAATCTCCTCCTTTTATTTCATTAATGGTGATGGATGGGGTTCATCAGTAGAAAGTGTGTTATCTTGATTTATGTAATTATTATTTTTATTATCAATATTAGGACCATCCTATTTGTTACATACCATTTTGGAAACCATCCATGGTATCCTCTCAAGGTACAAGTGCTACAAAATTGACCACCCAAGTAAAAAAGGGTGGGGTGTCAATTTGCTTAGGCCATTTGACCAAGTAGGTTCATACACAAACCTAAGATGGTGACGCTATATATCATTCATTATAAGGAATGAGAGATAGTACTAATGGGGGGTAGCTCAGGAGCATTCCAAGAATAATAGGGCTTCTATTTCACATCCACTGCAATTTTTTTACCATGGGCCAATTGATAACTCACATGATAAGAGCACTTTGTTGACTTTTATTCTAGGTGTCTATGTATAGACCTAAGGTATGCATGTTGATGAATATTTCTAGGTCATGACCAATAAAAGGAAGGGGGATTCATATTGAAGTCTTGTGGATAATGCTGATAGAGATGAGCCCCACTCCTTAAGTACAGTCATTCAAGAATGTTTTCTCCCTTTACCCAGACAAGGGAACCTCCTACTTGAGTAATGTAGCATTAAGAAACAGGTTCAATACTCTCACAAACCATCTAAAATTTGCAGGAATATTTTTCTTCTTTCTTAGAATGTGAGAGGGGTGACAATCCTAGGTAGGAATCAACTTGTTAGGGGAATTATAAAAAGGTTAGTCCAGATTTGATATTTATCTAGGAGATGAAGTTTGTTGGTTTTGATCTTCACTATCATATGAAATATTTTTGGAATAATATCTTTTTGACCTCATACCACATTTAAAATGGTGGTGTGGGGTACTTCCTCACTGCATTTAGAATTT
The DNA here is from genome assembly GCA_027924585.1 of Larix kaempferi. Taxonomy (NCBI): domain Eukaryota; kingdom Viridiplantae; phylum Streptophyta; class Pinopsida; order Pinales; family Pinaceae; genus Larix; species Larix kaempferi. The sequence continues at coordinate 9,306,627 of BSBM01000669.1, forward strand.
ATAAATCCGAATCCCTGAAAATTGATAATGTACAAAGCTGATAGCAGATGATTTTACAGTTATATAACACAATTTTTCCTTTAAATATTTTTCTTTCTGCTGATAGTTTCATAGAGTACATCCCATGGGTTTGGGTATGCAGAGGTACCCTGCACCCTCCAGAGGTGCACATAATTACTCACCCATGGCACCTGTCTTTGAGGATAATTTTTTTAAAAATCATTAAAATATAGTTACTAGTTTCCTGCCCTTTCTACTTGGTCCCACCAACCCCCTACTATATAAACTGTCAACAAACACAAAAGTAATCACTGGTCATTTGCTAGTGCTGGGCCATCATTTTTCTGTTGCTGGGCAGTGGTTTGGTTGCTGAAAACTCATAGCATATAAAAACATATAAAACATGAGCACGAAAATATTCTTCAATTGTTATGGGTGAGACCCAAACACAACTTACATATTGGCTTGCAGGACTATGTGGTTTAAAAAGATCATACATTTGAGCATGATAGTCTCAACTCTCTCATCATGAGATTCTGAGAAAATTCTGCTAATGTCAGACTCAAGCAAGTATTGATTGAACTGCGAGGAGTTTGCTTAATGTCAGATAAAATCTCCCAGTCATCAGAAAATACAGAGAATGATCCAAACAAAAAGGCATTCTCAAGGGAATAATTTTGAACCAAAATGAGGGCCATATGGTTAAGGGACATTTTGGCACAACTAAGTCCAAAGGCTATGAAGAAAGAAGCAATATTTTATGACCTAGTATTGGGTTAAATTATTAGTCCCATTAAGTATAACTATAGACCATATAGACATCAAGCATGCCTTATACCTCAACATATAATGTTAGAATATAATTTATTACATTTTAGCAGAAATGGAACCACTTGAAATCCAATAAGGGTATGTACTTGGGAGTCAAGGACACCATATAGACACATGGAATGACACTTAGGAGTCAAAGACACCATAGAGAGGACATGTTTCATGATTGGGGCTCGACTCACAATGTGTAAGTCCTAGAAGGTTAATCTTCCCGTGAAGGACCTTTTTTTCCTTTTCAACCATGGTCTATGCCCCTGGACCCATCACGGGTCCCCAAAATGAATTAATCATAGCCATATCCCAATTAGAGGCCAAATATTCCATAGAAAGGTCTTATGTGGTGTTGCAATGCATATTTCACCACACTTGAGCCAAAGAATATTTGTTAAATGACCAAGGATCTTTTTATACTGTCCTAACCATTATCAAGATGCATACACCCATCATTGTTACTAAAAACATTATAATGTCCTTTGGTAAACTATTCATAGTTGAAATATGGCCATGAGATGCAATGCTTTATGGATTTTAGATGTTTTTAATGGAAAATGAGTCTAAGAAGGATTATTTTGGGAATAACCTCATTATTTTGGGAATATGGCCAGACACTTCAATATTTTCCAGCACTTTGTTTAGTGATTGATTCTTGTATTTAAACATTGTTTGTGGTCAGTTTATTGAATCATAATTTAGTTGATTGTTCTTTTATTCTTTCCAGTAAATGAAAAAATGAAAAAGAGCTTTGTTGTAGAAAGTTTTGATTTTATGGCACTTTTGTTTCCTTGTTGCAACCACGCCACACAAAAGCACTACCCTTTTTGAGTAATAACAGCCCTAAAAACTTTTTAATAAAATGAAATAGAAACATTTTTCTTTTTTAGGGTACACTACACCAATTAGTTTTGGTTAGGATCTTGAGTTTAAATCACCTTAAACCACTCAAGATCACACATTACGCAAAAATCGTAGTGAGACTATCACAGGTAAACCCATTTCACTCAAAACTTGCCTGGGATTTATGCAGTAGGTCATTGCGAGATCAGATTGTTGGGAATACTCCTCCTACTTTCTGTTCGAGCATACGCCAGGATTGGATTGCGTATTGGGGACTCTTTCGAGTTTTGGGCTTAGCTACCCTGCCCACGCTTTCTGATTCGACCGGTGACTGTTCCCCCAGGAGTTTTGGGTGTTGTGGTAGCCTTAGTATCTGACTCTAGGTTCATACACAGGTGACAGCAGAGGGTATATCTGCTGTACCTAAGACAGACGTGGGAGGAAATCCCTTGCAGGTCTTTGGGAGGGCGGTTGGGTGATTCCAGCGCTTGCACCCTTAGTCATTGTATTGTGGACCCCGGGTAACTGTCTTTCTTCCTTCGTTGATCTGTTCTGGGCCCTCATCATCCCAGACTCTTCTCCGGAAGGCATCTTTGTTTGCCTGATTTGTATACTTAGGACTTTTTAGTTGGCGTGCTGTTTGCCCCCTAGTTGTAGTGGCCACCAGGTTCTAGTCTGTTATTTTATATTTATAATCACGGAGAATATCACTCAGTCTGGGATTTCACTCAGTTTCATGGGCATGAATATCTAGTTGAGGGGTTCAAGTGCATTTAGATCATATGCTAGAGTCCATATCATGGCATTGGATACCTCCTAGTTGGGATGATTACTGCTATATTCCAACTATGTTTATAGACTAGAATTGAATCACATACCTAATACTAACATAATAATATATGCTAGTTATATACTATAATACGTGTAGCGAGCCTTACAGATGTTACTTGTGAGTATGAGAATTGGGCACCCTTGAGATGGATAAGCAAATCATTAATGTGAGAAAATGGGTATCAATTTTTTATAGTCACTTCATTGAGATCATGATAATAAGTAACAAGATGCCATGCACCAGATTCCTTTACAGAAATGAAGAAAGTAGAGGAACCATAAGGAGAGGAGTTAGGTTCTATATGTCTAGAGTTTAAGACATATTGAAGATGTCACTTAATATCAAGAAATTCGTGAGGGGCTAAATGGTATATTGGAGCAATTGGAAGAGAAGATGCTGAGACAAGATCAATAGTGTGCTAGATGAAATGAATGGGGGGAAGGCCAACAGGAGGTGTAAATACATACACAAAATCATCTAACAAGGGATTCATATAGGGTGTGGAAGGATGGGAGTCATTATCAATCTTAACCCATTTAACCACACATAGTGACATGAATTTGTGAAGATTGACATGGAACACATCAACATTGTTGGACAACAAGGAAGGTGAATGGGTTATAGAAGATGTGAGATCACAAGCCTTTCCATCTTTAAAAAATTTATAAGTGTTGTGGTGAGCATCATATAGGGAATGACGAATAATTTGGTAAGGGAACCCAGTAGTAAATATACACAATTGAGAGGAGACACATCACATTCCAAAGTATATTGAAATGCCCCAATGGAAATGGTGATAACATAATGCTCAGTGACATTTAGATGAGGAGCATATTTTGTAACCAAACCTGATATGGAGTTTGATGGTCTGTAGTGGGGAGTTGCAGATAGGAGACTAAATATCATGGGAAAATATATTTATTTGGCTACCATTATCCATAATTAGGGTGGTGATTTTAGATTTAATTTGATAATTATGAACAAATAGGAAACCTAGTTGATGCTGGAAGGATTTGTTGTACATGAATGATAGTGTAGGATCTGGGGTGGTGGCATTGGGTAAAAAAATTGGAGGACTCAAAAAATTGGTAGAAGAGTGAGATGAGGTACTAGGAATAGGCTTTGATATGAACAATAATTATAAAAGTTATCTCCAAGTAATTTTTTCCCAAGCAAATAAATAGACCCTTGAGAAATATCAATGACAAAGTGTGAAAATTAGTGTCCAATGTTTAGCTTGGATTTAAGATATGTAGCAATTCCAGTTAAGTTTCATAGATATAGCAGATTAGGAAACAGAAGGATCATACCACTATCAAGGACATAATAAATTAAAAAGTCCCTATGTTTTCCTAGGGGATTTGAATATTTACTTTGATAAGTTCCCAGGATTGGATGAAGGCTACCATAAAATGAGAACATTGTTATCTTTCTGTTTAAATGAAAACTTTCATGAGTATGGCTTAACTCTACACAAATAGTTGTTGTGACCTAATAGTTGTTGTGACCTTTTTGTCCTTGGAAAAAGTCGTAATTTTATTTCAAAAAGATGAACAAAATTAGATTCTGCACATGTATTAGGATCACTGTGATCCCTACATTGACACATATTTACTGTCCCATATTAATATCAAGTCCAAAGTTCCATACTACTTCAAAACAATGAGTCTGGCTGTTCATACAGTCCGCATTTATCCGATTACAGATAGACTACTGTATCAGACCATCACATAGCTGCTATCTACAGCCGGCATATATCCATACAACTAAACAAAAACTGTTACAGAAATTAAAATAGGCGTCCATCCCTGGTCATCAAAATCTGAGCTATTGCTCAATTCCGTGCCTCTATAGCTTCATGAAATGGTCTGTGGTAATAACTGTAGGTGCCCCCAATAGAGTGAATAGTAATCCTCCAAGTGCCAAGTTCCCAGGATTGGATGAAGGCTACCATAAAATGAGAACATTGTTATCTTTCTGTTTAAATGAAAACTTTCATGAGTATGGCTTAACTCTACACAAATAGTTGTTGTGACCTAATAGTTGCTGTGACCTTTTTTTCCTTGGAAAAAGTCGTAATTTTATTTCAAAAAGATGAACAAAATTACATTCTGCACATGTATTAGGATCACTGTGATCCCTACATTGACACATATTTACTGTCCCATATTAATATCAAGTCCAAAGTTCCATACTACTTCAAAACAATGAGTCCGGCTGTTCATATAGCCCGCATTTATCCGATTACATAGACTACTGTATCAGACCATCACATAACTGCTATCTACAGCCGGCATATATCCATACAACTAAACAAAAACTGTTACAGAAATTAAAATAGGCGTCCATCCCTGGTCATCAAAATCTGAGCTATTGCTCAATTCCGTGCCTTTATAGCTTCATGAAATGGTCTGTGGTAATAACTGTAGGTGCCCCCAATAGAGTGAATAGTAATCCTCCAAGTGCCAAGTTCCCAGGATTGGATGAAGGCTACCATAAAATGAGAACATTGTTATCTTTCTGTTTAAATGAAAACTTTCATTAGTATGGCTTAACTCTACACAAATAGTTGTTGTGACCTAATAGTTGCTGTGACCTTTTTTTCCTTGGAAAAAGTCGTAATTTTATTTCAAAAAGATGAACAAAATTACATTCTGCACATGTATTAGGATCACTGTGATCCCTACATTGACACATATTTACTGTCCCATATTAATATCAAGTCCAAAGTTCCATACTGCTTCAAAACAATGAGTCCAGCTGTTCATACAGCCCGCATTTATCCGATTACAGATAGACTACTGTATCAGACCATCACATAACTGCTATCTACAGCCGGCATATATCCATACAACTAAACAAAAACTGTTACAGAAATTAAAATAGGCGTCCATCCCTGGTCATCAAAATCTGAGCTATTGCTCAATTCCGTGCCTCTATAGCTTCATGAAATGGTCTGTGGTAATAACTGTAGGTGCCCCCAATAGAGTGAATAGTAATCCTCCAAGTTCCAAGTGCTAAATGTTGCTGCGTCGCTTCTTTGGAAAGCTGATCGGCCATCCCATTCCTCTCCCTGTAGACAAGTGTAAATGTAATATGATTAAATGACTGTTTTACTTTTAACCGTATTACCTCCTCCAATATAGGTATGAGTACCATCACATGACAATGAGTAATCTCCTTTGCCCAGTCAATAACTATCCTGGAGTCGCCAAATATCTGAAGAGATAGACATCCTTGTTCAAGTGCAAATAACAGCAGCAGCCTAAGAGACATAAGTTCAACATAGTTGTTAGATCCCCTCCCCAAACCAGCCACGATATGAAAGAAATGAGACTCGGTTTTGAAAAGGACTCCACCCCCACCACACTCCGATCGATGGTCAAGAGAAGCACCATCAAAATATGCCCATGGCATGGTTTTATCGATCATTTCCTCACTCACAGGTCGAGTTCTAATCTCTTTGACAGGTGTCTTGTAGTGTTGGATAACAGCCACAGCTTGTGCCACTACAGTCTCCTTCAGAATCCTGCAATCTTGAAATATGATCTTATTTATGGTAATCCATATGCCCCATGCGAAAATACAAGGGGAAGCCCGGATGGGAGAGGATTTTTGTAAAGTCCACCACAATTGGAATGCTTCATGGACACTCGCTCCCCACCATCTCACATTTAAATCCAGATATTTGCATATATCAGCCCAAACTGCCTGAGTAAACCGACAATAAACAAATAGATGATTAATGGTCTCTTCCACACAAAGTGGACAGAACCCCGGTCCCTGGAGGAAGCGTTTTTGCAGAATGTCCCAGGTTGGAGCCTTATTTTCCAGAATAGCCCAGAAGAGTAATTTTGCTTTACTCGGACACTTTAACTTCCACGGATATTTCCACCACCACACCAATTCCCTATTATGTGCTTCCACATTCAGCTGGATATATCCATTCCTTGGGGTGTAAATTCTAGAGGGATGGTGATCCCAGATAAGTTCATCATTCCTATTGGTCAGTCGTATATACGAAAGTCTTAGGATCCGGAGAAAATCCTCCCAAACTCCTTGCATATCTTCAGGAATCTCAAGACGCTGTGCAGAGATCCACCCCTGATGCCAAAGAGTAGATGATCCCGGATCCTCTACATCATCCAGAAAATGGCAACCTCTAGCTGCCAAGAAGTTCCTCAAGTCCACAGGCATGACATGACCTCCCCTACAGCCAACCCAAGGGTCCAGTCCAATACGAGTGAGTTGCCCATTTCCTATCCTCCACACTAATCCAGAGCCGACCAAAGGAAAATGCTGCACCACCGCTTTCCAGACCACAGAGCAATTTGCTTAACTCTACACAAATAAAATCTATTGCTTAAATGCTACAGTACCGTGCTTGGAGATGTGAATCAAATTGCAAGTTAAGTCACCATTTTCTCCTTTATTTTGCAAATAAACCTCAAGTATTTTATTGACTAAATGATCTTGGATATGTTTCTGATGTTCTTTCATATCTGCATACAAAATTATCTCCTTTTTCCTAGGCAGGGACTCTTCAACCTTTTCCTTCAGCCTTCTGAGAAGAAATGGTCTAAGAATCAAATTAAGCTTTGAAATTACCTAGAAAAGTACTTCTTATCAATTTAAACAAGGGAATTTCTTTACCTAGATGGGCATTTGATGTGGGTACCTGAAAAAGGGAATCTCTTTACTATTTATTTATTTATGAATTTTCTAGTTTTCAAATTTTATTTTAAGACGAACAAATATAACTTTATATTAATCAATGGATTTCAGTCTAATTTCCCTCAGTTATTAGAAGCAAGAGCTAACAGGAATGAGTGCGACAAATGACCAATAAGGATAGGAAACTTGGGATAGACTTCTTAATAAACTGTAAGAAATAGGTCTAATGGCAGCATTCTATTCCTAGAAATGGAAGCAAAAAGTAAGATCTGCTCTTTGTTATGAAAAAAACCTGGTCAATGCTTTTTTCACTGCTAGGATACTGCACTTTTTCTGAACATATAGAATCTGAGATCTCTTTATTGAGAAGTTTTATGAGTTAGTGGGGATTTATGTTCTGTTAGGGATTGTGTGGCCATTTAGGGGTAGTTCAGTGGTCTTTGCTCATGTTTATCTATTATTATTTTCTGAAGTAAAAAAGGAGAAATAATGTTGGAATCCTGGAACCAATAGGTTTTGGTAGTTTTGTGAATTTTTGAGAAATTGCTAGGAGTTTTTTGAAACAATGATAAATTGTTGAGTAGTTTCCATATGTTTGGAAACGTTGCTGAGGTAGTTTGTAGTGGTTTGACATATTTCAAAATTTGGCTATGGTCTCAAGGTACGTAGTTTCATTATGCAATCTACATCCTATTTGGGTTGCAAAAAGAAGGAATATTGAAAGGAGTCTATGATGTTGAACATGTATTGGAATGAATGTGGGGCAAGTAATGCACTTGAGCCTTGATTTTAGGTTTGATCAATTTCGAAAAACTAGATTTAGTCTTGTACTATTTTCTATTAATAAATTGTCATCAGTTTGCAATGAAGTTAGGTAACACCAACTACAATTGAAGTCACACAATGATCTCATTCTTAGATATGGGTATAGCACCTTATGCATAGTTACTTGACTCTTATGAGCTTGAGTCAAGTCTTCCAAGTTTAATTTGGTCTTGGTTCATATGCACAATTTTGTTGAGTCTAGAGAGCCATAGGATTGTTTGATTATATTTTTCAAAAATATTTTTAAAACACATCCTTTTATCAAAATTTCTTCAAAGTGGCTACTCTCCTGACCCGCCAGTCACGGCGGCAGCGAGGTGAGTTCATCAGGAGCACAAGGGACCCCATCACCACAACCTTAGGAATTTTTTTATTGTGGTGTGTTGTTTGTTCCCTGTTGTTCTAGTGGCCCCTAGGTTAATCACTTAGTATATTTTTGGTGCAATTGTGGAGGACCAACCTCCTCGTAGGGAATTGCAGTTGTACTAATTTTATATCATTTTTCTCATGCAGGCCTCCTTCTGGTTTCTATATTGATTTGGAATATCAATTGTGGAACATTAAGTAAGAAACAAGATGTCAAACATGGATCATGGAGAGAAAAATAAAACATTAAGACAAAAGGATGTAATGTCATATTTTCAAAAACATCAATCCAATCATCCACATCATATTCATGGTTCAAGCTCTCTTGAGCAAGGTATCGGTGAGAGAGATGTCAACACTTTGGAGGATGCATCTGCAAAACATACAATGGATGGTAGAATACATTCCTCTAGTGATCAAAGTGAGGCAAATGCATTTTCATCAGAAATTGGTAGCTCAAATGTTGAAGATTTTTCCTTGCAAGGTGACATAGACCATTCACTGAAGAGGAAAAAAGGCCGATGGGACTTCGGGAGACAATTCCAATCTGATTGGGTATCAAGATTCCCATTTATTGAACCGATACCTCCAACAAATAAGAATGAGACCTCACGAGAAGTTAAATGCATTTCATGTAGTTGGAAACTTGGCAAGGTAGTGACATTGCAAATGAAGCTGGACACAATAGAGAAGCATGTTGGGAAGGTGTATGATAAGAAAACTGGAAATGATGAGAAGAAATCTACTGCTAGATGGAAATCTGATAGCCGACATCTCCAATATGAAGAGGACTACAATAAATACTTAATAAATAAGAGAAAACTAGATGAAAGTGGAGGAACCATCACTTCTCAATTCGGAAAGATGATGGAAATTTTTTTGTTATCGAAGTCGATACAATTAAGCACTGTATTTCACATCCTATCCAATGGTCGTCCTATGACAGATTATCCAAAAATGATGAAATATCTATCTTTTATTCAAGTGCCAAATTTTCCATCTTCTCATTGGTCTTTAACGAGTGGTTGGGAATGGGGGAAAATATCTAGCTCAAGTAGAAAAGGATGATATGAAAGAGAAGATTGTGAATGCAACATTTTTGTCACTGTCCTTGGATGAAGTTACAGCTGTTGATAATACTGCATGGATTTGCATGAGCATTTATACGGTCAATTACCATATTAGGAATTCCTATCTACTTGGAATTCATAAAATGAGCAAAAGTTCTACAGCAGAAAACATTTATGAACTTGTTATTAATACTTTGAAGGAAACTGGTGGTATGGATCATTCAATGATCGCAAAAAAGTTGGTATGCGTTGGAGCAGATGGGGCATCAGTAATGCAGGGACAAAGGAACGGCCTTTGTGCTAGACTACAACTCTCAGCTTCACCGTATATGATTGGTATTCATTGTATGGCTCACAGAATGAATCTTGCATTTAAAATAGTGAGCAACTTTCCATTGGTTTCAAAAGTTGAATATCTTGTACGTGAGGTTCATGCATACTTTTGTCGGAGTCCCAAACGGTTTTCAGAGTTTAAAAAATTTGCTGACGGTGTTACAAATGGAAACAAACTATTAAAAGATGTTGATACAAGATGGATCTCACTGAAGGGACCAGCTCAAAGACTATTCGATGAATATGCATCCTTGGTAGGGGTGATGTATGAACATCGCCTAAGTGTAGAAAAAGCTCAAACTCTTCTCTTTCTATTAACTGATATAGAGACATATTTAACATTGGCTGGAGTTCTTCCTCTACTTCATGAAATGAATAGCCTCGTGAAGATGTCTCAGAGTCGCACGATGTATATTGCTGAATACACAAATGCTAGAAAACTAGCATGCCTTGCATTAGATAATTTGTATATGATGGCAGATTCTTTTACAGGGCTAGCATTTACAAATTGGGCTAAGATAATCAATATTGAAAATGATGAAAATTTATTGAAGTTTGATGAAAAAGGGTTTCTATGTATGGCAGTGCGTGGGTATATGGTTCCTTTTTATTATAATGACAAAATAGGAAGAACCACCAAAGAGTGCCCTGTGTCAAGAGAACAATTTGACAATGTTGTGATTTCAGTGAGGCGCAGCTTGATAGAAATTGCAAAATCACTATCATCAGAGATAAGAGAACGATTTCCTCGAGATGAATTGTTGGAGGCCATGTCTGTGGTATACCCTCAATATTGGAACCATCGTCAATGTTCAGAAACTATAAAGGTTGACTTTATAGCTAAAATCAAGATTTTGCAAAGCCATTTTTGTCGAGAGAGAGAGATACAAGGAGAACATATTCAAGGTATTTTAGATGGAAAAAAATTGAAAGATCAAGCCCGATGCTTTGCTGATACAATGTGGGAGCAATTTTCTAAGTTGGATAATGCTCTAGAATATGGTGCAATTACAAAATTGTGGACTACACTCAGTGGTAGTGAATATCTACTGCAACATATGTCAGAGTATTTCAAATTAGTAGATTTATGTCAAACCATGATTTTGGGATCAGTGGAGGATGAGAGAATGTTTAGTGCATTAACATTTTTGAAGTCAAAGTTGAGGAATAAGCTTGATAAAAATGTGGATACATGCTTAAGATTATATGTAACAAAGTATGAGGTTGACAATTTTCCATATGAAAGAGCAGTAGCTCTCTGGCGATCAAATTGTGAAAGAAGGGGAGAAAACAATCTGGCAAATTTATCTAATGAATTTGATATGGAACATAATGTTGTTGAGGATCATAATGACGGCTCATTCGAAGAAGGTCATGTTCAGAGTGCCGAAAATGAGGACCAGTCCCAGAATGTGAATTGGGAAATGGATTTCACCTAAGATTGTATATGATCCAATACACATGAGAGACTCTTGAGTCTTATTTTGGTATAGGTGTTCCATGGACCCTTGCGGGTGATCATTATATGTAAATTTGAGCTAGCATTTTAATTAAAAATAGATTCTACATTGTACTTTTTTGTTATAACATTGATGATATGACATACATTTCCTTGATGCAGTTTATTTTAAGATTGATGTTTTTATATTTATCTTTTACATTGTCTCTTTTTTTATGTGATAGGAAATGACACTGGAATTTGACAAAGCTAGGCCTAGGAGCTATCTCTCCACATAGATAGTGTCCTGACATTGAAGGATAAATAACTAATTTGACTACACTTTCGCTAAGCAAGAATGAGCTCATTCAAGTACATGAAACCATGTTGGTGTTTATCTCAAATATTTTGTGCAAATTTTTATGGTTTGTTTATTGCTTTTATTTGAAACATTTTGTCGATTTGTGGAGTTTGCATGTATTTTGGTTAATTATTGTGTTAGACCCTTGAATGCTTCTAGTTCTCATTTGATGCTTGATTTAACCCTTTGTTGTAGCTTGAATCAATATTAGATTTAGTTGATTTCCATTGATTTAGGGTTCGAGAAAATAAGTTTTTATTACCTTTTATTTGCATGAATTAATTGTCTTCACTTTTTCGATTTGTTTATGCTGATTGTATATTTTCTTTGTAAATACTTATCGTTATTCAGAAAAATAAATGAGCTCTACATAGCTAAGCGAAGAGAAAAATGGTCTATGCACTAGGTTCCTATGCATTGATCATAGGAGACCTATTGGCACGAGACCAACATTCCTCTAGTCCAATTGGCTCAAAATTTTCCTAGCCTCCATGGGCATAATTGGATAGTGAAGGCCAAAATGATGCATAATGTCTGATTCTATTAGTTTATCGGTTTGTCAAGGTCCAAGTCCCCACATGTCATGGAAACTCTAATCAATAGAAAAAAACAATTTGTAATAAAAGCTCTAACATGGGTTATAATAACATCTACACACCAATATCAACAAAAAATACAACATCTACAATCAAAATCAACTACTAGACACATTTAGATATGGTATCAACAAATGGTATAACATTTAGATATGGTACTAGTGTTGAGGAATTTAGATGGAAAAAAGTTACATTGTCCAAAAGTATGACACAACAATAAGATAGCCCCCAATAGTCGACACTACAGGATGCCAACAAAATCACTATAATGTTATTCAAAGTATGTGCCAAGAAAAATACTTAAGGAACATGCCTAGCTTAAAACCTATGTACAAACTTGCCTTGAAGTATCAAAAACAGTCTAGGGTAGCCACACAATCTATTGAAGGATAGTCTGTGGGTGCAATTCCTTTGTTGATTTAAGCAATTCAAAAAAGTCATCTCCCAAGACTATTAAAGAAGAAAAAGAAGAAATCTATAATAATTGCAGGGAGGACTACAAATAGATTCTAGAAACTCAAGTAGTAGAGGAAAAAATTGTAAGTAAGAAGAAGATGCAATGCTAACGTCATCATAGCTATGAATGACAATCTCCACCCGAAGAACCCCTCTGATAATGTTCCTCCCTGCCATGTCCATGTTGAGCACATCTTGAAAGCATTGCATTCAATGAGCCTGTATTTCGCTTTGGCACTTGGCCAAACACTTTATGTGCATCCTCCAAACACCCACATTTAGAATACATGTCTCCAAGATCTACTCGGCTTTGCTTGGATATCAAGGCTTCATTAAGGCCACCACCATTTGGTATTGAGACCAAAACTTGAAATAGAGCAATTGAACTCAACATTTGAAGAAGCCTTGAACTCATAATTAACAAGCAGACTGTCATTCAATGTGTTTTATAGATCAATGAAAGATTCGCCAAATTTTTACAATATTTTATAATTCAGTGAAATATTCGCCAAATTTTTACAATATTTTATAATTTAGTGAAATATTCGTCAACTTTTTACAATATTTTATAATTCAGTAAAATATTCGCCAAGATTTTACAATATCTTATAATTTAGTGAAAGATTCGCCAAGATTTTACAATATCATATAATAAAATGAAAGTTTCGCCAAAAAATTATATATACATATTATATTATTGATAAAATCGCTTTCAAATTTTCCTATATATCGGGGAGATTCGCCAATTTTTTTACCATATAAATTTGGGGGGGGTTCTTAAAATCATCCCTGCCTTTGGCCCTCCATTTGCCACAAAATGCCTCGATGTGTCCTTTCACTTACCTTTGGGAGGACTATATATTGAGCACATATGGCATATGGAAGGGAGGAGAAAGAGAGAGCAAGATAACTCTAGCGGATTTTTTCCGCATCTTGAGTCTACACTCATTGATCCTTGTTGTTGTGAACCCTTTATGTTCACCTTCCAAACTCCTATCATAGTTTGAGTTTTCCATTCCATGGAGGATTGAAGTGGTGGAGGCACAAGTGGAGAGACCCAGTTCTTGGTTCAGATTGGTTGCCGACAAGAGGTCGTATCACATTGTACTTCTTGTTATTTATTAATAGAAATATTCATATTCTCATCCATTAATGTTGTGAATGTTGTTTATATTACATTGGGTTGCATTTACTTATGATATCATGGACCATTGCTATTGATGATGTTAATGTCTTTCATATATTATATGCATTTGTTGTATATTGGCTGTCAAGACTAATTTGCAGGTTCAAGTGCACGAATTGAAAGCTTCAACATGGATCTACATCGAACGTCTGGATCGAGGTTGGTTATATTCTCCATTATCTTAGCATTGTCATTTATATAGCATAGCATTGAGAATTGAGTTAATTTTTGGTAGCTAGTTGTCTGTTGTGGTCTACCCCAAGCCATAGGAAGTTTTCTCCGTAACAGAAATGGTGACTCCGCTGGGGAGAACATCCATTTTTGGGGATTTTTAGGCATTAGTCCTTGTTTAGAGTTGCTGTGTGTCGAGTCTCTGTGTCATTGATTGGCCGTTAGGATACACTATAGAAAACAACCTTTTTCTGAGCCATTGGACTCTTTTTCTACTCATTTGATTTTCCCTGTACGCGGGTGAGCCTAGTTCTGCTCGCGTCTACCCGCTCCTGTCTGCACTATAGCCCGCAGGTACCCGTAGTTATTCCTTCGACAGTAGCATACAACTCTGGGGGTGATTGGTTTATGGCCTTTGGTTGTTGCTGGGTTGGTTTTGAGTGTTCCTGAGTCTTCTCTGGCCTTGTTCTGGACTATTCCAAGCCTTGTTCATGACCAGAACTCCTCTTTTCTCTTGGTTTTGAGCCTTGTTGGTTTTTACCCATTTTTAATTTTCTATCTCATTACATCAGCTCAGTTTTACTATTTGGGATCTGCTAGGTTGTCTGAGTGATCTCCTTTGCATTTCTATAACTAAATAGTGGGATTTTGCTTGCATTTTTCATTACATTATATTGAAAAATACAAAAAACATAGTTTTGCATTTTCCTTTTGTTTATAAGTGAAAATACAAAAAAAAATTTACTTTTATGTACTGCATTTTGCAACTAAGTGCTTGTGCTTTCATTTAGGTTCTTCGTGTGCATTGAAAATATAAAAGAGTTGCATTTTTATTTCGAAACCGTTGGATTGATTTTCATTCTAGTGGCATTGTTTTTATTGGATAGACGAGTCTAGAGTTTGACAATTTTGCATACTATTGAGTCATATACATCATTAGTTTCACGACCATATCCTTTGAGTAACCGCAACCATTAAAATTAACGCTTAATCTTAAAATTGATTAGAACGATTTTATTTATAGGGTACACCAACTAGCATAGGTTTAGGGTCTTGGAATAGATCATTGTGAGTAAACAATCCAAGACTACTAGACGAAACATTATGTGTCTGACCAGGGAGTGGTGAAATCCATGGTATACATTGGTGTTCTAAGGAAGCTCTACCCAGACCAGAGTTAAGCACGAGGTCACGGGAGGTTGGTTGCGGAGATAGCCCTCCAATATTGGCCAAATGTGGGAGATATTTCTAGGATTTGTTCGTATTTGGGGACTCTTGGGGGATTTGACCCTCTTGAGTTTCGGGCTTAGCTACCTTGCCCATACGACGGATCCCACCTGCAACTATCCCCCTGAGCATTGGTTATACTGCGGTGACCATAGTTTCCTTACCTAGGTATCGCATAGGGTGCTTGCAGTGGTTATACTGTTTGTGTCCTGAGTCAGATAGGGGTTGGAAAACACAGTTGTTTGTTACCGAGGGTTCCGTCCCTTTGCATGCAGTGAAGCCTGGGAGCCTTTATAATTGATTCCGTTACCTTCGGCTACAGTTTGGGAGTCTCAAGCCTCTCCTAGGAGAGACATACCGGCTCTAGTGTCGGGAGCTCATTTAGCCACTTTGTTTGTTTTCTATTGGCTGTAGTTTCTCTAGGTGTGTGCTCTTGATTTTCTGTTTTTGATCGATAGTTTGGCCATTAGGGAAAGCTTTGATTTTATAGTCTCTCTGGAGATATCGTGGCACAAAGTCCTGCTCTCCACCGATCTCGTCGATTGGCTGGTTTACCAGCTACCGAGCTTACACGCCGTATTGATAGGGGACGTCGGAAGGCCCCCCTCCGAGTCTTCGGATTCTTACGAAACATACGTTGTTGACGTCATGACTGCACATTCTGGCACAGGAGAAATCCCTACGACTCCATTGGGTAGAGTCGAACACACTTCATACACCCCTACTCCTAGAGAGGCATGGGGGGGTGATCCACCCCAGACCCAACCTAGTTTGTTTGGTTCAGATCCACCCGATACCCAACCTAGTTTGTTTGGTTCAGATCCACCCGATACCCAACCTAGTTTGTTTGGTCCGGATCCACCCGAGGATGACCCGTTTGATCCTTTGAATCCACATGATTTCCATTATGGGATGCCAGAGTTACATGATGACACAGGTCCTATGACCAATGCTACCCCGTTCTCTTTTGGTATGCCTGATTACAACAAAGTTGATCCTTCCACTGCTTTTGGTAGTCATGCTGGCACTAGTCATGGTGTTAGCAACACTGCACCCACTGGGGGAAATACCCTCGGCGGGGGCACCACTCTTTCCACTCACACACATAGTATGGGGACCGGTCACATTCCTCCTAACAATGCAAATGTTGGAAGAAGGCTGCATCCTAGGACTACCCATCCTAATAGGAACACTGTTCGCAACATGACTCACCATCCACAACACAATACACA
Source organism: Larix kaempferi (assembly GCA_027924585.1). Lineage (NCBI taxonomy): Eukaryota > Viridiplantae > Streptophyta > Pinopsida > Pinales > Pinaceae > Larix > Larix kaempferi. The sequence goes on from BSBM01000669.1 coordinate 9,323,059, forward strand.
TGCCTCCACCCGTCAACCGAGGACCACTTTTGCAAATGTTAACATTCCTCCCAATCACGGGGGTGGACACATAACATATACTTTTACGTCCGCTACCGCTACTAGTAATGCTAATGTAGGAGGTGGGAATATCCCTTATACTCATGGTCACAACACCACCATTCCTGCTACTAGTAACACCAATGTTGGGGTTGGGAATACATCTCATACTTATGGTCACCACACGACTGCTCACGTTACTAATAATGCTTACGTAGGGGGTGGGAACATACCTTATAACCAGGGTCATTACAACATGGTTCCCACTACGAATAGTACGTATATGCCCCATAATTATGGTGGCAACCCTTACTACAATACAGTTAGTGCTGGCCACCATTACAACCCACCCGAATATGGTGCTCAAAATGCATATATACCTGCTTACTCTCACACGGGTCAGGTCGGAGGAGGTTATCAACCTTATCACCATGGTCAAGCTTATGGTCAGTCAAGTCCGTATAATCAACATTTTATTGGTCATGGTCAAGCTTATGGTCCTTCTTATACTTCGGTTCCATACAACCAACCTTTTATGAGAGCTTACAATCAAGCTTTCCAGCCACAGCTCCCATTCCTTGCATGATTGAATCTTCCAGATCTTTTGAAGCTCATGAATGATCCGTTGTGTCACGATCCTAATTGGCCTCCAGTCCCTACCAAGATCCCTTTGTACATTCCTAAGTTTGAAGGGAAAGGTGGTGAGGATTCGAGTGATCATGTCACAACTTTTCACCTTTGGTGCTCTTCCAACTCGTTGAATCATGATTTCGTTCGATTATGACTATTTCAACGCACCCTCACGGGGGCAGCTACGAAGTGGTATGTTGAGTTACCTGGGGCACTTATAGGGGTTTCAATGAGATCGCTTTGGTTTTCTTATATAATTTCCAGTTGTCGGTTCATTACGATACTGGTACTAAACTTTTGCCTACCTTCTGTCAGAATAAGGCCACACATATTTCTGACCACGTTCAAGAGTGGCGTGTTAAATTTTCAGAATTTACTTCAATCTAATCTAGGATCTTAACTGAGAGAACAACATGTACAGCATATCTACAGCATATCAATCATGGAGACAATAATGCAAGCACACAAGAGACACAAAGATTTACTTGGGGAAAACCATAAAGGTGAAAAACCCCAATAACTTCCTCAGAGATAGATAGAGCAATGATACAACCAACCAAGAGAGATAGACATAACCTAGCAGCAGATCCTCCTCCTCCATAAGTGCGCCACTCCTCCTTGAGTGCATGAGTGAGAAGTGAGTGAGTAAATAGAGTGCCTCCCGCACTCTATTTATACTTGACTTGACTTGCCTTTTTACCTAACTCATGTAGGCTTGAACTTAACCACATAACATAATGCTGACTGGGCCGACCCCCAATAGGGTGGTCTAATAACCCTTAGACCCACATGGCCGACCCCCAATAGGGTGGTCTAATAACCCTTTGACCCACATGATTTATACAGGGCCGACCCCAACAAGGTGGTCTAATAACCCATCAAGTATAAGTTACGACACTTACAATATAAATGACGACACTTCCTTATAGAGGAATAATACCATCTCTATAGGAATACAATGTACATATATGTGAAATACATTCCGAAGTTACATATACATCAACACTCCCTCTTAACTAGGAAGGTATTTCTCAGCACAGTTCTTCTAGCACAAGTCATCTTCTCTGGATCATCGTCACTGGATAATCGTCATCGAGTCATCATCATCATCACTGCTGCTGCTATCTCAATCAATCTCTGAATCTACTCGTCATAGGAAGTTCTATAGAGTCAGTCCTTTTTCATACTGGATGTAGGCCCACCACCTGCAGGTCTTCATCATCACTGGCCATATTGTGGAATCCTCAGGACTTATTATGTGCGTCACAAAACCTCGAAAGAGCATCCCAGGATGTTACGGGTACACAACTCCGACCTGTAGGATCTCCCAGGGTGCTATTACATGTGACCCCACCACAAAACCTCGAAAGAGCATCCCAGGATGTTACGGGTACACAACTCCAACCTGAAGGATCTCCCAGGGCACAAATTACATGTGGTCACCACAAAACCTAGCAAGAGCATCTCAGGATGTTACGGGTACACAACTCCGACCTCAAGGATCTCCCAGGGCACAAATTACATGTGGTCACCACAAAACCTAGCAAGAGCATCTCAGGATGTTACGGGTACACAACTCCGACCTGAAATCTCCCAGGGCACAAATTACATGTGGTCATGGCAAAACCTCGAAAGAGCATCTTAGTATGTTACGGGTACACAACTCCAACCTGAAATCTCCCAGGGCCCAAATTACATGCCATAGGACAAAACCTCGCAAGAGCATCTCAGGATGTTACGGGTACACAACTCCGACCTGAAATCTCCCAGGGCACAAATTACATGTCCTCCCAGAGCAATGTCTCGAAAGAGCATCCCAGGCTTTTACGGGTACACAACTCCGACCTATAGGATCTCCCAGAAATGCTCATCTGCACAACCTGATCCACGGCCATAGAGTATCAACCTGATACCCACCATACATCACCTGATGTACTCATGATCATCCTGATCATCATCACTGCAACGTCCTGCTGCATGTCATCTGGAGCAACATCCTGAAGCTCGTCATCTATGATCATCCTGATCATCACTGCAACATCCTGTTGCATGATCCACCTGATCATCAATGCATCTACCTGATGCATACCAAGTATCTACCTGATACATATCATCATACATGATCCTCCTGATCATCAATGCATCTACCTGATGCATACCAAGTATCTACCTGATACATATCATCATACATGATCCTCCTGATCATCAATGCATCTACCTGATGCATACCAAGTATCTACCTGATACATATCATCATACATGATCCTCCTGATCATCAATGTATCCACCTGATACAAATACATGATACATATCACCATACATGATCCACCTGATCATACAATGTATCCACCTGATACATATACAGATACATGGTCCAAGCATCCAACATGATGCATATACAAAATACATACACATGATCCAACTGATCATATCCAGCATCCAACATGATGCATACATAAATAAATGATCCAACTGATCATATCCAACATCCAACATGATGGGTACATACATACATAAAAATGATCCAACTGATCATATCCAAGCAGAAACCAGAACATCATCCTGATGCTCATCATCCAGCGCTTACATCCACAGCCATGTGAAGGACCCCCCTTCCAACATGCTTGGAATGGCTTCAGCAAATGTGTCCATCACTTCTTCCTCGAAGTGTCCTCGATCTGAAGAACGCCAAGCCTCTCTCTGAAGTACTCGAACTTCACCCTGGCTAGTGGCTTCGTCAGCACATCTGCAATCTGCTCGTCCGTCGCAACATACAGGAGCTTCACAGCTCCTCTCTGCACCATATCCCTGATATAGTGATATTTGATCTCTATGTGTTTTGACCTGTCATGAAGCACTGGGTTCTCAGACAGCTTCACACAATTCTGGTTATCACAGAAGATACCAGTAGCCTCCAACGGGAGATCAAATAACTCAGACAGTAGCTTTCGTAGCCATACTGCCTCACAACTAGCTGAACAGGCTGCAACATACTCTGCCTCAGCTGTACTCAGTGCTACACAGGACTGCTTCCTGCTAAACCAAGAGATCACACCTGATCCCATACTGAAGCTACACCCAAATGTGCTCTTCCTGTCTGCAGCACTGCCAGCCCAATCTGAATCGACATAACCCTGCAGGTTAAACTTTTGATTTGTTTCATACTTGAGCCCATAATCCACTGTACCCTTCAGGTACCTCAGAACATGCTTTACAGCAACCAGGTGAACACTCCTCGGATCCGTTAGGAACTGGCTCAATGTGTTCACAGCAAAGCAAATGTCTGGTCTCGTGTTCGTCAGGTACATCAAGGACCCAATCATCTGACGATACATAAAGACATCAACTGGCTCAGATGAAGCATCACATAGAAGCTTCAGATTCGATGCCATAGGTGTGGCCATGGCCTTGCAATCCATCATCCCAAATATCTTCAGGATATCTACTGTGTACTTCCCTTGACCAAGGAAGATCCCACCTGCATTCTGCCACACCTCCATACCTAGGAAATAGTGCATCATTCCCAAATCTTTCTTCCGCTGCATGTCGACAATCAATCTATATTCACCTATAACAAACAGGTTATCCACATACAAAAGTAGTATCACTGGATTTCCTTCCTCAACCTTGTAGTAAAGGTTGGAATCCTCTTTACTCTTGGTAACGCCCAAACTGGATAGAAAGCTGTCTATCCTACCATACCAAGTTCTGCAGACATATCTGACTACACCATGCTATCTTGAAATCCATCTGGTGCATCTTCTATTTTATCACATTTATATTTTTCAATGCTGCCATCTGCAATATGCTTGATCTGATAGTTCCATTTGGAATTCATAACAAACTTCCCTTCACGTCTTGGGACTGCAACCCAAACATCATTCTTCATGATCGACGGATCATGGCATTCCATTTCTTCATCCCAGATCCTGGGAACTTCAATATCTTCAATAGATATCTTTATTGCTGAACAAATGTTGTAGTTCTTCTTTTGTAGGAGATGGCATACGATCTTTCCTACACAACAAGTTAAATTGCATGATTAGAAAACATCTCATAGTTTTCAGAACAAATTCTTACACATAAAGAAATATGTCATACAGTCATGCAATTATCTTAGCCAATGCTTCAATACAACATTTATCCATATCCCATAACTTTCTAGATGCCTTCCAATCTCTACTAGAACATTGTTAAGAGTGTGCACAACTCCCAACATGTCAGCAAAGAGGTTTCATTCTAGATAAGTAGCAATGGAATGTTGTACAGTGCCATAGGCCACTTACCCATGTATATTAGTAGTATGCTGTTCATCAATGCAACTATACATATCCTAAGTCTAGGAACATGAGCATATACATCATTGAACAATTTTATTTAAACAAACACATATGCAAGAAATGATAATTAAAATACTTATCTTTGTTTGTTCGTTGGGTGGACTCCCTCTGAGTCTTTGCTTTCTTGCAGGAGCTGCTGGAGTCCTAATCTGCAGTAGCTTCTTCTACACCTTTCTATTGTGGAATGTAGAAAGATGGTCAACTCCCTCTGAATATCTGCATTCTTGCAGAAACTACTGAAGTGTACTCCCTCTTGATCTTTGCTCCCTGGATTACCTGTCCTTGAACTTATATACATTCTCGATCCCTATGCATGCTTGTTAGTATCATCATTGTGTTATCCTTGTGATCTCATATAAAATCATACATTCATTGGTATACTATTAAAACACAATAATCTCAAGCATGTATAGTCATGATCATTTCAAACATAAAATAATAAGCATTAGCATTCAAGGTTTATGTAGGATTCTTAAGGTTAGTCAAATCATAAGAAACATAACATGTCTAAACCTGTAATTACTCAAATCTATGACTCTTCAGGTTAGTTGAATCATCAATCAAGATAAGAGATATAATATGCATAAAACTTGTGATTATTCAAACCTATACCTTCATGATTCTTCTGGTTAGTCATATCATCAATTATGGTAAGAAACATAATATGCATACAACCATGATTATTCAAACGTATGACTTCATGAATAATCATTATCAACAACAGTATAAGATCCTAACACAAGGTAGGATTCTAGCTTGATATAGGAAAAACATACATGGATTAGCATGCTGGCTATTTATGTCTAACATACTCACATGATGTCTTCTTGTTCTTCTTTAATGACTTGTGCTAATAACCTGTATATCTCATAGGTTAACCATTATAAAACCAAATTATACATACCTCGTAAATGGATCTTTTATGAGATCCATGACAATGGATGAATCTTTGTCCTCATGTAATCATGATCATATGTTCTTTGAACCAGAACATGATTTGTCTTTCTTGGTGTGCCTTTCATGTTAGTAGACAACATAAACCTCATACACCATCACAATGCATTAGTACAATCATAAGTGGCAAAACCTTAATCAATGAATATCTTCTATCGTGCATTCATAATTTTATTAAGGTGATACGACAAGTCTAAAATCAAGATTGTACTAACCGTAATAACATGAAGACAAACATACCATAAAATTAATCATGAAAAAATCTCAAAACATACCTCGATGAGTCATACCTGTCGAGATCGCTTGTACTATTCTTATGTAAGACCTTAGCCTCATCTCCCTTCTGAAACAGGAACTTCTTCACTCATGCAGATGACCAATCCATCTTCTTCTAGGATTAACCCAATCCACTTGATTTGCAAGAACTGGACCTGGAGCTAGATATGGGTTTGTCAGAGAAACCCCAAAACTTCAAACTTCTGAAAGGATAGAAATATGTGCCTTGATGAGCTGATCAAGCTAGTATATTTAGAATTTGAAAACTGCAAAGTTTTACTCCTCAATTTTGCCTTTGAAACTTTCGGATTCACTGGACGTGACCCTGAACTGGGGTTTGATGAAGATCACTCTTCTTCCCAATCAAAAGGTTTGATCCAAAGCTCTAAGATTTAATTTTTCTGAGGAGCTTCCAGCCGTGGTCACAGATTTAGAAAATTCCCATTTTTATAGAAGCCCTAATTTTCCACTTTTCTGATCAAAGTCCCGAACTAGGGTCTGATCAAACCTGGCCTTCTGCCCAACCAAAAATTCTAATATTGGTCTCTAAATTTCTATTTTTATGATTATCATTCAGCCGTGGTCTCTGATTACAAAAATTCCAACTTTCTCCAAAGCCCTAAATTCTGGAAGCCATGAATGAAGGTACTTAAAAATAATTCTGTTTTGACATAAATATGTACCTGATTGTTTCTGGTGTACCTCCAAACTTTTTGATCCACAGGGTCTGAAAAAGTTTTTTGAGATAGCCTGGCCTGTTATCTTTCCATCCTGACAGGTCTGACCTCAATTGGATTCTCTGAGAGAGAGTTATGTCAAATGTTGCAACGTGACCTGTTTTGGGATAAAACAAGAGAGCGAACTTGTACGGCTTGCCACGTGTCACTGTTTGAAATTCGTCCTCTGAAAAAATTTCTTGAGATAGATCAGCCTGTTATCTTTCCATCCTGACAGGTCTGACCTCAATTGGACTCTCTGAGAGAGAGTTATGCCAAGTGTCGCAACATGACCTGTTTATGGGATAATACAGGAGAGCAAACTTGTACGGCGTGCCACGTGTCACTGATTCAACTTCGGCCTCTGAAAAAGTTTCTTGAGATATTAAAGACTATGTACTACCTGTCACTTTTTACGAAATTTCATTTGGAGCTTCCTAGCCTAGGTTATGACCTTTTTCCCAAGGTCACCAGATTTTGACTCAGATCTGGAAGAGGCAGAAACCCTATATTGTACAGATCATAAATCACAAAGTACAACGAATTAGAGGTTGTCCTTTGGACACAAGGTACCTGGAGATATAATATTTGTCCTGTAACAATTTCAGATCCGAAAACTTCTCCAAAATGGATTTATAGTGAAAGTTATACGATGACTGGTTTTTGCTATATCAAGCCCTAGCATCGTAAGTGCAACAAGTGTCATACATGCCATATCATGCCTTCTTTCAGGCTAGCTCTGATACCATGTTAAATTTTCAGAATTTAGTTCAATCTGATCTAGGATCTTAACTGAGAGAACAACATGTACATCATATCTACAGCATATCAATCATGGAGACAATAATGCAAGCACACAAGAGACACAAATATTTACTTGGGGAAAACCATAAAGGTGAAAAACCCCAATAACTTCCTCAGAGATAGATAGAGCAATGATACAACCAACCAAGAGAGATAGACATAACCTAGCAGCAGATCCTCCTCCTCCATAAGTGCGCCACTCCTCCTTGAGTGCATGAGTGAGAAGTGAGTGAGTAAATAGAGTGCCTCCTGCACTCTATTTATACTTGACTTGCCTATTTATACGGAAGAGGTTAGTGAAAGCCAAAATTCCTCAAGAGTTCCTGTTAGAATGGTTTCTCAAGTCCTTACTTCCATATATTGCTAAGGATGTTTCGATGTCCAGTATTATGACTGAGGAACAAGCCATCTTAAAAGTCCAGCAGTTAGATTTACTATACTCTTAGTCTGGCATTTTGTATGACATTATTCCTGACGCACTGCGAACACGACATGAGCCCAATGCCGATGGAATTATGGGATTCGCAAGTACTCGCCTTGTATATTTGGTGGCTAGTCAAATGAAAAATTTGTCGCTTAACCAGTCTACTCCCGGACAAGTTCACACCTTGTCCACTTCCACTCCATCGTCCGATGTACACACTGTGCAATCGACGAACCCATCGGGTAACAAGCAGCCTGGTGGTAAGAAGAAGGGGAGAAAGAACCGTAAGGGTGGAAACAATGGGAACAATAATAGTAATCGCAATACCCCTCGTAAGGAGAATGCCAACCCTCCTCGGGAAGGAAGAAATGATGGTGAGGACCGTAAACCTAGGTGTAAGGTGAAATTCCCTTGCAAGCTTTGTGGGGAAGACCATCTTACTCACTTGTGTCCTCGAATCGAAGAAGCATCGAAGCATCTTGCACAGATCCTAGCTGTGTTGAAGGATCCCCTTCCTCATCATCAAAACATGGCTTCGCATGCTCTCGCTATTGGTTATGGATCTAATGAGACTACAACGTGTTCTTCCAATACTAGTGGCTATGGATGTGTGAATATGGTCCAATCGGAGGTTAGTGTTGCCACTCGTCAATGCGATTATGGTGCACCACAACTGAATATGGGAAATGACCCTCCCCTTCCTCCTGATAACTCGTTGCATATCAAGAAGCCCTCTATAATGCCGCGGATACCGAAAGGTGTTCTCAAGCGCTCTACACATAATCCCAATGCTCAAGCTGCCCAGAACTACCCCATTGTAGAAGGTTTGGGCCAAACTCCGTGTGCCATGTTGGCTCTTGAAGTTTTACAGGCGTGTCCTTCTCAAAGGCATGCCCTTTTGTGTGCGTTAGGAGTTCAAGATGGGGGAAGTCCCAATGTTATCAAGTTTGACACTACTGACATTCAACCTCGCTTACCTTACCACGCGACTTTTCAAATCCATGTGGAGTGCCTTCAGAATTTCGTCAAGAGAACAGTGGTTGACGAAGGTGCTTCTATGTCAGTGATGTCTTTATCTTGTTGGAGAGCTCTTGGCTCTCCTCCTCTAATCATGTCGAGGACCATGCTCACTGCATTTGATGGTCGGTCATTTAAGCTACATGGGATTATCCCTTCCCTTGTTGTCTGCTTGGGAGGTAAACCTGTGCCTATTGAAGTCGAGGTGGTTGATGCGCCCATCGAATACAACCTTCTACTGGGTAGGAATTGGATGTACGCTATGAAAGCTGTCGCGTCTACTGTATTTAGAGTTATTTTCTTTCCACACGAAGGAAAGATTATGACAATCAATCAGCTGGATTTCGTTAATCCTTCTCCCATAGCATCCATGTGATCAGTAGTCCCGCAGGTTACAAATTCTCAGCTGGCAACTGGGAACATGGGTGTCGGATTATATCCTTCATTGACGGGATCTTATGATTTCCCTTCACCCATTAATTTTATTGGAACCATTTTCGATGACGCGTCTCCTCCATTGCATAATGTACCATTCTGGACTTCATATTTTGATGATCCATGGACCTTACCGTCCACGAGTTCTATGTCTAGAGACATTGTGCACGTCGGGATGTCTATGCCACTGTTTGTTGCTGAGCTTGCTTATCAAGATATTCAACAAGCCACTGCAGAGCCAGATCTCTCCTCTTCACAAACAGAGGAGGAAGATCCCGTTACTACCGGTTTGGGCATCCAACTCATCTTGTTCGCATGATTTCCTTGATGATACTTTACCTTCGGATGAAGCTATTCTCGAGGCCACGTGTGGTAGTGAGAGACCTTGGGAGGATATGCATCATCGCTCTTATTTTCTTCCCAATATCGACCTCGCCGAGCAAGAAGAGTTTAGGACGACTCTTGCCGAGATGTTTGGTCACCCTATGGCTCTTTTGGGCTCACATGAGATTTACGCGGAGGGGAACATGGCTAATATTTCCCCGACTATACCGATCAACATCTCTCACACTCCTGGAAAGATTGGGAACGTTTACATCAGTGATGATCATTCTTCTGAGGAGGTTGCCATTTACACCGAGTTGTTACAGAACTTCAGGAAGCTTTCGCCTAGTCATATGAGGAGATGCCAGGAATAGACCCCAGTATTGTCGAGCATGAGATTAGAATGTATCCTCATGCTAAACCGGTTCGACAATGTCTTTGTGCTGTTAACCCTAGGAAGGCAACCGCTATCAAGGCAAAGGTGGAGAAACTGCTCAAAGATGGTTTTATCTACCCCGTTCCCCTTATCGAATGCGTGTCAAACCCCATTCTTGTGGATAAGAAGCAGGGAATGATCCGTGTATGCACTGATTTTAGAGACCTGAATCGTGCGTGTCCGAAAGACAATTTCCCCACTCCATTCATTGATCAGATCTTGGATGCTTGTGCGGGAAGTGATATTTTTTCGATCATGGACGGCTTTTCAGGGTACAACCAGATTCAAATCAAACCCGAGGACCAACATAAGACTGATTTCATTTGTCCTTGGGGTACGTTTGCATATCAGAAAATTCCCTTCAGCCTTAAAAATGCTGAAGCTACATTTTAGCGTGCCATGACCTATGCCTTTCATGACCTTAAAAGGATTATGGAGGTTTTTTTGGATGATCTTGCTGGCCATTCTCGCAAGAGAGTGGACGACCCCAAGCACCTTCATTTGATTCTCGAATGATGTATACGCTACAAGATTCGATTGAATCCCAATAAATGCATCTTTGCTGTAAGGACAGGTCACCTTCTAGGATTCATAGTTTCGAAAGAGGGTATTAGAGTCAATCCTCTTAAAGTTGAGGTGATACTTCGGTTGCCTCCTCCGCGCAACTTGTTTCAACTTCAGAGCCTCCAAGGGAGAGCTACTTTTCTACGTCGCTTTGTAGTAAATTATGCTAGTCTTACCAAAAGTTTTGCACGCTTGTTGAAGAAAGACACATCGTTTATCTGGGATGAGCGAGTCTAGCAGTATTTCGATGCCCTTAAGAAAGATTTGGTATCAGCCCCTGTTCTTAGTCCACCCAACTTCTCATGATATTTTATACTTTATGTGGCTTCGTCTCAAGAGACGATTGGCATGGTCTTAGTTCAGGTTGATGATGCGCTCATCGAGTATGTGATCTATTACCTTAGTCGAAATCTAGTAGACGCTGAACTGAGATATACTCACATGGAAAAGTTGGCACTTGAGACTGTTCAGGCAGTCCAACGGTTACCACACTATATATTGCTTAGAACAACCACAGTTATAGCGCATATCAATCCGTTTCAGTTCATGCTATCACGACGCCTTATAGGGGGGAAATACAATAAATGGATTGTGATCCTTCAGGAGTTTGATCTCGATTTTGCTTCGGCGAAGTAAGTGAAATCCTTGGTTTTTGCTGAGCTTATGTCGGACCTTCCGAGACTTGATGAGGATGTCGTCCATGAAGATTCCTTTGTGGATGAACACTTATTTCTTATCTCGTCAGAGGACCCTTGGTATGGGGATATCATTGTATATCTACAAACTTTGAAGTTTCCTTCGCATTATTCATGGGACGAGTGACGACGTGTGAAACATCACGCTAAAGATTATACTATTGTCGGTGATACTTTGTATCATCGATGAAAGGATTCTATTCTTCGTCGTTGCTTGACTCATGAAGAAGCAGAGCGTGTGCTTAATGATTGCCATGCTGAGGCGTGTGGCGGTCACTTATCCGGGCTTGCTACAGCCCAACGCATTATGCGAGCTGGTTACTTTTGGCCTTCAATCTTTAAAGATTGTATAAACACCGTGAAGAGATGTCACCCTTGCCAGGTGTTTTCTCGGAATATACACTCGCATCCAGTGCCCCTTCATCCGGTCATCACCGTCGGTCCCTTCACCAAGTGGGGGGTGGATTTCATGGGTTGCAAACTAGCTTCGGCTGGGGGGCATCACCATATCATAGTGGCCGTGGACTACTTTTACAAATGGGCTGAGGCCATGCCTACCGTAAAAGCCGATGGTGCTACAACAACCCATTTCGTGTTCAATCAGATTATTACTCGGTTCGGTATTCTGAAAGAGATTGTCACTGACCATGGCAGTCACTTTCAGAACAAAATGATGGAGGATTTGTCACTCAAGCTTAGGTTTCGTCAAGAACACTCATATTCTTACTATCCCCAAGAGAATGGTCAAGTTGAAGCAGTTAATAAGTCTTTGAAGACCATTCTCCAACGTACCATCCAACAAAGCAAGAACAACTGGCACATTATGTTATATCCTGCTTTGTGGGCGTATCGAACCGCAGTCAAGACTGCCACTGAGTTCTCACCGTTTCAGCTGGTACATGGTGTGGAGTTGATTTTACTGATTGAATGCGAAATCCCTTTGCTAAAACTGGCCATAGAGATCCTCCTTGATACGTTGGGTATTGAGCAACGTTTAATCCACCTTGAGTAGCTTGACAAGCAGCATTGAGATGCCGCCGTGGCTATAGATGCCAATAAACGTCGTGTCAAGGTTCAGTATGATAGGTCTATCTGTCCTCGGCAATATGCTGAAGGTGACTTGGTCCTCTTATATGACCAAGCTAAAGAACCCCTGGGGGAAGGCAAGTTTAACCCCATGTGGCATGGTCCTTACATCGTGAGGCGTGTCCTAGAAAAAGGAGCCTATGAATTAGAGGATTATGAGGGGAACGTCTTGAAGGAGCCTAGGTATGGGCTCTACCTCAAGCAGTATTACGCTTGAACTTCTAGTTCAAGCTAATACTTTTGTATACTATTGTATAGTTGCTTTTGTACATAGTTTAGATTTCTTTTGGTTTTCGGGTCTGCTAATTCGCTTTCGTTTGATTGAAAGATGTCAGCGGAATATCCTATGTTCTTAGGGTTCATAGATGGTGCTAACCGTCATACGCAGTAGCTTGCTTCTGCTGCATGGGTTATTTATTCACCTGACCACCTAGTTGTGTCTTCAGGAGGTGCTTGTCTTGGTCCTACATCTAACAATGTGGTCGAGTATAGTGCCGTGATTGAGCTACTTAGGGATGCTATTTCGCATGGTATCCAATTTTTAGAAGTCCGCATGGACTCACAACTAGTTGTGTCTCAGTTGAATGGGCAGTACCATGTGAGGGATCCTACATTACTATGGAAATTCTTAAGGGTAAGACTCTTGGAACGAAATTTTATTTCCATTACATACATTCATGTTTCGAGAAGTTTTAATCATATATCTGATGCATATGTTAACTATGTCCTAGATTGGAATTTGTCACATTCATAATGAAGCACACAAATAAAAGATACATTCATACATTTGTACATACACACTTATAGTAGAACCGGAGAACCATAGTTTTTTTATAAATAATATGTCCAAAATGGCAGTGTCATAATACAAAACTGGAGCCCGTAGCCCTAAAAAATATACATATCGATACAAAAATGGGACTCTGAGATGTTTAAGCCTTACGAGGAGGCCTAGCTGCCGCCTTGGCAGGATGCGTCTGATAGTAATACAGTACTGCATTTGTTATACCCTGCAGTAGTCGCACCCAGCTGGTCGGCACCCCCACCACATGGCGCTGCATATCCTCTGGTAGCTGCGCTATCTCTATCCCTGGTACTTTGCTGGTAATCCATGATAGGTTGACCCGCATAGTCTGTAGTGTACACTCTGCCACAACACCCACTAGTTCATCACCCCTTCCCCATCGACGATGTCTCGGGAAGCCCTGTGTTCTAACTCGACCCTTGTCTGCGAGCAAACAATGAAACATTAATATGTGATAATACCCCCAAAAAGATTTTTGCATTTACATTTATAATAAAAAATCCAAAAAAAATTTAATACACAAAAAACCTAAAAAGAGTACTCACCGATGTCTCCAAACGCTGCTCTTGGTGGAAGCGGCATGTCACGATCCTGATGGAAGTCTATCCCTGCATAGGGGTAGTCATCTATAGCTATGACCTGTTGGTCCCACCAGTGAAAGAACTCAGCTGTGTATGGTGATTCCTGACAACCACCACCCTGTCGCGTCAAGACCTCTGCCCACTGGGTCAGGGCTGGGTCGCGGAGACTATGAGGAGGGACTTCAACCCTCGGATTGAGCCCCAGAACTCGCTCAAAGAAGAAACCGCATAAGATACCGCCGTATCCAAAGTTTTTTGCCTCCCCTTGCTTGCACTCCGTTAACTGGGTCTTCATGGACCCCAATAACATTGTGCACCAGTCATATATCATGGGCTGCATACACTATGAGGCATAGAACATCACCGACCTTGATACTTGGTGAAGAGTTGTCGAACCTGTAATCCACACTAAGGTAGCCACTACAGCTTTCATGCTCAGATCGACTATGGATCTGATGGGCACCTGACTCCCCATTGTCCGAGTATTGGGAACACAGTACCGCTCGATGTAGTCGGGAATAGTGATCCCCCCACCCACAGAACGAGATCGAAGGCTTGCCACTTCACCTTAGCGGGACAAACCAGTAATGAAATAGATATCATTGACCTCCAAGGAAAGTATTTTCCCGTCCAAGTTGAAGTATTGTGCATCTATGTCTCAGTATTCTATCAAAAAATGGAGCAATAGGTTTTGGGCCCTCAAACCCCCTATGTTCCAAAATTTGTAAATCCCACACGCTTGTAAAGCTTGTTATGTAGGAAAATCATTACAGACGACCTCATCCACAAGGTCATGTTCCTTCTCTCTCAACTCTAGAACCATCCTGGAGGAAGAGAAAGCAAAGAGTTTAGTAAATTTCATTTAAAAAACAAACTCCAAGGTCGTACCTGTGAGCTAATTAGCTCACAGAGGTGGGTACCCACAGTCAACGCATGCGTTGACCGCGAGTACCTAGCCCTACCTGCTACCCATATGCCAGTAGCCCGCGGGTACTGCCGTGACCATTTAGGGATTGGCCATTTAAAATTTCTAACCAATGAAAATTCAAATAAAAATAATCAAATGAAAGATATGAATGAGATTACCAACCTACTCCAGACGGCTCGATGAACGGATGCCCGTAGCTCCCAGAATCAGTAGTTGAACTTCGAGGTGAAAACTAACCAAAACTCCAAGTTGGGTGAATAGTGAAAATGAATTGTAAATTGTAATTTTTTATTACTATTTATAAATTTGAAAACCCACTTGTCTATAGTTTTTGCCATTTTAAGCTGTTTTGGACTAATATAATGTTTTGGAGTAGCATTTTTTGATTAGATTTATTTGGCGAGAGTTGTTTTTGACTGTTTCGCGCCTACGGCAGGTATATTTCACACTTGGCATATAGGTTAGATGTCATTTTCACATGCATCATGCATTTGACCTTTTGACCATTTTCATAAACCCTAGGTGCGACCCCACTTCTTAATTGACAAGGAGCCTTCACACTATTATAGAAGTGTCGTTATGTGGCGGTAGGGCCTTTCGAACATGGGTACCCTAGTTAGAACAACTTTTGCATTATGGTGCCCATGCCGTTGTTTGTCCTTAAGATCAGGAGTCCTTTGTAGTTACACCATGGCTTTGTGATAAAGACTCATACTCTACTTTGTATTATGCTGGCCATCTCCCATAAGGACTCCCCCAGTTATATCAAGTTGTGATTGCACTGCATCATCCTGCTTGTTGCTTGAGCCTTGTGTCGGCTCCCGCTTACTCAGTTGTTAGCCTGGTGCCTGAGTACTTTTCCCTATCGAGCCCTGCAAAGATTCCATTTTCCCTTCCCAATTTGATGACCTTATGACCCTGAGGGAACACCCCCCCTGAGTGTCCACATCCTGCACATCCTTCCTTGCATTGATCATATGTATGTTCCATTGCTTGGGACTAGTCTGCTCGCTATTTGACACTCGTTCCCTCACTTGTTGTACTATAAGCAATTTTATTCTTTTTCAAGCTTTTCCAAATAGGAAAAAGACCAAAAAAATCAAATATTCCAAAAAGCTGGACAGGATTATGGTTACTACTTCTAGTTGGCAGCTGTTGTGTCGCCTTTGAATAGAGTATTCATTCCACTCCATACATTATGAGTCGGGACTATAGTTGGACCTTAGGAGCTGTACTTGTTTCTCAGTTTACTCCACCGATTGGTTAAGCTTCCAGTCATTATGGAGCCCTTTGTTGATTCCTCCTGCATCGCATAGCCTATATTAAGTCTATGCTGCCTGAGTCTATCCATCTACTCATGCTCTTGTTCAAAGGAAGTCCCGAAACCAGAGTTGGCCACTCCTCAGATCTCTTGACTATTGCATGTCAGCCATCCTTATTGATTCACTCCATTTTACCTGGGTTCTTCCAAATATTTCAGCATAGCTGGTACCTCGTGCTGGTTGATGGGGGATGCCTTAATTCCCTCCTTCCAGCGAGTTTCAGTCCGTTGAATTCAACCCATTTATTCTGGAATTTGAGACTTAGAGTTCGGTTGAGTACCTTGAGGCTTGCAGTCATTAGTGGTAGGTTCTCTCGCCATCGACATTTTTGGGAATACATCAATGTCCCTTGATCGATGGATTCATCGTAGTGTTCAACTTCAACACATCTATTTGCACTTTGATGATTGTACTCTGTGCCTTGATGCCCATTTTCATTATTGGTGGGTTATCTCGCGTCTGTTAATGGTATACATCATTGACCAGTAATCAGACGATGTCACATCAGGTTCGACCTCAACTCCTTTATTCACTTGATGGGACTTGCACCGTAGACAATTTGTGTAGAAGACCCCAGGCGATAGTGGCATTCAGTATGCTACTCATGATTGAATTTACATCTGAGATATCACCTCTCAGATATCTGCAGTTTGTACCTCCAGTTTGCACCAGTTGTTTCCTTTTCAGCAGGATACCATATCTGACTGTAGAGGGATCATGGCTATGATCACTTATGACATGTATTCACTATGTATTGCCTATTCATGGCCATTGTATCATATTGTTGTACTATACCGACATGTATTCAAAGATACTATTGTATTATGACGAGTGAGCTGCTCCTTCCACTTGTGTCTCCATCACTCCACTTCTAAGATTTATAATGTATTTAGGCCATCGTAGCACCATTCTCTGACCTCACACATTAGGGGGCATCTGTTACAACGTAATTTTTCACCTTGTGAGCATCAACACTCTTTGGCCTTCAGGATCCATTTTACCGACTCAGATCCACTTTATATCCTTCAGATACACTATTTCCCTATTTTTTCTTCCTGTATGCTAGCTATTCCACTTTAGCCAATGTACCCGTGAGCTGCACCACTATAGCCTGCGGGTGACAAGTAAAATGGTAAAAATCACTAGTAAATGACTTTTTACTCCCAAAAAGCGGTCTTAGGGTGACCTTTGGCCCTCCATTTGCCTCGAAATGCATCGATGTGTCCTTTCACTTACCTTTGGGAGGACTGTATATTGAGCACATATGGCATATGGAAGGGAGGAGAAAGAGAGAGCAAGATAACTCTAGTGGATTTTTACCGCATCTTGAGTCTACACTCATTGATCCTTGTTGTTGTGAACCCTTTATGTTCACCTTCCAAACTCCTATCATAGGTTGAGTTTGCCATTCCATGGAGGACTGAAGTGGCGGAGGCACAAGTGGAGAGACCTAGTTCTTGGTTCATATTGGTTGTCGACAAGAGGTCGTATCACATTGTACTTCTTGTTATTTATTAATAGAAATACTCATATTCTCGCCCATTAATGTTGTGAATGTTGTTTATATTACATTGGGTTGCATTTACTTATGATATCATGGACCATTACTATTGATGATGTTAATGTTTTTCATATATTATATGCGCTTGTTATATATTGGCTATCAAGACTAATTTGCAGGTTCAAGTGCACGAATTGAAAGCTTCAACGGGTATCTACATCGAACGTTCGGATCGAGGTTGGTTATATTCTCCATTATCTTAGCATCGCCATTTATATAGCATAGCATTGAGAATTGAGGTAATTTTCTGGTAGTCAGCTGTCTATTGTGGTATACCCCAATCCATAGGAATTTTTCTCCGTAACAAGGATGGTCAATACTTGAGGTTTTTCATATATGGGTGTGTGGTCGTCTGGCTCACTTTTCTTAAACCCTTTTTTCATTTCCTGTAACTGCTGAATAACATCAAACCACAAAACTTGGGGGCGAATGACTTACTTGCCTGCTTGGGATTGATCGCTGGTCTATTGGCTGGGTGTCGAGTTCTTCCTTCTGTATCCTCCCTTTCTGATAAAACTCGTATCGCCTGTTGGATATTCTTACTTATCCCTCCCTGTCTTATTTGATTAATTTATGCATTCATTCTCATCATTGCATAAACTCTTGTTGGTGCTTTGATTATCAAAGGATATGGTGGAGAGATACGGAGGTCGTCATTTCCTTGACATGGATGAGGTAAGTCATCATGACCCAGTAAGGTTACCTATGGTCAGTCATCATTATCCAGTAGGGATACTCTGAACCGTGTCGCCGAACTTACTTGAAAGCCGTCCTTAGCCGAAAAATAATCGTTTTTGTAGGGAGAATGATTTGATTGAGAATGTAAATAAAAAATTTAGTTATTACCTCTTATGCTTAGCGTACCTTAGCTGATGATGTGGGCGTCTTTGTACGGACCTAAGGCTTCGTAGTAGGTTGTCTTTGTTTGTAGTTATTTTTGGTATATCTGTAGTTGCACTTTTATGATGCTTTGCTATTGGCTTGCTTGATATTTGATTTTGCTTGGCTGATTTTTCTGTGCTGGCTCGCTTGCTTTGGCTTTTGTGTTGCTGAATATTCCACCTTGATGTTCGCACTGGCTCACTTGATATCTTTTCTTGTCTGATTTTTTCTTTGCTGGCTCGCTTGATTTGGATTTTGTTTGCTGAATATTTCACTTTGATGCTTTGTACTGGCTCGCTTGATTTGGCTTTTGTTTTGTTGAATATTGCACTTTGATGCTTTGTACTGGATCGCTTGATATTTTTTCTTGTCTGATATTCTTTGCTGGATTACTTGATTTGTCCTGCTTTTCTTTTATTTCATTTTCAGTTGCGTAGCTGCTAGCTTGTTTTTTTTTCTTTCATTTATTTATCATTAGTGTTTATGCATATCCTCTATCAGCATTAGGCTTTTCTGATAGAGGGTTTGCATGAATTGCTCCCTGGACTGTGGTTTCTTATACACTTTTAGTCTATGTCCATTCACCAACATGGGAAACTCTGTCTCATCTATGGTCTTAATTATGACTGTAGCTTTGTCATAAATTGTATCAATAATGTATGGTCCTGCCATCTTGTGGTGAGTTTGCCTTGGAAAATTTGAAACCTGGAATCATATAGGAGTTCCTAATCACCTTCTTTGAATTTTTTCTATTTGATGTTCTTGTCATGCCATTTATTTCTCTGTTGCAGGATAATTTCAGTGTGGGAGAGGGCTTGTTGGTGTTGCTCATCCAACTGATTTAGGTGGAGCATGCGCTCTTCTTGAAGTTTTGAAAGTTGCATGTTTAAATTGTTTGCAATTCTCAACGTTTTGATTTCAAATTCAATAGGGAGCATTACCTTTTTCCCATATACCAACTCATAGGGGGTAAAGCCTGTTGTTTTTTTCCATGTTGTGTTATAATCCCAAACTGCTTCACTTAGCCTGTTTGCCCAATCCCTTTTATGTAACTGCATTGTTTTTGTCATAATTCTTTCAAGTCTCTGTTTGTAACCTCAACTTGACCATTAGCTTGTGGGTGGTAGGAGGAGGACCTTCGATGTTTAACTTTGTTTCTGCGAAGTAGGTCCTCGATGAGGTTGGATGTAAACTACTTTCCTTGGTCAGAAACTAACTCTCTCGGAACTCCAAATTGGTGGAAGATTTGTTTTGTAAATAATTTTGCTACGTTCGTTTCATTTGCTGCTACAAGTGCTGCCACTTCTACCCATTTTGTAAGGTAGTCAGTGCATACTAAAATGTAGTGTTTTTTTTTTTTTTTTGATTTGATGGGGGATTGAATGGACCAACAAAGTCAAATCCCCAATTTTCAAATGCTTCCAAAGATATTTGGGGATGTAGAGGCATTTCTTCTCTTTGTGTAGGCTTCCCCATCCGTTGACAATCATCACAATATGATACATAATCATAGGAGTCCTTGTGGAGTGTTGGCCAATAATATCCAGTTTGCAGTACTTTATAGGCTGTTCTTTTTGTAGCATAATGGCCTCCACAAGGCTCATTGTGAGTAGCATGGAGTATATCATGGACTTCATCTTCTCTGATGCATCTCCTTAATATTTGGTCTGGCCCTTTCTTAAAAAGCATTCATTGTATCCATGTATAAGTTTCACTTTGCCTTATGATTATGCACTTCTCTTGATAGCTATAATGTTGTGGAAATTTTCCAGATACCAAGTAGTTTGATATATCTACAAACCATGGGATTTGTGTGGATATTGCAAAGAGTTTTTCAGTGGGGAAGTTATCATTTACCAACTCATTGTCTTGTCCACGTGTCAGTCTAGATAGAAAATCGACTACCACATTATGCTTTCCTGGCTTGTCCAGGATTGTTTTGCCAAATTCTTGTAATAGGAGCAACCATCTAACAATTCTAGCACTGGTATTTGATTTATTCATGAGGTACCTAATTACAGAATGATTGGTATGGAAAAATATTGGGTATCCAATGATGTAGTGCCTGAATTTATTTATAGAATGTATGACAACCAAAAATTCTTTTTCCGTGACTGTATAATTGAGTTCTGCTACTGCCAAGTTTTTACTAATGTAATAGATTGCATAAGGTTTCTTTTCTTCTTCCTGCCCGAGGAATTCCCTGATGGATTTGTCAGAAGCATCCGAATGGATGTGGAATGGTAGTGTCCAGTTGGGTCCTTGAAGGACTGGGGCCGTGATTGTCTTTTCTTTGAGTTGATCAAATGCTGACATACAATGTTTGGTCCAGATGAATTCTGTATATTTTGTGATAAGGGCAAACATAGGTGCAACAATTTTGCTGTAACTTTCTATAAATCTTCTGTAGTAGCCTGTTTTCCCAAGGAAGCTGCGCACATCCCTTTGTTTGACCGTTGGGGGTAGTGTTTTAATAACAGTAACTTTTGATTGATCAACTTCAATTCCTCTTTGGGAAATATGGTGTCCCAGGACTATGCCTTCATGCATGAGAATCCTGCATTTATCATTGCTGAGGCATAAAATCATTTCAATGCATTTTTTTAGGACTAGCTCTAGATGTTGTAATGTTTGGAAAACATTTTTCCCATATGGTGTGAAGTCATCCATGTAGACTTCCATTTGGTCATTGATAAAATCAGAGAATATACTGAGAATGGCCCTTTGGAAGGTAGCTGGGGAATTACAGAGCCCAAAAGGTAGTACTCTGTATGCATATGTGCCCCATGGGCAGGTAAATGTGGTTTTATCCTGGTCAGCAGGGTGGATTTGGATTTGGTTGTATCCACTAAATCCATCCAAAAATGAGAAGAATTTGTTTCCAGCCAGGGTGTCCAACACTTGGTCAATGAATGGTAGAGGGAAGTGGTCCCTTTTAGTTTCTTTATTAAGTTCCCTGTAATCTACATAGATCCTCCACTTCTCTCCTTTCTTAGGGACTATTACCAATGGCGAGACCCACTCACTATCTGAGATTGGGTAGATGAACCCAACATTCAATAAATTTTGCAGTTCGACTTTAACTATATCTTTCAATGCTGGATTCATTCTTCTTTGGGGTTGTCTAATGGGTGCAATGCCTTATTTGATATATATATATATAATGCTTGCAAATATATGGGTGTATGCCCTTCATATCAGTATAGGTCCATGCAAAATACTTGCTATTTTCTGAGAGAACTTTTATGAGTTGTTGCTCCTGTTCTGGTTCCAAATTTGAGTTAATATTGACTATTTTTCCAGGAAAAATATTGACTGTTTTGACTTATGGTGGCTGTTGTTCAAGTGAGAGCACTTATGCCCACATTCTATCAGAGATGTGGGGAGAATGCAGAACTTCCTGCTGTTGATCTGTTTCAAAAATTTCTTCAAGAATATCATGATTAGTAGATGCATTTTGAATAAATCTAGCTAAATGATCATCTTCATCATTAGCCTTTAGAGTTAGGGTTGCTTCTATGGTGAGAACATGTTGTATGTTTTGGTCATTTATATCGTCATAGTCATCTGTCCAATTTTGATATTCTATGTCTGTAGATCTTCTTGCTGGTGGATATATTGTGATCTTCTTTCTGGCCTGCCCACTTGTGATTGCCATATTTCATGATCGAAAACCTATATAGGGATTTGCTGTCACCAACCATGGCCTCCCTAGGATGATTGGGTACCCATTGAGATTACTCTTGACTTCTATAACTATGAAGTCAACTGGATACTCCCAGGATTCAATATTGATGATGATATCCTCAAGCATTCCTTCAGGTTTGACAGTAGAAGTGTCATCCAGCTGTAGCACAGTACTTGTTGGTATGATTAGTGATTGAAGAACTAGGGCTATAATTGTATCCTTTGTCATTACGTCGATTGCAACCCCTAGGTCAATTAGACTACTTGCAATAGGTTTGTTATTTATGGTCACATTGACAATAGGGTTGTCTGGGTCGAGGTATTTAGGGTTAACAATGATACCCAACATCAAGTCTGCTAGTTGGCCTACCACGTTTATAGTTGGTGGATCTCATTTCCTTCGCCCAGGCTTCTTTAAGCAGTTTTATTTTATAAACTTATTACATATTGGC
Source organism: Larix kaempferi (assembly GCA_027924585.1). Classification (NCBI taxonomy): domain Eukaryota; kingdom Viridiplantae; phylum Streptophyta; class Pinopsida; order Pinales; family Pinaceae; genus Larix; species Larix kaempferi. The sequence continues at coordinate 9,346,017 of BSBM01000669.1, forward strand.
ACGTATCTTATTGCTTTAAAAATGGGGATTTGTATGCTTAAATATTTTAGTTCATTAAGTATAAAATTCTCCTCCTCTTCTTTGGTGCTTTGTATCAGTTTCTCAGGGAATGGAGGGTTTCTGTTTGGTATTTGAGGTTGATTCTCTTCTTCCTAAGGGTGTATCGCAGTTGGCTGTTGTGGTTCGGGTTATGTGTTTTGTTCCCGAGATATATGTTCTTGGTTATCTTGTGGATGGGAACCCTGCAACATCTTTCCGGATCTGAGATGGATTTCATTTAATTCTAGTGCATCCACGACATAGGTAGGAAATTGCACCACTTCATTGTTATAGGGTTGCTGCTGCCCTATTCTATTGTTATTTGGGTTTGGAACCGTTTGGGCAGGGATTGAAGGTGGTCTGGGGGGTGGTTGGTTCTGTGGAGGAGGAATTATTAGTGGTTGTTGCAATGGAGCCCTCCAATTTGCTGAATATGGATATGGATTTCCATAATTCACCTGTGGCTGAGAAAAAGGTGGGGGGTATGGAGAATAAGGCTGGGTGTAATATGGCTATTGATATAGTGTTTGGTTTTGCTGCCATTGGCTTGGAGCTGCTTGTTGTGGTGGGCATGTAGTTGGTGCCAAAGGGTTCCAATTCTATTGATTACTCCCTTGATTAAAATATGTTTTATTGTTGGGCTGGAAGAGCCTAGAAAAATTGTTCCTTATCTGATTAACAAAGCATAGTTGTTCCATAGTACCTTCTGATGTGGGATCCTGTATGGCAACTTTGCATGATGGAAGCAAAGGGCATTTATCAGTACTATGATCATCGGTGTAGATCCCACAGATCTCTATTGCATTTAGTGGGCATTGTCCCTTTTCATGTTTCTTTCTACATCGTGGGAAAAATACTGCCAGTGCTTGGTTGATCTCGTCTTGTTTCTTTTTTATTTGGAGTTCATCTAACTGCATTGCTAGGGACTGAAGGATATTAGTTTTCATATCATCAAGAAGATTTCCTAAGTTAGACTTTGTGAGGCTTGGTCCTAAAAAGGATGATCCTCCTATTAATGGATGTGTATCCCGTATTCCATTTTAACCTTTTCTGGATCTATAATAGTTCTTGAAGATTTGTAGAATTTGATCATAGGTTTTCTGGAATATATCCCCATCTCCTAACAAGTTCAAGACCTCTAGATATTCCTCCTTTATTCCTCTAAGAATGACAAGTTTCAATGATTCCTGATCTAGGGTACAATGACTAGCCCATTTGTAACTGAGTTGAAAGCGTTGTGCATAGTCCTCTAGGGATTCTTTTTCTCCCTGTTGCATCCTGAAAATTTCATCTCTTGTGTCTTTTGCTTTATAGTAATCCCTATATTTTTCCAGGAAGGATTGTTTCATCTGGTCCCATGTGAAGATATTGTTTCCCTTCAGACTCATAAACCATCTGAGTGATAAATCTCTTAATGTAGAAGGACAGAGTCTCAGTTTTTGTGCATCCGTGGTATAACCAAAGGATCTACAGACTACCTCAAATTCAAATAAGAATGTGTCAGGGTCCTCCGAGGTTAGGCCATGGAAGTTTGGCAGATTATCGGGGTTGATATTTTTCATTCTAGCATCCCTAAGAGGTACACTAATAAGGAAAGTAAAGAGTTATTTGTATTCCTCTTCCTCCTCTGCCATAGTATTGTTTGAGCTAGAGCTAGCGAAGAAGTTCTCACGGTTTGGATCGTAACTGGAATCAGATTCTTCGTCAAAGTTGAGGAATTCAATTGAGAGTGTTAAGAACTAGTGTTTCTAATAGGGTGGTTAGGCAGAAAGCATCCAAATTTATCCCTCTTTCGTCGAGGCATTCATGGTAAAAAAAAAATTATGATTTTTTTAAATTAAGATGTGTCTCCTATAGTTTAAGCACCTCCCCGACAACGACGCCAAAAAGTGGTGGACTCCAGGAATGTATACCTTTTTGAGATAGATATGCCCGAAGTGTACTTTAAATATCGGCTAGGAGCGTACAAACTTGAGAGGTACTCAGCATTATATGTGCACTATGAGATAATATTTGTCGTTCTAAGGGTCCTATGTGTTCTAAAGAATGTTCTAGGGAAGTAAGAAATATTGTTCTAGGAAAACTAGAAAGCATAAAAATGGAAGCATGTAAATCCTATCTTATCAAGGCAAGAAATGAAAGCAGATCTATTTTATCAAAACAAAAAATGAAAGTATGTAAATCATTTCTATTAAATCAAATTCCGAAAGCTGATAAATATATTTTATCAAATTGAATGCTGAAAACTGGTAAATCTATTCTATCAAATTGAATGCTGAAAACTGATAAATCTATTCTATCAAATTGAGTGCTGAAAATTGGTAAATCTATTCTATCAAATTGAATGCTGAAAACTGATAAATATATTCTATCAAATCAAGAAAGGGAAGCATGCATAACTCTGATTTAAGAAGCTTGAATCTAATCTAAAAAGGCAGAGGTTCATTCTATCAATAATCACAAATTATTATCTTAGAAGCGCGAAAACATAGATCTGATTTTGTTTTGTTTTGGAAATGCTATAAAAACGTGGAAATTCAGATATGAAATTCGCCTATGCGGATGGTATGTACAGGACTACAGATAGTGTATTACAAAACTACAGGCGTAGTGTTATTGAACTACGGAAGAAAAGTGCTTGTGCTGAAATCGAAATCTGATATTTAAATGAATTCTTGAAGTTAATTCACGCACAATGATAATGGAAATAATTAATAGAATGCATGAGAAATATTTGAAATAAAACACGAAACTCATGATCTACGTATTGAGGGAGCCCTCCCCAACACGTATTTCAGGAGGGAAAGAAACTTATGAACTCACGAGATTAATAGAATGCTGGTCTTTCATTATAAGTTCATAAATCCATGCTACATAAAATGTAAAACGAAAATGTCTTAATTGAAAAAATGTTGAAGATTTTTCTTCTTCAGAAAATGTCTCCAGAACCCCTGCTACTCAAGAGGTCCCTATTTATCATTACTTCTAACCTATCTCTACATAGAAAATAACGATCCTGGTTAACATGATTATGTCCTATAAATTAGGAGGAAATGGGATCGTTGTGTCTCCCGCGATCTTCAGTTTGGAGCTTGGTCACTTGTTATTCTTCCATGTCACCTGCGCCCTATCACACATGTCTTTATTCATATGATTAGTAATTAGAAACGCTAAAACATAATAAAATGTAATCGCTAAATTACTACATTTAATCATCAACCAAAATGCATTCTCCCCTACAAAGAGGTGCTTTCTTATCCTTTCTTTGCTTATGCGTGGCATTTGTGAGTAGTATGGAGTACCTATATCTTGGGCTCATCATCTCCCCTGAACTTGAATATGTTACCCATCCTTGGGTGACTCATCCAGCTCCATGATGGCCTCCCTCATATCCCAGGAAACAACTCTAGGAGCCCCTGCCTGTTTGTAATAACCTTGGCTCCGTTCCTCTTTGGCCCAAGTCGTTCTTTCCTCATCCTCATCGATCTGTTCCTTAATAGCTAGAGGAAGAAAGAAAGGTGGGCTTAATTTCATTCCTATCCATTTGAGTTGGTTCTTTATCAACGGCTCCCTGTACAACCTTGCTCTAGTGAGTGCGACTTCCAGCCTATGGGGGGAGTGAGGATCCCTCTTTTTCAAGTCCTTTGAAATTATTTTCCACCTATCATTGATAGCCTCCTGAAATTCGATGAAGGTGCTCTGGGTAGTGTTGTCGAAGTGTGAGATTTCTTCCTGCTGCTTCTCAAGCAAGATGGGAATCAGATCCTCATCGGAGGTTATAACAAAGTGGTCCTGAATCACCTTTTTAGGATGTGTAGCTTCAGTCCTTACCCATAGTAGATTCTACCATTCTTGTACTTGGTAAAGATGAACATCTTGGGTTCTTTCTACTTCATGATTCATCCAAGAGCACAACGCCTTGAGTTGAAAATCACCCATGTAGGGGTTCGATGACCAATTTGGTGAGTTCAGCACCACTAGATTGTGCAGGAAGAATTCACATAACTGGTCTTTTTCTAACTCACTACAAGTTAGGGAGGTGTCTACAAACTGCTTAGGAGTGGTTAAATCCAAGGGTAAACCCTGCTTCAACGTCTGCAATTGGAACCGACTCCATTTTTTCTTTAAATAGACTATGTAGACCCGGGATGGTGGCCTATGCCTCATTATTTCTTCATAATCCTTGCTGTAATGGCTAAAGTGTCTTCCAACTATAGGATTTTCTGGTCTTTCTGGGTCAATTCCTCCTGGGCTTGGCCTAATTTTTCTTTCAGTGCCAAATTCTGATGCTCCATCTGCTTTAATTGACCCACGTGCTACATTTTTAGGATTTGGGTCTTTTCATGCATGAATGGTGGCGAAGCCGGTGAAACGGGTTGGATTCTATGGAGTCGTGATTCGATTTTTAAAGCGACTAGCTCCTCTATGACCTTTATTAGCTCATTCAATGCTTCAGTCAGTTGATCATCCTTTTCAGTGTTCATTTTCTCATCCGCAAAGTCCTGTTGGAAGGTGTCTTCCTCAATAGGTGTAGAAGGATCTTCTTGTTCTGCCCCGTTATCTTCAGATTCCGACAGGTCCTGTACTCTGGGGCTTGTTTCTTTTTCTTACTTTTTCATCTGCTTGGATTTGTCCTGCTATGCCAACCTCCCGCTTTGCCGCTTCGACCTTTGCTTGCTAGCAGGTGTCCCTGAGGTTTTCTGGCAGGAGGTATCTCGGTAGTGCTTTATTTTGATAAGAGTTTCAGCCATCACCTCATTATCACTGTCACTGTCTAGGTCGATTTTCCGTTTGGATCTTGACGCAGTGGCATAATTTTCCTCCTTTGATCCCGAGGCAAGGGTTATGCCTACATTCGGCGTTCCTTTCATCCCTTGGACATCTTCAGCCGAGACCAGGATGAACTCTTCCCATGATAGTTCTGGGGTTTGAACCTTCAATTCTTCGCAAATGATCAACTTGATTAGTCTATGATGAGACAACGCATCCTCCTTTCCTTGCACTACCTTCCTGCTCATCTTCTCGAGGGACTGTAGAAGGTAGAAGGGGATACTGATGTTGTTGTTCGAATTGACGTGGCCCCCGTTCCTTAGAAGGTCCAAAATTCTGAAGTGAAAAGTGGGAATGTAGCTAAGCCTTCCCGTGCATGTGATATATTTCAGGATGATGGCAGCCACCTCGTCCCATGGTCTAGGCATAGTGTCTCTTTTAATACCGTTCTTATCCTCTTCATAGCTCTCACCCTACCCAAAGAAAGTTTCTTTTTCCCTCAGGTTGGCTTCTCTGTCATCCATTCCCCAATGCATCCCCATTGGAAAGCATGTATGGAATTTAAAACAAGTGATATGACCCAAATCCTTCTTACCATGGTTAGAAAAACATGACTCTTCCTTCTTACCCATCTTAGGCAATAAACATACTTCAATCACTAGAATATATGATGCATCACACCCACTTAAATCTTCTGTTCTCAAATCCCTCTCACGTGTTGTTGATTTCTTCATGTAATTGATTGACAAATTCAGCAAAAAATCTATAACCATATTGAAATTTGAGAGCCAAGTAACCATGAAAATTTTTATCCCTCAAATAAAGATGCAGATATACACCCAAAAATGTTTTAACGCCATATTGAATCTGGTTTCTTCGTAAACCCTATCCAAACTCCCAAATCTGCAACAATAAATCATCATAGGCAACATATAAAGTGTATAACCTCAAATACATAATTGTTAGATCATTTCAACAACCTTTAGGGAAAAGGTCTAACCCTCAAATCATCTCTAAAAATTTAAGCTAGCAAACAACAGCTAAACCAACAACAAAATTAGATATGAAAATGCAAATTAAGAATGTTATATCATATCTAAAAATGCAAATTAAGCATGTTATATCAAATAAAAAAATGCAAATTAAGCATGTTATATCAGATAAAAATCAACTTATCATCATCCCTATTGTTGATCAAATTAACAACCAATTCACCTTAAAAATCAGATTTGCAACCTAATTTGGGACAAAAACACATATCTTTCTACTTCACATGAAAGATGGTTATATTACAACAAATTAGCTCACCCAAGCTAGAAATGGAAAATTGTTTCAACTCATCCTATTCAAAGCTTTACATAAGCAATTTGTATGGTCAATTGGCTAAAGATTTGGAGTAATATAAGGGAGGTTGTGGGTTCAAATCCCACAAACCTCTCCATTATATACACATGTTACATATAATAAACTATATAAAGTGTATAGTTAGGATAAAGATAATAATTTTTTTTTTTTTGCCCCATCTTTATTTGCAACGCTTCCTACAAAATCCTCACAAAAACCATATCTGGCAGGCTCAAGAAGTATCTCTCACTAGCCATCTCTGCCAATTAAGGAGGTTTTGTCTCAGGGAGACAAATTTATGACAACATTATGCTTATTCAAGAAGCCATACATTCCAGTCAGAAAAGAAAAGAGGCATGCATGGCAATCAAACTTGATCTTGCCAACGCCTTCGACCGGGTTATACGTGACTTTCTTTATATGGTTCTTGAGAATTTTGGGTTCTCTACAACCTTCATCAGATGGATTAAGTCCTGCATTGGATCACCTTGGATATCCCCTCTCATTAATGGAAGACCCACCTCCTTTTTCAAAATTACCAAAGGGATACGACAAGGATGCCCCTTGTCCCCTTTTCTTTATATTCTCATGGCAGACACTCTAAGCAGGAGACTCAACAGGTTAATGACGGAAGGAAGCATCCATGGTATCATCATCACATGAGGATTTCAGCCTATAAACCATGCACAATTTTCTGATGACACAATTCTGCTGGGGTATGCTTCAGTCCAAATAGCCAGAAAGATAAAAAATATTCTAGATCTCTACCTTCGAGCTACGGGAGGGAAAACCAATGAAAACAAGAGAAATATTTATGGCTGGAATTGCAATCCCAATATATCAAGGGAGCTTGAAGTGGCTTTGGGGGTCAAGGAAAACATAGATTGGACCTCCTTCAAGTATCTTGGAGTTCCCATCAGCAGGAACAACGCGAACATTGCACCTTGGAAAACTGTCATCCAAAAAAAAAAAAAAAAAGATTCAATCTTGGGGAATGGGGTGGCTAAATTTGCCAGGTAAATTCACTTTAATTAATATAGTTCTTTATTCCTATCCTGTCTTTATAAGTGCTATGATTTAGGCTTCTAAAAATGTAATGAACAACATCATCATTGAAATCAGAAAATTCATCTGGCAAGGAGGGAGAACCCAAGGGAAAAAATTCCATTTGGTCAACTGGAACATAGTAAAGGAGGCCAAGAGAGAAGAAGGCTTGGGAATTAGGGAACCTAGTCAGATGAATAAAGATATGGGATCCAAATTAATTTGGATACTGGTCTCTGGTAAGAAGGAATGGTGGAAAGAAGTGATAAGGAAAAAGTATATCAGGAAAGCTAGACTTCGAAGCATAGATTCCCCGCTAAGTGGGAAAGGTACAAACATTTGGAATCTTTGCAAAGCCTCTGCTAGTCTAATTAGAGACAATTTATACTGTATCCAGGGGAATGGTAAGAGGGTTAAAATATGGAAATATTCTATTCTTGGCTCCCTCCCCTTAGGTTCCCATCCGGATTTATTTGGAATTCGTGACTAGATGCTTAGCTTAGGGTTTATTACTCTGAAGGACATATCTGTGTGGAAAGGATCAAGATATTGGAAAGGATGGCGTTCCTTGGATATCCCTAAAAATATGAAACAAGATTATACTCACCTCCTCACGCAGCTACATGGGAAAGATCCAATTCATTTAATAATCAAATACATTCGTGGCTGGGGGCATGACAATCACTACACAGTTAAGGAAGGATACAACATCTTAGCCAATCTCAAGATGAATCTTGCTTCCAAATTCTGGCCCAAGTTTTGGAACTCAGACTGCATCCCAAAGGTAAATTATTTCTTTTGGGTTCTTTCCCACAACAAGCTGCTCATAGCTGATAACCTTCTTAGAAGAGGGATAGAAGGCCCTTCTCGTTGTGAGCTTTGTAAAGCAGACATAGAAAATTCCCAACACCTTTTCCTAGATTTTCTTTTGCCAAACAAGTTTGGGAGATTGTATTTGATACCTTGTGTGATAACTACTCTCCTCCAAATAATATTGGATATATGATAAAAAACTGGAAATGTTGGTTGCCGAGAAATATCCTAAAAAACCCACTATCAACAGGATATGGAAAATGGTTCCAATGAACGTCTCCTGGAAAATTTGGTTATCTAGAAACAAAAGCATATTTGAAGGGAAAAAGGAAAATCAGAACAGAGTCACTTACAGAGTCATAAACCTAATCTCCGAAAGCATCAATGCAAGGAATTACTCTTCAGATCATGGAAAATATTTCCTTGAAAGAAGACCTGTGGTCCCAAAAATTTGTCTAAAAGGAAATCATTCAAATTCCCAAGAACAAGAACAAATGTGAATGGGAGATAAGAATGAGCAAAGAAAAATTCAATCAATGGTGGATGTCTCAGAAGAGTCATTCTCTGTTCTTTGATGGGGCAGCCAAAGGAAAACTAGGGGAGGCAGGTGCGGGGGGGGGGGGGGGGGTTCATCTATTACCCTGGAGGGAAAATAGTCAAATATTATGCCTGGGGATTAAGAGAAAAATCCAACAATGTTTCTAAATGGCTCGCTTTACTCCACGGTATGGAAATCGTCACCAAGTTAAAGATTGGTAAGCTCTTAGTCTTTGGAGACTCAAGATAGGTCATTCAAAAAATGAGGAAGGTTTACACCAAAGGATCTCCTTGGTGCAGAAGGACTCATCAAAGAATTGGTTTACTCAATTCCTCACATGAAGTTAATTACCTCCATATCCTCCGAGAAAACAATAGATCGGTAGACCGACTAGCAAATAAAAGAGTCAAGCTTAGTTTAGGAGAAGTTGTGTATGAGGATGGTTTTCATAAACATATTCCAATCCCCTAGGAATCTAAGTCCTATCCCTCCTTGTTCTACCCCCACGAATTTAAGTCTCATCGGGATGATCCCTTCTAGGATTGTGTGGACGTGTGGAGAGCGCTCTTATAGCACATGGCTTCTCGCGGTCACTTGGATTTTGCATTTATGGGAAGTCCTGTCTTCAGAATTACCCCCTTCCTCACGCGTGAACAACATGGATTGCAATTAAGGAGGACAATACGGGGTATTACGCTCCTCAGCTGCAGCAGATTGGGAATTATTTGAGCGGTTTGTCTCTCCTTCCCCTGAATCGTGAAGAAGATTATCAGTGTGAGCAGATTTCAAGAAGTCAGCAGCATTCTGGTAACATTTCTGGGATAAGAGAGGCCATGGAATATCTAAAAGATAGTGTAGAGGATTTCAAGTTGAACCTCATAAAGGCCTTCAATGTAGCTTACGCTGGGCTTAAGGAGAACAAGGATACTGCGGAATACATGAAGTATTTTTCCCAACAACTTACATGCCAGGAATCACGCATTGACGACCTTGAGAGAAATATGTTCGAGCTCATGGGTACTGTGGATGTAATCAAGGAAGAAGTGATGAAAATGGCTAAAATGACCCAGTGTATCCACTGCCAGGAGTCTCCGGATGATTACGCTCTTCCAATGGATGAAGCTTCAGTGCAAGAACAAGTCCAGGTTATGCATGGGCTGCAGGATTGATGCCCTATTTTTTCTGCTCTATGTTTTTTTGTGTACTTCTAAATAGAAAGTTTGTAAGGGTTTATCCCTTATGTTTTTGAAATTTCTAGGAATTCCAAAAGGAAAACTGATAGATATGAAATGGAACAAGTTCTTCCTTTACATCTTCAACAAATTTATGAGCTTAGGATGAAGCTCCCATTTTTGTAATGAATGGCTATGAAGCTCCCATTTTTGCAGGGTGGTGCTAGGGTTCTGCGTGCAAGTTGAAGCTTGTACAAGAGGAAGTGGGTGCTTCCATCCTGTTGTAGCTAGAGAATTCAAGAAGGAGAGTTGGTGCTCTCTACAAGTAGTTGCTTGTAAACAGAGGTTGCAGCCTCATTTGAGTAGGTCTCAAAGAAATATGATGTAAATAAGTTGGATCTTGCTTAACATATTAAGAAGAAGAGGTTTTTCCCTTTATGGGTTTCCTCGTGAATATCCTTCTTTGTATCTATCATGTGCGTGATTGATGATTATCATTTCTATTTTATATTTGCTACATTATCATGACTATAGATCTATGAACAATAATAAAGTTTCTAAAAGGTCTCAGATTGTTTAAGCTTAAGAATAACTGATTCACCCCCCCCTCTCAGTTATTCGAATATTTTCAACAATTGGTATCAGAGCAGGTTCCTTTTACTTAAAGGTAGATCTGTAAGCTTAAACATGACTAGTCATGAAGGAACTTCAACCAATAAGGCTCCTCTGTTTGATGGGACACATTTTTTCTTTATGGAAGGTTAGAATGAGAACATATCTAATGTCCTTAGGTGTTGATGTATGGGATGTAGTTGAAACTGGGTATGTAAATCCTATTGTAATAGCCACCAAAGATGATAAACTGGAGTTTACTTTTAATGCAAAAGAAATGAATGCTATCCTCAATGGTCTTGCAGAAGCTAAATTTGTAAAAGTCATGCATTTTGAATCTTCCAAATAAATGCGGGACAAACTTATAAGCAGTTATGAAGGAAAGTAAAAGATGCCAAACTGCAGACATACATGTTGAAATTTGAACAACTAAAAATAAATGAGGATGAGACTGTTAGTAAATATTTCCTCAGGGTTGAAGAGTTTGTGAATGCTATGAAAGGCCTTGGTGAAACGATTGAAGAAGCATCTTTAGTTTAGAAAATTTTAAGATCTCTGCCCGATAGATTTAATCCCAAAGTTTCAGCAATAGAATAGTTAAATGATCTTAAAACTATGCCTATTGACCAACTCCTAGCAACTCTAACTGCTTATGAAATGAGGATTATTAAAGATAAACCCACCACTAGAGAAGCATCCTTTAAAGCATATAAGAACATTGATTCTGAAATGGATGAGATTGAGGAAACATTTGTAAGAAGGTTGAAGAAAGGATCATGTAAATATAGAGACAAGTTGCCCTTTAAATGTTTCAACTGTGGTAAGATAGGCCATTTTGCATCTAAATTCCCCCACAAGAAAAAGGGACAAACTTTTGATGATGAAGAGAAGCACACATTCAAGAAGTATAATAAAGAGAATAAATATAAAAAGAAAATCTTGTGTGTAAATGATGTCGATTCTTCAGAAGAGATAGACAGTGATTCATCCTGTGAAGATAAAGTGAATGATTTTATGCTTATGGCCTTAGAAGACTTTGAGGATGAATATACAGGAAGTGACATGATTGATAGTTGATATGGAAGGTGAACTAATCAATGCCTTGAAAGAGATTGACAGACTTAGACGGAAGAAGAGGAAACAAAAACAATTGTTGATGCAGTATGAAAAGAATGGTAAAGAACCAAGTGAACATTTTGCTTTGTTAAAAGTAGAAGAGATTGACAGACTCAGACTGAAAAAGAGGAAACAAAAACAATTGCTGATGCAGTATGAAATGAATGGTAAAGAACCAAGTGAAGATTTTGCTTTGTTAAAAGTAGAATTAGAAGAAGTAAAGAAAATAGAGGATATTCTAAAGCAACAACTAGCAGAGAAGAAAATGAGATGTGAAGCATTGGAAGAACAAGTAGTGAATGCTAGAAAATAATTGGAAAAATTTCAAGCTTTGTATGACCAAAATCTGTTGAGTATAAAATCTTCAGGAGAACTTAATAGCATTCTGAGTAAGCAAAGATCCCCATTGATAAAAACTGGTCTAGGATATGAAGAAGGTTCAAGTATCATCCAGTCAGAAAACAAAGAACCAACCAAGTTGATCAAATTTCAAATCAGCAAACAATTAGAATATGATCATGCTCTGCAAACAAAAGGTAATGAATTAAGCACCAGTTCAAGAATTTAGATCAGAAATACTAATCAAGACCTTCCCAGGAACAAAGCCAACAAAATATGAAGCAATCAAATTCAATAAGACTGCCAACATTAAGGTACCAAAATTTCTTCTATGGATACTATTATTGTTGTTTTAATTTTGGTCATAAAGCTGCAAATTGTGCAATTAATTTTAGAAGTATGCAACTGAGATTGTCAAGTAATCAACTGCTAAAAAATAGAACTAGACAGTCAATGAGGAAACAAGAATATCATACAAATCAGTTCACAACTAAAAGAATAACTCATGATAAACATATCAATCCTTTTGATCTATTAAACAATGAGCCAGAATGTTATGTTTGTCATAATTTTGGACACAAGGCTTCAGACTGTCATCTGAAGAATTACAAAATAGATCCGAGAATGAATTATACAGTTTAAAATGCCAAGGTTTGGAAGAAGAAAGAAAGTAACAAGTGTGGATTAGTTCTTTCTGCTCAAAGGCAAAAGGACCCCTGGTATATTGATAATGGATGTTCTAAACATATGACTGGTGATAAAAATAAATTTCTGTCTCTAAATGAAAGTAATCAAGAAATGTGACTTTTGGAAATGATGCTCCAGGGAAAATCGAAGGACAAGGGATGGTAAGTTTGAGTAATGGAAAAGGAAAATCCCAAGACGTGTTGTTTGTAGATGGCTTGAAACATAATCTTCTTAGTGTCATTCAGGTGTTGTGAAGTTTTCTTTACTTCTAAAGGTTGCAAGATAAAATCTGTACCCTTGGGACAGTTGATTGCAAAAGGCATACGGACAAAAAATAATGTGTATGTTTTGAATGAAGAAAAGGAAGAATGTCATCTAAGAAAGTATGATGAGAGTTGGTTGTGGCATACGAGACTTGGACATTTGAATTTTGATCACATAATCAAACTTAGCAACAATAGGGAAGTATAAGATCTTCCAAAGATATCAAAGCCATATGATTCTGTTTGTAAATCATGTCAAATGGGAAAGCTGACCCGTACTCAGTTTAAATCAAAAGGTTTTACATCAACAGATAAACCTCTTCAGTTAGTGCATATAGATTTGTGTGGTCCATCAAGAAAGGAAGGCATAGGAAGAGAAATATATTTTATGCTAGTCATTGATGATTACTCTAGAATCACATGGGTGGCTTTCCTAAAAGAAAAATCTGAAGCATTTGAAAAGTTCAAAGTTTTCAAGGCTTTGACTAAGAATCAGATAGTAAAAAGACTTAAGGCAACAAGGTTTGATAGAGGAGGAGAGTTTAGTTCATGAGACTTTAAAGAATTTTGTGAACATCATGGAATAAAATGAGAATATACCATTCTAGGAACTCCACAGCAAAATGGAGTATTGGAAAGACATAATAGATCAGTGCAGCAAATGGCAATATCAATGATGAATGAAAGAAATATTTATCAAACATATTGGGTAGAAGAAATTCACATAGCTTTCCATATTCTTAACAAAGCTCACCTAAGACCAAACAGTGATAAGACTCCTTATGAACTGTGGTTTGGAAGACCTACTTCTATTAAGCATTTCAAAGTCTTTGGAAGTAAATGATATATTAAAAACAATAATGAACATCTTGGCAAATATGATGACCGAGCTGATGAAGCTGGTACCTTTTTGGGATATGCAACAAACAACAAAGGATATAGATGCTATAATAAGAGACTGCATAAATTAGTTGATTAAAATTGATGAAGGAATCTCTATTAAAAATGATCAGATAAGTAGTGTTGAATCAGATATAGAGAATACAGTTGAAATTGAAGAAAAGTAGGTCCAAGAATAAGAAAAAGAAAATTCAGATTCAGATGATGAGCATGCAAACATTCAGGAAGATTCAAAATAACAAACATAAACAAAACCACCTTCCAGAATTATTCAAAAGAACCACCCTGAAGATCAGATAATTGGTGACAAGAATAAAGGAGTTCAGACAAGAAGGAATTTGATTAAAACTTCATAATAATCTCAGATTTATTTTTTATCTATGATTGAACTCAAGAACTTTGATGAAGCCAGTAAAGATGAATATTGGATTAGAGTCATGAATGAAGAGCTTGATCAAATTGAGAAGAACAATACTTGGGAACTTGTTCCTAGACCCGCAGATAAGAGTGTAATAGATTCTAAATGGGTGTTTAAAAATAAGATGAATGAACAAGGACAGGTTGTGAGGAATAAAGCCAGATTGGTCTGTAAAGGGTATGCACACATTGAGGGTTAGGATTTTGATGAAACCTTTGCACCGGTGGCAAGATTAGAATCCATCAGAATGTTTCTTGCCTATGCTAGCCACAAGAAATTCAAATTTTATCAGATGGATATTAAGTCAACATTTCTTAATGGAGATCTAGAAGAAGAAGTCTATATGGATCAACCTGAAGGATTCCAACTGACATACAATCCTGACTATGTTTGCAAGCTAAAGAAGGCATTGTATGGAATGAAACAAGCACCACGAGCCTGGTATTATAGATTGGATAAGTATCTATAGGACAAAGGGTTCAAGAAAGGTACTGTTGACAGTAACTTGTACATCAAATCTGAAGGTGATGATTTATTAGTTGTTTTGGTTTATGTGGATGACATTATTTTTGGAAGTATTAATGATTCCTCTGTTCAATGGTTTGCTAATGCCATGAAATCTGAATTTGAGATGTCAATGATAGGATAACTATCATTCTTCCTTGGTCTTCAAATTAATCAGAGTTCTGCAGGTCTATTTCTCTCTCAAGAGAAGTATTTGAAGGAAATGTTGAAGAGATTTCATATGGAAGATTCTTCACCTGTCAGCACACCCATGGTTGTTGGATGCAAGCTCAATAAGGATGATGTCTCACCAGATGTTGATCAAAGAACATATCGGTCAATGATAGGCAGCCTATTGTACATCACAACCTCTCATCCTGATATAATGCAAGTTGTTGGTATGGTAGGTAGACTTCAGTATGCTCCTAAGCAAAGTCATTTGGTAGATGTTAAGAGGATATTCAAATATTTGAAGGGCACAATGACTTATGGTCTCTGGTATCCTAGAAATCAGAATTTTCAGTTAACTCCATATTCAGATGCTGACTGTGAAAATTGTTTGGATGAGAGAAAGAGCACAAGTGGGGGTGCATTCTTCTTAGATGATTCACTAGTAGCATGGCTAAGTAAGAAGCAAGGCTCTATATCTTTGTCTACCATAGAAGTTGAGTACAATGCTGCTACTACATGTTGTACACAGGTACTATGGATGATTCAAACTCTTGAAGATTTAAAGGTAACATATGTTGAATCTATTCCTCTTCATTGTGATAACAAAAGTGCCATTAGTGTCTCCAAGAACCCTGTCCTTCATTCCAAGACTAAAAAAATTCCAATCAAGTATCATTTCTTAAAGGAGCAGGTTACAAACAGAGTTGTCCAATTTCATTTCACTCCTTCTAAAGAACATATTGCTAATATTTTTACTAAACCCTTATCCAAAATCCAGTTTGAGTATCTACGCCAGAAGTTGGGTGTCATATCTTCTTCCAACTAACCTGTTCACTTTGATAGGGGGAGCTGTATTGTCGTGTTTTCTTTGACATTGATGTCAAAGGGGGAGAAGTTTAGGTAGTTGCAGATGACAAGCAGTTGGTGATTACACTTGCAGCATAAAAAATATGAAGGTTTCCATCAATGCCAAAGGGGGAGATTGTTGGCATTATGATTCAGTTGTCATTGATGGTTGGCAAGCAGACAAATAGTTGCAGAATAGAGGGCTAAGTATGAAGGCTATGGGCATCTTTGTGAGCCCCTGCGGGCATATGAAGGCTGCGGGAATCCTTGTGGGAATATGAGGGCTAAGTATGAAGGCTGCGAGAATCCTTGTGAGCCCCTACGGGCATCCTTCTGAGCCCCTGCGGGCATCACAGATAGCCCACTGTAGGCATTTATAAGACCCTATGCAGGCATTACTTGAGACCTTGCAGGAATCAATTGAAGGCCCATTGCGAGCATATGGAGAGGCCACTATGGGCATAAGTCAAGACAGCCTGCGGGCATAAATGAGGCCATGCGGGCATATGAGGTCTAAGTATAAGGCTCCTGCAGGCATATGAGGTCTAAGTATAAGGCTCCTGCGGGTATATGAGGTCTAAGTATAAGGCTCCCACGGGCATCATTAAGTGGCAGAAAACGCATATAAGTCTGTGTAAGTGTTAGTGTTGTACGTTTTAAATGTCCCACGTTTTATTAAGGCAGAAGGAAATCTTGATTCCATTTATGATGATGTTAAATTTACAGTTACAGCGAGTGATGATTGAGCTCCCGACAGTTATGAAGACAAGAAGTTTGTTATTGGGTCAGTTTTTGAGTTGGCGAGTCTGGAATTTGAAGAGACTGAGGCATATACTTCCATTGTCTATATAAACCAGTCGATGAGGACTTTATAGGGATGAGAAGAGAATCATATGAGCGGATGTTGGCTGAAGTAAAGAAGATGAAGCTGCAATCTTAACATAAGAGAGCAATACAGAGGAAAAGTTAAATGTGGCCCGAATTTGTGAAGAAAAGAATGCATAGAACTCTGAGAATGGTCAAATTAGGACAAAGAGCTGAATGTTGAAGAACTAAGGCTCAACTAAGGCATAAAATGAGCTGTAGCAAAACAAAGCACATATAGAGTGGGTAAGCATTGCTATATCTGAATCAGTGTATTGTAATTAATAGTATAAATTTTTATAAAGGGGTGGCAGGGTGGTGCTAGGGTTCTGTGTGCAAGTTGAATCTTGTACAAGAGGAAGTGGGTGCTTCCATCCTGTTGTAGCTGGATAATTCAAGGAGAGTTGGTTCTGTCTACAAGTAGTTTCTTGTAAACAAAGGTTGCAGCCTCATTTGAGTAGGTGCTCAAAGAAATATGATGTAAAGAAGTTGGAGCTTTCTTGACATATTAAGAAGAAGAGGTTTTTTCCTTTTATGGGTTTCCTTGTGAATATCCTTCTCTGTCTCTATCATGTGTGTGATTGATGATTATCATTTTTGTTTTATATTTGCTACATTATCATGACTATAGATCTATGAACAATAATAAATTTTTTAAAAGGTCTCAGATTGTTTAAGCTTAAGAATAACTGATTCACCCCCCCTCTCAGTTATTCGAATATTTTCAACAACATTCTCCTCTATATTGTTAATAATAATGAAGTGATGTTTTCCTCTTTCCTTTTATAGATTAAGAGGAGTGAGTTACAAGTAAGGAAAAACCCTAACTATAGGCTATGTCCATGAATGGAGAATGAGTCCACAAGTGGAATACTCACAAGAAGGAGGTTCTATTTTGAATGCAGAATCCATATGATACGGAGGAGCATTCAACACAAAATTCAAATATGCAACCATTTGGATTTCACAAAGCTCTCTATGCAAAATATTGGTTACTCCATAATATAAATTCCTTTCATCCATAGCTTACAACTTTTGAGTTTCCATCCAGATCAGCTTCACAAGGTATCAAGAACGTTTAAGAGCATCACCTTTGGGTTCCCTCAATACAAGCAACATGGCATAAGTGAAAAGAGTGCTCCAATATATAGAAATATTTTTAATAAAAATTATATTCATACCACATCAGAGAAAGAGGGGCAAAAAAAATGCAGTACTCGTAGGTCAAAAATAAAGGAAGATACTGATAGTCTATTGAAGCATTATGAAGGAAAATATTTAAGTAAGAAGACAATAGTCATTGTGTTTGATCTTGAAACTACTGGCTTAAGTTGTGTCAATGATAGAATTATTGAATTTTCTGCTCAAGACCTTGTTGGTGGACAACACATTACATTTAAATCTTTAGTAAATCTTGTATTCTTTGTGACAAATAAAAGGATTCATGTTATTAGCAATAAAATGGTCAATAGGTCTAATGTTCCAAGATGGAAAGATCATGTTCCTATTTTGGTGCTTTATATAAAGAGTTGACAGAAAGCTGGTGGTCTTGTTATTTGGGTGGCTCATAATGGTTGTCATTTTGGTGCACGTTTTCTTGTGAAGGAGTTCAACCTTTGTTCACTGGAAATTCCATATGATTGGGATTTTGTAGATACAGTTCTCTTGGGATTAAAGTAATGAAGTTGAATGGGTCAACGCATGGTAATACAAGATTAAATTCCCTTCATGAGCATTATCAAATTCCATTAATAGTATCAACACACCGAGCAATGTCAGATGTCAATACGCTTGCGTTAGTGGTACAAAAATTATGATTTGAAATTTTGAACTAAAGCTACCTGTTTTAGGTCTTCTAGAAATGTCTTTCAAGGCCTCAGATCTATTTGAAAATTGAACTTTTGTAACTATAGAATACTATTTGAAATTCCACTAAATCATTGCCATGCACGAATGTATGAAAACCTGGGTTTATTTTAATATTTATCTACACAGGATACCAAAATGACATAACCCACATGAATTGCCTTCTTGTATACCTCTGCATGGAGACAAAAAATGCATTACCATATGGATGCACTTGCTATGGCTCCATAGTATTATAAGGTAACTGACTTTCTTCCATTTCTATCAATTATGTTAGTATAATACGTGAGTTTGATGATCATAATTTATAAATATAATTATTCCAATAGAGATGCATGGAAAGAAAGTTTGTCCCTTCAGGAGAAGTTTAGAGGTCTACAAGTAGAGATTTGGAAATCGCAAATGAGAGCCTCTATGAAAATAATACAATTGGCCTATGGAAAATCTGCAAATCGGTCCCTTCTTGTATGTCTTCACCATAAGCATAATAAGTATGTCTTCGCCATAAGTTTAATAAATAAGCTCTGCATAAAATTTGTCAGGTGTGATAATACCTTAAGGTGATATTAACACTTCAAACATACTTCTCATAGTACAACATCAGAAATTGCTACAAACTCTTATATCAAACATTTGGAGAACCACTGATTTTATTTTTGTTGATATGCTTCAAAATTACATTTTCAATTTTTAACATAGAATTCCAACATTTAGACAATATGCTGAGAGCAATACTCATGTTTTGACAAATTCCAGAAATGAAAACTAAACATTAAGTTAGCTATATCATGGGATGCATTGATTAAAGAGGGTACATGGAACTGGTATCACATGCTTCATCATGTTGAAAATTAGAATATCTTTGGAAAACAGAGGTACCCCTGATTGCATAATTTCCCAGTCCATTTTCTCCATAGTAATTGCTATTGTGAGAATTGTTAGAAGCAACATAAATCCATCTGAGAGATTCTGTTTCTTATACAACCCAAGAATAAACAGAAAATCCATCTCTTCTTTATGGAATACCTTGATAACCTTGCTAGTTTATATATGGCATAATTGTAGTTCCCACATTGTTTACGGATAATCTACTCGAGCGGACGTGAGCGTGATCTCCCTAGTCCAAGTGGATCTAGGACAAAAGAATACAGAATATAGATCTACTTTCCTAGATCAATTAGAGATTAGAGTAGATAGATGTCTTACCTTTAGATTCGCAAATCCTTCTCCTCTTTGTTGCTCCAAGACCCTGTTGATGCCTCGAAAATCGTAACATCAATCAGCAAGGGATTCTCCCCGGTAAGCAAGCCCAATTAGATCGCTCACCATTTGGTGTGGGGAATCCGTCCGGTTAACGGTTCTAGCTACCGTAAGATTTAAAGATTTATAACCTTTACACCAGTTGTGGCCCGATCCACCATTTATGTATTTCATTTTAAAGATGATATGCAAGTGCCCTAAGCTAAATGCAGGTGATTAATCTAAAACTATGTAAGCAAATCTAATATATCCTTGCAAGGAGCAAACTGTAAAGGTGAGTAATAAACTGAAAGAAGCATCTAAAGATCAGACAGATAGCTATTTAATAATAAAGATGCAGTTCCAGCCAAGGATAAAAGATATCAAAGATAGCTTTAATTCAATTAACACATTCCATTACTCATTTGAGATAAACATCTTTGCACAAAAAATTATAAGAACATTCATCACATAGAAGCAATTCATGATAGTAAGGACTGATCTCACAGTAATATGTAGATGACATAGGAATAATCCAGCAAACATTTAACACATTCTCCAGGAAAAAACGCAGTCTCCCAAGCTTTCATTAGGAAAAAATTAAATTCCTTATACATGTAGCAAATCAGTTTACATACAAGACAGAAAATGTCTTTTCACCTGCCAAAAGTCCTTTCTCTATCTTCTATTCATTGATATATAGCTTTAAAAATTGCTCCTAGACCTGCCAAGTGTACCCTAATATTAGGAATATTTAATTTGTCATTTAATGCCCAAATTAAAAAATTGGAATGATTCATGAAAACATTTTACACAAAAGACAAAAATAAGACAGCTGTCAATTAACATGTTTTACAATGAACCAATTAAGTCCTAGATGGCCATGCTGCTTCATTTGGTCGCTCCTCTACTATTGGTTTGTTCTCTTCAGTAGGCTCATTTTCTTTTATTGTTTTATCCACTTCTTGAATATAATTGGTCCATTGGCTGATTTCTCTCAGGACGGTCTTTCCTCGTGACGAGATTGTCACCTTCCACGCTATCTTGTGCTTGCGCAAATCTGATTTGACCCCTGCAGCCCTTGCTATAGCCTCCTGTTCAGTATTTTCCAGGAGATAAGTGTGAACAACAGTCTGTTCAATAAATTGATGGAGGTCTTCTGGGGTTATGGCCTCAATATTCTTTTAATTAATCCAATTCTGCGTCCAAATTCCCCTGCAATTTTGCCAGGCGTTGTTCTCTCTCAGGGAACTCATAAATGATCTGAGGCAAAGTCATATGACACTTCTCATGGGCTTCCTTGATCTTTGAGTAGACAATATAGAATTTTTTAAGTGTCTTTCGGATCTCAACACTTAATCTACTACCAAAATCCCGACAAAACTCGAGGACTCCAGTATCCATGTCAAATTCCTCAGCTGTTGTAGCCCGTAGGTTTAAGGGAAAACCAAACTTTCCTTTCCACCATTCAAACTGTTCCTTAATTTCCACCACATGCTGCGCATACTTGTCCTTTATTTTAAGCACCTCAACATCAATGGATGTCATTTTTGTTATCATCTCTTTCATGCCGCAAACTTCTTCTGAGATCAACACTAGCAATTGATGAGTTTTCTTCTACATATCATAGGCTTGCCTATAAAATGTGGCTAAATATTCTTTCTTTTCATTTTCTTCTTTGAGATGCTCTAACAGTCCAGCCTTTTCTTGCGTTAGCCTCTCAAACTGAGGCTTAAAGAAGTCAATCTGCTGAACACTGTTGGCCTCATGTTCTTCCAACTCTGATATGTGAGCCTTTAAGTTCTCTTGCTCATCTTCTGAAATTTCCAGCTACATTTCTAGTGTATTCTTTTCATTTTCGAGCTGCAGGACTTTCGAAGTTGTTTCTTCAATCTCTTCTACAAGCTCCTTGTACTTCCTTTTTAATTCATTGCTCTCTAACACCTCTTTCTTCCTGTCAGCTTTTATCTTGAAGCACAGTTCTCTGTATTTCTTAACATCTTCAATTAGACGATCGAAATTGGCTTTACTCACCTGGGTCGAAGCTACAGAGCATCTTGCCGTGAACGCGGGGTCGATGTCAGTCCCTTGGACAAGTGTGGTTTCTGATAATCTGAGTTCATATAGGTCTTCTCCAATTTCCATTTTCTTTACCGATCTGCCAACAATAACCTTCTTCCGCTCATGAAAGTAAACATAATCCAGGTTGGCCAATGTTAATTTTCGAGCATTAATTCAATATACTCTAGGATCTTTACTGAGAGAATAACATGTACAGTATATCAATGCATATCAATCATAAAAATCATATCAATCATCACAAGATGCAAACATAAGAGACAATAGACACACAGAGTTTTCGTGCGAAAAACCCTAAGGTGAAAAACCCCACAACTTCCTCAGAGATAGATAGCGAAATGATACAACCAAAGTAAAACCCAAGTACACAGAGATAGTCTCCTCCTAGCAGCTGATCCTCCTCCTCACATGTGCACCACTTTTCGAGTGATGTAGAGTGAGATAATGAGATGATCAAAATAGAGATCTCCCGATCTCTATTTATACTTGTCCTGACTGCCCAATAAACTTATGGGGCCGACTTGTCTAGCTTAGCATAATGACCCATGGTTAAATTAATCAGGTCCAACCCCACACATGGTGGTCTAATAACCCATCGACAAGTTACGACACTTGCGACACTTGTCAATACAAATGACGACACTTCCTTATAGAGGAATAACACATCTCTATAGGAGTACAATATACATAAATGAAATACATAGGTGGAATACATTCCAAAGCTACATATACATCAACACTCCCTCTTAACTAGGAAGGTATTTCTCGACACAGATCTGCCAGCACAAGTCTTCTTCTCTAGATCATCATCAGCGAATCATCATCCTCGAATCATCATCATCATCACTGCTGCTGCTATCTCAATCAATATCCGAATCTACTCATCATAGGAAGTTCTACAGAGCCAGTCCTTTTTCATACTCGATGTAGGCCCACCACCTGCAGGTCTTCATCATCACTGGCCATACTGTGGAATCCTCAGGACTTATTACGTGTGTCACAAAACCTCTCAAGAGCATCCCAGGACTTATTACGGGCACACAACCGAACCGATCGAATCTCCTAGGCAGCTATTACATGTGACCCCACCACAAAACCTCGAAAGAGAATCCCAGGACTGATTACGAGCACACAGCTCAACCTATCGGATCTCCCAGGGTGCTATTATATGTGGTCATGGAAAAACCTCGAAAGAGCATCCCAGGACTTATTACGGGAACACATCCCAACCTATCGGATCTCCCAGGGCGCTATTATATGCCATAGGAAAAAACCTCGAAAGAGCGTTTGCTAGATCTCCCAGGGAGCTATTATATGCCAGCGGAAAAACCTAGCAAGAGAATCTGCAAACCTCCCAGGGCACTATTATATGTCCTCCCAAAGCAAAACCTCGAAAGAGCATTTTCCAGATCTCCCAGGGAGCTATTATATGCCAGCGGCAAAACCTAGCAAGAGAATCTGCAAACCTCCCAGGGCGCTATTATATGCTTATCTGCACAACCTGTCCATAGCCACAGAGTATCAACCTGATACTCACCATACATCATCCTGATGTACACATGATCATCCTGATCATACAATGCATCCACCTGATGCATACACAGTATCTGCCTAATACATATCATCATACATGATCTACCTGATCATACAATGTATCCACCTGATACATATACAAATACATGATCCACCTTATCATACCTGATACATATCAACATACATGATCTACCATATCATACAATGTATCCACCTGATACATATACAAATACATACACATGATCCAATTGATCATATCCAACATCCAACATGATGCATACATACATATAAATGATCCAACTGATCATATCCAGTATCCAACATGATGCATACATACATATAAATGATCCAACTGATCATATCCAACATCCAACATGGTGCATACATACATATAAATGATCCAACTGATCATATCCAGCATCCAACATGATGCTCATCATCCAACACTTACATCCATAGCCATGGAAGGATCCTCCTCTCACCATGCTTGGAATGGCTTAAGCAAATGTGTCCATCACTTCTTCCTCGAAGTGTCGTCATTCTGAAGAACACTAAGCCTTTCTTTGAAGTACTTGAACTTCACTCTAGCTAGTGGTTTTGTCAGTACATCTGCAATCTGCTCATCCATCGTAACATACAAGAGCTTCACTGCTCCTCTCTGCACCATATCCCTGATATAGTGATATTTGATCTCAATGTGTTTCGACCTGTCGTAAAACACCGGGTTCTCAGACAGCTTCACACAACTCTAGTTGTCACAAAAGATACCAGTAGCCTCCAGTGGGAGATCAAATAACTCAGACAGTAGCTTCCGGAGCCATACTGCCTCACAACTAGCCGAACAAGCTGCAATATACTCTGCTTCGGCTATACTCAGTGCTACGCAAGACTGCTTCCTGCTAAACCAAGAGATCATACCTGATCCCATACTGAAGCAGCACCCATAAGTGCTCTTCCTATCTGCAGCACTGCCTGCCCAATCTGAATCAACATAACCTTGTAGGTTAAACTTTTGATTCGCATCATACTTGATCCCATAGTCAACCGTACCCTTTAGGTACCTCAGAATATGCTTTACAACAACCAGGTGAACACCTCTGGGATTTATAAGTAACTGGCTCAATGTGTTCACCGCAAAGCAGATATATGGTCTTGTGTTTGTCAGGTACATCAAGGACCCAATCATCTGATGATACACAGTGACATCAACCGGATCAGATGAAGCATCACACAGAAGCTTCAGGTTCGATGCCATAGGTGTGGCCATGGCCTTGTAGTCCATCATCCATAACCTCTTCAGAATCTCTACTGCATACTTCCCTTGTCCAAGGAAGATCCCATCTGCACTTTGCCACACCTCCATGCCTAGAAAATAGTGCATCATCCCCAAGTCCTTCATCTCGAACTTAGCAGCAAGCTTTCTTGGTATCAACAATCAAACTATCATTACCTGTAACAAATAGGTCATCCACATACATGAGTAGTATCACAGGATTTCCTTCCTGAACCTTGTAGTAAAGGTTGGAATCCACTTTACTCTTGGTAAAGCCCAAACTAGGTAGGAAACTGTCCATCCTACCATACCAAGTCCTGGGAGCTTGTTTCAAGCGATACAAGGCTTTCTTCAACCTGCACACATATGACTTCTTGTCATGTGTCTCAAAACCAAGTGGCTGCTCCACATACACTTCCTCCTCGACTACACCATTCAAGAAAGAAGTCTTGACATCCATCTGGTGTATCTTACATTTCATCACTGCAGCCAGAGCAAGTACTGATCTAATGGAAGTGTATATGGCTACAGGAGCAAAAGTTTCTTCATAGTCGATTCCTTCTTTCTGTGAGAAGCCACGAGCTACACATCTCGCTTTGTATTTCTCTATGCTGCCATCTGCAGCATGCTTAATCTTGTAGATCCATTTGAAGTCACAACAGACTTCCCTTCAGGTCTTGGGACCACATCCCAAACATCATTCTTCATGATCAACTGATATTCCTTGACCATGGCATCCTTCCATTACTGCATCCCGTATCCTGGGAACTTTAGATTCTTCAATATCTTCAATACATAGATTTCTTTGTTGCTAGAACAAATGTTGTAGTCCTTCTTTTGTAGGTGATTGTGCACGATCTTTCCTACAATTCAAATTCAATTGCATGATTAGAAACTTCTCATAGTTTCATAACAAAATCTTACACATAAGAATATATGTCATACAGTCATGCAATTATTTTAGCCAATGCTTCAATACAACATTTATCCATATCCCGTAACTTTCTATATGCCTTCCAATCTCTACCAGAACATTGTTAAGAGTGTGCACAAATCCCATATGTCAGCAAAGAGGTTTCATTCTAGATAAGTAGCAATGGAATGTTGTACAGTACCATAGGCCACTTACCCATTACTTGCATATTAGTAGTATCTTATTCGTCAATGAAATTATTCTAATATGCATAATACACAACCTAAGTCTAGGAACATAAGCATATACATTGCTAAATAACATTATTTAAACAAACATAATATACAAGAAATGACAATTCAAATACTAATCTTTGTTTGTTTGTTGGGTGGACTCCCTCTTAATCTTTGCTTCCTTGCAGGAACTGTTGGAGTCCTATTCTGAAGTGACTTCTTCCACTCCTTTCTGTTGTGAATTGTAAGGAGTGGTGAACTCCCTCTTAATCCCTGAATCACTGCATAGCACTTGAAGTCTACTGAAGTGAATTATCCACCATTGTCGGATCTAAAGGTCTTCAACTTCGTTTTAGTGTGGTTTTCTATCAAGGCCTTGAATTCCTTGAACTTGTTGAATACTTCATCTTTGTTCTTCAAGAAATAAATCCTAAGTCTCCCTAGAGAAATCATCAATGAAAGAACCATAGTATACATACCCACTCAGAGAACTAGATGACATCGGATTGCATACATCGGAGTGGATAATTCCTTTTTCCTTACTTGCTTGTGATTGCCTTCTTTGTGTTCTTTCCTTTTGCAAATCCTGTGCAAACACCTTCATGATTTGACTTGATTTCAGGAAGACCTTCTATAGCTTTGATTGTAATTGGTAGTTCTCTGTAGTGCACAGGTGCTTTCTATGCCAAAGTTCACTTGGCTCCATAGATTCATGTACCATGGCATGTTCAGGTTGTCCCTTTAATTTGTACAATCCCCCCTCTTTCTCTCCAATCACTACTGCATCATCAACAGTTTTACCCTTTGTCCATATTAGAACTTGGCCATCTACAAATGAAACCCTCATGCCTTTTGCATCCAATGCAGATATGGAGAGTAGGTTCTTCTTGACCCCAGGTACAAATAATACATCTTTCATCTTCAAGGATTTTCCAGAGTCTAGGTTGAAGGAGGCTTCACCACTTCCTTTGATAGGATATTGGTAGTCATTCCCAAGTTTCACCTTATGGGGTGACTCATGTTTAGATAGATTAGCAAAGGATTCTTTGAACCCAGTCATGTGCTTTGAAGCCCCACTATCAATAAGCCAATCATTACATCCATGGGTGATAGTACCTGTGAGAGCAGAGATTAGAAAATATTCATCTTCACTTGACGAGTCATCCTCATCACTTTCTGCTCTAGCCTTATTCTAGGGAGGTTCATCATCCTCAGTAGCATGAGCATGATATCTTATTTTGTTGTTCTTATTCTTTTTGAAGTTGTTGTCTTTCTTCTTCTTGGGACAATCTGCAGCAAAGTGTCCCTTCTCGTTGCATGTGAAGAACCTGAGATCTTTCTTATCTTTATGGTAATGGTGGTGTGAATATCTCTTGTTATGAGATGGATCTCTCTTCAGCTTGCTTCTTTTGGTGTGAGCTGCGAGAGCTTGATCTTCATTCCCCATATTTTCTTCTCGTGCCGCAAGCCTTGCTTCTTCTTGAGAGAATTCCTCTCATAGCCTACTGAAGGAGATTAGTTTCTTTCTTGCACAAATTCCTTGGATAAAAGAATCCCATGACCTAGGTAGGCCATTCAATGTAGTCATAACAACTTCACCAATATCCACTACCTCATCCACAGCTTCGAGTTTTTCCTTGATCTGAGAGACCTTGGAGAAGTAAGATTGAATGGTCTATCCATTCAACAACTAAACCCCTTTCAATTGATTCCGCAGAGTCATCTTTCGATTTATGTTCTTCCCTTCAAATAGCTTGGTCAGGGAGTCAAACATCTCCTTGGGTGTCTTCAGAGATGACACATGTGGGATGAGATGGTCCTTGATAGAATCAACAATGATCCTCTTTGCATTGACCAAGTTCTTCTTGTGAAGGTATTTAGCCTCTTCTCCCTCTGGGACAGGGACCTCAGAGCTTATGTATGAGTCCAACTCATTTTCTTCCAGGATTAACCCAATCCTATACTTCCATGATCGGAAGTTATCAGCCCCTTCAAGCTTATCTTCAATCTTGGTGTGGTGAGACATCTTTAAAGAGTATTTCAAATGGAAATAGAAAAGATTTGGATCTTACCACTTGATTTGCTTAAAACTGGATCTGGTCTCGGATTAGGGTTTGTTAGAGAAACCCTAAAAATTCAAAATGTGAATTTCAAAATTCTGAAAGGATAGAAAGATGTGCCTTGATGAGATGATCAGCCTAGTGTATTTAGAATTTGAGTTCTGCAAAGTTTCACCCTTCAGAAATGCTTTTTAGTCTTCCTGGATTCACTAGGGAGGACCCTGAATTAGGGTTTGAGTTTCCTGGAGTTTTACCCAGCCAAAAATATTGATCCAAAGCACTAAACTTCGATTTTTCCAAGGAGCTTTCAGCCGTGTCTTCAGATTTCAGACATTCATATTTTTGTGGAAACCCTAATTTTTAGGGCCAAAACTAAAAGTGCTCATAATTGAATTCTGATTGGATAGAAAGATTGACCTTGCTGAGGAGAGTCAATCTATCATATTGCTTTTCCAAAATCTGTGGAGAGAAACCCAAAAACAAGAAGCCCTAGCTTCCGCAACTGCACAGTGTCTTCTTCTCAGGTTAGCTCTGATACCATGTTAATTTTTGAGCATTAATTCAATATACTCTAGGATATTTACTGAGAGAATAACATGTACAGTATATCAATGCATATCAATCATAGCAAGCATATCAATCATCACAAGATGCAAACATAAAAGACAATAGACACACAGAGTTTCCGTGGGGAAAACCCTAAGGTGAAAAACCCCACAACTTCCTCAGAGATAGATAGAGCAATAATACAACCAAAGTAAAACCCAAGTACACAGAGATAGTCTCCTCCTAGAAGCTGATCCTCCTCCTCACATGTGCGCCACTTTCTGAGTGATGTAGAGTGAGATAATGAGATGATCAAAATAGAGATCTCCTGATCTCTATTTATACTTGTCCCGACTGCCCAATAAACTTATGTGGCCGACTTGTCTAGCTTAGCATAATGACCCATGGTTAACTTAATTAGGGCCGACCCCACACATGGTGGTCTAATAACCCATCAGCAAGTTACGACACTTGCGACACTTGTCAATACAAATGATGACACTTACTTATAGAGGAATAACACATCTCTATAGGAGTACAATAAACATAAATGAAATACATAAGTTAAATACATTCCGATGTTACATATACATCAATAGCCAATTGGCGTTGCTTTCTAGGGTTGTATGGGGTCAGTGCTAACTCTTCGGCAGAGACAAATCCTTCATAAGTAATCCCTGGTTGTTTTAACTTTGGCAGATCTAAGTCCATGGTCTACGGGCTAGACGGACCTTGTTCCGCGACTTTCTAAGCTTCTTCCTTTTCTTTCCTTTCTGCTAGCTCTATTAACTCTGCTTGTAACCTATTTGCTTCTTTCACCAAGATTCTTTCTTCTTCTTCTTTCTGCAATTTGGCAGCTTTCTCTTGTAGTATTCTCTCTTCCTCTTCTTGAAGGGGTTTTGCCTCTTTCTCCTTTTGTATTTTAGCAGCTTCCTCCTCTTGCTGCTTTTGTATTCTAGTAGCTTCCTCCTCTTGCTGCTGTATGACTTCCTGCTCTTTTCAGAGCCTTTCTTCTTCTTCTTTTTCCATTCCTTTTGAACCCTCTGATTGAGACGTTGTTGCCTCTTGTGTTAATTTTTGAGCATTAATTCAACATAATCTAGGATCTTTATTGAGAGAATAACATGTACAGCATATCAAGTATAACAATGCATATCAATCACACCAAGCAATCACATGAGACAATAGACACACAGAGTTTCACTGGGGAAAACCATAAAGGTGAAAAACCCCACAACTTGCTCAGAGATAGAAAGAGCAATGATACAACCAAAGTACAAGAGATAGTCTTCTACTAGCAGCTACTCCTCCTCCTCAACTAGTGCGCCACTTTCTGAGTGATGTAGGAGTGAATAATGAGATGATCAAATAGAGATCTCCCACTCTCTATTTATACATGACCTGACCTGCCTAATAACCTAGCAGGGCCGACTTGTCTAACTCAGTCTAATAACCCATGGTTATAATAATCAGGGCCAACCCCACACTCGGTGGTCTAATAACCCATCACAACAAGTTACGACACTTTCGACACTTGTCAATACAAATGATGACACTTCCGTATAGAGGAATAATATCATCTCTATAGGAGTACAATATACATAGGTGAAATATATTTTGAAGTTACATATACATCAACACTCCCTCTTAACTAGGAAGGTATTTCTTGACACAGATCTGCTAGCACAAGTCTTCTTCTCTGGATCATCATCACTGGATCATCGTCATCGAATCATCATCATCGTCATTGCTGCTGCTATCTCAATCAATCTCCAATCTACTCGTCATAGGAAGTTCTATAGAGCCAGTCCTTTTTCATACTCGATGTAGGCCCACCACCTGCAGGTCTTCATCACTGGCCATACTGTGGAATCCTCAGGACTTATTACGTGCGTGACAAAACCTCGCAAGAGCATCCCAGGCTATTACGAGCACACAGCTCTACCTGTAGGATCTCCCAGGGACATATTATATGTGACCTCACCACAAAACCTCGCAAGAGCATCCCAGGCTGTTACGAGCACACAACTCTACCTATAGGATCTCCCAGGGACATATTACATGTGGTCACCACAAAACCTCGCAAGAGAATCCCAGGACTTATTACGGGCACACAGCCCAACCTATCGGATCTCCTAGGGCCATATTACATGTGGTCATGGCAAAACCTTGCAAGAGCATCCCAAGACTTATACGGGCACACAACCCAACCTATCGGATCTCCCAGGGACATATTACATGCCATAGGACAAAACCTCGAAAGAGCATTTTCCAGATATCCCAGGGCCATATTACATGCCATAGGAAAAACTTTGAAAGAGTATCTGCAAACCTCCCAGGGCCAAATTACATGTCCTCCCAAGCAAAACCTTGAAATAGCATTTTCCAGATATCCCAGGGCCACATTATATGCCATAGGCAAAACCTCGAAAGAGTATCTGCAAACCTCCCAGGGCCAAATTTTATGCTTGTCTGCACAACCTGTCCACGGCCAAAGAGTATCAGCCTAATACTCACCATACATCATCCTAATGTACATGATCATCCTGATCATCATCACTGCATCGTCCTGATGCATGATCATCCTGATCATCGTCATAGCATCATCCTGATGCATATCATCTGGAGAAACATCTTGAAGCTCATCATCCATGATCGTCCTGATCATACAATGCATCCACCTGATGCATACACAGTATCTACCTAATACATATCATCATACATGATCTACCTGATCATACAATGTATCCACCTGATACATGATCTACCTAATCATACAATGTATCCACCTGATACATATCATCATACATGATCTACCTGATACATACACAAATACATGATCCAACTGATCATATCCAACATCCAACATGATGCATATACATATACATGATCCAACTGATCATAACCAACATCCAACATGATGCATATACATATACATGATCCAACTGATCATATCCAGCATCCAACATGATGCATATACAAAGCAGTAACTGGAGCATCATCCTGATGCTCATCATCCATACTTACATCCGCAGCCATGGAAGGAACCTCCTCTCATCATGCTCGGAATGGCTCCTGCAAATGTGTCCATCACTTCTTCCTCGAAGTGTCATCAATATGAAGAACACCAAGCCTCTCTCTGAAGTACTCGAACTTCACTCGAGCTAATGGGTTCGTCAGCACATCTGCAATCTGCTCATCCACCGCAACATACAGGAGCTTCATTGTTCCTCTCTGCACCATATCCCTGATATAGTGATATTTGATCTCTATATGCTTCGACTTATCGTGGAACACCGGGTTCTCAGACAACTTTACACAACTTTGGTTGTCATAAAAGATACTAGTAGCATCCAATGGGAGATCAAATAAATCCGACAATAGCTTCCTCAGCCATACTACCTCACAACTAGCCAAACAAACTGCAACATACTCTGCTTCTGCTGTACTCAGTGCTATGCAGGACTGCTTCCAGCTAAACCAAGAGATCACACCTGATCCCATACTGAAGCAACACCCAGAAGTGCTCTTCCTATCTGCAGCACTGCCTGCCCAGTCCGAATCAACATAGCTCTGGAGGTTAAACTTTTGATTCGCATCATACTTGAGCCCATAATCAATTGTACCCTTCAGGTACCTGGATCAATGTGTTCACTGCAAAGCAAATATCTGGTCTCGTGTTCATCAGGTACATCAAGGACCCAATCATCTGACAATACATAGTGACATCAACCGGATCAGATGAAGCATCACACAGAAGCTTCAGGTTCGATGCCATAGGTGTGGCCATGGCCTTGTAGTCCATCATCCCGAACCTCTTCAGGATCTCTACTGCATACTTCCCTTGTCCAAGGAAGATTCCATCTGTACTCTGCCACACCTCCATGCCTAGAAAATAGTGCATCATCCCCAAGTCCTTCATCTCGAACTCGGCAGCAAGCTTCCTCTTGGTGTCGGCAATCAATCTATCCTCACCTGTTACAAACAGGTCATCCACATACAAGAGTAGTATCACAGGATTGCCTTCCTCAACCTTGTAGTAAAGGTTGGAATCTACTTTACTCTTAGTAAATCCCAAACTGGATAGAAAGCTGTCTATCCTACCATACCAAGTTCTGGGAGCTTTCTTCAAGCCATACAAGGCTTTCTTCAATCTGCACACATATGACTCCCTGCCATGTGTCTCAAAACCTAGTGGCTGCTCCTCATACACTTCCTCCTCGACTACACCATTCAAGAAAGCTGTCTTGACATCCATTTGGTGTATCTTCCATTTCATCACTGCAGCTAGAGCAAGTACTGATGTAATGGAAGTGTATCTGGCCACAGGAGCAAAAGTCTCTTCATAATCAATCCCTTCTTTCTGGGAGAAGCCATGAGCTACACATCTTGCTTTGTATTTCTCTATGCTGCCATCTTCAGCATGCTTGATCTTGTAGATCCATTTGGAAGTCACCACAGACTTCCCTTCAGGTCTTGGGACTACATCCAAAACATCATTCTTCATGATTGACTGGTATTCCTCGACCATGGCATCCTTCCATTCTTTCTTTTCCACTGCTTCTTCATAACTGGAAGGTTCTTTGTTCATAATGTCACAGAGTAAGGCAACATAGCTGGTATGAGATCTAGTTCTCTTCCTTGCTCTATGTTCTTATTCTGGAATGCCATACCTTTCTGAATCTTGAATGAGATCTCTAGCCCATGCAGGTTTCCTCTTGTGAGAGTTCTCCTCATGAGGTGGATCTACAGGTATTTGTGGATCTTCAACTTCACGATATGCTTCTGGAATTGCTTCATTCATGATGGTGTCTTGAAATCTGGTTTCCTTGTGTTCTTCATGATATTCAATAGGTGCCTTCCTTGACTTGATGAAAGTTGAGTTTTCATCAAATGTTAAATCCCTGCTAACATAAATCTTCTTGAACCCTGGAAAGTATATTCTGTAAGCCTTCGAGCTTTCACTGTACCCCACAAAGATACCCTTATTTCCTGAAGGATCTAGCTTTGTCCTCTTTTCTTTTGAAACATGAGTGTATACTGGGAAACCAAATATTATGAGATGGCTGACTTCAGGTTTCTTACCAGAGAATACCTCTTCTGGTGTCTTGTTGTCCAATATCTTGTGAGGTGTTATGTTCTGGACATATACAACTGTCCTAGCTGCTTCTGCCCATATATGCATCGGCAGATCCTGGTCATGCAGCATTGCCCGTGCTGCTTCCATGATTGTTCTGTTTTTCCTTTCTGCAACTCCATTCTGTTGTGGATTGTAGGGAGCAGTCAACTCCCTCTTAATCCCTGAATCACTGCATAATTTCTTAAAATCACCTGAAGTGAATTCTCCACCATTGTCGGATCTGAATTTCTTGATCTTCTTATCAGTTTGATTTTCCATCAAGGATTTGAATTCCTTGAACTTATCAAACACTTCATCTTTGTTCTTCAAGAAGTAAACCCAAGTATTCCTAGAGAAATCATTAGTGAAAGAGACATAGTATACATACCCACTCAGAGAACTGGATGACATCGGACTGCATACATCGGAGTGGATAATTTCCAAGATTCCTTTAGCTTTTCTTTCACTGCTTGGAAATGCCTTCTTAATGTTCTTTCCTTTTGCACATCCTTTGCAAACACCTTCATGCTTTATTTTGATTTCAGGAAGACCCTCTACAACTTTGCTCGCAATTGGTAGTGCTCTATAGTGCACATGTGCAAGCCTTCTATGCCAAAGTTCACTTGGCTCCATGGATTCATGTACCATGGCATGTTCAGGTTGTCCCTTCAATTTTTATAATCCTCTCTCTTGCTCTCCAATCACTACTGCATCATCTATGTTCTTTCCCTTTGGCCACATGAGTACTTGGCCATCTACAAATGCAACCCTCATGCCTTTTGCATCCAATGCAGATATGGAGAGTAGATTCTTCTTGATCCTAGGCACATATAGGACCTCTTTCATTTTCAAAGACTTTCCAGAGTCTAGGTTGTAAGAAGCTTCACCACTTCTTTTGATAGGATATTGGTAATCATCCCCAAGTTTCACCTTATGGGGTGACTCATGTTCAGATGGGTTTACAAAAGATTCTTTAAACCCAATCATGTGTTTGGAAGCCCCACTGTCAATAAGCCAATCATTACAACCATGAGAGATAGTACATGTGAGAGCAGAGATTATAACATATTCATCTTCTCTTGATGAGTCATCACTTTCTGATCTAGCCTTCTTCTTGGGAGGTTCATCATCCTCAGCAACATGAGCATGATATCTTCTTTTGTTATTCTTCTTCTTCTTGTTGAAGTTGTTGTTGTTGTTGTCCCTTTTTTTCTTGGGACAATCTGCAGCAAAGTGTCCCTTCTCATTGCATGTAAAGCATCTTAGATCCTTCTTATTCTTTTGATGGTTGCAAGAGGATCTCTTGTAATGAGAGTACTCCTTCTTGGGATTGCTTCTTTTGGTGTGAGTTGCGAGAGCTTGATCTTCACTTCCCATCTTTTCTTCACGGGCTACAAGCCTAGCCTCTTATTGTGAACATTCCTCCCATAGTCTACTGAAGGAGATCAACTTCCTTCTTGCACAAATTCCTTGAATAAAGGAATCCCATGACCTAGGTAGGCCATTCAATGTAGTCATGACAACTTCACCATTGTCCACTACTTCATCCACAGCTTCAAGTTGTTCCTTGATCTGAGAGACCTTAGAGAAATAAGATTGAATGGTCTCTCCATTCTGAAGCTTTACCCCTTTCAATTGATTCCGCAGAGTCATCTTCCGATTTATGTTCTTCCCTTCAAATAGCTTGGTCAGGGAATCAAACATCTCCTTGGGTGTCTTTAGAGATGACACATGTGGTATGAAATGGTCTTTGATAGAATCAGCAATGATCCTCTTTTCATTGACCAAGTTCTTCTTATGCAAGGCCTTGTCCTCTTCTTCTTCTGGGATAGGGACCTCAGAACTTATGTAAGTATCCAATTCATTTTCTTCTAGTATTAACCCAATCCTATACTTCTATGCTCGGAAGTTATCAGCCCCTTCAAGCTTATCCTCAAGCTTGGTGTGGTGAGACATCTTAAAGAGTACTTCAAATGGAAATAGAAAATATTTAGGTCTTACCACTTGATTTGCAGAAATCTGGATCTGGTGTCAGATTAGGGTTTGTCAGAGAAACCCTAAAATTTAAAAATGTGAATTTCAACTTTTTGAAAAGATGGAAAGATGCACCGTGATGAGATGATCAGCCTGGTATATTCAAAATTTGAAATCTGCAAAGTTTCTCCCTTCAGAAATGCCTTTTAGTCTTCCCGGATTCACTAGGGAGGACCCTGAATTAGGGTTTGAGTTTCCTCGAGCTTCACCCAACCAAAAATATCGATCCAAATCTCTGAACTTCGAATTTTCTAAGGAGCTTCCAGCTATGTCTTCAGATTTCAGAAATTCTTATTTTTGTGGAAACCCTAAATTTTAGGGCCAAAAATGAAAGTTCCCAGAATTGAATTCTGATTGGACAGAAAGATTCTCCTTGATGAATAGAGTCAATCTACCTTGCTGATTTTCCAAAATCTGTGGAGAGAAACCCATTAAACAATAAACCCTAGTTTCTGCCACTGCACAATGTCTTCTTCTCAGGTTAGCTCTGATACCATGTTAATTTCTGAGCATTAATTCAACATACTCTAGGATATTTACTGAGAGAATAACATGTACAACATATCAAGTATAACAATGCATATCAATCACACCAAGCAATCACATGAGACAATAGACACACAGAGTTTCACTGGGGAAAACCATAAAGGTGAAAAACCCCACAACTTCCTCAGAGATAGAAAGAGCAACGATACAACCAAATTACAAGAGATAGTCTTTACCAGCAGCTACTCCTCCTCCTTAAATAGTGTGCCACTTTCCGAGTGATGTAGGAGTGAATAATGAGATGATCAAATAGAGATCTCCCGCTCTCTATTTATACATGACCTGACCTGCCTAATAACCTAGCAGGGATGACTTGTCTAACTCAGTCTAATAACCCATGGTTATACTAATCAGGGCCGACCCCACACTCGGTGGTCTAATAACCCATCACAACAAGTTACGACACTTTCGACACTTGTCAATACAAATGACGACACTTCCTTATAGAGGAATAATATCATCTCTATATGAGTACAATATACATAGGTGAAATACATTCCGAAGTTACATATAATCAACATCTTGCTCCTTCTGGATTAGGCCGACAGGCTTGGGAGTGGAACCCTTTCTGCCTTTCTTTCGGTAGCGTTTCCCTAATTCTGTTAAGTTCCTGGCGCTTTGATAAAATTCCTCTGCTTGATCCATGATATGTGCATACTCATAGGTAGTTTTAACATCAAGGAAATGCTTAGCAACCTTGCCACAAGGATCATGCCTCCTAAAAGGCTTTGTGCCGAAATGAAAAATTTCCAAACCCTGAGCATAGTTTTCTCCTTCTTTATCCCTTGGGAGGCTGTATGCGCCGATGGTGAAAGGCATTGGTGGATATATACCTTTCTTCGTCTCTGTGAGGATCCTGCTGATTCCACTAGTGCCGAAGAGTTGCCTTAAGGCTTCCTTATTCACCACAAAATCTGTAACATACCGGGGAAACAAAGAAGGAGCTTGGGATCCTCCACTCATTTAGATATAGGTTCCTTCGGGGGAGTAGTAGTAATATCCAAACTCTTCAATGATGGGCATGGCGTTCTCAGACATGCAATTTGGCTCTTCTACAAAAATAAGTTGATATAGGGCATGATGAATTTCTCACAAATCTGCTTGTAGTGGTTTGCATATTTGCTTGCTGATCTGGGTTGGTAAGCCAAAAAGAGAGGAGTCTCCTTTCTATTCCATGTGCAACCCAAATCCGGGAAGGTGTGCTTGCTTAACAAGCAATCTATTAAATAAGAAGACATGAAGAAATCTGATTTCTTCTGAGTCAGTCCTCCTTGGGCAGTGGTTAGCTGCGAGACCAAACTTTCTAAAATTATATCAGCCCAATTGAAAATGGTACCGGACATGGCCACATGGACTGTTACTGGCACCCATGCAAGCTTGAAAATATTTCCATTTGGCATGCCGAAAACCTGACTTATCATCAAGACAATGAGTCTATAGGGAGTCTTTAGAAGGTTACTTTCATATTCATTGTTGTGCCTTTTCTAATTTTCCTGTCACTTATCATCATTTTCCTGGTAGACTCCAGAGGGTCCATAGTTTGATTTTCTATCCAAACGTTATCCAAGCAAGTTCTTGCCTGGGGAAACTTGTAAGTAGCTGTGATATGTTAGGGTGCGAAAGATGCTAGATTCATCCCATTCTTGTCATTAATGAACCTTGTATCAGTCCTAACATGAGGGATTATCCAGCCGATGACCTCAGAGCATGGGAATAACTCAGGACGAGTTGCTGCCTTATGAAGGTAGGACTTCTTGATG
Source organism: Larix kaempferi (assembly GCA_027924585.1). Classification (NCBI taxonomy): domain Eukaryota; kingdom Viridiplantae; phylum Streptophyta; class Pinopsida; order Pinales; family Pinaceae; genus Larix; species Larix kaempferi. The sequence continues at coordinate 9,383,658 of BSBM01000669.1, forward strand.
TTTGAATATACCATAGTGTTTTCTAGGGGAGCTTGAGGGTAATCTTGATCTTTGATAAACCTATATAAGTCGCCCCACTGAAATTCTGGGGAAGAGCTTCCTGGGGGTACTCCGGTGATAGCTTGTGTATCGCTGAGCATGGTTTTAAGTGAAGTATCTAGCAAGATTTCTATGTCTGAGTCAGACTCGGCGAGCTTAGCCTACTTTTTGGAGGACTTCCTATGCATGTCAAAACCTGTCAGGACGAGTATATGCAAATAAGGAGTTGAGAGATTTATGTGCAATCATAAAAAAAAACACCACTCAAAATTCATAGTAACTAAGCAATGAATGAGCAATAGAGGCTGACTCTTTTCAAACTTCAAACATCCTTTTAGAATGATGGTGGTGACTTTTAAAAAAAAATCATTCAGGCAATAATTTCAAAATAAGTGCGTTTAAAACAATACTGAAAGTTGCCAATGTCTCATTCATTAATAACTTGCGATAGCCTAAATTGTTACACAGGCGCCAATTCGTAATTACGCAGGGAGTTGCCATTGTGGTATGAGACAGAAAACACCTGCATGTTAATGGCTTCAATGCAGGAGTTATCTCGCTACAGGCATGACTTAGTGCCCAACGTATTTGATTAATGCAATATGGTAGCCGTTGGCGGCATTTTCGTTGTGTGCTGCGGGGTGTTTCTTGCAGTTTGGCAATGTGCGATACAGAGCCAAGAGGACGCGACACTGCCAATAATGGCTTTAAAGATATTCACGGTAAGGGTTGCTTGAATTTTGCCAATTTGAAGGATACAACTGGAGGGAGCTTTTTCCCATAATATTTTCGAAAACAGTGGAAGATGGACGGCATTGCATGCGCAGAGGAAGGCTTTTATGGGTTAATATCGAGACTGACAGAGCGACTTAGCGTTAAAAGGTCTGCGTAATATGCGGAGAAACTCTTACAGAGCATATGGACGAGGAGGAACTCAAACACTGTGGGTGGCTTAAATGACTATCAATGAAGCAATTTTCCTTTTAAAACTGTCAAAACGAGCTTCGAACGGAGTTATTCCTTGGAACAAGCAAACGGAGGGAGAAGTGCCTACCTGTTACCCTTGGAATGGTCCCCTGCAATTGATGTGTCTGTTTGGGTAAAATTATCACTAGTTAATTTACCTTCAATTAATTGTCAACCAGGGTACGTATACTTTGAGCTGCCACAATATATGTGCGGGCAAGGCAGTTTTAATGCTCATGCTAATAGAAATGCTAATCTACTTCAAACAAAGCAATGAAATAGATGCAACTATTACTATCCTGGATGATCTATACTAAGAACTCCTAAATCTGTTATAAAGAAACATAAATCAATTTGCCTACAACAACCTATAGCAAAAGGTAACTACAGTAATCTTTGAAACAACCCTAATCTCTCAAAGAAGTCCTGACTACAGCAATCTCTTAAAGTAATTACCAGTCTCTACAGCAATCTTAATGCTACAGTAACTAAAGTTTACTTTCAAAACAATCAACCTGTCAAATGCACATGCTCAATTGATCTCAATATATCTAAATTCCAATTAGTAACTCTGCCAAGTATAATACTTCAATCCACACAAACACTCCTGGAATCACTGCTGAGATAAAACCTGTTAACTTGTTCACAAGCAGTCCATCAAAGGCAGGTTGGTTTACTGCTGCTGTCTAGATATACCATGCTTGTGTTTTGTGTATATAAATGCACATAACAGAATGTTGGAATTTTCAGAAAATGCTCACCATCGAATAATAGAACTGTTCAGGAAGGATTCATAAAATATATATTATGAAGCTTAGCGCTGTAAACTATAACTCTTTCCCTTCGTTCAATGCCAAATTCCAACTCCTATCTAGTCATTAATAAACCCTAGATGTTTGGTAAATCAACAGATTCAAACCTTTTGCTATTGCAATTCTTTTTAATCCACACTCTACAATGCAAGAATACCCTATAGTTCTGCAAGCTCAATAATCGAAAGCATGGCTGTATTCACCAGTTACTCTAGTGCTACAGCAAAAAAAAGGAAATACAAAATACAATCTATTCTTTATGAAATTGATTCTACAGCACTAAAATCAAGTTCACTACCAATTTGCCAATATCACTATTCATACTGGAAATCAAAAGGAAAATTGAAATACACACCATTTCTCCATCTATACTACAGTTTTGCAAATTCGATAACAAGAGGGATTATAAATCAATCCTGTAACCATTCGATGATCACTTCAATACTAGTGGTAAAGGAAAGGTAAAACTTCAATCTACTAGCAATCTCACTAAATCGATTCTATAATGGATCCAATCAAAACTATCACACATTTCATCACTACCTTAACCATTAATAAACAACTTATATTAAAAACCAAGGAAGATCTTAACTACAGATCACTCTTCAGTCTATTCTCTGCGCTAAATCAAAATGAAAATGCAATTAATTAATAACCTGCAGGCATGCATTCTATTTCCACTCACAGATAAGCAAAACCATCACTATTCCATAAAACACTGCCAAAAGAAGAAACCATTACATCTATTACTGTAAAATGCACAATGCTAGAATACCAGGGCTAGGTGTTGAAGGGGGCCCTACCCTCAACGCCTTCCAGTCTTAAAATCAAAACCTTAAAGGAGATAAACGCAGATTTTATTGATGAAATAAAGTGTTACAGTCTTCTTTTTCCCTCGAGTATCCATCCTAAGGATTATTTATAGATGGATAGATGAACAAGATCCATCCCAGAATGCAGAGATTTGAGCAACTACCCAGAAAACGGCCAACACAAAATATGGAAAAACCACGTCTGTTCCTGAGGCGATTGCTCCACATCCGTTCAGAAATTCTGAAAACTTCCCACGGTTAGGGGTAAATGGGGCCATTTGTGAAGTGGGTTTCGAACCGTTTTGAAAAATTCCCAACCGTTTGTTCAGAAATTGAGCCCGAAATTAGGGTCCTGATCAAGGACGGGAATGCCATTTTGCCAGATTGCTTAAGATCCATACACTGCTAAAAATGGAGGGTAACAGCTCCTTGAACGAAGGAAATCCATGAATCAGCACCGGAATAAACTTCATAGGCATCTGGAAGGCGATGGAAGCTCAGGGTACGCCCAAAGTGTGGATCGAAGCCCCCAAATCTGTTGGTGCAGCCATCGTGAACCTGTTCTAGAGCGCCGAAAACCCTGCACAAAGAAATAACGAGCCATCAGGTTACCGGATATATATATATGTGGAGATTTAAAAACCAATTTATGCATAAAATGATATAAAGCAAGAAATAAACAACCAAAAGTCACTTACCAAACCTTTGTCCACGTTGGTCTTCATAAAAACATATCCATGCGCAAATAAACATTAATACAACTAACTTATCATATGGTTTTATAAGTGTTATGCTACAAAGTGATGTGTTGGACAGCTAATAATAGGAGACCAACAGTGTCTACCCAGGCGAATAGGAAACTTAAATCGTCCAATGTCCAACACTTGAAACTTTCTCAGCTTTGTGAACAATGAACGATCAAAACCCCGTTCTGTGCATATATAGTGTGAGAATTAATTCCCCACGGGTGGGTTAATGGGCATTTGGTGGGAACGGGGCTTGATGCAAAGGTGTATTAAAACCGCACAAGGCGCATTAAATAAATCCACCAACCCAACCTTCACGTAAACCCAAAAACTCGGCTGCGCTGCAGCGACAATCCAAATGGTATCTCCCTGTGTTGGGTGACGATTTTACGTTTAAATCTCGCGATCGAACATGGCGCGGGGAATTATTACAGTGGCGCCATTAAGCTTAGAGTACGCAACGATGGCGGGGAAACTAGTGTTAAGATTTGCGCCCAAAAGATGCGACGATGGTAAGGTCAAAAGGGACGCAAAAATAAGGCGGAAATTTTAACTTTAAAGGTCGCGCAATAGCGGAGATTTTAAGATTAGGACTTGCAATGAGATGATGTGACCAAATGGTTCAAAGAAGTGGAAGTCAACATTAAAAACTGCGCCGAGGCAAGGAAGTTAGTGATAAAAATCACGATGCGCTTTCGGAGAAAAACAAACATTATTAGCGACAATTTTAAACTTGGAATATGCGCCGCGGTCGGCGAAACTTAGGCTGAAATTTTGCGCGAACGTCTCAAACTTGATTGTTAAGAAATGCGCAACAACGACGACTTTTGGGTTAAAAAATTTTGTGACCAAAACAGAAAAGGATGAGTTTTTCCTTAGTCGAAAAAAAATTTCAAAATTTTGGAAAAAAGTGAAAAGGAAAACTCGCTAAGTTTGAACGAAATAAGCTTCAAAAATAAAGGAGGGGCCCCAAAATTGACAAAATTTGGGGGGGGGATGTTGCAGCAACAATAGATCCGTGGTTGTCAGATCTCAAGTTGCAAAACCTGTCAAAGCACATAGAGACAAACAAAAAGTAAAAGCACATCTAAACACTAACTGATCTAAGCAAACAATTAAGGAAGTAAGCTCTAAACATCATAAACAAAAAGACATTTATGGAAAGAGATTATATTACTGTAAATAAGTAGGAAATACATAGAAGAGTGAAGATTACAACCCAAGCCTTAACGCCGCAACCTTCCTCCAAGAGTCCAATCCAAAGCCTCCAAAATTGTGTGTATGCCTCCCAAGAGATGAATAGGGATCACCTAGGGTAATTCCATCAGCATGTAAGCCGCTATAGTCCTTCCTCCCTTCTCAATGGAGAGAGAGGTCTTATTATAAGGCTAGGAGGATAGAGTAGGTTGAGGATTAGGGGGATAGGTCTAAGATATCTTCCCATTAGGCTGGGAGCCGAATACCAGTTTTTCCTACCAAATAGCAATAGGTATCCATGTCACCCAGATCCGAGAATTCGCTCGAAGCCCCTTGTTATCCACTTTAACCAACCCTGGAACACCCTGCATGAATACAATAGGCGCCAGGAAGGGTCAGGCACAGGCTGCATGAAGGCAGCAGGAGCCACTGGTGCAAGGTGTAAGTGTACAATAGGCGCCAACCAATGATTGGCGCCTCTTGCTAGGCAACAACATGCACCGGCCTCACTAGGAAAGGTGGGAAACGATGCCAACAACTTACTCAATGATTTTTTATCCAGGGAAACTTCAGGGATTAAGGCACTGAGTTAATACATGTCTCATGATGATGAGATTTTGGTATAACATAATTCCCCCCAAAGCATGAAGCTGGTAAAATAAGACAGGTGAAATTCTTTGTACGTATTGATGGCAAGGACTTGTTGGATGGAAGGATTCACTGCAGTACAACCAAATTCGATATACTAGTCTCACATGACTCATAACATGGTTTACTACCAATACATTGCAGATCCATGGTAGTAGGGACCAACTGAACACAATCATGGCTACTGGACACAATCGTAGATCCATGATGAGATGATAACAAAACCATGACCAATACAAAGTGGATCCCTGTAATATGACTCAAACAATATCCATCGCAACCTTGGTAAGATATGATTTCCCCAGGGTCTTCAAGATGAACCCACAATGATACGAATCTAACCATGTGATTACAAATGTCTTGGAGTCGAACATGGTAGAAACCACTTGATTACTGGTCATTAATGTATACCATTAACAAGCGTGAGAGAAGTCACCATTGATGTCAATGAATCCCAAGTTATCACAGTACATACCATCGAATGTGAATCAAATGAGCTAAGGTCGAACAATCGATGGAATCTTTCAATCAAGAGTCTGCAATGATGGAAACGCATGTTGAAAGTGAGGTAACTTGCCATTGAGGCATGCATGCCCAAGGTACTTGATTGGTTTCTAGATTCAATCCTCGGATGATGAGTTGAAGTCTACAAGGATGAATCCATCGAAGGAAGGCCATGATGCATCCCCCATCTTCGACACGAAACGCGATCATAGATGTTTGAAGTGAATCAGACGGTAATGCGTGAGACTGACTCAAGGACGAATGACATGATGGAAGCTGAACTGACTACAGATAGTGAACGAATGACCAAAACTCCTCTTGAACATGGGCATGGCATTACTTGGAAATATAGACATGACGAGAATGATGTTGACCCCCTAATGCAACTAATGTTAGAAGCATTCTTTGGATGAACCAAAGGAGTGAGACAACTCATGGGACCAATGGGACTCGACGTCAAATGGATTACCAAAGTGCTGAATGCATATGAAAATGAGTGCCATGTTCAAGAGTCATTATGTACTACCGTAAATTACTATGTAACACAACCTCTTTCCTTTTCTCCATCATGATTGATGAGTACCTCTTTTGTTTTTTAACGAGCTTGAGGAGGGTAACAGATGCTCGGTATAGCTCATCCTTCAGACGAGTCCAATCCCAAATGTTTTACGAACCTAGTATAGGAGGGGCTCGTCCCAAAACGGGCCCTTCTATGTTAAATTTTAACGAGTCCAAAGAAGGAAAACTCAGTGTCATTTCATGTTTAGAGAGTCTAAAAAGAACTAAAGAAGACTCCAAAGGTTCTTTTTCGTAGAAGTTAGTATCCTCACCCAAAAAAAGATAAAAAATGTGAGAGAGAACTCTTCCAGTCACGATTGGCTGGAGTGCTCCTTTTTCGTAAATGGTACCTCCTAGTCCGAAAAAGGGGTAAAATATCACCAGAAAGACGATAATTCAAATAATTTTACAAGCATGAAAGCATCAAGTTCGCTTGGCGATCTTTTCGTATTTAGGGATCCTAAAAAGATATTAAAGGAAGACTCCTGTGGGGTCACTTTTTCGTGGGAGTTTTATGAGCCCAAAAAAGTGATAAAAGATAACTTGGTGACTTATTCTCATCATTTTATGAGCATGAGAAGGAACAAAGAGTAAGCTCGGTGTCATTAATATTCAATTTTTACGAGTGGAATAATAACACAAAAACGTTCGAAGAGTTGTTCACACCTGGCAACATGCATAATATAACCACGATCACGACCAAACAATTTAACACAACACTTTACTTCACATGTGGACTTCAAAACTAGGTTAGGATGATCAATAAGGCATAAAGACACAAAAATAACCCCAACTATAGCAAAATAACCCATAAAGAATAAATCGAAAAGGGAATATTCCTTTCCAAATATATAAAATAGGGGTAAATAGGAAAAACTAATTACTAGTTGTTTTTACCAAATTGGGAGGTGAAAATACCATTTTGAAGCTATTTTTCAAGTGTTGATTGCAGGAGATCCGGTCAACCATTTTTAGTGCCGCCAGCACCAGGTAACTATAAACTATGTCCTTTACATTTTCATTGGGGTAGATTTCATTTTTGTTTCTAGTTTCTCATTTTTTGGCTCATGTGGATGGGGGAAATTGCGCCCTCGGCCCGACGCACTTCTCCCTTTTGGGATGTGCACCGAGGGCTTCCTGGCGCCATCCTCGTGGGGATGATGTGCACCGATGGTGCCCTGTCCATACGGACGGGGTGCGCCGACACCGAATTCCCCCATGAACTCAATTCCAATCCAAAAAATGAGGAGTTGGGTGGTTGGATCCACTTCTAATGAGTGTCTTGTTAATGTTTGGATAGGTTTAGGTGGCAAAAAAATGGTCCAATGGCGTGAAAGGGAGCATGAATTAGATGATGCCCAAGCGAAAAATGACCCTCAGGAATTGTGGGTTACTGAAATACTTCCATGTCTAGGGAATGAGGGCCCAAGTGCCATTACTAGAGTACTTGATCCAATGTTGGGATCCTGAGGAACAACACTTCCGGGTCAGTGCGCATACTCTGACTATATATATCGAGGATATCTAATTTCTAATGGGGTTGTCCCGACGAGGGGCTCTCATGTCTCTGACACGATCACGAGGGAGTGATTGGACTACCGAGAATGTGGTGGTCCAATGGTGCCATCGTGGCACACAGACAGTTGGTGGGAAGATCCCCATCAAGGATGTGAGGGATTGTCCTCTATGTACATTCCTATTCACCATTGAGAGGGTAGCAGGTAGTAGAGAACCTCACTTGGCCAACAAGTCCCATATTTTATACACAGAGGATTGCATGGATCCCACGGTCTTTAAATGGTGCGAGGGACTCCTCGTATCTCTCCGAGAGCAGCTCACCAAGTGCTGACGCGGTGAGCTGAAGCAGTTTGGATATGGATCAGTCGTGGTATCATTATTCTTGGAGTGGGTCCCACACTTACACCCGCAACTTGAGTTATATGAGTTGGATCCGAGGGATCCACACATGGTACGGTGGTCTGAGGTGATGGCCTGTCACGGTGGTGGGGGACCCATCATTAGTTATTGAACTTCTTTCTTCAGCTGGTTGAGGATTAACTCATGGTGGAGGATTACCACTATGAGGGTACTGATTTCAGAGGAGATCAAGACCTGGTTCTTCTTGAGGATGCGTAGTGGGGAGGCCTTGGTAAGAATGACAACTCTGTGATGTTTTTATATTTTATGAATTTTTTATGTTTTTGGTGTAGTACTGATGATTGGTACATGTCTATGCAGATGTTGGACCATCCCGACCGGCGGGCGCTTCTCCGATTGAATGGAGAGGAGCAGTACGGGATATGGAGGCAACAGACCGTGATGCTATGGAGGAGATTGATGAGTTGGAGGAGAACCTCTAGCGGTTGACTTTCGACATCTCGAATCCACGTATCCATGAGCTACCTCGTCGCTACCAGTAACATACAGTGGGTGTATCTAAGTGTTTTGGTGCGTTTCTTAGGAAGGTAGCTAGGGATATAGTCTGTTATCATGAGCGTCCTAGGGATTAGGATCATGCATGTATGTATTATACTGAAATCTATGGGCTTCAGATTTTGTAGAGAGGACTCTTACTGAAACCTCATGAGCTTCATATTTTTGTACCAGTACCATTTTTGTATTTTATCGACATGATATATATATAAAACTCTATTTGCGGCTTTATAAACAGTGTTCTATGGATGATTATGGGATCTTGTGGATGTGTTACCTATACATTATTTACATGTTATGCTTGTTTTCGTATCTTTTGGATATTTTATGTATGTGCAATGTACCAATGTAGAATAAAATTGGCCAATGAATCAACAATAGTGTTAATCTCTCTAGGAATATGCAGGTATTGAATAGACTCAAATGACCTCCCTAGGAGATGTTCTCGTCGGAATATACGAAGCAGGGTAGGGTCACGGATAGCGTAGATACGGTTAAGGTGAGAAACCACTAGTTGCGAGTCAAGGTGAATCGCAACATGGTCCATACCTAGGTACAGAGCGTTGGTTAAGACTCCAATCACTGCGTCATATTCATCGACGTTATTGGTTGCGTACCCTAGACAATTCCCTCCCAAACTAATGAGCTCGCTAGTACGAGAGTAAAGCACCCAAGTTGTTGAAGTGATTTTACGGGTATGCTGACTGGCGCCGTCCGCAAATCCAACACATGTTTCCATCTGCACATCCAGGCGTAACATGGTATAAGTGTAGAAACAAGATCCTAGCACACTCAATCAAGGCGTCACACCACACAAAACACACATTATGTACAATATATACATAGTACTAATGCATAAAAACAGAAGAATAGTATCGTTTCAGGAAGATCCCATTGCAAGGCTCCCCTAAGGATATCCCATCGTAATCTTTGAGTTTGGATGACCCCTTCTCAAACATGCGTTTTACCACATATGGTCCATGCCACATGGACTCGAGTTTTCCTGCCCCCAGCTTATCATGTTTCTGGTCGTATGTGAGGACCAGATCACCCTCGTTGAAAGCACGAGGCTTGGTGGATCTGTCATACTCGGCCTTGACGTGCTTCTTATGAGCTTCGTTAGCCAAGGCAGCGTCATGGCGGGTTTCGTCGAGTTTTGCTAGGTAGAGGAAACGTTCTTCCTCGATGGTGGTATTGGGAAGTAGTTCGACAATGAGTTTTAGTGATGGAATCTTGCACTCTCTCGGGAGTACTTCCTCTATTCCATAGACCAGTTGAAAGGGTGTAAAACTAGTGGCAGTTTTCACGGAATTTCGGTATGCCCAAAGGGCTTAGAAAAGCATATTGTTCCAGTTTTAATTATGTGTTCCCACCATCCGTTGCATCATGGTTTTCAATACCTTATTGATGGCCTCTACTTGTCCATTGGACTGTGGGTGATATGGAGTTGATTTCTCATGGAGAAAACCCAATCTGGCACTCAATTCATCTACCATCTTGTTCTGAAAATGGGAACCATGATCAGTTATGATGGCTTGTGGGACTCTGAATCGTGCAATAATATGGTTCAACATGAAGAGTGCGGTAGTTTTTCCATCTTTGTTGTATGTAGGCATATCCTCGACCCACTTGGTAAAGTAGTCAATGACAACGATGACGTAACGATGCCCCCTGCCGAGGTAGGATTACAGTGCATGAAATATATGCCCCATTTGGCAAAGGGGCCGACGATAATAACAGGATGTAGTGGGGTTGGGTGTGAGCACTTTTTATAGTAAAAAAGCTGAAAGGGGGGACACACCTTGACTACTTCAATGAAATATTTGAAGATCGAAGGCTAATAGTATCCAATGCACAATATCTTCTGAGCTGTAGCCATCCCAGAAAGGTGACTGCCACAAGCCCCAGAGTGACAGTCATTAAGAACATGTTTAGACTCCTCGTGGGTTAGACATCGTCGAAGGATTGAATCAACACCACGACGGTATAAGGTATCACCAATGATTAGGTAGTACTTGGCGTGGTGACGCACACGACGACGTTCGTTGCGAGATAGGTGAGGGATGAACCGTTGGGTTTGGATATACAAAGTGATATCTCCATACTAGGGATCAGAAGTGCTGATAAAAAACAAGGACTCATCGAGGAAAGAGTCCATGGGCTCAGATTCCGTGTCTATACGGGGAAGATCGCACATCATCTTCGCAAAGACCAGAGAAATTTTAGACTTAGCCTTCTCAAATTGGAGGTCAAACTCTTGAAGGATGACGATCCAATGTGAATACATTCCCCCTAGTACCTGACATGTGAGAACGTGGTACATAGGGTTAGAGTCGATGATAATGGTGGTAGTGCGGAGGAGAATGTAGTGACGGAACTTTTGGATAGCGATGATCGCTGCGAGAGCGAGTTTCTCAACATGTGTATAGCGTGTTTCAGAGTCAATGAGACCCTTACTCAGGTAATAGATCACATGTTCATGGGAGTCACTACCTTCTTGAACCAAGGCCATAGCAATAGTGGTAGTGGAAGCAACAAGATAGAGGATGTAATCCTTGTGGTAGTTAGGCGGTTGAAGTACAGGGGCATGGGTAATATAGTGTTTTAAGTTGTCAAAGGATTGCTGGGAAAAATCATCCCAGATAAATGGCACATCCTTCTTCAACAACCGCATGTAGCCCTGCGTCTTCTTGGTGAAATTGCACACAAAATGCCTTATGTAGTTTGCCTTCCCTTGCAAACTTTGTAGTTTCGGTATATCAGTGGGGGGTGGAAGAGAAATGATGGCTTCCACCTTCAAGGGATCAATGGGGATCCCATATTTAGAAACAATGAAGCCTAGGAGGCGTCCAGACTCAACACAGAATATGCACTTGTGAGGGTTAAGACGGATGTTATACCGTCTGCATCTGAGGAAAACAACCATCAGATGATCAATGTGGAACTCTCGATGCTGCAAATGAGAAGGAAGGTCATTGAGATATGGTTCTACAAATTCCTTCACATCGTGAAATGCATATGACATAGCCCATTGGAATGTGGCAACAACATTTTTAAGGCCAAAAAGTAGTTTATGATACACAAACGTACCCCACGGGCAGATGAAACTAGTTTTGTGTTGGTTGAAAGGGTGGATCTCAATCTGATTGTAGCCGGAAAATCCATCCATAAATGATAATATGACGCTCCTAGTTCAGTTGTCGATGATTTGGTCAATAAATGGGGTAGGGTAGTTGTCCTTGGGACAAGCCTTATTTAGGTCCCTATAATCGACGCAAACCCTAATGGTGCCCTATTTTTTGGAAACAGGGACGGCATTAGAGACCCAGTCTGTCAAGGGGATAGGGTAAATGAAGCCATCCTTCAACAAATTTTTAATCTCAACCTTTATAGCCGTATTATTTTGAGGGTGCACTAGACGTAACTTTTGTCAGATAGGTTTAGCCTTGGGATATGCCTTGATCTCATCAACAATGATGGAAGGATCAATCCTGGGCATTTCCTCGTAACTCCATGCAAATATGTCGCGAAATTGTTTGAATAAGGCCGTATATGATGTAAGCTCTTCATGATAGAACTTGTGGCCTATCCGAATATGTTCCACGACCCTAGGTGTTTCCGATATGTCGATCAGTATGGTAGGTTTGGTGTTAGCCAAGTAACCCTCGGTTACCGTATCACAAGTGAGGATAGGTGATTGGGGGTAAGGAACGACATCCGGTGAGATCAGGGTTGCAATATGATTCTCCACAACATCAGGCGGTGGGAGGAAATACGATCGATGGTGGAGGTATTCCCATGGGGGTTCATCCACACTCATAATTTTCATAATGGAATCATCCGAATGGAAAGTCCGAAGGAGAGAATCGTGTAGGGATGAGGACCGTTGTAGTGGTGGATAATATGATGTAGATGCAACTGAAGAGTGGTCATATGATTCCGATTGGATAACATCATAGTTAGATTCCACTGGTGTGAGAGGCATAACGTCTCCAATCGAGTCCAATGTATCAAATGTGGGCACAAGCCATTGGTCATTAGAGTTGGACGATGATGGGATCATAGAGGAAATCATGTTCACCATGGAAACATGGGAAGGGGGATCCGGTGATGGACAGACTCCCATAAGGGATGAGTCCTTGAGGATTCCAACCCCCACACTCTCATATATCTATGATGAATGACCTAAGAGGGTTACATTCTCATCAGGATGAGTGGTGGTGTCTGGTGTACAGAAGTCCTGTTGGTCGATAGTAACAATTTTCCCTTGGTGGGGAAGTTGTACGATGCAGAATACCGATGAAGCAACCGTAGTTATGGCATAAAACAAATTACGGCCAAGGAGTAGGTTATAATCCAATGGGGCAGCGACTACTTCCACATTGATGGAAACATTCTTTCCCCCCATCTCTATAGCCAAAGCTTGTAACAACCCGTGTGGTTGGAATCCACAACCGTCAAATGCTTTCAACATGGTAGGGGAACGTTTCAACTCGGGAGAGCTGATGGCTCTCCAATAGGATAATGACATCATCGAGGTGGATGCTCCTTGGTATAACACAGAACGATGGATGCTCTTACCAGCAACATTGGTAACAATTTGGAACGCTAGTTGGTGGGAAAGTCTCGGTTTAAAATACTCGATTCAGAACATGATAGTGTTCAAGGAATCGGGATCTAGGGCGCCGATAGTAGTGAGGAGAGTTTTGCACTAATTAGGGAAGTTTTTCAAGACTTCCAACGTCGACATAGCACAAGGAGCTTGTGCTAAGTCCTCTACAATGTTGTAATTCTGAGCAGCCCGAGCATTTGGATTGAAAACCGCTTTTCTAATCGTGCTCTAGGGTGGACGTAGTACTGTATCACAGGAAGGTTTTTCAAAAGTGAGAGGACCTTGTGACACGGGTATATTCAGCGTAGAAATGGAAGCTTTTTCAGTATTACTTCCAATACGTTCCTTCGGCGGGACCGATTCGTAAGAACGTGATCATGTATTCAAGTTGACGGTTTCGCTACGCATCATGAGAACATGAGCGGTAGAGGATGACTCTCGTGCATGAGAGGGTTGTTGCAAGACCATTTGTTATTGTTGCATGGGGAAGGGATCGGTTAGAACTGCGGGTGTTGGGTTCCCTTTCAGGAACTTTTGGACCTCGCCCCAATGTGGGAACTCTTTAGTAAAGTGGTCGTCACCGCACAGTAAACATGGAAACTTAGCCTTCTACTTAGGTTTGGTGTTATCCAGATTGTTCGGTTTTGCTTCCTGCTGATTAGAAGGTTTTTTGTTTTTCCCCTTATTTTGATTTTTCCCACCAGATTTCTGAGGTGACCAAATTGAACTGATTTCACTTCCTCAGTGGCAGCAGGGCTGGGTGATCAATTGGTGTTTTTCCCAGACTGTGATGGGGATGGAGTGGAACCAGCATGAGTAATGGATTTAGAAACAATCTGGTTTTGAATGGAACCTATGATACCATCGACATGAGGTCCCGGGGGTGGTTTTGCTGGGTCGTAAGTAGAGTGAGGTGCGTCAGGGAAAATATCATATAAGGTGCCAGATTGAGCGTAGACCAATTCTAGATACTGGACACGTGCTATAGATTGATCTTCAATAACGGCCCCACCCATGGAGACATCTTTGGCCACGATGGGTAAGAGTGACTTCGTAAACCAATCCGCAAGGAGTTGGTCTAGAATAGGATATTTTATCAAATGTCGTCTCTGCCTCCACTTGTGAATGTGATAAGAAATGTGAGTGGTAGTAGTTTATCAAAGAGAGCTCAAAAGTTTCGTACTGGATTGGTAATTGAAAATGCGTTAAAAAGGACATGGCCAAGGATCGAAAATCATGAAAAGAGTGTGGTGGCAGTTCGATATACCACTTGGAGGCAGGGACGGTGAGGGTTCGATGTAATAACCGTAAACATATGGAATCATCCATTAGGGAATTAGACGAACACCATAAATGATATGTCATTACATGGTTTTTGGGAAACTCACCCGGTTTTCCGTCAAACTTCAGAATGTCGGAAGGTAACTTCACCGGAATAGCCGTCCAATTAGTTCCATGATAGATGGGATAGTTGGTCAACCGTGATAGATCCAACAGATCTAATGTAGCCAGAAAAGGTAATTGTTGGTTGGCCTGCGGATGCTGGTAATACTGATATGGCATCTGTGTACCAGTAGGACCATAAACGAATTGACTGTAGGGTCCTCCCGTAGGAAATTGGTCATATGGGGGTGGGCCATTGGGGTTAGGAGGGGCACCGTAAGGAGGTCTGGCTCCGCTAGAATGAGGTGGCCTACCACCAAAAGGTGGGGGCCCTCTAGGGTAAGGTGTTCCTCCACCATAGGGTGGGATTCCACATCCACCAGAATGTGGTGGCCCTCCACCAAAAGGTGGGGGACCTCCCCCTCCAGAGTAAGGGAGTCCTCCGTCGGAAGGTGGGGGTCCTCCCCCTCTAGAGTGGGGTGGTCCTCCACCGGAAGGTGGGGGTCCTCCCCCTCCAGAGTAAGGTGATCCCCCACTGGAAGGTAGGGGTCCACCTCCCCCAAAGTGGGGTGGGACGCCTCTGTAAGGTGGGGTTCTTCCTCCTCTAGAATGGGGTGGAGGTGGTGGTGGTGGGTCAGATGGTGGTGGGACAGGTGGTGGGATAGGTGGTGGGGGTGCCCCACCGATCGGATGTTCGGTTGGTGGGACATTATGCTGCCCCCATGGGGTATTAGGGTTTCCAGGGTAAGGTAATCTAGGAAAAAGATTTCCTGGATAGTTTTGTCCAATATTGGTGCTATGATGTCCTGGGATAATGTGTCCCTATGGAGGTTGGGTCCAAATGGATGGTCCCCCCGCAAGATGCGTCTACATGGGTTGTCCGATGGTTGGGAGAGGACTACCAACCATACTAAAACTCGAGTGAGAAGTGTATCCTCCACTCATGATATGGCTACTGGCTGGGTTATTTCCCCCAGTCAGGTTAGGTCCACCAACTAGGGGTTTCCCCCCAGTCAAAAGTTGTCCACAAACTGGAATATGCTCGGTGACCAAATGTTGACCACTAATGCTAGGTTAACTCACAACCAAGGGTTGAGTGATAACAAAAGGATTACTTCCTCCTGATAGTAGACTAACAAGAAAATTATGTCCTCCTCGCGAGTTTTGATGTGGGGGAGGTGGAGGTAGTGTTCCAAAGTTAATAGACATTGAAGGTTGCTCTTCAGAAGGTGCCATGGTGGGAGTCACAATAGGTTTAGAACCGGTTGGTTGAAGTAGAGGTGTACTTGTTGGAAACGAGGTTTGACTCAGTTCGTAAGTGGTCGCATTAGGAACATATGTTTTAGGTGAAGAAAATGATAAAGAGTGTACAGGGGAATGTTGGAAGTTGGCTCGTCGCAAGAGATTCTAGCATCTCAATTGTTCACCACTCAGATGTAAATGGTTTATCTATTTGTGAAGTGGTGCAAAGAATTCAAAGTTAGGAATCCAACGATGAGGCATTGTTTCTTCCATGGGAACTGACCCAAATTCGGCGACATGTCGGCCTAGAGACGTGTCCCAAAAGGATGCGGACAGACCAAATGTTGTTGATACAGATTCATCCTAGGGTTGACTGAAAATCCAATCCGCAGCTCTAGGATGTACCTTCGTTGAATAATGGAAGGATGTGTTGTACGAGGTAGGTTGTGCTCCTATCAAAGATTCGGTTGGATCAGAGATAGGTATGTTTACGGGAGATGATTAGTTCATTCCCGTCTCTAGGGTAGAGGCATCTTCCTCGCGTGGCACAGATGTAATCGGTTGATCCATTCTTACTCCTGAGTTCTCCTCCTAGTTAAGGAGATATTTAGGTGGTAAATTGATAATACTTTTGGATCTTCTCAGAGGTTGATCGGCCAGGATGATCGGATCAAAGTTTATCCTAAGTGTAACCTATAAAAATGAAAATATCAATCCAATATCTACACAAGCTAAAGCCGCAAGCAAACTTACATGACAGGTGGGGATTCACAGGTTTGGAACCTCACAAGATTGTCAAGGCGTTGCAACTCGCGATATACCACAGGGTCCAATAGTTATACTCGGCCCAATCTTTCAGAGCACTAACCAGGGAGGATTAGGACCGTACCCCTGACCTTATAACCCGACTACCTGAAGCACGTGCGTAGTAGCTCCCTGAGTGCTATTCTCGGTGTATTGACACACCAAGATGGCTAATAGGTTAACTCAGTTGGTATAGGAATCCTAGAAGGGTCTCCCGATATACTCAAGGTACTGGGAGCTCAAATCCGTAGTGGTGTTGTCTAATGCACAACTTTATGACAAGATCCTTCTGATATACTACCGAGTACGTGAAGTACCTTTCGATATAACCAAGGGTACGTGAAAGGCCGTTCGATATACTGGTTGGTACGTGGAAGAACTGCAGGTCCTTGGGATGGAGTGCAGGCAGATAACGACAGCTGCCATGCTTAATGATGTTGGAACACGTCACTAACTTATCACACAAGTTACTAGAAATTTTTAACCTAACACTACCGTTAATTTTATCTTGAGCGGTTAGGTGAATGCCTGGAGTGTAGATAGGAATTTAAACAAATGCAATTTAGTCTACATGCAAAATGCAAAAAAAAATTCTTTTCTGATTCAATGAAGTCTATCTAAGGTAGGGATAAATTCCTTTGTTTTCGATATTAAAAAATAAACAACTACTCCTATCACTCAAAATCAGTGAAAAAGACAATGAAGTACTCTTTTCACTTATGCCAACAAAATCACAAAAACAAACACGCACCAAAATGTAAATGCTTTTCTTTCTTTTCTTTTCAATTTAATCGAATTTACGAAACATGGAAAGAAGAATTTCGCTTTCAAAATGTGACAATCTCTAATTTTCAAAATAATGAACTAAAAGATGAAGGAAAATCAGAAAATGAGAACTTTCAAACTTTAAAGATGTTTTGCAAAAAATCAAATATGCTTATAATTTCCTAAGAAATGAACAAGATGTCATAACCAAGAAACTACAATATTGATCATGCAAGTTTTCCACAGATTTTATCCCAAAGTATGAACAATTCTTCCAACAATTCCAAGAATAAGACTTGAAACACAGATTATAAAAGTTTGTTTTCCCTACTCAAATGTTCACAATGGATCTGAGAATTATAATTATTTTTTAGGTCTATCACTCAGAAAACTAAAGATGATGTCTCAACCAACATAGTAAGCTAGCAATTCCCAAAGAAAAGAGATCACCCAAAAACTCAAAAAGTATTCACACACACGCAAAATCAAACAACAAAAATGCAATCAAAACTCAATGATAGAAGGTAGGAAGGGGTTAGGAATCAGACCTAACAATGCTAAATAGATCTGGAAGTGAGATTAGGGATCGTAAGACCAATTGGATAGGTGGGGGATTGAAATTTCCCACGACTACCAAATTGCTCACTTGACTATATTAAGACCCAAAATCGACCAAATCAAACTCAAACATAGACAAGCAGGACTCAAGGGTTTTGTGGCTGAATCATATAGTAAACAGAACTCAATCAATCAGACTAAATCACAAAAATGGAGAAAAAGTGTTAAATACCAAGCAACAAGTGCTAGTGCAGGCTGTTCTTGTGCACCAGAGCGCCAGGCGCATGTTATGTGCAGGCTAAGGGTGCTAATGACGCAGTCTGTACTCAGGAAAAGGGCACCAATGGCGCATAATGCTCATAGACAATTAGCACCAGACTCTCAATAGCGCAGGGAATATACACCCCAGGTGCACCGGGAAAATAACAAGAAGCAAACAAGCAAAGATCTCCAAAAATATGAAGTAAGAAGTCCAATCTTGATCCAAGACAAAGTTAGGGAAAGCCAAAAGACTTTGAAATAGTGAAAATTCAAAGGTGGGAGGGGCTCAGGAGGCTAGAAAATGACCCAAAAGAAATCAATGAAAACAAAACTATGTTCTATTCCCCAGTATGGTCACCATTTTTTTTATGGATAATCTACTCGAGCGGACGCGAGCGTGATCTCCCTAGTCCAAGTGGATCTAGAACAAAATAATACAAAATATAGATCTACTTTCCTAGATCAATTAGAGATTAGAGTAGATAGATGTCTTACCTTCAGATTCGTGAATCCTTATCCTCTTTGTTGCTCCAAGCTCCGTGGTTGTCAGATCTCAAGCTGCAAAACCTGTCAAAGCACATAGAGACAAACAAACAGTAAAATCACATCTAAACACTAACTGATCTAAGCAAACAATTAAGGAAGTAAGCTATAAACATCATAAACACAATGACATTTATGGAAAGAGATTATATTACTATAAATAAGTGGGAAATACATAGAAGGGTGATGATTACAACCCAAGCCTTAACGCCGTAACCTTCCTCCAACTGTCCAAGCCAAAGCCTCCAAAAGGGTGTGTATGCCTCCCAAGAGATGAATAGGGATTACTTAGGGTAATTCCACCAGCATGTAAGTTCTATAGTCCTTCCTCCCTTCTCAATGGAGAGAGAGGTCTTATTTATAAGGCTAGGAGGATAGAGTAGGTTGAGGATTAGGGGGAGAGGTCTAAGGGATATTCCCATTAGGTTAGGAGCCGAATACAAGCTGTTCCTACCAAATAGGGATAGGTATCCATGTCACCTAGTTTCGAGAATTCGCTCGAAGTCCCTTGTTATCCAATTTAACCAACCCTGGCGCACCCTGCATGAAGACAACAGGCGCAGATTGCATGAAGGCAGCAGGAGTCACTGTCACAGGGTGTAAGTGTATAGAAGGTGCCAGCCAATGATTGGCGGCTCTTGTTAGGCATCGACATGCACCAGCCTCACTAGGAAAGGTGGGAAACAAGGCCAACAACTTACTCAATGATGTTCTAGCCAGAGAAACTTTAGGGATTAAGGCACTAAGTTAATACATGGCTCATGATGACGATATTTTGGTATAACACACATTGTGGCCCTTTTTCTTCGAGGCACACCATATCCTCTATTTCTCGACCTCCTTCTATTGGTACCTGATCCAGTGTGAAGAATACTTGAGGAAGGTAAAAGGCTTGTCCCACCATGAACTTGTCCTTGGGAATATGGTTCAACCCATATTGCAGAAGTGGTTGAAACATCTACAGACCTCTCTTGCACCGTGAAAAAAATAGAAAAATAACATTAAAATAGACTTTCAAATAGGATATAAATAGGTTTTCAAACTTTTACATCACATACTTGACATCATTCTTTAAAATCAAAGAATAATATACAATGTGTAGCTTATGTTCAATGTTATCAAGAATGAACCTTTGTTGCAATTGAAAATGAAGACAAAAATAGATGATAATTTTGAAGAGTAAAGGCATGAGTCCATGTACGATGTAAATAGTATAAAATTCCAGTCATAGTGCCCAAGTATGAGAGATATGGGAGGTATACAAACAAAAAAGATATGATTGCCAAAAAAATTTGGTACATAAAAGTATGGCAAGCTATGCCACACACAAGTATTAATCCCTAGAAAACAACTATTACCATTAAACAACAACATAATAAATTGGACTATATATATAATATATTTACTGCAATTGGTTAGGGCTTCGGTTTATGGTCAATTTTAAACTGCGGTTGATCAACTTCCAATATTAGTGCAGTAAATAATGGTTAGGGGAGAAAAGGCGTGTGTGCATACTTAAGGATGGATGACCTTTTACTATTGAAATTTGAAAAAAAGGTCTTACTTGAATACAATTACAAAAAATATGTTAAAAAAAAATGCGAATAAATTGAAGAAATACAGCTTTCCCATCGCACGAGGAAAAAAAAAGAAACATTATGGAATAAATTTTAAAACAATACCTATTCAAAATTTGAACTCAATACTGACACCACAACTTTAGGTAACCTTTAGGCCCTTTACTATGACCTGCAAAAGAAAAGTAAAAAAATCTCAATTCATAATATTATATAGTTCATCCCACCCCAACAACACATCATGGGGTGGTGGATGCATTCCTATTGTCCTAAGGATTAAGAGAAA
This sequence comes from Larix kaempferi, assembly GCA_027924585.1. NCBI lineage: Eukaryota > Viridiplantae > Streptophyta > Pinopsida > Pinales > Pinaceae > Larix > Larix kaempferi. The sequence goes on from BSBM01000669.1 coordinate 9,404,404, forward strand.
GGGTGGGGACATCCACCAACACCCCTCATTTGACAGGGACAACTCAGGGTCATCCCCTGTGACAAGAGACAATCTCAAATTCAGGGCATTGGGACATCCCCTGATTTCCAGATGTGATTATCAGTCATCCGTTGTGGCAACCACCCATACAAAAAAGTGTCCCAAGAAAAATTGTTTCTCCAAAAAAAAATTGTGTTAGTGATGATGTCTTTGCTCCTTACCTTTTTATATCATGTGTCTGTATAGTAAAAAGTATCATTGCATTTATATGATGATGTGTATCAATGCAACCATGTTTTTATTGATTTGGTCTACTGTTTTGGTTACCTGGTTGTGGATTTTCTGGGTGGGTTGGTTGAGTGAGTTCCTATCATGCTGATGCAGGTAGCTATTCCTATTTCCAATTTGGTGCAGTCTGTTGTGTCCATTGACATTGTAGATTAGAGGGTTTTCTGCATGGTCTCTATTGGTTTGCTTGGTTTTATACACTCCTCTATCATTCCTTCCTCCTACCTCGTGTTGTATCTTTCTAGGCCTACCATGAACACCCTTATGTTGTCATTTTGGATGTTTAGTAAGGAAAAGGTTTGAGTTAGTGTTAGAGGTTGCATGTTTTCTGTTCAAGATCTAGACCCCCTCAACCCATTAATCTATCATATCGAGGTTTACCTCTGAGATGACATTTTCTAGATGCATTTCTAGTCTTATCCAAATGTATTCTTCCTTTTACGAGAAGAGCTCTCTAGTTGACACTCTTGATATGGTCACGGATAGCACATAAGTAGCAAGGAGATAAATCTGGGAAAGCATGGTAGGAGGGGGTTTGCGGGATGTATATGCACCATTAAGTTGAAGTGTGCAGAGGATTAGGGATACCAAATGAGTAGGGTGAGGAGGAGGTTTAGGGGATTGATGTGCACATTTTAGTTGGAGCATGTAGAGGATTGGGAAGGATTACGAAATTGGGCCAACCATTTTGGCTTGGTAGAGTGGCAGGGGCTATCTAGTCTAGACAGTGGAGAGAAATCCTACATCAAGGGTTAGGGAGAGTGAAATATTGCATAAGAGATATGCCAACATAATACATTTGGTGGACTATTAAATAAAGAGAGGGTTACAATCTTGTATTTAATAAATTCATTGAATGACACTTGGGATTATTGGCGTGTCTTCCTTTATGAGCCATTCAATCATTTCTATGAGGGTCATGTTGGATTCTTGGGTTTAGTGTGGGAGGATAATTAGAAACCCAAAAACTCGAAAATCTTGTTGAACCTCTGGGATGCGTGATATGTGATCAATTGGAAAGCTTGACTCAAGCATCCCGATTTCTCCATTGTGTCCTTTATCTCTTAGTGGATACCCTACCTAGTACGTTTTCTAATTAAGATATTTATTAGGAAAACCAATTATCGATAAATGGGGAAAACTGAAATTTAACAACTTGGATTGTCTGTTCGACTTCGAATCATACATAGTCCCAACTGACAAGGTTGTGGGAATTTTATAAGGAAAATTTGACACATACAACTTGTCACAAGAAGTAGTTGGACCACAAATGAAATGAACTATAGATTAGTGGGTTGCAAAACCCGTTACCCAATCAGTCTAGTAGATCGTGTGGCACAATAAGGACACTTACATCAAAGTAGATTTGAAGGTGTTTAACATTTTTTTCATATTGTTCATAAGTTATTTAAGGTTTTGAATAAAAGTATTTTCTATATATTTGGAAAATGCATAAGTTGGTTGTGTGCACCTAGCATGTATTGGGTTTGGGTTTGAATATATCCAGACTTGCCAAGATTTTTTTGGGGGAAACTTACGCATTGTCTTCTTTCAAAATTCCACCCCAAAATTGATTCAGAGGGAAAAAAGGGGCCTTACCTAGACAAATGCTAATTCTAACCAACCCATTAATACTAATCCATGTACTTGCACTAACCCTTTAGACGAAAGACGAATGAACATAAAACAAAAGGAGACAATAGAAATAACATTAATAGCTTCTTGGTTGGTGCAATTAATGTGATTATTCACATGCTGCGGGTGATATTGGAGTGTAATAAATAGGCTAAGAGTGTATAAATCACACTAGTTAGATGCACAAAAGCTTTATTACATTTTTGGTTTTGGGTTTGTCAAAGAGCCTTGATGTATCAATGAATCAAAATTTGTTTCTACTGCCTATTGCTTTTATTTTCTTTATGTACTAAGTTATGATTTTATTTCATTGCCTTTTGGGTGTGAAAATATTGATGTACATGCATATTGATTTAGAATGAAATATTTGATGCATTTTTAACAACCAAAATAATTTTCTTAGAATTATCTAAACTATGGGCACTTGCAATAATTTATTGATTTGTCATGGGTTCATTCTATATACTACTATCTTATATAGACATTTTCATTTAATCATAAGTTTGGCACATTGTTAGTGAACTAGCATAAATTATATAATTTATCAACTTATGCAATCTATAAGTGGAAAAAGAAAAATGAACTGGAAAAAAATGGGACTGATACATGTTATTAGTTGAACGTAAGATCAATAAGATGACTAGATAATATTCAGTGACAGGAAATTTGCGGTGAGAATTTTGCAATTCGACAAGTTTCGAACCTATTAAGTAGGTTCATCCTCAGGAGAACAAGAATCTCACTCTTTTCTTTGCACTCGGACGAGGGATAAATATCCATTCTCAATAGTTTTTTTAACCATTTTTTTTATGGATGTGGTCGGTTCACTTTTGGTTTTTAGGGTTAGGGTATGGGATTAATTTTCTTTTTTATAATTTTTAACAATTTTTAATAGATAATTAATTATTTAATTTTACTTTAATATAATCATTTGTGCTTTGTTTTCAATAGTTTTTAATTAATATTATTTAAAAAAAATGGAATTAATATTTTTATAATTTTTATTACTAATGTCTTTATCAATTTTTTTTTTTCCTGGGAAAATGTCCGTAATTTTATTTCAAAAAGATGATCAAAATTACATATCGCAGATGTAGTAGAATCAACAAGGATCCCTACATTTTCACAAATTTCTGTCCCCTATAAGCAGAAACAAATCAAAACTACATCTAAAAGCCGCAAACCAGTGGCTCAAAAATGTACATATATTCAGGCCAGCCATGAATGGCGAAGCCCTAATCAGAACAGCCAAACGTTGGCACGAAAACAATAAACCCACTCATATTGTGTTGAAAATGAAGGAAGAGACCTTCCCAGAAAGAAGAAAACGATCAGGAAACACACTGGTGTGTATGCCACCGGTTCTGAAACGAAAACCCCATCAATGCTCGCCGAATCTGGTTCAGTCAGGCTCTGGCGACCCAGCAAAGATAGCATGTCGTTGCTCAGGCCCGTAAAGAAGCCAACACGAAGCCATAGCCAAGAAAGCTTGGGCATGCAGGCGGTTTTCACAGATCTGGGCTGCGACTACGCGCTGTTCCGGCCGCAAGTAGAAGCACCGATGCAGGCACCTCTGCCTTGCCACGCCCACCATTGCAAGGGTCGCCAGTTATCTGGACCGCCGTCGATAGCAAACAAAAAAGAGGGCCATTGGATTAGAACGCCGCCACCGTCGAGTAAAACCCAAATGATGCCACAATCGTGAAACAGCAGGTGAACTGGTTTGGATCTGGGCGGAACCAAGATCGCCGTCGCCATTCAAGGGCCACCGTTTCAATGGCAAAGCCACACGGACCCTGAGCCCCTACGCTCCAGAAATGCCTCCACCGCACTCCGATCCTGCAAGGTCAACAGGGGAGGGGCGGCTGGGCCAAGCCCTGGCCGCCCAAGCTACAGCAAAAAATTCCACTCCAAGAACCCTCGCTCCAAGAAACTCGCTCCAAGAAACTCCCGATCCCCTCTAAATAGAATGAACATTTTCATGTGGCTAATGTCTTTATCAATATTCTTAAACATGATGTGTAATCTATTGTGTAATTTTAATTTAAGAAATTCTTAACAATTCTTAATAGAATATTTAATTTAATTTAATATGATCCTTGATCAATATTATTAAAATTTTTGGAATTGATATATATTTTTTTTCCTCGAAAAAAAAGCGTAATTTCATTTCATCCATAGAGTACGAAATTACATTGATTGACACACTCATTTTGAGTGGTATTTAGAACTGCTGGAGCGAGCATCTTGTTGATAGCCAAAAAGAATACCAATGTTCTCACTACGTGAGCAATAACATCTTTTACAATGAACTAGTATAATAACTTCTTTTGTAACTGTACAAAACTTGCATTGACCATTACAAAATAACTACTGATAAAATAGTTTACATAGCCGATTTTTATATTTGCAAAAATGAGTAACTGTAAAACAACAGTCTTTCACCAAACTGGTTGAAGTAGATAGTGTCACCTCAATAACTAAAACCTGAAAAAAACCTGTTGTCACTCGATCATTCTATGAATGGTCTATGATAGAAAGCTCGTTTAATGCCATTCAAAAATTCATAAATTTTCCAAATGCCGACCCCCATAAGCAGCCCTTCCTTTGAGGCCTTGTCCGCCTCAGGATTGTTTTCACGATATATGTGCCTGCAAGTAAAAGTTTCCAAGGTGTGAGCGACGTTCTGTATTTGTTCCAAAACTGAAGCAATCCTCCGACTGCTGCATTGATAAGTGCCAATAACCCAGTTGATCACATTCAAAGAGTCTCCAAAAACATTAAGTTTTTGGATAGAAAGTTCCACAACATATGAAATCAAAAGTTTGAGACTGAGAATCTCTTCCCAATTGTTGGTTCCCCTCCCAAAACCAAATGACATCACATAGTAGTGAACAGGTGACAAGTAAAGAACAACCCCTCCCCCACATTGGTCATTTTGACAAGCCCCATCAAAGAAACCCCATGGCTGGGATCTATCAATTTCCACAGGTTGAATACTTCGAGGAATTGAAGCCTGATGAATCCGCTTAAGAGCTAGGAAGATCCCACAACTATTAATGGCCACTAGAGCCAGAATTCCCATTTTGTCTTTAAACAGGCAATTGTTTCGCATGAGCCAAATACCCCAAATTACTACAAGGGGTAGTGATTTAAAGCCACTCAAGACAGCATTGTTTAACCACCTTCTCCAAGCCTCTTCAAGTGCGTTCCCATCCCACGATAGAGGTATTTTTAAAATTCTGGAAATAGTGATCCATACATCCTTAGAGAAGCTGCACTGAAGGAACAGATGAAGAGCAGTTTCCTCATGTGAATTGCACAAGTAACATCTACTGGGACCATGGAAGCTTCTTTTCTGCAGGAAGTCCCACGTCGAAATCCTATTAGCCAAAACACACCACATGGATAATCTGGTTTTGGGCGGGCATTGGAGTTTCCATACAGATTTCCACCACCAAACCATCTCTCTGTCCACATAGTTCGCACTAATCCACTGATACCCGCCTTTTGGTGTGTAATTTCCGGACGGGTCCCCATCCCAAATAAGAGTGTCATCTTCTTCATTCAGGAAAATCTGTTCCCTACTAAGTGCTCTTAAGTACTGTCTTAGTTCTTCCTCAAACTCCACTCCTAATTCGAATGATTCAGCCCTCCTCCACGCTGGCCTTCCCATCCAGACATTCTCCACATCCACCAACTGATTAAGAAAGAGCAAATCTTGCTGCCTCAACGCCTCCATCAGACCCTCTGACAAAATATGTTGAGCTTCACATCCTACCCAGGGATCTCAGCCAATCCTCACCCTATGTTCGTTACCAACATCCCAGGAAAGATTATGTTCTATAACATCAAAGGAGGTCACCAAGGCTTTCCAAATGACCGATCCACCTGTATGAACCTTTAGAGGGGACTTGATCCATTCTTCCACAGTATCAGGCTCAATGTATTTCTGCACCATAACCCTAGCCCAGAAGCCATCGGACTTAATTAAACGCCATCCACACTTGGCAACCAGATCCTTAGAAAAGTGAAAAATATTCTTTAGTCCCCACCCACCCAAAGCTTTTGGAGCAGCAATTCTATCCCACTTCACCCATGGAGTAACATGAGCCTCTTCCTTTCCATTCCACAGAAAATTAAAACAAATCTTCCTAGCAGCTTCTAAAATCCCTTTAGGGATCCAAGCAAGTGACATCCAGTAAACCGGGATAGCTTCCAGCACGGACTTAACTAGGACAAGCCGCCCTCCTCGCGAAAGCCACCTGAAACTCCAACTCTTCAACCTCTTTTCCAGCTTTTCCAGCAACCAAGACCAGTCCTTTTTTAAGTAGTCATTAGGCTTCAAATTGAATCCCAAATATTTTAACCCGTTCGAGAGAGTAAGAATTTTGAAAGGAAATGAAATAGTATATAAATTATATTCCTCCTCCCTCAAAAGAGAAACAGTAAGTGAGGATTTCCCATCGTTTATCTCCATGCCAGTTGCAGTAGAGAAAAGGTTCAGAATCTCTTTGAGTCTGTCAGCATCCTTTCTTGAGCCGGAACAAAAAATCAAAATATCATCCACAAAGAGCAAGTGTGTAAGGGAGATACCCGAAGCCACCGAAATCCCTTCAAATTCCTCAACCCATTTTGCTTCTTTTAAAGCCCTACTCAGGCTCTCAGCCACCAATAAAAATAACAATGGAGAAAGGGGGCAGCCCTGACGTAAACCATGTCCAAAATGAAAGAAAGGGGTCGCCACTCCATTCATTAAGACAGAGAAGGATACAGTATATATGCAGCTCATTATTCAACGAATAAAGCCAATCTCTAAACCTAAATGGGTAAGCATGAGACGAATATAAAGCCATCTCACCTTATCATATGCTTTAGAAAAATCAATTTTTAGAACAGCTCCTTTCAGTTTTCTAGTCTTAATGCTATGTAAACCTTCCTGGGCAATGCCAATCACCTCATGAATCTGACGTCCTTCCAGGAACCCAAACTGCTCTTTTGATATGTGAGTAGATAGGATAGGTTTAAGTCTTCTAGCAATCACTTTAGTAACGATCTTATACACACAATTACATAATGAAATAGGCCGAAAATAATTTAGAGAAGATGGAGTATCCACTTTAGGTATTAGGGCTATGAATGTGGAGTTGATGTTGGCTAGCACCCTGCCATTCTTCCTCGAATCCTCGGCAAGATGTAATAGATCATTGCCTAAAATATCATGAAGAGCTATTAAAAATTCTATAGTCCACCCATCAGGCCCAGGGCTCTTATCCTTTTGAAAAATATCCATTAATTCCATTAATTCATCCCATGAAATAGGGGCCATCAGCTTCCTGTTATCCTCCGCTTCAACAAACCGTGGGAATAACTGTGCTACCCGGATCACCTCTTCAATATTCACTCTCTCACTGGCTTTGAATAGATCCTTGAAATGAGTAACCCCAACTGTATCCAACCCTTCAAAAGTAGACATAGAATTACCTTCTAAATCCTCAAGGCTCCATATAGTATTGGCAAATCTTCTTCCTTTTGCATAAGCATGAAAGAATTTGGATTTATCATCCCCACTTTCCAGCCAAATGGCCCTGCTCTTCAATCTCCAAGTCTCCTCATTCTATAAGAGTATTTTGTTCCTCTGATTCTCCAGATGTACTAAATGGTCCTTAGAAGCCTAAGAACCGAATCCACCACCTGCCTCATTAGAAATAGAGGCTATTTCACCTTCAATATCCTTAAGTGCTCTATCATCCCTCCTCCTCTTCTCTGCAGCCCAAGTTTTTATAGGTTCCTTAAGTGTTCTAATATTCTCCGCAAAATGGAAGGCTGCAGAATGGATCGACCCCGAATGATAAGGTATCCAATGCTGTTGAATAAGCTCCATGAAAGTCGAATCTTCCAGCCATACCTTATTGAATTTAATAGGTGCAGGAGGTTTAATAGGGCCAACTTTCATCTCCAAAAAAATTGGATCATGATCTAAGTTTCCCCCCGATCCAATCCATTGACGAACAAAGAAATTTGACTCCACTAATTGTTCAGAAAGGAGAAAACGATCCAACCTCTTTGCCACTCTATCCAAACAAATTCTCTTATTCCTCCAGGATGGTTTTAATTGAACAGTCTCCACGTCAATCCAATTGCCTTCAGATAACTTCCTAATAAAGAAATTTTTAAGGGGATCCACATTAGCATGCGGCCCCCAAACCTCAGCATGACCCAAAGAAAAATTTAGATCCCCTCCCAATATCACAGAATCCCCACTGATCATCTCTCTACCCAACAGAGAGGTCCAAAATGTTTCCCTTTCACAGTATGGACCATAAATGTTTACAATAGTGAAAATTCTATCAAAATCCAGGAATTTGCAAGAAATTCCCAAAACCGATTGCATCCCCCACCGAGAGGATACACAAACCTTAGCTTCGTTCCAACCAATCGCCAAACCTCCTGAGCGGCCCCTAGCATCCAAGGCTTCAAAACCCCACCCTGGAAACCAAGCCTTTAATCTGTCAATAGATTAATCACCACCACACATAGTTTCTTGTAGAATCAAAACATCAAGATGCTCTAGGTGTAGCATACATCGCAACGCTATTCTTTTGGAGGGACCAGCAAGACCTCGACAGTTAAATGACATAACCTTCATCTCAGCCCATCCTTATAGGCATCCACTGCTCTAAGTGCCCTTTCAATTGAGAGTTGTTTGCCATTCCTAATATCCGAGCGAGCTCTGGACTTAGCATGAGACATGAAGGACTTCCTTCCTCTGGTTTTAGGTTGTCTAGGTTTTTCCTTCCCTAACCCTCCCCCAGTGGCTTTATTCATGGAACGCAGAAAATAACCAGACTCCGAAGAGCCTGTGGGTGAAGAAGGATCAACCACAACTTGCACGAGGAAAGGGGTATTATCAAGAAAAATGGGGGGTGGACATTCAATCTGGAGAGTTTCCAAAACAGGGGGAGAACCATCATGATGCTGGATAGGAGCATGAGAAGCCAACGACTGTGCAAAAATATGTAAATTCCTAAACCCATCCACCCAATCTAAGCCAGGAAAAGTTAAGTTTTTAATAAAAAAATTGAAGGAAGGGTTTAAAAAGGGGGCAGAAGAAGTACCAGCCACATTGTCTGATGCCCAAGTAAGAGAATGCAAAGAAACCTCTGGTGCGATGTCCAATGGCTGAAGGAGTTCGTTCTCTGCAATGCCCATACAATCACCCGCCTCCGGAACAGTGCCGTCCTCCTCTAAAATGTTCTCTTCCTCCACTACCCCCATGGGAACCTACTCCAATGGACGTTCATTAGCCTTCATACCCGGCGCATCTTCTTCCAGTACTACCCCAACCTCCTTCTCCTCAAACCGCCATTTCACAGAATTGCCAAGCTTCATACGAACCGGTAAGGAGCATTCAATGGCCAGATGCCCATATTCATGGCACCTTCTACAACGAAACGACACATTTTCATAATCCAAAGTTTGTGCAAAGGTGTAAGGTCCCCATTTCAAATCCATGCTATCAAATAAACCTTCCCTTACATCTATGCTTACCAGAATCCTTGCCACCCTCTGAATGGCTGTTGCCTCGAAAGAGAAATCCACTTCCAAATAATTGCCCAACAGATTGTCGATCCGCCTAAAGTGTTCCTCAGCCCAATACTGTAAAGGTAGCCTCGGTAACCTTACCCAAAGCGGTATAGTATCCATTCTTTCGCGACTAGCATCAAACAAAGGATTCCACGGCTTAAGTAGAAGTGGAGCCTTGAAAATCGACCAATTCATGCTAAGCGCCCATACTGCATGAGCTTCTGTGGTAAAATGGAATGCAAACCAGCCTCCTGAAAGTCAAAAGACCCACAATCCAAGGAACGTAACCACAATGTCCCAACCAAATGCTGGTATCCCACTGTATCATAGATTTATGGCTCACCGCCTTACCATACACCCTGCCCACCAGAACCGACTTAACCATCTCGATAATCTGCTGGAAGCCGATGTCTTCACCCAGAGTGTAGTTGGGGGCTTTACCCATGTTCTTGATCCACTTTCTGCCCGTCTTCACCCTGGGGCCCTTAAAACCCTCTAGACCTTCCCCACACCCTAAGGCCTTCCATGCTAAATCCCCAGACGGGCTTGAAAACCCGCGATGCTCCGCCGAGTCCAGAACCGTTACACTATTTAAAACCCGAGGGGCACCGCTACCATACTCAGCCTGTAAGTCCTCCCTGGTTATCAACGCACCACTAATTTCCCTCACCGGTGAGACATAAAGAGAGCCGCCCGAGGAGTTCAGAAAATCAGGGAGGTCACCAAGCCCTGCACAGACCGGGTCCGGTGGGAGTGAACATGGAACCTTGACGCCCCAGATGTTATCGGCACTGACCTCCGAAACGAACCCCACTCCATTCTTGTCCCAAAATGGAGAGACCGACTGAGCAGATACAAAAGCAAACTCCGGTGAAGCCCTAATGCCAGGAAGAGGAAAACCCTCGGTCAAATGGTATTCCGCAAAACCGCCGCCCCAAAAACCACCTACACCACTCAAAAATCGAGTGTCGCCAGGTGGCGAGCTCTAAATATCACTGTGCCGCAGCGTGTCGCTGCCATAGTCCACCTCATCTAGCTGCTCCATACCTGGAGATCCATGAAGCTACTGGTGGAGAGAGTAGGGTAGGAAAAAAAACAGTAAAAAAAAACTTACCTCCGCCGCTCCAGTTTGACTGACTATGCAACCGCCAGCTTGTTGGCCTAGAGAACCGTGCCAGCCCCCAACTCGGCTGACGGCCTACTGCCGTCTGCAGTGGGCTGGGCAGGCTCCTGCTAACATTGATCAAACCCTAAGGGCCATTCGAGCCTCCAATTTTTTGACAACAATTGATATTATTATTACTAATGTTATTATTAAAAAAATTTAGTTTTGATCAATATTATTAATTTTTTTGTGGAATTGGTGTTATTATTTAAGATTTTTTTTAAATTTGTTGTGTAATATATTCTCCTTTCCCTTCTTTTATTATTATTTTTTCTATTATTATTATTAAGTATGTATTGATAAAATATATTTTTATTAATAATATTTAGGATTTAAATTTAACTATTATAGTATGATACCTAATGTTTTTATTTTTTTATTTTATGTTTTAGATTTTTTTTAGTTTTTGGATGACAGGTTTCCATGCTTCTTTTAGTTTCAAACCATCATCATGGTTGAAGTTACGCACACATTTTTCAATTTCTATGGCTTCACGAATTTTACTTTTGTAATAATTAGGGACAATCGCTAAAACTTTAGAGTCTTCTAGGCATATGTGATGTTTAGTGGTGTGACAATGCTCTGCTATGGCTGAGTTCTTAATCTTGTCATGTCGTAGATTAGCACTGTGCTCTTTTAGCCTAGTTGTGATTGATCTTCCAGTTTCACCTATGTAGGCTCCACCACATAAGGTTACCTAAACTAATGCTCCACAATAGATTACACATCATGAGGAAACTGAACTAATGCTCCACAAAGATGGACTCCTGGAAATCATGGTTGGATTGCTCTCTAATGCTAGAAACTAAACTGCTACACCAATGCCAGCAATTGTACTTGTACCAAGCAATGACAAGGTCCCATTTCTTGTATTGCACTCCAAAAAACATCATTGACATCCAATACAATCCATCATTCCAAGGAATTCTTGGGTCCCACTATCTCAATTGCATCCTCCCAATATCAATGGTGTATGAAACAAACCATCAATGCCTGGATCCCATGGTCTCTGTTGCATACCATCCATCATCATTGCTGCTTGTGATAGTCTGTCACTCCATGGCATGACAGGATCCATCCACCAAATGGAGAGTTTACCACTCCCATTGCAAATTATCAACTTTGTGAGCCTGTCCAACAATATGTGAAACTCCACACGTGCAAACAACACCCCAATCCCATGGATCACACTGCTATCACTTGTCCCACTCAAAGTGCTCAAGTGGAACTCCCTTGCATTAATGTGCATGTGACAAGTATCAAGTGGCACAAGTAAATGCCATTGCTGCTCACCATACTGAAGGAGGACCAAGAGTGTGTCTAAGTGATCAAAATCAAGTTGATAAGTAGACACATGTGTCTCTTGCTTCTCATGAAGCATCAATATAAATGGTCCCTCCATCAAATCAACATTTCCTTTCACATCCTCATGTGTTAGGAGTGAAGGAAAGTAGGCCAGCTACAACTCTCTGAAAAATTTATCCACTGAAATAGTAGATGCACGGTCTCCTTTGTTGGTTGTCCCAATAAGAATGTACCGGTGTGCCTCGTCCAAAGATGTGACTTTCCTCCTTAGAGGAAATCCGAGTTCTTTGTTGCACAAGGAAAATGACTCAACATGTTGTATGCCAATATCCTCATGGAAACTTGCTTGCACAACTGACTTCCAACTAACATGAGCATAACTCTTTTTGCAAGGTATCTCCATGTGTGCCATGTAATCTTCCACCCAATCCATATATGGATGAATGGCATCAAATGAAAACCAAATGTGCATAGGCTACTTCTCATCTAACTAGGCACTGTGAGAGATGTCAATGGAATCATAAGATGTGCCCTCACCTCCTAGAGTTATCAAATATGCAATGGATCTATCCATAGATGAATATATCTCTCTACTACTTGATCCCCAAGGAAATGATCCCAAGATCTCTTCTGTTGGGTCCAAGTGGAATGAAATCAAGTACATACTCCATAAATGAGCCTTCCTCACATAGAGAAAAATCATGATCCTTGTAGTGTGAAACAAGTTCTCTGCAACCAATACCCATATCACTGCAACCATCAAGCACTTACATTACTGAACACTCATCATGCTCACCTCACACATGAGGCTCCTCCAATGCAACATGTGTGCAATCAGCCACACACATGATCACATCACTAGTGGTATTGGGAGAGGAAAGAGAATCTCCCAAATCCATATGAAGTTGCTCTCCTTTTGTTGTTGCTTTGTCTTCAGCAAATTTGAGAGCCATGTCTCTATCCATAAACAACTACAATTAATCATCTTTCAACTCTTCCAACTCTCTTCTAATGATGCAGAGTTCAGAGATAGAGACTCTATAAAAAATACCACTATGTATCTCCTCCAGTTGAACTCTCCCAATGAGATCCTCCATGAATCTATGTGCACCATCATTTCTAGATAGAACTTACAGTATTCTTTCTTCAGTGACTAGGGGTAGGCTCTCCCAGTCACTCCATGTCTAACTAACAAAACAATGTGTGCTATCACATGTGATCTCATCCATCCTATGGGAATCATGATGATTCCCATTCAAAAATCCTTCATCCTTCACACTATAAATTAGAGTCTCATCATCAGTAGACTCTATCATGCCAATCTCCTCTCCGGGAGTGACTGTTATCCTAGAATGAGTCTCAATTCCAAGAGAATCCACTATGCCAATGCCAAACTTCTCCCCAGAAGTGTATGCAACCTCATGATGACACAAAGGAATACTGTAATCTGAAATGTGATCATCCATTTGTATCATGTCTTCCTCTGTCTGATCAACTTCGCAATGGGTGACTTGGAAGTTGATCCTTGTTTCGCTTCTTCTATTGCAAGTTCTTCATATTCTTGTTCTCGGGAACCCTCTCTTGTAGAATTTTTTTCCCAACCGATCTCTATGTCACCAACATAGAGGCTTGTGCACCCACTAGTGGAGTGAACTGTGTTGTTCCTTTGAATCTCCGATGGAAGGATCAGTGTTTGATTCTGCACACTTTTCTTCTTTCCTGTAGTCACCTTGCAATTACTTGCACTCCAAATCATGGATCTCTGATTCTGCTTCACCACCTATAGATCTAGGTGGTTCATGGCTCCTCTCAATGATTGTGGATGGATTTATATGCTCATCCTTTTCCTCCCTGCGCTTGCTAGCACAACATGAATCCTCACATGCATCAACTTTGGCTCCTGGTGGAAACAATCTAGTTCCCACTTTTTTGCACACCTTATCCACCATATGTGCAATCCTCTCTTTATTTTCTTTGTAGTAGGGGTCCTAGAACAATCTTCTAATATCAATACTACAGAACTCTCGGAAAGATAGGAGTTCCTAGACTTCTTTACTCAATGCATAATAATCTAAGAGGTACGTCCCAAAAGGTTCTTTGGCTTCCCTCCAAAGGAAACTTAACCATTAATAGATCTATGCCTCATGCATTCCTCATTTGATTAGTCACTGAAGTAACCATCATCCCTATATATGAAGTTACAGGAAGAACCAACTTGTAGATCTTCATCCATGGAGTTATCTTCTTCTTCATACAACTCATAATCTTCTTCAACTGCAATAGGTACCCATCTCATGGTTGCAATTTCTTCTTTCAACTGATGATCACAATGTACATGTGTAGAGTACCATGCTTTGATACCATTGTAATATCCCCAATCTAAAAATCATATATATTTAGGAATATTATCTCCTCAATCAGAAAACCAAATGGTAAAGTCAAGACTAGGTTCTAGAATTGGAACAAGGAGGAGGAAATTGCTTGTTTCCAAACAATTTTGGATGGCACCGGGGGGAATCGAATTTTAGTTCTAAGGCATGGATTGGGATTATAAACCTCTGATGGAAACCTTTAGGTTGAATTTATGCAACAAATATTATAGGTAGATTCAACACTTACCTCGATAGTTTCACATTTCAAAGTGTATCACACCTGGGACGACCCTTTGGAAATGCCAAAGACTTCGAGGCAATGACCCCAAGAATTAGGTGGAAAATTATCCGCTACTAGTGAAATATGAATATAAATATGCTACAAAAAAGGACAACCTATCTAAATAGTCCCTATAATCAACCACATAATTTTATATTGCAAGTATCAGTAACTAGGAGTAAAGTACTAGATTCAAGACTACTCAGTTAGGTGATTTCCAAACATATCCAAGTGGCACTTGAAGACCACAATTTCTAGATATGAATGTTGAGATGGGTCCTAGTATGTCTTAAATACCTGCAACAACTTACAGAACTCGATTTGGTGGTCCATAGGTTAGGTAATTGCAGTAAAACTAAAAACTAGGCATATTTCCAATGAATTTGAGAGTAGGGGAAATTGCTAGTTTTTTGGCACTTTCAAGGAGACGACAAGGGTCATGGTTTATTGTAGCAGTGCTATAGTAGTGATAAAAATCAGGTCAGTAAAAATAATCAAGCATTAATCATATATTTAAAAGCACTATCATCAGCCAATTACAACCAGACTTGCAGAATGTTAATTGACATTGAATAATTGCAACATAGTAGAACAATTGAACAATGCTAGAGTAAGAGAAGTGTCTTTTATTATTTGATCAGAGAATCATATTATGTTATAGCACATTACATTACAGATGTCATGCTTGAGTATCTGTAGGAGTTCACAGTGGTGCAAACCTTCAATCTCCTTCTCTGCAAGCTACAACACATTATAAGAATTAGTATCGAAATGGTGTTGGATTAAGACATGAATGCCAACATATCAAATATTGGACATGAAGTAGAATGGAACTACAGTAGTAATGAAGCTTGAAACTCTATGAAGAATATTGAATATATCCGTCCTTAATGTTATAGAGGGGCACATCTCCCTACTGCTTGTAAGGGGCACATCACCCAAGCAAAGAGAATGCTAATGCATATCTAATAACAAAATCAATATTCATCAATCCTCCTCGACCATGTGTCCTATCTCCCTTTTTATCTTAATTGATCTCCAATACAAGCAACCAATACAATGGTTGATGCAAAACCATGTGTAAAACCCTCACCAATAACCACCAACCAATACTAAGGGTCAATACCATGTGACTCAGAAAACCACCTACTAACCTCCAATGCACCAATCTCCCTTGGGGAAGCATTAGCAAGACTTATGTCCACATGTTGAATAGTCCCACTAAGTCAAATATGAGGTTTATCCACTTTATTTACCACTTGATTAATTGTCCACATTTTTACTCCTCCTCCTTAAATTGAGGAATTGAGTTTGTCCACATTTAAAATATCCCAACAACTTCCTTGGCACCACCAATTGGTCAAAGTTCTATCATATTATCTTTAACAAAATATTAAGTATTGAATATTTATGAGAGATTGGGTCATTTAGCTCATTTATTGATTTTTCAAGTGTTTTGACCCAATAGTTACTTTGGCTTGCAACAATTTGATTTGGATGTGTATGAATATTTATTTTGGGCATATATTAATTTATGTGGCCCATTTCCACTTACTTGGCTCATAAT
The DNA here is from genome assembly GCA_027924585.1 of Larix kaempferi. Lineage (NCBI taxonomy): Eukaryota > Viridiplantae > Streptophyta > Pinopsida > Pinales > Pinaceae > Larix > Larix kaempferi. The sequence goes on from BSBM01000669.1 coordinate 9,420,603, forward strand.
GAACATGCGACAATAATTTCCTTGTTCACATTGCTACTGAGTTGCACTTCCTGTGTCTTTTCCACCAATGATTATTCCCAACCTTAGTATTTTCTCAATAATTTCGAACCACAAGGAGACTTTGGCTTATTTGATGATCCAACCAAGGTTCCTCATCTCCTTAATGCATTTTCCTAGTCCAACATATTCTAATGTGGCATTATTCCTAACTTTGGACCTTAGGATTAGCGAATAATCAACCCAAATCACCACATAAGTGAATAAACATGAACAAGTCTAGGTGACTTAGGCAATTGTGGTCCCTGGCAAAATTTGGGGACATCACATCAAAATGGGCACATGCCACCATAAACATAACTAAATTCCCAACATCATGGGAATCCATTGGTTTAGCTAAGCCCTTGGGATTAAATGGCTCATGTTGGTGTTTATTATGTGTTAATTAATTCCAATATTTAAATTGTCAACCCGAGGAGGGAGCTTATGAGATGCAATCACTATATGTGCAGGATTGAAGGATTAAACTATCCTAAGCTGACTAAAGATGCAAATGTGCTAACATGCAACTATATGATTTTAAACTACTTGCATGACTTTCAGAATTCAAATGCAAGAATTTATTCTATCTATGAAAACAGGAAACTGATTAACCAATGAAGCAAATAGAAAACTTAATAAATATGTTTATTTGAACTGTATTATGGAAACACGTAGAAAACTTGATAAAGATATTTTGATTATGCAAACAAGTAAAAAACTTGATAAAGATATTTATTATTAAGCCAAATCTTAAACCATGAACATCTTCATTATTTGTAAAAACGGAAACTAATCCTATGATAATTAGATGAAATTATTAAACTGAAAATAAACTATACTTGAGAAGGAACTAATACATTCAGAAACAGTAACTGATTAACAAATCAGATTTGAAGAATTGAGGTTTGGAAGAAGGTTGGAAGAAAGTTTAAGAAGAAGTAAGAGAAAAAAGGAAATAATGATGGAGTTTGATTAAGAGGTCTAAATAAAATAAAACAAGAATTAAATTACATCTAAAACTATTAATTAGGAGTAAGAAGAATGATGATTGAGAGGTAGAAGAAATTAGATTCTGAAGAAGGCCTAAAACAATACAGAAAACACACAAGTCCGAATGAGGATCTGAACGCCGGTCTGAATGGCGGTCCCAATGACAGTTCGAATGGAGGAAAACAAATTAAGTTAAGGAAAAGAAGAATTTTGATGATTTAAGGACTAGTTGGTTTTATGCAAATGATCCTACACTGCACAGGAAGCAATAGATGATTATGTAGAAGCTAAACTAATAAGAAGCTATCTATTCTAATGATTACCTAGGTAGAAATTTTTTATGAGAAATAGGAAGAAGGTTAAGATGGAAGAAGAGAAAGAGTTAACCTACAACAGATAGGAAGAGAATCTAACAGAAGAGAAGAGAAATAAGCTAATACTAACTATGGAGTAATTTGGAAGCAATTTTGAACTACAAGGATGGAAGAAGAACTGGAAACAAATTGCAAATTATTAAACTATTGGTCGACCAGAGATTATATTAACAGCAGAATATTAATTACAGAGGAATGAGGATGGCCTACACAGGAAAAATGAATTAGATTACACACACAGGAAATAAACTAGTTAATTGCAAGAAAAGAAAATTTAGAAAAAGATAACAAAACCTCTGGTTGATGAGGGGCCCTTCTCAGCAATCAGAGGTGAGACTTAAATCAGCTTAAATGACTATCAGCAGAACAATTACGAAACTGGAACTTCCATTAATTAATAAAAAGTTACTGCTACAGTCTAGATGGTACTCTGCGCTATCTCTGTATATAGCTGGATATGGATCTGCGTTTCTCCACAGGAGACACCTTTATATAAGTTTACAATGGGAGAGAGGGTCGACGAAGTCGACCACTCTAAAAATAGCATCTTTAATGACTGTCAACCAACTGCGTGGTAGTTTACAATAGCGCACAGGCTGATTGCCTACTTCCACGGCGTCAACCCTACCCAACACGAACAGCTGAGCATTCGTTTCCTTCAAACGTGGGCAGAAGCATGTGCTAAAGCGTCGATGTGGGCAGGGAGTTATGTGAGTAGGCTGAGCGTGGACGGAATGGACTTCTTCCAGACCAACGGCGTGAGCAGTCATGAACAAGCGTGCGTAATCCTTGGCTGAATACGCAGACAAACCGGGGCTTGGAGTGTTGATGTGGATGTGGAATGCATTGTCGAGCTTGGCGAGCATAGGAGTGGATCTTCTAGAGCCATAGCACATTAACCATCAGCATCATGTGGCCAACAGAAGCCATGTACCCTCCTCTTCATTCAACGTTCTGAAATGTGTCAACCATGGATTTCGCAGGCTGAACGAAGGGCTGAACGATGAGCTGAACGCGTTTTAACTTAACACATAAGCACGCAGTCTGAATGAAGGGTTATTTGAGAAACACATCCTGCAAATTAAAACATAAATACCAATTATGCCCATAAAATGTCACTTTAACATAAATAAACCATGATATAACGAAATATCAACAAGATTTGCATAGTAAGTAAATATGTGCATACCTGGACTGTTTGATGGGCTGAATGGAAAATAAAACAAATTTCTATAGCAAAAATGATAGAAATAACGCCATTTCGAGTAGATTAGATGATAAAAAATGGTGACAAAATGGATGTCAACACTCACCCAAACCGAAGATATGCTAGGTCCCACTGAGCAAAGAGAAAAAGAAATAAGGAAGAAGTGGACGCGGTTGGATGGACTCAAAAAGGATGAGAGCGAGCAGAGTGATGATGAGGATCAAGCAGGGGTCAGTTCTTAAAACAAGGTCCAATTGAATGTGTGAAAAATCATGAGACGAAAATTTGGCACGTTTAAACAATCACGCCATTATTCAGAATTTTTAAAACGTGTACCATAATAAAGATATGTGCGTTAATGAATTCATATAGTTTGTGAAATATTCAACCATGTCCAAATTAAACTTTGGACAGGTTGAAAGAAAATTTTCATCATAGGATTATAACATAGTGCATTAAAAATCATGGTGATCTTTATAAAATGTCGGTTCACATGTTTATTTTTTGCATATAACTTTAATGAAAAGTTAAAACCATATGATAACCAGATAATAATTCTGAAAATCGCAATAATGCATGATTAATCGATTCATTGGGTGAAGTCGAGATGAATTAAAGGAATGAGATCGTGTGCAGAGATGATATTTGATTAATCCCTGATATGGTTAGTCAATTAGATTCATCAATAAAATTTAAAAAAAAAATTAACTACCTTAGCACACTTAATCATGACTTTATAAGCTATGGTTTCATTCGGATCATCATTCATTTGATTCATTCGATCCTTCATACAGACCATTTGTTTGTAAAAAATGTGCTTGCTAGATCTGATTGCTGCTGATTATGCATAAAATTTATGAGGCTGCCAACACATAAAAGGATGATGTAAACCTGCTTTTCTGAAATCTTCAGTCGCTCTTCTTTGTTCAACATGGATCAGAACAATTTTTTTTTCTTTTCTGTTACTTGCATTATTCTTGAAACAACAGATCATTGTATAAGCACTTTTTAATTGTATTATAAGTAAACAGAAAATAAAAGAAATTCTGAATCCTAGTAAACAAATAAAATACAAAATAATTTTGAATCCTCCCCCAAACCGAAGGAATGGCACATCCTCGGGCTATAATACTGAGTTGTATGCTTCTTATGTAAACATTCTAGATCAACATCAATTAGCAGGAAATTTTAAAAAACGTCATTAGTCTAAAAACTAGAACTTTTTGAGAAAAAGATGTATTCATGATATGACCAAAACAATATCATACTAAGTCAGATTCTTCAATACATGCAAATTCATCAGTTTATGCTCATGAATACCACATAAAGAATATTAGTGTAAGAGATGCGATAAATGCCATAGGAAAAACTAGTAGTCCAGGACTCATTGTAAAGATCTCTTGTCATCCAAAGAATATAGATAAGGTTCACCGTAAAGTTTGTGAGATCTACTATAATTATGGGTCCTATTTCTAGGATAATCATATCCTAGGTATTTGTTTGAATTAGATGACAGGGTCCAAGTCCAACTTACAACCATTATCTAATGACAGTATAAATAATCGGCCTAAACATGTGTTTGTATACTCAGGTTTTTTATGAGCTATGTGAATAGCAATGCATTAACCAAACCTCTTTTACCCGATATTGAATCGATGCCAGCACGCCTGTTCAGTACCCCGACAGGTTTATCTTGGTACCATGCAAGCATAGCCCTGCTGCCAGCGAGCCTGTTCAGTACCCCGACGGGTTTACTTGCATTTACCGAGTTTCCTTGTTTAATAATTTACTTAGCATGGACCCGCTGCTAGCAAGCCTGTTCAGTACCCCGTCAAGTTTGCTTTGTATATATATATATATATATATATATATATATATTGTAAGGAATCCGGTTGGCACTAGAGTGTGCTAAGCCTACTAAACACATAATTCAATATTTTAGCATGAACCTTATGAGTAACTTTATTTATAATGGCCTAAATTACAGATCATGTCAAAAGATAATAACCTAAAGTTGTTCTTTGACTTCATAGTCTATCTTCTTCATAAAAGTTCAGTAATGTTCCCCACAAAATAGAAAATATCACCCGCTTTTAGGCTACCTTTTAAAGGTGCTTTAGAGACAAGTTTTGATAATGAGTCTAGGATGAACTAGGAGTCCATAGGTGTAAGATTGAGCTTTGTGGAGATCATAATAATTAAAGTAGGTCTTTGAGTAACTGGTATAATAAGAAATATGCATGTATGATGTAAGATTGCTTTGGTTTAATCATTAACATGATCTTATTCTTAGTTCTTTTATTTTAAAGGAAAACAGAAAGTGAAGTTGTATGAATATCTAAAGCTAACTAACCACATACAACTTTTTATTTATATACATACTATCCTATGATATCTAAGAGAAAGAAAAACTCATTATTCAAGTGTAAGAACTTTTCCAATGTAACCATGTGCGAAGCAAAATGAAAAACATACCTATGTCCATGTATGAAAAATTTAAAGCAGTGATTAGATGGATGTGGAGACTCAACTGACATACATGATTTTGCAACAGAAGGTGTCGAATGAAGGAATGGTATTGTGGCCTCATTACCTCTTGGAACCATCTTTCGATGTAATCCTGATACTCACCTTCCTTCCTCATGCCATGCGGATCCTCTTCTTTTGAATGTTCAATTGCTTGAGTACATGAAAGATCTGTCGATAGGTATGTGGCGAACTCTTCAATATCATGTCTCTCTCCATCAAATGTAGTCTCCAAGTTTACGGTTTCCTTGGCAGACTAGAAAGGAGATTCGGTTTGTAGCTCATGAAACTGTGGTTCTTCTATTATTTCTGGAGAGGTAGATAAATTCTTGACTTTTGTCAAGATGTGTTCTTCTTGAGAAGAAGATATTGAGATCCCAGCTGCTGCTAGGATTTGAGAGAGTTTTCTCATACTGATGGTCACCTATGAATCCATACTGTCGGTTGATAGATCCTACTTCACACATGGATTAGTCCCTGGGTTCTTACAGCACCGAATTATTTTTTTATATTTTTATGTGTTTTTTTCTTTTTCTTTTAAAATAATTTCTATTACTAAAACAAATTTGCGAAAAACACACCACACTTGTTGAAAGAATAACACACTTTGAAAATAAGGAAGGAAAACTTTACGAAATAAATTGCGGAAAATTAAATATTCAAACGAACAGAAAGGAAATCACACTTGTGCGGAAAGGAACAACAAGGATTTGGGGTGACCCACTAAAGTGGATGCGTTAGGCTATTACACTACGGGAAATCTGTAGTGAGGTCATCTTTGCGTCCTACCGTTTCCCCTCCCCCTTGCTGTGTAATGTAAAGGAAACCTATCTACCCCTATCTATCTAGACTCCAATACCTTTAGCACCACCCTGGAAATGACGCCAAAATGTTGGTGTTAACTATCTGTTAAATAATTCCAATATTTAATTGTCAACCCAGGGAGGGAAGTTATGAGATGCAATCACTATATGTGTAGGATTGAAGGCTTAAACTATCCTAAGCTAACTAAATATGCAAATGTGCTAACATGCAACTATACGATTTTAAACTACTTGCATGATTTTCATAATTCAAATGCAAGAATTTATTCTATCTATGAAAACACGAAACTGATTAACCAATGAAGCAAATAGAAAAAAACTTAATAAAGATGTTTAATTGAACTGTATTATGGAAACAAGTAGAAAACTTGATAAAGATATTTTGATTATGGAAACAAGTAGAAAACTTGATAAACATATTTATTATTAACCCAAATTTTAAACCATGAACATCTTCATTATTTGTAAAAACGGAAACTAATCGTATGATAATTAGATGAAATTATCAAACTGAAAATAAACTATACTTGAGAAGGAACTAATACATTCAGAAATAGTAACTGATTAACAAATCAGATTTGAAGAATTGAGGTTTGGAAGAAGGTTGGAAGAAAGTTTAAGAAGAAGTAAGAGAAAAGAGGAAATAATGATGGAGTTTGATTAAGAAGTCTAAATAACATAAAACAAGAATTAAATTACATCTACAACTATTAATTAGGAGTAAGCAGAATGCTGATTGAGAGGTAGAATAAATTAGATTCTGAAGAAGGCCTAAAACAATACAGAAAACACACAGGTTCGAATAACAATCCGAATGCCGGTCTGAATGGCGGTCTGAATGACAGTCCGAATGGAGAAAAACGAGTTAAGTTAAGGAAAAGAAGAATTTTGATGATTTAATGACCAGCTGGATTTATGCAAATGATCCTATAGTGCACAGGAAGCAATAGATTATTATGTAGAAGCTAAACTAATGAGAAGCTATCTATTCTAATCATTACCAAGGTAGAGAAATTTTATGAGAAATAGGAAGAAGGTTAAGATGGAAGAAGAGAAAGAGTTAACCTACAACAGATAGGAAGAGAAACTAACATAAGAGAAGAGAAATAAGCTAATACTAACTATTGAGGAATTTGGAAGCAATTTTGAACTACAAGGATGGAAGAAGAACTGGAAACAAACTGCAAATTATTAAACTATTGGTCGAGCAGAGATTATATTAACAGCATAATATTAATTACAGAGGAATGAGGATGACCTACATAGGAAGAATGAATTAGATTACATACACAGGAAATAAACTAGTTAATTGCAAGAAAAGAAAATTTAGAAAAAGATAACAAAACCTTTGGTTGATAAGGAGCCCTTCCCAGCAATCAGAGGTGAGACTTAAATTAGCTTAAACAACTATCATCATAACAATTACGAAACTGCAACTTCCATTAATTAATAAAAAGTTACTGCTACAGTCTAAATGGTACTCTGCGCTATCTCTGTATATATCTGGATATGGATCTGCGTTTCTCCACAGGAGATGCCTTTATATAAGTTTACAATGGGAGAGAGGGTCAACGAAGTCGACCTCTCTAAAAATAGCATCATTAATGACTGTCAACCAACTGCGTGGTAGTTTACAATAGCACACAGGCCGGTTGCTTACTTCCACGGCGTCGACCCTACCCAACACGAACAACTGGGCATTTGCTTCCTTCAAACATGGGCAGAAGCATGTGCTGTAGCGTCGATGTGGGCAAGGAGTTATGTTGGTAGGCCGAGCGTGGACAGGCTGGAATTCTTCCAGAACAACGGCGTGAGCAATCATGAACAGGTGTGCGTAATCCTCGGCTGAATGCGTAGACAAACCGGGGCTTGGAGTGTTGATGTGGATGTGGAATGCGTTGTTGAGCTTGGCGAGCATAGGAGCGGATCTTCTAGAGCCATAGCACATTAACCATCAGCATCATGTGGCTAACAAAAGCCACATGCCCTCCTCTTCATTCAACGGTATGAGATGTGTCAACCATGGATTTTGCAGGCTGAACGATGAGTTGAACGCATTTTAACTTAACACATAAGCATGCATTCTGAATGAAGGGTTATTTGAGAAACACAGCCTACAAATTAAAACAAAAATACCAATTATGCCCATAAAATGTCACTTTAACATAAATAAACCATGATATAACGAAATATCAACAAGATTTGCATAGTAAGTAAATATGTGCATACTTGGACAGTTTGATGGGCTAAATGGCAAATAAAACAACTTACTATAGCAAAAATGATAGAAATAATGCCATTTCGAGTAGATTAGATGATAAAAAATGGTGACAAAATGGACGTCAACATTCCCCCAAACTGAAGATATGCCAGATCCCATTGAGCAAAGAGAAAAAGAAATAAGGAAGAAGTGGACGCGGTTGGATGGACTCGGAAAGGATGAGAGCGAGCAGAGTGATGATGAGGATCAAGTAGGGGTCAGTTTTTAAAACAAGGTCCAATTGAATGTGTGAAAAATCATGAGACAAAAATTTGGCATGTTTAAACGATCACGCCATTATTCAGAATTTTTAAAACGTGTACCATAATAAAGATATGTGCGTTAATGAATTCATATAGTTTGTGAAATATTCAACCATGTCCAAAGTAAACTTTGGACAGGTTGAAAGAATTTTTTTATCATAGGATTATAACATAGTGCATTAAAAATCATGATGATCTTTATAAAATGTCGGTTCACATGTTGATTTTTTGCTTATAACTTTAATGAAAAGTTAAAACCATATGATAACCAGATAATAATTCTGAAAACTGCAATAATGCATGATTAATCGAGTCATTGGGTGAAGTCGAGATGAATTAAAGGAATGAGATCGTGTGCAGAGATGATATTTGATTAATCCATGATATGGTTAGTCAATTAGATTCATCAATAAAATTTTAAAAAAAAATTAACTACCTTAGCACACTTAATCATGACTTTATAAGCTATGGTTTCATTCGGATCATCATTCATTTGATTCATTCGACCCTTCATATAGACCATTTGTCTGTACAAGATGTGCTTGCTAGATCTGATTGCTGCTGATTATGCAGAAAATTTTTGAGGCTACCAGCACATAAAAGGATGATGTAAACTTGCTTTTCTGAAATCTTCAACCGCTCTTCTTTGCTCAACATGGATCAGAAGAATTTTTTTCTTCTTCTTCTGTTACTTGCATTATTCCTGAAACAACAGATCATTGTATAAGCACTTTTTAATTGTATTATAAGTAAACATAAAAATAAAGGCAATTCTGAATCCTAGTAAACAGATAAAATAGAAATAATTTTGAATCCTCCCCCAAACCGAAGGAATGGCACGTCCTTGGGCCATTAATACTGAGTTGTATGCTTCTTATGTAAACATTATAGATCAACATCAATTAGCAGGAAATCATAAAAAACATCATTATTCTAAAAACTAGAACTTTTTGAGAAAAAGATGTATTCATGATATGACCAAAACAATATCATACTAAGTCAGATTCTTCAATACATGCAAATTCATCCATTTATGCTCATGAAGACCACATAAAGAATAATAGTGTAAGAGATGCGAAAAATGCCATAGGAAAAACTAGTTGTCCATGACTCATTGTAAAGATCTCTTGTCATCCAAAGAATATAGATAAGGTTCACCGTAAAGTTTGTGAGATCTACTATAATTATGGGTCCCATTTCTAGGATAATCATATCCTAGGTATTTGTTTGAATTAGATGACAGGGTCTAAGTCCAACTTACAACCATTATCTAATGACAGTATAAATAATCGGCCTAAACATGTGTTTGTATACTCAGGTTTTTTATGAGCTATGTGAATAGCAATGCATTCACCAAACCTCTTTTACCCGATATTGACTAGCTTCCAACAGGCATCTTCAGTACCCCGACGGGTTTATCTTGCTACCATGAAAGCATAGCCCCACTGCCAGTGAGCCTATTCCATACCCCTATGGGTTTACTTGCATTTACCAAGCTTCCTTATTTAATATTTTACTTAGCATGGACCCGTTGCCAGCAAACCTGTTCAGTACCCCGGTGAGTTTGCTTCGTATATATATATATATATATATTTGTAAGGAATCTGGTTGGCACTAGAGTGTGCTAAGCCTGCTAAACACATAATTCAATATTTTAGCATGAACCTTATGAGTAACTTTATTTATAATGGCCTAAATTACAGATCATGTCAAAAGATAATAACTTAAAGCTGTTCTTTGACTTCATAGTTTATCTTCTTCATAAAAGGTCAGCAATGTTCCCCACAAAATATAAAATATCACCCGCTTTTAGGCTACCTTTTAAAGGTGCTTTAGAGACAAGTTTTGATAATGAGTCTAGGATGAACTAGGAGTCCATAGATGTAAGATTGAGCTTTGTGGAGATCATAATAATTAAAGCAGGTCTTTGAGTAACTGGTTTAATAAGAAATATGCATGTATGATGTAAGATTTCTTTGGTTTAGTCATTAACATGATCTTATTCTTAGTTCTTTTATTTTAAAGGAAAACAAAATGTGAAGTTGTATGAATATCTAAAGCTAACTAACCACATACAACTTTTTATTTATATACATACTATCCTATGTTGTCTAAGAGAAAGAAAAACTCATTATTCAAGTGTAAGAACTTTTCCAATGTAACCATGTGCGAAGCAAAATGACAAACATACCTATATCCACGTATGAAAAATTTAAAGCAGTGATTACATGGATGTGGAGAATCAACCGACTTACTTGATTTTGCAACATAAGGTGTCGAATGAAGGAATGGTATTGTGGCCTCATTACCTCTTGGAACCATCTTTCGACGTAATCTTGATACTCACCTTCCTTCCTCATGCCATGCATATCCTCTTCTTCTGAATGTTCAATTGCTTGAGTACATGAAAAATCTGTCGATAGGTATGTGGAGAACTCTTCAACATCAGGTCTCTCTCCATCAAATGTAGTCTCCAAGTTTATGGTTTCCTTGGAAGACTGGAAAGGAGATTCGGTTTGTAGCTCATGGAACTGTGGTTCTTCTATTATTTCTGGAGAGGTAGATAAATTCTTGACTTCTGTCAAGATGTGTTCTTCTTGAGAAGAAGATATTGAGATCCCAGCTGCTGCTAGGATTTGAGAGAGTTTTCTCATAGTGATGGTCACCTATGAATCCATATTGTTGGTTGATAGATCCTACTTCACACATGGATTAGTCCCTGGGTTCTTACAACACCAAATTATTTTTTTATATTTTTATGTGTTTTTTTCTTTTTTCTTTTAAAATAATTTCTATTACTAAAACAAATTTGTGAAAAATACACCACACTTGCTGAAAGAATAACACACTTTGAAAAGAAGGAAGGAAAACTTTATGAAATAAATTGCGGAAAATTAAATACTCAAATGAACAGAATGGAAATCAAACTTGTGCAGAAAGGAACAACAAGGATTTGGAGCGACCCACTAAAGTGGATGCGTCAGGCTATTACACTACGGGAAATCTGTAGTGAGCTTGTTTTTGTGTCTTACCGTTTCCCCTCCCCGTTGCTGTGTAATGTAAAGGAAACCTATCTACCCCTATCTATCTAGATTCCAATCCCTTTAGCACCTCCCCGACAACGATGCCAAAATGTTGGTGTTTATTATGTGTTAAATAATTCCAATATTTGATTGTCAACCCGGGGAGGGAGTTTATGAGATGCAATCACTATATGTGTAGGATTGAAGGCTTAAACTATCCTAAGCTAACTAGAGATGCAAATGTGCTAACATGCAACTATATGATTTTAAACTACTTGCATGACTTTCATAATTCAAATGCAAGAATTTATTCTATCTATGAAAACAGGAAACTGATTAACCAATGAAGCAAATAGAAAACTTAATAAAGATGTTTAATTGAACTATATTATGGAAACAAGTAGAAAAATTGATAAAGATATTTTGATTATGGAAACAAGTAGAAAAATTGATAAAGATATTTATTATTAATCCAAATCTTAAACCATGAACAACTTCATTATTTGTAAAAACGGAAACTAATCGTATGATAATTAGATGAAATTATCAAACTGAAAATAAAATATACTTGAGAATGAACTAATACATTCAGAAACAGTAACTGATTAACAAATTAGATTTGAAGAACTGAGGTTTGGAAGAAGGTTGGAAGAAAGTTTGAGAAGAAGAGAAAAGAGGAAATAATGATGGAGTTTGATTAAGAAGTCTAAATAACATAAAACAAGAATTAAATTACATCTAAAACTATTAATTAGGAGTAAGAAGAATGATGATTGAGAGGTAGAAGAAATTAGATTCTGAAGAAGGCCTAAAACAATACAGAAAACACACAGGTCCGAATGACGATCCGAACGCCGGTCTGAATGGCGATCCGAATGACATTTCGAATGGAGGAAAACGAGTTAAGTTAAGGAAAATAATAATTTTGATGATTTAATGACCAGCTGGATTTATGCAAATGATCCTAGAGTGCACAGGAAGCAATAGATGATTATGTAGAAGCTAAACTAATAAGAAGCTATCTATTCTAATCATTACCTAGGTAGGGGAATTTTATGAAAAATAGGAAGAAGGTTAAGATGGAAGAAGAGAAAGAGTTAACCTACAACAGATAGGAAGATAAACTAATAGAAGAGAAGAGAAAGAATCTAATACTAACTGTAATGACCCTTTTTCAAAATTTGATTAAAATGCCAATTTTTCCATTTTTTCCCCAATTTCGATCTTTGACTAGTTTTACTGTTTTGACCTCCAAATCAACCCAAATGCTCCCAAATATTTTGTAGGAGTGTATGAATGATATTTAGACTTGAATATTAGGTTCAGGGATGTTTTATGGCCCTCCAAATACTTTTTCAAACTTGATTTGTATTTTGATCAATATATGTAATTTTGACTAGTAATTTGTGCATCAAATCCCCCTGAGGTAACCCTGTAAATGGCCTTCCAAATGCCTCCAAAATCCCACAAATTTATGAAAAGAGGTATGTAATGTGTTAAGTATGTGATTAAGGTCTCATATACACCATTAATTGATTTTTACTACTGTTCTAACCCTCTCACATTCAACAGCAAAAACCCCCAACTTGACCCTTGGGGAAATGGCACTATTTCACCTCTCAATACAAACAAATTGAGTAAAAATGCTTCAAATGATCAAGTAAAGTACATAAAACTTGTAGAATATATCCATAGTATTATATGAATCACAAATATATCAGATAATCATCCATCCATTCAAAATAATCAACCCTATAGGGTCATACATCAAAGCATTGGGGAAATGGACATTGTGTGCTCATTAATCAATATTTTTGCATACAACCAGTGGGTATTTCGACCTGATACTTTATGAATATTAATAACAGAGGATATGAATCTATTACAATCAGAAATATATAATGATAAGCTCTCCCAAGAAGCACAAGAGCTCACCAAAAACGCCCTCCCTCAAAGAGCATGAATATGCCTTTAAAACTGGAAACGGTGGAGAGAAAGTGCTGCACTAAACCAAACCATGAAACTTCATTGAGATGATACCTGAAAATAAAACTCCATTAAAGCACCATGAAAGACCTGAGTGGCCTCTCCAAACACCAACTTGGATGGGAATCTTTCACCCTCGAAATTGGCTAAGGCAAGAAACTAGTCATCCACTAGTTCTCTCTTCACAAATGCATTTTTTCTCAAATCATCAAAAGCCATTCTCATACTTCATTTCTACATTTTATAACCAACATTAGCCTTCTAAGGGTCGAAATCCTCTCAATAGATTCAATAGATTTCCATTTAGGAAATATTCCACATTTGCCACTTGTCTCCTAGTTCCAACCTTCCATCTTCTCCCAAATTCGATTTTGAGTCTCTTTGGCTTCTCCAACTCCCATGAGCACCTTCCTTGAGCCTATTTTTGGAGCTGACATGTAATAGTGGTAATATGTCAGAGGTCAGGTTTGCAATTTTTCATAGTTGTCATAGATGCTCCATCATTGGTGTCATAGGGGCTAGGGAATCTAGCCCAAGTGTCCACAAACTTCCAATTTGACTCTTTATCTTCCATGGAGGTTACCAATCCTTCCCAATTCGACCTAATATGATCAATGACATGTGTTATGACTTACCAACTCACCCAAGAGTTTTCACCTTCCCATTAATTCGAATTTGCAAGAGAGAGATACCATGTATTATGAAAAATCAAGCTAGTGTGGGTCCCACATATTCCATATGTCTCCAAAACCATTTGCCATCTAGGATTTCTCTTGAATTTCTTTATTCACTCTATTTATTAAATAATTGAACCCTTCTAATGTCTAAACATCATTTATTAGCTTCCTTATTATCATTCCACATGTGCCCATCCAACCTAGGAAACTAGTAGGATTGATGGGATTGTCTTACTATGAAATTATTTGAATGGGGACATTACACTAACTATGGAGGAATTTGGAAGCAATTTTGAACTACAAGGATGGAAGAAGAACTGGAAACAAACTGCAAGTTATTAAACTATTGGTCGACCATAGATTATATTAACAACAAAATATTAATTACAGAGGAATGAGGATGACCTACACAGGAAAAATGAATTAGATTACACACACAGGAAATAAACTAGTTAATTGCAAGAAAACAAAATGTAGAAAAAGATAACAAAACCTATGGTTGATGAGGGTCCCTTCCCAGCAATCAGAGGTGACACTTAAATCAACTTAAACGACTATTAGCAGAACAATTACGAAACTGGAACTTCCATTAATTAATAAAAAGTTACTGTTACAGTCTAGATGGTACTCTGCGCTATCTCTGTATATATCTGGATATGGATATGCATTTCTCCATAGGAGACGCCTTTATATAAGTTTACAATGGGAGAGAGGGTCGACGAAGTCAACCTCTCTAAAAATAACATCTTTAATGACTGTCAACCAACTGTGTGGTAGTTTACAACAGCACAGAGGCCGGTTGCCTACTTCCATGGCATCGACCCTACCCAACATGAACAGCTGAGCATTCGTTTCCTTCAAATGTGGGCAAGAAGCATGTGTTGGAGCGTCGACGTGGGCAGGGATTTCTGTTGGCAGGCTAAGCGTGGATGGGCTAGACTTCTTCCAGAAAAATGGCGTGAGCAGTCATGAACAGGCGTGCGTAATCCTCGGCTGAATGCGCAGACAAACCAGGGCTTGGAGTGTTGATGTGGATGTGGAATGCGTTGTCGAGCTTGGCGAGCATAGGAGCGGATCTTCTAGAGCCATAGCACATTAACCATCAGCATCATGTGGCTAATAGAAGCCACGTGCCCTCCTCTTCATTCAACGGTCTGAGATGTGTCAACCATGGATTTCACAGGCTGAACAAAGGGATGAACAATGAGATGATCGTGTTTTAACTTAACACATAAGCACGTGGTCTGAATGAAGGGTTATTTGAAAAACGCAGCCTGCAAATTAAATCATAAATACCAATTATGCCCATAAAATGTCACTTTAACATAAATAAACCATGATATAACAAAATATCAACAAGATTTGCATAGTAAGTAAATATGTGCATACCTGGACTGTTTGATGGGCTGAATGGCAAATAAAACAACTTACTATAGCAAAAATGATAGAAATAACGCCATTTCAAGTAGATTAGATGATAAAAAATGGTGACAAAATGGACGTCAACAACTCCTATTTACCCATAATTACCATTAATTACCCTTAGTTAACCCATAATTGACCTCTAATTACCACTAATTAACCCCTAATTACCCCATAATTGACCCCTTATTACCATAACTCATGACCCAATAATTACCCCTAAATGATAAATTTGTTACTAAAAAAAAGACTAAAATTCGCATATAAGCGACTATTAGTAGCTAATTTCCATTATCTTATAGCTCGACTAACTTAGTCGTATTTATTTTAGTCATTAATAGTTTCCTTAGTTAGTAGTATATTTGGTCATTGATTTAGTCATTAATTGTGGTAATTAATGACTAAATCATTGACCAAATATATGACTAAATAAGGCAACTATTAATGAATAAAATAAATACGACTAAGTTAGTCGAGCTATAAGATAGTCGAAATTTGCTACTATTAGTCATAGACTAAAAAATAGTCGTTTATATGTGAATTTTAGTCATTTTTTTAGTCACTAATTTCTCATTTTGTACTAGTGAATGGACATGACGTAGAATGGAACTACAGTAGTAATGCAACTTGAAAATCTATGAAGAATACTGAATATATCCTTCCTTAATGTTACAGAGGGGCACATCTCCCTATTGCTTGTAAGGGGCACATCACCCAAGCAAAGAGAATGCTAATGCATATCTAATAACAAAATCAATATTCATCAATCCTCCTCGGCCATGTGTCCTATATCCCTTTTTATCTTAATTAATCTCCAATACAAGCAACCAATACAATGGTTGATGCAAAACCATGTGTAAAACCCTCACCAATAACCACCAACCAATACTAAGGGTCAATACCATGTGACTTAGAAAACCACCTACTAACCTCTAATGCACCAATCTCCCTTGGGGAAGCGTTAACAAGACTTATGCCCACATGTTGACTAGTCCCACTAAGTCAAATATGAGGTTTATCCACTTTATGGGTGTGATAGTTAGAGAAAATGTTTTGACAAAGAAGAGAGCTCGTTCGCTACAACAGACTGTGGCTAATGAGCAAGCCCAAAGGGATCTGGTAGTAAACAAGTATAATTGCCTGTATGCCGAGCATAAAGAGCTAACAGGTAAGTATAACCAGCTGGAAGAGGAAAAGGACCAACTAGCACTCCAAATGATGATTGTGGAGGCAGAGAAGAATAGAGCGGAAGATAAAGCATCCCAGCTAGAAGCAGACAAGCGGACATTAGTTGAGCAGTTAGAGCAAGCCAAGGGTAGAACAATGGACATATCTCCCTTCCATGAGCTGTCATGCAACATCCTGAAGCAAGTGTATGACACTTAGGAGCTAATCACTGATGAGGTTTGCAAGCTCAAAGCCATGGTGGTCAGGTTAAAAGAAATTAATGCGGAAGCCCATAGGCTCAAAGCAAAGAATACCCGTGTCAAGGCAAATATCATCAGTCAGATGGCATGGAGAGAAGGAAAAGGGGGTTTCCCCATGCACCTCCCATTTAAATCTGTGGACAGTTTTAATGAGGACATAGCCCTTCTTGAGTTTGGCAGGAACTGTGCCAGTAAGCTGATAACCAGTGTGCAAAGAACAACAGATAAAATTAGCAATCTGTACCAAAGGCTCGAAGGGGTACATGACAAATGCACATTGAGTTTCCTTTAGACCCTGGAGGACTTTCTGGAAAAGGAGAAGCGTTTGTCTCAGCTAAAGGAAGAGCTAGGCGTTCAAACCGAGTATGTGAAAAGGATTGATGTTCTGGCTATTGATGACCTTCAACATTATGTTGGATTGTCATCCCTCCACAACCATCTGCTGAAGGAGGTGCATCAAGCTGCAGTAGTAGAAGTTCAAAGCATTGGAGCAGAGCTCGGGAAGAATGTAACTTCTCAGAAAATCTTGTTTCCTGCTGCAACAAACATAGTCATAAGGGACACAGGTGTGTAGTATAGCTACATAGCAGAAGAGGAAAAGAAGGCTGCAGCAGTAGCAGGAGCATCAACAGACCCAGCAGCCACTCCAGCAACCACAATGGGCTCAATTCCTTCTTCCCCAGCAGTGGCAGAAGTTCCAGTAAGCTCAATCCCTTCTTCCCGAGTAGAAGCAACAACAGCAATAGGGTCGAGGGTCTCTTCCCAGGAAGCATCAGTAGCAATTAACTTGGGTGATCCTCTCCCAGCTGAAGCTCACGCACAAGAGTGACAGCACGATATTAGAACATTATTTCTGCTATGTGTATTTTGTTTCAAATGTATAAAGCGTGAGCTATGGGACAACTGTCCATTCTTTTGTTAAATATCTTGTAAAATAAAAGAATCACAATTTTGTCTATTATAGGAGAGAAAATTCTGTAGATGACAGGTGGAGGAGGCTAGGTGGTAGCCCAAAGGGCGATTTTGTAATTATAAATAGGAGCTAGGAAGAATAGAGCAGGACTTTTGGTAGGGAAGGAAATTTTGAAACCTTTACGAGCTATCTTGTATCGTTTCTGTAAAATTGAATTTTCTAATAAAAGCCACAGGAGATGGACATTTTGCATGGGACTGTTGGACGGATGTAGGTTGGACTATTCTAATGACTGCTGTTCTGTAATGTGAGATCATTCTCACCATATGAACTATTTCTTTGTATCAATGGTTTTGCTCCTTCCTGTGCATACGATTTTCTCTATTTTGTGAACAATGAATGCGTTTCATATTAAATCAGGAGCTACCTGCTGATATCTTTACCATTGCTGTAGATTTCTCTTCTAGATTAAATGGCTAACTGTTCTTTCTTCAAGATAATTCATATAGCTCATTGTTCATGCCTTTAATTGGCTCCTTGCAGGGATCTTTAAATTTAATTTCAGTTTGTTTACATTTAGATCTGTTTCTTCGTTCTCGCTATTTAGATTAGATATTTTCGCTTCTTTCTCTGTTTCATGAGCAATAGATGTGTTTTACATTAAACTGAAGCTATCTTCTAAAATCCTTTTACCTTGCTGTAGCTTTACCTGTAAGAATTGACAGTTATCTGTTCTTTCTTTGTGTTATCTGTTACAGCTCATTGCTCATCCTTTAAACGTGTTCCCTGCAAGGATAGGTAGATTTACTTCATTTTCTAGACTTAGATATGTTTTAGTTGCATCTAGATCAAATATTAACTAGGCACTTGCATCCCATTTAAAAAACATAAAATCCAAAAAGAAAGGTGGATCGGGCCATAACCGGTAGAATCGGATTTAAACTCCAAACCCACGGTTGCCGGAACCGCTAACCAGACGGATTCCCTACACCAAACGGGAGATAGTCTAATTGGGACCATCTCTCGGGGAGAATCCCTTTCTGATTGATGCTACGATATCCGAGGCATCAACAGAGAGATTGGGTCATTTAGCTCATTTATTGATTTTTCAAGTGTTTTGACCCAATAATTACTTTGGCTTGCAACAATTCGATTTGGATGTGCATGAATATTGATTTTGGGCATATATTAATTTATGTGGCCCCTTTCCACTTACTTGGCTCATAATGAACATGCGACAATAATTTCCTTGTTCACATTGCTACTGAGTTGCACTTCCTGTGACTTTTCCACCAATGATTATTCCCAACCTTAGTATTTTCTCAATAATTTCGAACCACAAGGAGACTTTGGCTTATTTGATGATCCAACCAAGGTTCCTCATCTCCTTAATGCATTTTCCTAGTCCAACATATTTTAATGTGGCATTATTCCGAACTTTGGACCTTAGGATTATCAAATAATCAACCCAAATCACCACCTAAGTGAATAAACATGAACAAGTCTAGGTGACTTAGGCAATTGTGGTCCCTGTCCAAATTTGGGGACATCACATCAAAATGGGCACATGCCTCCATAAACCTAACTAAATTCCCAACATCATGGGAATCCATTGGTTTAGCTAAGCCCTTGGGATTAAATGGCTCCTATTTACCCATAGTTGATCCATAATTACCATTGATTACCCTTAGTTAAACCATAATTGACCTCTAATTACCACTAATTAACCCTAATTACCCCATAATTGACCCCTTATTACCATAGCTCATGACCCAATAATTACCCCTAAATGATCCTTAATTACCCATAATTGACCACATATTACCCCTAAATTATCACTAATAAATCCTTACTCTTCATTTACCCATAAATGACCCCTAACTCCTTGTTGGGCTCAAGTCCATCACATAGGGCTCATAGAGTGAATTTTTGGCTTATGAGTGGGATATGGTGGCCATTTTGGGATGTATAACACCATGAATAAGTTTTTACAACTAGAATATGATTTGGGATTAACTTATAGGGCCTAATTTCATTTCCCCTAGGTCTCACAGGTCATGTGTAGAACCCCAAACAACCACACATGCCCTACATAGGAGATATTTAGCATATGAGTGAGATGTGTTTATCATTTTGAGAATTAACATGCCAAGGATGGTTCTCGATGCCCATGCCATGGTCTAGGGATAAAAGGTAAGGCACTAGGCCATAACATATATAGGCTATGGGGCTCACATGCCATGTTTCCTCACTTGGGGCATCACGCATGCCCATAATACATAATCTTTGGCCTCCAGTTTGATATGGTGATGATTTCAAGATTCGAAAGACTTGATATGTCTCTTGGGAATAAGGGCATAGTTTGGTGCAAAAACCTAGGTTCTAAGTCCATGGAATCTATCTCTAGGCCTTACATGCCATGTGTGGGGACTTAAGCCACAACATAGGCCATGCATAGGTAATCTTTGGCATGTGAGTGAGACTTGGAGTCACATTTGAAGGTTTAGTACACCAAGGATGGTTCTTGTAACCCAAAGTCATGTTCTAGGGTGAAGATCTAGAGTTTTAGTCCATAATATGTGGCTTTCGAGTTCTACATAAGTCATTCATGAGGCTTTAGCCCATATTTTCCCTATGACAGGGATATGGTGGCCATTTTTAGGCTTGTCACATCATGGATGCTTCTTGGTCACTAATCAATGGTTTGATAGAGCTACTTTATTCCAAGGAAAAACTCGTGGAGAAACCCAAGGGATGCTTCCAAATATCCATAGATGGCATATTCCCTAGTAAACCCATCAATGTAGACTAGTGTGCTTCACACATGGGGATTCAAAATGGGCACATGCCGCCATGAACCTAACTAAATACCCAACATCATTGGCATTAACCACTCGTTTAGCTAAGCCCTTGGGTTTAAATGGCCCCTACTTACCCATAATTGAACCATAATTACCATCAATTACCCTTGGTTAACCCATAATTGACTCCTAATTACCACTAATAAACCCATAATCGACCCCTTATTAACCCCTAATTACCACTAATTACCCTTAAATGACCCTTTATTACCCATAATTAACCACAAATTACCCCTAAATTATCACTTATTAATCCCTAATTACCCTTCATTTACCTCTAATTACCCATAAATGACCCCTAACTTTGTGCGGGGCTCGAGTCCATCACATAGGATTTATAGAGGGAATTTTTAGCTTATAAGTGGGATATGGTGGCCATTTTGGAATGTATAACACCATGAATAGTTTTTTACAACTAGGCCATGATTCAGGATTAACTTCCAGGGCCTAAGTTCATATAGTTTCCTTTAGGTCCCATGGGTCATGTAGCGCCCCAAAAAACCACACATGCCCTACATAGGAAACATTTAGCATATGAATGAGATATATCCATCATTTTGAGAATTACCATACCAAGGATGTTTCTCAATGCCCATGCCATGGTCTAGGGATACAACCCGAGGCACTAGGCCATAAACATATATTTGTATGGGGCTCACATGCCATGTTTCATCACTCGGGGCATCCCACATGCCCTTAATACATAATATGTGGCCTACGAGTTTGATATGGTGGTGAATTCAAGGTTTGAAAGACTTGATATGTTTCTTAGGGATACGGGCATAGTTTGGTGCAAAAACCTAGGTTCTAATCCGTGGAATATATATCTAACCCTTACATGCCATGTGTGGGGACTTAAGCCACAATAGGAAATCTTTGGCATGTGAGTAAGACATGGTGTCACATTTGAAGGTTTATTACACCAAGGATGGTTCTCATGACCCGAGTCCTAGTCTAGGTGAAGATCTAGAGTTTTAGTTCATAACATGTGGCATTTGGGTTCTGCATAGGCTATCCATGAGGCCCTAGAACATATTTTCCCTATGACATGGATATGGTGGCCATTTTTAGGTTTGTCACATCATCAACACTTCTTGGTCACTAATCCATGGTTTGATACCAAAATCCATGTTGATGGGATAAAAAAAAATTCTATGTGGCTCATGGTCTTTGCATAGTAACCCACGTCATTACATAGGTCCCGTGTAGGGAATCCTTAGCCTACATTTCATATATGGCCACCACATTGAAGAGGAGTACTCTAGGGATCGCTCTTGAGGACCATTCCATGGTATAAGGAAAAATATAGGACCTTATGCTGTCATGGTCCATGTGTAGGGCCCTACACATAATTACTTTACCTTACAAGTGAGATATGGTGGCCATTTCAATATTTGTAACATTTGTAACTAAAGTAACACATCCTAAAATCCTATTAATAGTAGAAAGATGCATACCAATTTGAAGTAGTACTATCTTCATGTACAACTAGTTCACCTTGTCACATGCCTTGGCTAAGTTAGTATTCATCGCTACTTCTAGAAGTTTGTTTGATTTGATTGTATGTAAACATTCTTAGGAAGAACCCAAAACATAATAAATATGTTTGTTAGACAAAAACCTAAATTGCTCCTCCAAAATTGCTTTGGACATCATTTCCTTGAGCTTGTTTGTTGTAATATTCAAAATTATCTTGTAGATAAGATTACACAATTATATAGGTATGAAATCCTCATAAGGATTTGTCTCATTCTTATTAGGGATTAAAGCAATGAAGGTGGAATTGAGTGCCCCCATTACTTTACCTAGTTCTTTTGATTTTTTCACCACCCTCAAGAGAGCACCTTCTAACATGTCATACAAATCAATGCATAATTCCATAGACCAACCATCTAGACCTAGGCTCTTGTCCTTAAGAAAGAGCAAACACCCTTTAATTCATCCTTTGTTACAAACTATGGAATGATCTTATCACCTTCATAGTGTTGGATATGTTTGAAACTTCAGGCTCTTTGAAAAGTTTTTGGAAACAAGATTTGCCTGCATTTTCCATATCTTCAAAAGATCTTGCCTTAAATCCATATGTGTTATTGATATCCCATATGGTATTTATATCTTTTCTATAATTGGAATAATTGTGAAAAAAATTGTATCATTATCCCCATCTTGTAATCCACTCCACCCGTTCTTTGTCCAATAGGACCTTCTTTCTATCCTCCAAAGTTGTTAAAGTTATTTTTTCATCATCATTGAAAAATGAAAATCCCTAAGAGATTTTTTTCAAAGAGAGAAGAAATTTATGATTCAACATGTTTAAGGTTTGCTTGATTTTCTTCCTTTTTATTGTTTTCCCACTCCAATGCCATTTTCTTAACATGCTTGAGGTTTGAATCAAATTGAAACATAATTCACTCTCCTAACTAAATATGTGTTATAAAATTTCCAATTTCTTGAGATAAGCAATCAGCTAAATTCATCCTCATTCAACCAATCATGATTGAATTTAAAGGGAGCAAGGGGTTTTCTATCTCCTTGTCAACTTAAGGAATAATAGGAATCTGGTCTAGAGAACCACCACATAACCCACCAATGAGCTAGATCTCTCAACCTCTTAATTAAATTTTATGACATAAAGAACCTATTTGACCTCTTTGAGATACAACCTTCTCTTCCCGTCCTTGAGTTTCTGTAAGTAGAGACCACTTGAATAAGCTCTATGTCAATTAGGTTTTGTTCCTCAAAGAAATTTTTGAAATAGTATGCCAAGGTATCAAGCCTAGCCACTTCACCCCAAACCTCTCTAGAAAATAGTTTCATATTGAAACCCCCACTAATAATGATATTATCACTTGCTGAAGTTTCTTGCTCCTTAATTTGTTACCATAATGGCCTTCTTTCCCAATAAGGCCCACAAATGTTTACAATTATGAAGACTACCTAAATACTTTGCTTCTCCTTCAAGAATGATTTGTACAATAAATATATGGGTAGATATTGCATTAAATATTGGAATCCAACCTATCACAAACCTCATGATAGTCCACCAGCATCAAAAGAACAAAAATTCCAAATTCTCAAAATTTTAGACAAAATAGAAATTACTTTTGATCCCAAACATATGGCTCGTTGAAAGAGTATTACATTTAGAAGATAAACCAACAACATTATCTCGAGGGATTTTTTTTTATGGGTACCCCACACCCCTCTCACATTCAGGGAGAGTATAATCAATATGTTAGCTTTTGGGGGTGTTTCCTACTCTTAAGAACCCCATTAATGGTCAATTGTTTTCCTTCTGGAACTTATTTGGAGGGTAAGGATTTTTCTTTAGATATGTTAGACTTTATGTCTACTATAAATGGTTTATCAATTGACATCACTATACCTCCTTCAATGACCCCATTATCTTCCATCTCGATTATATTTCAAGGACACAACTTGTAGGTGGAAGACTAAGGAACCCTATACTTCTTCTTTTTACAAGGTTTAGTGACTTGAACTTCACCAAAAATTCATTCCTTATCTGAAAGAGATTATGAGGAAATCCTTGGTAAGAATGAAGGATTTTCCAAAACCTTATAGAACTTGTGAAAACTACAGTTTAAGGGTTCATTTTCCAAGGTTCCCAGGTTCTCAAAACCTGTAGGAGTTTACAAAGGAGATAAAAACTTTCCCATTGTCAAAATAATATGCGAAGAATAAGGAGAGAATAACATGCCTTGTGAGGGTTGTGACCGACATTGATCTATATGAGTTTGAACTACTTGAGATGGAGACATATTCTCATCAACCTTTTTGACACCAAGAATCTTTTCCATTACATTGGGAGCTTCCTTCTTGTTACTCATAGCAGTTTCAATCCCTTGAGATTTTTTTGCCTGGACTTTCTTTTTTGGAAACCAACTTTTTTTGTGAGATGAACCTGTTATCGGTCAAATTAGCACTTCTTCGTCCATGACCACATTGCCCTGTCGGTCACACAAAAGGACACTATGGATGGAAGAGATTACTTGGCCTTATATGACTTAAGAGATGAACCCTATATATATATATATATATATATTTTTTTGACAAATTCAGTATAAAACCGCGACCTTTATACTTGACATATTGCGGGTCACCCACGGGTCTCTGTACTGAAAACCTGTGAGTATCAACTAAAAGTTGTAACCATGAGCTTATAAGCTAGTAAGTCGCGAGTCACTCGTGGGTTTCTAGATGTCATAGTCGCGGGTATCTTAAGAAAAGTTGAAAAAATATATTAAGAATACGAATTGGGATTAGTTGAGCCGGGTATTCCAACTTCCCCAACTTCCCAATTCAACTACCTTTCGAACCAATCCTCCTTGCCTTGTCATAAATACAAGGGGAGGGAATGAGAAAGGGAGACAATTGGAGAGCTATTGTTATTATGAAGAAATTCTAAGTCAAGAGAGAGGAGCAAGAACCTAGGGCCTGGTTGCGAAGGTGATTGATGTAGAGTCAGGTATAACATTTGTACTTGTTGCATTCTTTGACAATAAAAGATTGAGACACTCTTCCTTTCCCAATAAAAGTGTTAATGTTTATTGTGTTTTGATTATAATTTGATGGTATGTCATTCATTAATAGCAATATTTATTTATAGTCAAACTGGTTTGAGGAAGGTCTATGTGTGTTTTGCAGGTTTGTTGCAGTAGATATCGGGGAGAAAAGCTTGGACCGACTGTCATAAACAAGGTACATTTTCTCTGAACTTTGATCCTATTTGTTTATAGCAATGTATGCAAAGAGCTATGTGTCTATCTATCAACCCCTAGTACGTTGGTAGTCTTCCCCTACTATAAGGACTTTTCCCTAACAAGAGAACTGGCAACTCTGCAGGGGAATACCATTTTTGTTTTTATGCTTTGGGGATCCTTGTTAGTTTTCTTCAGTTTTATAACTTCTTCAGTCTCTTTAGAGGTATTTAGGGTTTATTTTTAGATCCTTTGTGTTTGACTCAGTCTGGTCTGGTCTGAAAAGTTTTTTCTTTTTCTTTAATGAGGACCTACCCGCATGTTTCCTATAGTTACAGGCGCGTACTTTCTGTTACACTCACGAGTTGCACATAGTGCTACCCGCGGTTTTTCAGTTACAACCACGAGCTGCTAGTTTATACAGTTGTGAGTTTCTTTGAATATTTGAACTCTTGTTTTAGGGTTTGATCTTGGGTCTTTTTTATTTTATTTTAGATTTGGATTTGTTTTTCTGGCACTTGTAAGGCACTTCTGTGTCTTATTTGAGTTCATTTCACAGCCTTTTTAGAAGCTTTTTGGTATTTGGGTTTGATTCAGTGGCTCTTGAGGTTTTCATTTATTTTTTGTAAGGTTTTTAAGGCACACCCGTGACCTGTATGCATATACATTCGTGAACTTTTTTCCCTAACAACGAGTTGCTAGTATAAATACCCACGGGTCCACCGCGAGTTGTTGCATATCACAGTCGCGAGTTTTTCCTTTTTTATTTAGGGTTTGATCTTAGGGGGGTTTTCCTGTGGCTTTGAAAGTCCTTGTATGATTTGATATCCTCTGGACTTTGTTATGGGTGCTCTGAATCTGTTTTAAATCTTTTTGAAGAGTTTCTCTTTGAGTCTTTGTGTTTGTAAAGTTACCCTAGCCTGCTAGTCCATTTTTGTTTGGCGAGTGCTTGTTTGTATTTTGATTACTGATGTTCAAGAGAAGGTTGATCTTTGCATAGGGGTCTTTTTTTCCATTTTACACATCAGTCTTCTTTATTGGCATCGTGTTACAAAGGCCTAGTTACTTCTTAGAAGCAACTAGTTATTCTTTGTTGATCTTGTTGTAGGTCTGTTTGTCTTGGTTTGGGTCATCTTTCTTTACTTGCAATCTTGATATTTCTTGTTTGTTCATTATTTTCATTTGTATTTCTTTCATAGCTAAAGAAAAGATCAAATTTGAAAAACAAAAGAACTTCCCCCTTTTTGCAAGATTTGTCATTTATTTTTCAAAGTAGTGGTAGTTGTTAGTTCTATTATCTTTGAAAAAAAAAAACTTTATGCTTAGGTTTACTTTGATTTTCAGTTTTGAAAGAGAAACGGAAAGCAAAATTGTGAAGTTTTTACATTTTTTATGCAATTTATTTCCAATTGTAACCACATCACACATTGCACGATCCTTTGAGTAAACAATAGCCTTTAAAAAGAAATTAATTTAAAATTTATTAGTAACATTTCTTTTTTAGGTTACCCATACATCAACTAGCTTAGGCTAGGATCTTGGATTAGAACACACTTTAACTATCCAAGATTATGAAATCTCAAATCGTAGTGCAAACTATCATTTAGGTAAATCCACTCTTATAGAAGTATTCTGGGAAGCTCCACTCAAACTAGAGTTAAGCACGAGGTTGTGCGAGGGTGAAATTGTTGGGGATACCCCCCCACTTTTCATTCAAGCATACACTGGGACTGATTCGCTTATGTGGGTCCATTAGTGCCTTGAGAAATCTTGGATTTCAGGCTTTGCTACCCTGCCCATGCGTCTTGGTTGGAATGATGACTGTCCCCTCAGGATATTTCTGTATTTGTGGTAGCCTTTAGTATCTTGAATTTAGGGCTCTACACAGGTATAGTGGAAGGATATTTCCACAGCACCTAGGACACACATGGGAGGTAACCCTCTACAACAATTTAGGGAGAGTGGTTTGGTGATTCAAACACTTGCACCCATAGAATCTGTATGTGGACACCATGTAACTGACCTTTGATATTCTACTAGTTTGTTCTGGGCCCTCATCATCCCAGACTTACTTTTGAAAGTATTATCTTTGTTTTCCTAGTCTAGATCACTTTAGGACATTTTTTTAGTGGTATGTTGTTTGCTCTTAGTTTTTAGTGGCCCCTAGGATAATCACTTAGTATATTTTTCACACAACTGTGGAGGACCAATCTCTTAGAAGGTCACGAAGGTTGCAGAACCTTCCTCCATTTACAGTGGAGCCTCCACCGCCACCACAATGACGGAGAATAGACTCTCGTGGTTCTTACGAACTTACGGGAACAACTGACCTACCAAGAGAACCTTATCTAATCTATCAAGATCAATCAGTTCAAGAACCCTTAGAGATTGAAGAGTTGACAACTCAAGAGTTTGCCACACCTTTCAATCCTCCTTTAACTGGACCCAACGACCCCTTGTTAGTAAGTGTAGTTTCTCTAGGTCTTCCAGGGTTAAGCTTATATCGGTTTACACCTGGTTCATTCATGGACAACATAGGGGATGTGTTAGGAGTTCCTCATACTCCCACAGCAGCTATCATGTCATGAGGTTTTTCTCCTCCGTTTACACACACATCGGTACCAAGCTCGTTGCAAGCTACTTCTACTCCGAGCACTTCATTTAATTTCCATACTAGACCTTTAGGATCATCTGGCTCTCAAGCCACGACTGCATCTAGTCCTTTTGGTTATACTATTGGACCATCTAGTGTCCCTTTTTCAAGGATACCGTCAGTATCGTTCAAATCTTCTCCTTTTGTACAACAATTCTAGGCTAACCCTCAGTCTGCTCCTTTTAGTCAAGGATTTCCTTGGTTCAGAGGACACATTGCTCCTTCGACACCTTTTGTAGGCTCAATGCCTACTTATTCCATTTCCTCTACATCAGGGTTCAACCCCTTCACAGGTTTTAATGTGCATCCATCTAATGTACAGAATTCAAATATACTTGTAGGGAGTACTCCCTTTTCACTGTTTGGTGGAGGGGGTAGTAACAATTTTGTCAAGCCACATTTCGGGGGTGCTTATACCCAACCGCAATGGAGGAGTCCACAAGGAATCAATCCCTTGTATTACGGCTGGAGAAACTTCAATAATGCATTTTCTTCACAACCGGTGGCTGGGGGAAACCTCAACCAACGGTATAGGAGCTAGGTTTCGGGTGGTTCCCCCTACCAAACTCCTCTTAATCAAATTCCATGAGTAGGACCCCATTTTCCCTTTATGGAAACCATAAATTTTCCATATATTTCGAAACTGAACAACAATCTGGTGCGACACCATCCTGCATGGCCGCCGATCCCATCTAAGCTTCCCTCAGACATTTCGAAGTTCGAAGGAAAGACTGGGGAAGACCCTGGTGATCATGTTACAACCTTTCATTTATGGTACTCTTCCAACTCTCTTAATGACGATTCCATTACGTTGAGGCTTTTCCAAAGGACCTTAAATAGTGTTGCAGCTAAGTGGTACATTGAAATACCTACTGCAACTTACGATAACTTTTGGGACCTAGAGATAGTTTTTCTGAATCACTTCCAGCTTCCAGTTTGGTATGATGTCGGTACTAATCTTTTGTCTACTTTTAGGTAGAATAAAGCCACTCACCTTTCTAATCACATTCAGGAGTGGCGAAGACGGAAGAGGCTCATTAAGGCTGAGATCCCTCCATATTTCCTTTTAGAGTGGTATTTGAAGTCACTCCTTCCTTATATTTCCAAGGATGTTGCAACTTCTAGAGTAAGTTTTAAGGAAGAAGCAATCTTGAGGACCCAATAGCTTGTTTAGTTTATGCCCAATATGGGATCCTCTATGAGATCATTCCAGATGCACTGAGGTCTAATATAGATCTTGGAAAACCTAAGCCTGGAACACATGCCGATGGCATTGTTGGTTCAACATATTCAACGACACTTGAAGATTTAACAAAACAAGTTCACGTGCTCTCTTTGAAGTAGTCTGTTGCTGAAGCAACTATGATTTCAACCTCCCCTTCAACAACTGAATCTGTACAACAAGTGCAGACAAACCAAAAGGGTCCTCGGTAACCCAACAATAAAAAAAACAAGGGTAAGAAAGGGAGGGGAAACATCAGAAACCCCTAAACATCGAGAATGACGAGGAGGGAAAGAAAGAGAAAAAGAAGGTAAAGTTTCCTTGTAAGTTGTGCAAGGATGACCACCTTACTCATCAATGCCCTTTATTGGATGAAGCCCAGAAGCTACTTTGAGAAAATAAACTGGTTGTCTTAAAGGATCCATTTCCTCATGGACAAGGCCCAACTTTTGGAAACTCTAGTGCTGGGGGAAATCGTGCCTCAACAGCTGATCAATCATTCATTAACATGGTTGACTCACATATGTTTCTGCAAACCAGAGCCAGGAATTATAACCCGGAATCGCAGCAAAAAGATACTGATGTTCTCGAGTCATCTGATCCTCTTCACATTGAGAGACCAACAGATTCTTTGCCGAAGATACCTAAGGGAGTCTACAAAAGGGCTATGCACAACCCTAATGCACGTGTCTCTCCTAACTACTCTATCGTAGAGGACCTGGCCCAAACACCTTGTGCAATGTCCACATTAGAAGTCTTGCAAATTTTCCCTTTGCAAAGAAATGCACTTCTATCGCCCATTGGGAGTATGGATTCTTCAAGTATGCTTGCATGGTTTGATATGTCAAATATCAAACCCCGGTTACCGTATCACGTGGCCTTCCAAATTGAAGTAGTCCATGGCCCCAAAACTATTGGACGAATAGTTGTAGATGAAGGCGCGTCTATGTGTGTAATGTCAATATCCTACTGGCAAGCCCTTGTCTCACCTGAGTTAGCCCCTTCCAACACTATACTTACGGATTTTTATAGGAGATCATTCCGCCCACATGGATTCTTTCCCGCATTTGAAGTTGAACTTGTCAGTAAGTCAGTTTGTGTGGAGGTTGAAGTTTTGGATGCTCCTCTTGACTACAACTTGTTGTTAGGAAGGAGCTGGACATATGCGATGCAAGCTGTCCCATTGTCTGTCTTCCAAGTACTCATGTTCCCACACGAAGGGAAGATCATCACCATTGATCAAATTTCCTTCACTTGGAAGAATAACACTACTTCATTAGATTCAGCTATCCCTTTGATTGATCAGACTCACCCACCCATCGAGATTTTGGGAGTAGGCATGTATGCATCGTTAATAAGTACTTTTGACATACCTGCTCCCATCAACTACATCGATTCCACGAGTTATATTGACATTTTGTCTCAGGAAATCTTCACGGTCTGTCGAACAACGGATCTGTGGATTCTTCCCTCTCAGTCAGAACCAACTGTTCCCTTTTCTATTGTAGAAGTGGCATACCAAGATTTAAAAAATGCTGCAGCAGATTATATCTCAACTCTGTTCATCTCCACGAAGTCAGATATTGACTATGCACCTGCATGGTTAGTCAACTCTATCCATTCTTTTGATTGTCTAGATACTGTTTTATCTTCTAATGAGGCTATTATGGAAGCCATGACAAGTCTAGATCATCCGTGGGAACACTTGCATCACAGATCTTATTTCCTCCCAGATCTAGATAAGATAGAGAATGGTGAGTTTTCAGTGAGACTTGGTGGTGATATTGATGTGTCCATCACTCCTTCTACTACGAAAACAATTTATGCTGAAGGAAACATGGCAAACATATTGAAAACTATACCGATCGATATCTCCACTAAACCCGATGTCGTGGAAAACATTTTTATTGGGGAAAACTATTCTCCTGATGAGATCACTTTGTATACCAACCTGTTTAAGGAGTTCTGCGATGTATTTCCCTGGTCTTACGAGGAGATTATAGGCATCGACCCTGCTATAGTTGAGCATGTTATCATGACTGAACCTAATGCCAAACCAGTGAGACAAAAGCTCCATTTGGTGAACCCTCGGAAAGTAGCAGCCATTAAGGCTGAGGTTGAAAAACTGCTTAAAGCCGGCTTCATCTATCCGATCGACATGACAGAATGGGTCTCCAACCCAGTCCCAGTTGACAAAAAGCAAGGAACTATTCGCGTCTGTATGGATTTTAGGGATCTTAACAATCCTGTCCAAAGGACAACTACCCCAAACCTTTCATAGACCAGATCATTGATGCGTGTGTGGGACATGAAGTCTTTTCTTTCATGGATGGTTTTTTAGGATATAATCATATTCAAATAAAACCTGGAGACCAACACAAAACAGATTTCATTTGTCCTTGGGGTACCTTTGCTTATCAGAATATGTCGTTCGAGCTAAAGAACGTTGGAGCCACCTTCCAGCAGGCCATGAAATTTGCTTTCCATGACATTAAACATGTGGTCGAATCATATCTAGATGATCTCCTAGCTCGATCTCATAAGAGACGAGATCATCCTGATAATTTACGACTTGTGTTTGAAAGATGCAGATACTATAAGATTCATTTGAATCCCAACAAGTGTGTATTTTATATCGAGTCCGGACACCTACTGGGTTTCATTGTGTCTAGTCGTGGAATTATGGTCAACCCACTAAAATTTGAGGCCATTGTAAATCTACCTCCTCCTCGTACACTTAGACAACTACGGAGTCTGTAGGGCATGTCAAAATTTTTACGACATTTCATTATAAACTATGCTAAAATCACTAAGGGATTCATGAGATTGCTCAAGAAAGACACCTATTTTCTATGGGATGAGTTTGCACAGAATTCGTTCGATGCCTTGAAAAAGGAACTACTATCAGCCCCCTTACTGAGCTCGCCAAATTATACTAAAGACTTTCTTCTATATCCGGCTGCATCTGTTTCCATGATTGGTATAGTACTTGTTCATGAGGATGAAAAGCTTCATGAGCATGTCATTTACTATCTTTCACACGCATTGATAACTCCTTAGATCAATTATTCCCATGTCAAGAAGTTGGCATTGGATGCCATCCATGCTGTTCAGAGATTGAGTCACTACATCTTATTGTGAACAACCACATTCATTGTAGAGGTCAATCCCTTTCAATACGTGTTAAACCGAAGTATCATCGGTGGGAAGTTCAATAAATGGATTGTCATTCTACAGGAATTTGACCTAGTTTTCCAATCCACTAAGTATAATAAATATATGGTGTTCGCAGCTTATTTCTGAATTCGGTAGTGACGTAGCTAGTTTTTAGGAAGATTCATCTTTTCCAAATGAACACATTTTTCTCATTTAAACTTCTGACACATGGTATGGATATATTTTGATATATCTTCAGACTTTGAGGTGTCCACCCTCTTTCTCCAGAGATGAGCGACGAAAGCTTCGAGCTCATGCTAAGAACTCCCTCATCATTTCTGATACACTTTATAGACGTGGGGTAGATTCCATTTTACGTTGTTGCTTGAATTTGGAGGAAGCCGAATCAGTATTGAATGATGCCCATAGTGGAGCCTGTGGGAGTCATCTTTCTGGGTTGGAAACATCCTAGAAAATACTGCGCGTTGGCTATTTTTTTCCCATGATATTCAAGGATTGTGTGGAAGCTGTAAAACATTGTCAACCTTGTCAATTTTTCACCAAAAAGATGCGAGCATACCCGACTCCTCTCCATCCTGTTATCATAGCAGGCCCCTTTACCAAGTGGGGGGTTGACTTTATGATGTTTAATCCAACTTCGGTAGGAGGACACCACCATATCATTGTTGTCGTCAACTAATTTATGAAGTGGGCCGAGGAAATGCCTACTGTGAGAGCATATAGAGAAATGACTGCTTATTTCATTTTTAACCAGATCATTGCTAGATTTGGTATTCCCAAATAGATCGTCACATACCATGGTCTACATTTTCAAAACAATATGATGACTGAATTTTATACCATGTTAGGTTTTCGACAGGAACACTCGTCTTCATTTTATCTGCAAGCGAATGGTCAGGTCGAAGCAGTCAACAAGACTTTGAAAACCATCCTTCAAAGGACCGTTAATGCCAGTCGATCTAATTGGCACATCATGTTGTATCTCACCCTTTGGGATTACCGGTCTAATGTTAAGACTGCTACTGGGTTCTCACCTTTCCAACTTGTTCACGGGGTGGAGGCAATCATTCCAGTTGAATGCGAGATCCCTTCTCTGAAGTTGGCTATCCAACTGCTTCCGGAAACTTCAGCTTTGGAGGAACGTTTGTTGCATCTAGAGCACTTAGATGAGAAGTGCCGCGATGCGCTTACAACAAACGAAGTTCACAAAAGTTGATTCAAGCGTCAGTATGACAAATTTGTAAAACCAAGGGTGTTCTCCGAAGGAGACCTTGTTTTGCTCTATGACCAGGACAAAGATCCCTTAGGGGCAGGTAAATTTAAATCGATGTGGGTTGGACCGTACATTATCTCTAAAGTTCCAAAGAAAGGATCTTATGAGATAACCGATTACGAGGGTTGTAAGTTTCCTAAGCCTAGAAATGGGATCTACCTGAAAAAGTATTATGCTTAGGCCTCTGTGCTTTTTCTTGTATTATAATTGTACATGTTTGTAGAGTTAGTATTTTATTTTTATTTATTTTTGTGCATCTTATGTGTCTTCTGGATTGTGGTTTCAAATGAAATCTGACTTATTTATAGGATTCACCGATGGTGCTAGTCGCCACACCCGTCAGTTGGCCTCAACAGCTTCGGTTATTTACTCACCGTCTGGTCAACTTGTGTCTTCGGGAGGGGCTTGTTTGAGCTCTACAACGAACAATGTAGCTGAGTATAGTGCAGTCATCGAGTTACTCTAAGATGATATTCATCACAACATTTCACGTTTGGAAGTAAGACTCGACTCACAGTTAGTAGTACTTCAGTTGATGGGTGAATATAGGGTCAGAGATCCTTCTTTGCTTTGTCAGTTCTTGCGTGTTAGATTACTTGAAAGACTTTTTGTTTTTATCACATATCAACACATTTCAAGAAGTTTAAATTCATTAGATAATTCATATGAAAATAATGTATTAGATTGGAATTTGTACCACACACAATCACATTAAACAGTCACACACATAAGAACACACACATGTATATATAAACCGATACTGTATATATCAGGATAAAAAATATGAATTTGAGACATAGTATGTCGCAGTGTCATAATATACAAAAAGTGGGCTCAAAAGGCCTAAAAAATATCACATGTTTCTCTCCCTATGGAGAAGGAGGTGCCTCTTCTAACTCTTCTACAGCCTCCCTATAGCATATCACTAGCCTGGATACTTTCCTAAGCAGCCTAATACATGCTGGGGGCACGCCCACAACATGCTCCTGCATGTTGAGCGACATGCGCTCAATTTTGTAGGTTTGGATGTCATGAGTCAGTCTACTCATCTTCCCCTCTATGCTCACCAACATGGCATCATAAGCAACAGGCGTAGTTGGACGCACGAATGTGCAAGGATGTCCTACAGGTCGAACAAGTCCCACATCTGCACATATCACACAATCAACACTCTTACTCATTCATAAAAATTATATATACATAAAAGCATAAAAATTAAATATTTTTACAAAAGCATAAGCATTTCTTACCCATCTCTCCCCAGGCTGATCTTGGAGGAAGAGCGAGCTCTGGATCTCCACTGAAATCCACACCTGCATAGGGGAACTGATCTACGGCTGACACCTGGCGGCTCCACCATCCGAGATAGTCTTCATCAACATAAGAAAGTGTAGCCTTGCCACCACCTTGGCACAAGAAGATATCTCCACATCGATTCATCAACGACTCGTGGGGGTTCAGGACAAGTAGACCCATCCCAGGGATCAGATAAGGGAACCTCGCAAAGAAGAAAGAACACAAGATGCCCCCGTAGCCAAAGTCCTTCTTCTTCCCTGTCTTGCATTTATTCAATTGGTGCTTCATGTTCACCAAAAGACCCGAACACCAGTCAAATAATACACCCCGTAAGAAATCAACAACAATTTGCATGTAGTTCCTTGAAGCCAAGTGTTGTGCAACACTCCCTCCAATCCTGTTTAGAGTACTCAGGATGACCTTTGACGAGAATCTCACAATGGAGCCAATCGGGACTTGGCTACCACTTTTTTTAGTTCCTGGAAAATAGTAAGTGTTGATATAGTCTTGTACTGATAACACACCGAATCCTCTGAATATTTTAAGTTTACCATTTCCCCTCTATGGGATAAACCTGTTATGAAATAGATGTCATCAATTGTGAGTTCAAGTATATATCCCTAGAGATCAAACAATCCTTGGTCGGCATCCCAATAGTTAACAAGCATTTGGAGTAGATAGGTCTGCACTCTCATGCTAGTGGTTTGGAAATTTTTTAGCAAGCCACATCTTCATAGCGCGATTAGTGTCAATGGATCGCCCATAGCTTGTCCATCCATGTCCTCATGCTCCCTTTCCCTCCACATCAACACCCTACCTACATTCATTCAACCATTTCATCCTTAGTTTTTGTTTTTTTCATTTTTAAACTATGGCACCCGCGACTGTACTCAGTAGACAGATGTGGTTACCTATGGGTAGGCTTATAGCAAAGTTGCACATTTTTCTCGTACTCGCGAGTTTTCTATAGGTCAACCCATGGGTATGAGGCCCTACTTTTAAAACCTTGATAAAAAACAAAAATAACCACCAAAAATAAAAAGCAATGGGTTGAATTGAAAGTAGAGAGAGAGACCACTTACTTGCAAATGGCGAAATTCGATTCGGTGGCCCGGTGTAAGTGCTACAAGCGTTTGAAGGAAGAGGTTCTTTTTAGCCTTTTGCTCCAACAAATGAATTTGTGAGTTTTGTTGTCATTTTGAAACTATTTATAAAAGTCATTTATAATTTTTACCCACTTTTTTCAATTCTATATAGTTTCAAAAAAAATAATTTAAACTTTATTTAACCACTAATGCCTTTTTTAAAGTTCTTTTTGGTTAGGTAAATATCGAAGCAACAATTCTCATTTTCGTTTGCGACACTGGTCTATAAAGGTTTGATTTTCTTTATGACACGTCAGTTTAGTCCAGAAAATTCTTGTCACTTTATGTCATTTTGAAATCTCTTTGATCATGTTATATGTCATTTGTTACTAATCTCGTCATCCCTATGATATCAACAACATTTTGTCATTTGACAAGATCAAGGAACTTAGTTTCCCTGATACCTATAAAGTCTTTTTTTAAGCCCTTGTTAGACTCTTTAAAATCAAACAAGATCGTCGAGTATGCTTGTTTTGTTCAAACTCGTTAAAGGAAGTGAACAGACATCCACTTAGGTATAAGTTTACCCCTTTTCCGGACCTTCATGGATTAGTTACGAAAAAGGTATAATCTAGTCATACATGGCTAGAAGAGTTCTTCTCTCATTATTTTACACTTTTTCGGGTGAGGAGACTAACTTTACGAAAAAGAACCTTTAGGAGTCTTCTTTAGGGTTTTCAAACTCTTGAAATATGAAAACACCAACGATTATTCACCAACTCAAGTTCAATTGAAATACATGAGACAATATATAGAGTTCTTGTTTAAGTTTTTCAGACTCTTTAAATATGAAAACACCAACGAGCACATACCAAATCGGGCTCGATACTAAAATCCACGAGTAAGTGTATGGAGTTATTGTTTAAGTTTTTCAGACTCCTTAAAATTGAAAACACTGGTCAGCATGAACAGATCCAGGATCGATATTAAAATCCATGGATCAGTGTTATCGAGTTGTATTAGTATATCTCTTCTTCAAACTTGTTAAAAAATGAAGAAGGTCTTGAGTTTCCCTCCCATGGACTCGTTAAAATTACACATGGTTGGACTTGTATCAAGCAGTCTTCTCTTTCTTCGAGCTTGCTTTTAAAATGAAGGACTATTGAGTTTTCTTTCTTGGACTCATTAAAACCAACAAGAAGGATATTCTTTAGTAAAAAGAGAAAAGGGAAGGGAATTATGTCAAAACATATTTTTCAGTTTCAAGGAAGCAAGTCAGTCATATCCTTGAACAAAGCACCTTTTGAGTCTATCAAATAGTTGGGTTTAATTTTTGACCTTAGGATAAAACCTGATCTCAGAGTTTTGTACACCTCCGGTTGGTTACTCTTCCAATAATATGGAGAATCTGTTAATGTCTCCTACATTACAGATTTATATCATGGCCCTTTGTGTTTTCGAGAGCTTCCTAAGTCACTTTTGTGTCGTGCTCATTGTTCAAGGATACAACTTGTGTCGGTCATTCTGTAGTTACCTTGACCTCATGTGTCGTCCATTCCTTGGTGTCAATATGTTTCATCATGTACTCAGTCCTATTCTATATCATATCAACCTTTGATTATTCCTCGTGTTGGATGATGGAGGATGCCTTAAGGCCTCCCTTCCAACGGAATTCTTCCCATAGACTTCAACTCATCTTGCTCTGTGTTGCTTGGTTTTTCAACCCAACATATGCAACGATGCACCTACTAACTTGTAGTAGCAGTCTTCAAATTGAAAGCAAAAACAACTATAAACTAATCTGAATCTAACATGTGCATATAACAATAAACTTGAAAGATTAAGAACAAGAAAAAGAAACGAAATAAAAAATGACTTTTGTATTGCCATACCTCAAATGGTGAGGATGTTTGGTGTTGAGCAGCTCCAAGGTTGAGATGATCCAGGCTCCAATCCAAGGTTGAGATGCTCCAGGCTCCAATGGTCTCTTCTCCAAGATTGCTACAATGGTCAAAGAACTCAAGAGAGATTTTGACAACATGAGGATAGGATGATGGATGGATGGATAGTGAGGAGCCCCTATCACCTTTTTATAGTTTTTGGTGATGGGGAATACCATTGTGGTTTTAAGGAAACCAATGGTATTAACCAACATGGTTTAGGTCTCTTTTTCCCTCTTTTTTCCTTTTTTGAATATTTTGAATATCTTTATTCCCTTTTAATATTTTTGGGAATTCTGGACCCTTTTTTAGGGTTTTTTTTTTATGTTTTTTGAGGAAAAATATATATTTTGAGGGGAAAAAAGGGTGTATTATGGTTTTTTTGGTGACTTTTTGATGGCTTTAGAGGCTCAAATGGTGGAAAAGTGGACAAATGGGTCATGTGAATAAGGGAATGAGCTAGTGAGCACTTTTTGGGTGTTAACAGATTGCTCCCTGATGTGTGAGGGCAGGAGCTCATCGTATGGCCGATAGACATCATAGTTCTTTTGTCTTTTTCTTGGGGTTTGGGGAAGAGAAGAGACCGGTTGGAGACTGGAGCAACGCCCCCTTGGAAGCTGCAAAAACTAAAAAATATTACATGGCCTCAAAATGAATGAGGAATAATCTCTGACTATGGATGAGGCGGGCATACCCATGCTCGTATCAAGACATATACATAACAATTAGTCCCAAGAAGGGGGACCTAAATAATACATAAAAAATCTACTGGCACATTATAATGGTCCAAAGGGGACACTATTCTGGGATGTACTCATGATCATAACATGACTGATCTCAATAAATGATACACTAGAAATGCAACAACCATTCCGAATAAGGTTTCAGAAGGGTTGATGAACTACTGAAACTGAAGGTGTCCAACATCTGTAGGGACTGAACAACCGTGAGTCAACTCTGAGGAGTATATGTAACTGTATACTCGAGGGAGTATAAAACTGGGGTACATCTGAATACTGTCACCATGATCAACCTGGATATCTATAGGAAAATGTAACTGGTTGTTTCCATAAGTAGACTCTCAAATGTGGAAGAGTCAGGTGGTATTCGGGGTCTTCAACAAATAATTAAAAGGACCAATACCTTGTGCGAGTCTCAACGATGCAATCAAGGTGTTGAAGTCGAGCATGTGAGAAACAATCATTTCGAGAGGTATTGAGGACTCCTTTCAAAATGATCCGTAGGCACTCATCATAAATGGTGATGAGTCCAAGGCATAGGGACCTTTAGGTCTATCCTCTAGAATAGATTTGGTTGGCGTCGATAGAGGGAGACTAGCAACTACCAAGGTAATGATGTTTCCTTGGTAGGATCACGAGGTGTAGGATTGACATACTGTGGGGATGGGAAATGACTGGGGTCATAGAGTGGGTGGACTCAAACCTCCTTTGTTCAGAGCATGATGAGATGGTTGATCTGGCAGCATAGGGAACTGATTTTTAGGTGTGGGAATCATATCTTAGGGGTATGTATTGCAGACTTGAGTGATATGGGGGGTTCCAGCTGATGGATGCTGTAGGGGGAGTATCGGGGTGACACACTGCAGAATACTCTAAACAAAGGCGACCAAAGTGGGGAAGCTGCCATATGGTAGACATGATCTGTTGTGGCACCGAGAAGCACCATTGGGTCCTTCTTCGTAGTTTTAATGAGCTCCAAGAAGGGATAAAAGTGTGCTCTGAAATGGTACTATCTTGTGGATTTATATGAGCCCAGGACTATTCATGCTTGTAAGTGCTTTCATTTTTAAGGAGTCTGAAAATGATAAGAAGACTCTGCAGTGGTGGTGGAGTACCGTCCTGTGGATTTATACGAGCCGAAGACAGTGATTGCTCGTGGTTGCTTTCAATTTTAGAGAGTCTGAAAGCGGTAAGTAGACTCCATTGGTGTTCTTTTTCGTAAGTTAGTCTCCAAGGCCCGAAAAAGCATAAAATGATGCAAATGGAGAACTCTTCTAGCTGATGTGATTAGAGTATTCCTTTTTCGTAATTAGTCTACAAGGTCCAGAAAAGGGGTAAACTTATACCAGGTAGACACCCTTTCAAATAATTTTAGTGAGCATGAAAGGAAGCAAGGTTGCTCGGCGATCTTTTCATTATTTTAGGAGTCAGAAAAGAGCTTAACAAAAACTCCCTAAGTGCCTTTTTCGTAAAAGAATTGCTCGGTCCGAAAAAAGGATAAAATTATACCGAACAAGAAGGTATTGATGAGAGCGAGAAATGGTCTCGAGCGTCGTCATGAGTGCGGAAAACTGAATCTGGTGAGATAAAGATCGTCAAAAATGGGAAACGACTGATGTGGCCCGCAAACAGAGGTGATGAGTGGCATTTTGAAAAAATGCCCAAAAATTATGGGGGTGAGAATGAGAAATGGTCTCAAGCATCCCCATGAGCATGGAAAACTGAATCCGACGATATAAGACTCGTAAAAAATGGACAATGGTCGATGTGGCACGCAAACCGAGGCGATGAGTGGTATTTTGAAAAAATGCCCAAAAATTATGGGGGTGAGAGCGAGAAATGGTCTCAAGCATCATCATGAGCGTGGAAAATTGAATCTGACGATATAAGACTTGTAAAAAATGGACAACGATCGATGTGGCACACAAACCGAGGCGATGAGTGGTATTTTGAGAGCTTAACAGAAACTCCCTAAGTGCCTTTTTCGTAAAGGAAATGCTCGGCCCAAAAAAATGATAAAATTATACCGAAAAAAAAGTAATGGAGAGGCAAGTAGGAAGTGTTCAATCAAAGGGAGAGTATGGGGATCAAGCATGGTGATAGGGGGAACACTAATGGGGCCTCCTTGTGGGTTGATGAATGGTAGCAAAACAATGCTATAATTGGGGTATGGATGGAGTGGATGGCTCATGTATAAGTTGTGATGCACAAAATTATAAAACTCGACAGTGGTTGATGTGGCCTGCAAATCGAGGTAACAAGGTGTAGGGACACAATGTCAAAAAGGGTTTCTGGTGAGAGCAAGAAATGATCTCAAGCATCGTCACGAGCACGGAAATCTGAATTTGGTGATATAAAGATTGTGAAAAATGGTCAATGGTCGATGTGGCACGCAAACAGAGGCAATGAGTGGTATTTTGAAAAAATGCCCAAAAATTATGGGGGTGAGAGCGAGAAATGGTCTCAAGCATCATCACGAGCGCGAAAAACTGAATCCGATGATATAAAACTTGTCAAAAAATGGGCAATGACCGATGTGGCACGTAAATCGAGGCAACAAGGGGCATGGGAAAAATGCTCAAAAAATATGGAGGTGAGAGCGAGAAATGATCTCAAGCATCATCACGAGCGTGGAAAACTGAATCCGGTGATATAAGACTCGTAAAAAATGGATGAAGACCGATGTGGCACGCAAACCGAGGCGACGAGGGGCATGGGGAAAAAAATGCCCAAAAAATCTGGACGTGAGAGCGAGAAATGATCTCAAGCATCATCACAAGTTCAGAAAATTGAATCCGATGGTATAAAAATCGCCAATAAACTGACAACAGCTGATGTGGCATGCAAATCGACGTGCCGTGGGACATGGAAAGAATGCCCGAAAGTGTTTAGTGAGAGCGAGAAATGATCTCAAGCATCATCACGGGCACAGAAATATGAATCCTGCAGTGCAAATGGTGCAAAAAACGGAGGTCATAAGGACTCCGGAATGGTCAAAGGATATAACTAGGTTAAAAAATGGCTACAAATAAAGGTGACCCCACCAAGCCAAGGATGTAGTGGTGGGGAGAAATGATGACCCGCGAGGGAAGAATACTAGGTGTATCAAATCAAATCAAATGTACAAGTGATATGTGACCTCAAAAATGGTTGAGATCACGCATGTGAAAAAGTTAGCAGGGTTAATGACCTGCCCCCATGCTATGTGCATGGGGTTTATGATTGTGGATCACATATGTGTTAGTTTGAACAATGGGATCATTGAAATACTGAGATAGGTGTGACGAGGAAGGTTCAAAATGATTGATCATGCCTCCTATCCTAGGATCGAGGTAATCTATTATGCCCCCTAAATCAGAGGTGTCAATGCGGTGTAGATGTTGTCTTAGAGAGGGATCAACAGGGCAATGACCAACTGCTAGCGGGGGGGTATACCATGAGGTTATGGGTTGTGGTGGCATATTGAAGTGATGATATGATGATGGGGGATTCCTCTTGTGGGGTGGATGCCCCCAGTATCTCTGACGAGAATCACGACGATGATGAGTAGGCAAGGTTTTGGGCCTGCCCCCATGTTGTGGACATGTGGTTTCCTCGTCAATTTGAAAGGGTTGAACATGTGTGTCAAATGGATCAGTGGAAGGGGCTGACCGAACAGAGGGGTCTCCAGTGGAAACCGTGTAAATGGTGTTAATTTCTTCCGTGGAGGAAGATTTTGGGGGATATATTTCCTCAATGAGAAGAGGGGATATCTCTAGGTCGGCATTATTCATCTCGTATAGTGCTGCTCTATAATCTGGGAGATCAGGGAAGTGATGTGAATAATGGCTGTAGATTCTGCATATTGCACAAGGATGATTTGTGCGCAATGATTTATCACGAGGTTGAGGGGGAAGTTCTAGTTTGACTACTAGAACGTTGGTGTCGTCATCCAACATATTCATGTGTTCTTGAAGTGTTGGTAGTTGTGGACAATGATGGGTGGCGTGGTCAATATCCGTCACACAAGGAGCACTTAGGGAGCACACGGGTTGGGGGATTCTTAGCTAATTTGGGCGTCACTGGGGGGGTGCGAGTTGTGGGTGCAGTGTTGTAGGTTGGTGGACCTTTACCCCCAGTGTTGCGGGATTGAGGGGGGACATAACTAGATTTTGATGTAGTGCCCCCCATTGGAATTGATCGGTTTTGGGGGTTTGAACCACCAGGTGGTGGGCGATTTTGGTGGTTTGCTATGCAAGGTGGTGGATGGTTTGACATATTCATGGGTTGTAGGACAAGAGTCAGAGTTGGTGGGGGAGTTGGGGCAGGTAAGTACCATATTGGTAATCCTAATGTTAAACCTAGGAGGTTGAGTGTAGCCATTATTGGCGTGCTGATGGCGCTTGAAGGGGGAAATAAAAATGGGATAGTATGAATTGGTGTGGCTCCTACATGAGTTGGCATTGAGGGTGGTTGCGGGAATAAAGGGGTGTGTTGGTTTGGTACCTGTGTGTTGTGCGAGAGGGTGCACAAATCAGATATCTCAATTATATTCAAAGGGGGTGGGATGGATTGGAATGTGGAAGTCATAGGTGATTCCGAGTATAATCCGGGTCTGATTGTGGAGACGAACGATATAGGTGCATTCTAAACTGGTTGTTTAATCATAGGGAGAACATTTTTAGGTGCAGCGTGTTAAATTTTGAGCATTAATTCACAATACTCTAGGATCTTCACCGAGAGAATAACATATACAGTATATCAATGCATAGCAATCACAATAAGCATGACAAGCATCACAAGAATCAAAAGCATGAGAGACAAGAGACACAGAGTTTCTGTGGGGAAACCCTAAGGTGAAAAACCCGACAACTTCCTCAGAGATAGAGAGAGCAATGGCTCAACCAAAGTACAACCAAAATACACTGAGATAGTCTCCTAGTAGCAGATGATCCTCCTCCTCACTAGTGCGCCACTTTTTGAGTGAGAGAGATAGAACTTTTCGAATGATCTAAATAGAGATCTCCTGATCTCTATTTATACTAACCTGTTTGCCCAGTGACCTTATGGGGCCGACTTGTCTAGCTAGGTACATCCACAATATAATATATATTTCAGGGCCGACCCCACACATGGTGGTCTAATAACCCATCGGCAAGTACACACACTTGCGACACTTGTCAATCCACATG
Source organism: Larix kaempferi (assembly GCA_027924585.1). Taxonomy (NCBI): domain Eukaryota; kingdom Viridiplantae; phylum Streptophyta; class Pinopsida; order Pinales; family Pinaceae; genus Larix; species Larix kaempferi. The sequence continues at coordinate 9,464,670 of BSBM01000669.1, forward strand.
ACGACACTTCCTTATAGAAGAATAACACATCTCTAATAAGGGTACAATAAATATATATAAAATATATAGATGAAATACATTCCGAAGTTACATATACATCAACACTCCCTCTTAACTAGGAAGGTATTTCTCGACATAGATCTGCTAGACAAGTCTTCTTCTCGGGATCATCGTCATTGATGCATCGTCATCATCATCGTCACTACTGCTGCTATCTCAACCAATCTCTGACTCTACTCGTCATAGGAAGTTCTACAAATCCAGTCCTTTTTCGTACTGGATGTAGGCCCACCACCTGCAGGTCTTCATCATCACTGGCCATTCTGTGGAAATCTCAGGACTTATTACGTGTGTCACAAAACCTTAAAAGAGTCTCTTGACTAGCAAGAACCCTAAAGAGCATCTGAGGCCTTTTTCATCTTGTCCAGATCTCCAGGACTTATTACATGTGACCCCACCACAAAACCTCGAAAGAGAATCCCAGGACTGATTACGAGCACAAGGCTCAACCTATCGGATCTCCTAGGGCACAAATTACATGTGGTCACCACAAAACCTCAAAAGAGCATCCCAGGACTGATTATGAGCACAAGGCTCAACCTATCGGATCTCCCAGGACACAAATTACATGTGGTCATGGAAAAACCTCGAAAGAGCATCCCAGGACTGATTACAAGCACACGGCTCAACCTATCAGATCTCCCAGGGCACAAATTACATTCCATAGGACAAAACCTCGAAAGAGCATCTGCCAGATATCCCAGGGCACAAATTACATGCCATAGGAAAAACCTCGAAAGACTATCTGTAGATCTCCCAGGGCACAAATTATATGTCCTCCCAAGCAAAACCTCGAAAGAGCATTTGCCAGATATCCCAGGGTACAAATTACATATCGTAGGCAAAACCTCGAAAGACTATCTGCAAATCTTCCAGGGCACAAATTACATGCTTATCTGCACAACCTGTTCCACGGTCACAGACTATCAACCTGATACTCACCATACATCATCCTGATGTACATATGATCATCTTGATCATCATCACTGCAACATCCTGCTGCATGTCATCTGGAGAAACATCCTGAAGCTCGTCATCCATGATCATCCTGATCATACAATGCATCTACCTGATGCATACCAAATTATCTACCTGATACATATCATCATACATGATCCACCTGATCATACAATGTATCCACCTGATACAAATACAAATACATGATACATATCACCATACATGATCTACCTGATCATACAATGTATCCACATGATACATGTACAGATACATGGTCCAAGCATCCAACATGATGCATATACAAAATACATACACATGATCCAACCGATCATATCCAGCATCCAACATGATGTGTACATACATATAAATGATCCAATTGATCATATCCAGCATCCAACATGATGCATACATACATATAAATGATCCAACTGATCATATCCAGCATCCAACATGATGCATACATACATATACATATAAATGATCCAACTGATCATACAAAGCAGAAACCAGAACATCATCCTGATGCTCATCATCCAGCGCTTACATCCATAGCCATGTGAAGGATCCTCCTTCCAACATGCTTGGAATGGCTTCAGCAAATGTGTCCATCACTTCTTCCTCGAAGTGTCATCAATCTGAAGAACACCAAGCCTCTCCCTGAAGTACTCGAACTTCACCCTGGCTAGTGGCTTCGTCAGCACATCTGCAATCTGCTCGTCCGTCGCAACGTACAGGAGCTTCACAGCTCCTCTCTGCACCATATCCCTGATATAGTGATATTTGATCTCTATGTGTTTCGACCTGTCATGAAACACTGGGTTCTCAGACAACTTCACACAACTCTGGTTATCGCAGAATATACTAGTAGCATCCAATGGGAGATCAAATAACTCAGACAGTAGCTTCCGTAGCCATACTGCCTCACAACTAGCTGAACAGGCTGTAACATACTCTGCCTTAGCTGTACTTAGTGCTACGTAGGACTGCTTCCTGCTAAACCAGGAGATCACACCTGATCCCATACTGAAGCAGCACCCAGATTTGCTCTTCCTATCTGCAGCACTGCCAGCCCAATCTGAATCAACATAACCCTACAGGTTAAACTTTTGATTCGCTTCATACTTGAGCCCATAATCCACTATACCCTTCAGGTACCTTAGAACATGCTTTACAACAACCAGATGAACACTCCTCGGATCTGTCAGGAACTGACTCAATGTGTTCACCGCAAAGCAAATATCTAGTCCCGTGTTCGTCAGGTACATCAAGGACCCAATCATCTGACGATACATAGAGACATCAACCGGCTCAGATGAAGCATCACATAGAAGCTTCAGATTCGATGCCATATGTGTGGCCATGGCCTTGCAATCCATCATCCCAAATCTCTTCAGGATATATATTGTGTACTTCCCTTGACCAAGGAACATCCCACTTGCACTCTGCCACACCTCCATACCTAGGAAATAATGCATCATTCCCAAATATTTCATATCGAACTCGGCAGCAAGCTTTCTCTTAGTATCTGCAATCAATCTGTCATCTCCTGTTACAAATAAGTCATCCACATACAGGAGTAGAATCATAGGATTCCCTTCCTCAACCTTGTAGTAGAGGTTGGAATCCGCTTTACTCTTGGTAAAGCCCAAACTAGATAGGAAATTGTCCATCCTACCATACCAAGTTCTAGGAGCTTGCTTCAAGCCATACAAGGCTTTCTTCAATCTGCACACATATGACTCCCTGTCATGTATTTCGAAACCGAGTGGCTGCTCCACATATACTTCCTCTTCAACTACACCATTCAAGAAAGCAGTCTTGACATCCATCTGGTGTATTTTCCATTTCATTGCTGCAGCCAGGGAAAGTACTGTTCTGATGGAAGTATACCTGGCTACATGTGCAAAAGTTTCTTCATAATCTATTCCCTCTTTTTGAGAGAAGCCACGAGCTACGAATCTTGCTTTGTATTTTTCTACACTGCCATCTACAGCATGCTTGATTTTGTAGATCCATTTGGAAGTCACAATAGGCTTCTCTTTAGGTCTTGGGACAACATCCCAAACATCATTCTTCATTATTGATTGGTATTACTCAACCATGGAATCCTTCCATTCTTTCTTTTCCGCTGCTTCTTCATAACTGGAAGGTTCTTTGTTCATAATGTCACAGAGTAAAGCAACATAGCTGGTATGTGATCTGGTTCTCTTCTTTGCTCTGTGTTCTTCTTCTGGAATGCCAAATCTTTCTGCATCTTGAATGAGCTCTCTTTCCCATGCAGGTTTCCTCTTGTGAGAGTTATCCTCACGGGGTGGATCTACAGGTTCTTGCGGATCTTCAAACTCACGAAAAACTTCTGGAACTGCTTCAGTCATGGTAGTGTCTTGAAATCTAGTTTCCTTAGGTTCCTCATAAATTTTGATAGGTGCCTTCCTTTATTTGATGAATGCTGAGTTTTCATCAAATGTTACATCCCTGCTGACATCAATCTTCTTGAACCCTGGAAAGTATATTCTGTAAGCCTTCAAGCTTTCACTGTAACCCACAAAGATACCCTTCTTTCTTAAAGGATCTAGTTTAGTCCTCTTTTCCTTTGGGACATGAGTGTATACTGGACAACCAAATATTCTGAGATGGCTGACTTCAGGTTTCTTACTAGAAAAGACCTCTTCTGGTGTCTTGTTGTCCAATATCTTGTGGGGTGTTCTGTTCTGCACATATACAGCTGTTCTAGCTGCTTCTGCCCATAGATGCATAGGTAGATCCTGGTCATGCAGCATTGCCCTTGCTGCTTCCATGATTGTTCTTTTCTTCCTTTTTGCAATTCCATTCTGTTGAGGATTATAAGGAGCAGTCAACTCCCTCTTAATCCCTGAATCACTACAAAGCTTCTTGAAGTCACCTGAGGTGAATTCTCCACCATTGTCGGATCTGAATGTTTTGATTTTCTTGTCAGTTTGATTCTCCATCAAGGTTTTGAATTCCTTGAACTTATCAAACACCTCATCTTTGTTCTTCAAGAACTATACCCAAGTCTTCCTGGAGAAGTCATCAATAAATGATACATAGTAAACATACCCACTCAGAGAACTGGATGACATAGGACCACATACATCTGACTGGATGATTTCCAGGATGTCTTTTGCCTTGCTTTCACTGCTTGGGAAAGCCTTCTTAATGTTCTTACCTTTTGCACATCCTTTGCAAACACCTTCATGTTTGGTTTTGATTTCAAGAAGAACCTCTACAGCCTTGCTTGCAATTAGAAGTGCCCTATAGTGCATATGAGCAAGTCTTCTATTCCAAAGTTCACTTGGCTCCATGGATTCATGTACCATGGCATGTTCAGCTTGTCCCTTCAATTTATACAAACCTCCCTCTTGCTCCCCAATCACTACTGCATCATCTATGTTCTTTCCCTTTGGCCACATTAGGACTTGGCCATCCAAAAATGCAACCCTCATACCTTTTGCATCCAATGCAGAGATGGAGAGTAAGTTCTTCTTGAGCCCAGGTACATGAAGGACTTCTTTCATCTTCAAAGATTTTCCAGAATCTAGGTTGTAGGAGGCTTCACCACTTCCTTTGATTGGGTATTGATAATCATCCCCAAGTTTCACCTTATGGGGTGATTCATGTTTAGATAGATTCACAAAAGATTCCTTAAACCCAGTCATGTGTTTGGAAGCCCCATTGTCAATCAACCAATCATTACAACCATGGGAGATAGTACCTGTGAGAGCAAAAATTAGAACATATTCTTCTCCACTTGATGAGTCATCATCACTATCACTTTCTACCCTAGCCTTCTTCTTTGGGGGTTCATCATCTTCGGCAGCATGAGCATGATATCTTCTTTTGTTATTCTTCTTCTTCTTATTGAAGTTGTTGTTGTTGTCTTTCTTCTTCTTGGGACAATCTGAAGCAAAGTGTCCCCTTCTCATTGCAATTGAAGCATCTGAGATCTTTCTTATCTTTATGATAATGGTGGTGTGAGAATCTCCTGTTATGAGATAATTCCTTCTTGGACTTGCCTTTCCTGGCATGTGCTGTGAGAGCTTGATCTTCATTTCCCATCTTTTCTTCTCGGGCCACAAGCCTAGCTTCTTCTTGAGAGCATTCTTCCCGCAATCTGTTGAAGGAGAACAACTTCTTCCTTGCACAAATTCCTTGAATAAAGGAATCCCATGACCCTGGGTAGGCCATTTAGAGTGTTCATCACCACTTCACCATTCTCCACCATTTCATCCACTGCTTCTAGTTGTTCCTTGATCTGGGAGACCCTTGAAAAATAAGATTGAATGGTTTCCTCCATTCTGAAACTTTACTCCTTTCAATTCGTTCCGCAGGGTCATCTTCCGATTTATGTTCTTCCCTTCAAATAGCTTGGTCAAAGACTCAAAACATCTCCTTGGGTGTCTTTAGAGAAGACACATGGGGTATGAGATGATCTTTGATAGAATCAATAATGATTCTCTTTTCTTTGACCAAGTTTTTCTTATGCAATACTTTAGCCTCTTCATCCTCTGGAATAGGGATGTCTTCTTTTACATATGAGTCCAACTCATTCTCTTCCAGGATTAACCCAATCCTATACTTCCAAGCTCGGAAGTTATCAGCTCCTTCAAGCTTATCCTCAAGGTTGGTGTGGTGAGACATCTTAAAGAGTACTTCAAATGGAAATAGAAAATATTTAGGTCTTACTATTTGAAATGCTGAAAACTGGATCTGGTCCCGGATTAGGGTTTGTTGAAAAAACCCTAAAAAAATAAAAATGTGAATTTCAATTTTCTGAAAGGATAGAAAGATGCGCCCTGATGAGCTGATCAGCCTGGTGTATTCAGAATTTGAGATCAGCAAAGCTTTACCCTTCAGATTTTCCTTTTTGTCCTCTCGGGTTCACTAGGGAGAGCCCTGAATTAGGGTTTGAGTTTCCCGGAGATCTACCTAGCCAAAAATCTCGATCCAAAGCTCTAAACTTTGATTTTTACAAGGAGCTTCCAGCTATGTCTTCAGATTTCAGAAATTCCTATTTTTGTGGAAACCCTACTTTTTAGGGCCAAATCTGAAAATGCTCAAATTGAATTCTGATTGGACAGATGGATTCTCCTTGATGAGTAGAGTCAATATACTATACTGCTTTTCCAAAATATGTGGAGAGAAACCCAATAAACAAGAAACTCAAGTTTCTATCACTGCAAAATGTCTTCTTCTCAGGTTAGCTCTGATACCATGTTAAATTTTGAGCATTAATTCACAATACTCTAGAATCTTCACTGAGAGAATAACATATACAGTATATCAATGCATAACAATCACAATAAGCATGACAATCATCACAAAAATCAAAAGCATGAGAGACAAGAGACACAGAGTTTTCGTGGGGAAAACCCCTAAGGTGAAAAACCCCACAACTTCCTCAGAGATAGAGAGAGCAATGGCTCAACCAAAGTACAACCAAAATACATTGAGATAGTCCTCCTAGTAGTAGATGATCCTCCTCCTCACTAGTGCGCCACTTTTTGAGCGAGAGAGATATAACTTTCTGAATGATCTAAATAGAGATCTCCTGATCTCTATTTATACTAACCTGTTTGCCCAGTGACCTTATGGGGCCGACTTGTCTAGCTAGGTACATCCACAATATAATATATATTTCAGAACCGAACCCACACATGGTGGTCTAATAACCCATCGGAAAGTACACACACTTGCGACACTTGTCAATCCACATGACGACACTTCCTTATAGAGGAATAACACATCTCTAATAAGCGTACAATAAATATATATAAAATACATAGATGAAATACATTCCGAAGTTACATATACATCAACACAACGGAGGCATATTGGTTTCGACGCATTTGGAGATTCATGTCGGACGATGACATCATAAGGAGATGATGAGTACTTGAATCCATCGGTTGGTTTGTGTGTGCAGCGTATGTGATTTGCTGTTGTGGTGTTGTGGTTCCTTGAGGAGGATCCAACGGATGAGTGTTCGCCACTTCTTGTGTGGGCAAAGGATTTTGTAGCACCATGGGTTCTGGTTGAGGAGGTGGCACTGGTTGTGCTGCGTGCCCTTGGCGTTGGGTGTCATCAAACCACAGTTGGCGCGCTCACTCCAAATGGGGGCAAGTGTGTGTGTGATGGCCGTATACCCCTCATATGGAACATGGGTGGTTTGTTCGTAAATTGGGGTTCTTACCCTGTTTCAATGGTTGATTAGGGTTTTGGTTGGCGGGGGCAGCATTGTTGTTGTTTGGAGGATAAGTTTGAGTGACTGGAGTTTGTGGTGCAGCAAGCACTGCCCGTGGTGGGTAATAAGCCACTGGAGCTTGTGAGTGAACAGGAGCATGTGTGGCCTGCTGATGGTAATACGTAGGGGGTGCAACCAGAGGTGGATAGGCTGAAGGTGCGTGACCATAACACTGTGGTGGACATGAGGGGTCCATGAGTGTGGTGGGGGTGGGCCATGGGAGCATATGAAGTTGTAGCTCAGGAGTGAGGTGAAGCCCTAAAAAGGTCCGGGGCATTGTTTGTACTCATCATGGTAAAATGTTTGTTTTGTACCATAACCTGGCCGATAATATTGTTGGCAGCATGGGATGCCCCCAGCACGTCATGGCGGGATGGATCATCGCGCGGGGCATCCGGTAAAATGGTGTATAGATATCCAGACTGGGCATATATGAGGTCGAACTCCTGGGATTTTAAGATAACTTCTTCTTCTGACTAGGGTCGTTCGGAAGCTACATCTTTGGCTATGAGGGGGAGGAGTGATTTGAGGAACTAGTCCAAAAAGAATCGGTCGTTAAGTTTTATCTTGCAGAGGCTACGACGCTTACGCCACTCATGGATATGATTGGTGATGTGTGTAGCTATGTTCTGTCTACAAGACAAAAGTATTTCCACTCCTGCATCATAGCGTACAGGGAGTTGAAAGAACTGGAGGAAAGTTGAGGCGAGGGACGTAAATGTGTTGTGGGTCCCATGTGGCTGCTCAATGTACCACTTGGCTGCAGAGCCAGTGAAAGTTCTTTGTAAAAGTCTCAGTCTAATGGAATCATCTACTATGGAGTTAGAGGAACACCATAGGTGAAATGACATGATGTGGTTTTGGGGATCTTCCCCAGCTTTGACTTCAAATTTTGGGATATCTGAGGGAAGCTTTGTGGGCATGGGTGGCCACGTAGGGTTGTGTCTAATAGGATCATTGGTTAACCTGGCCAGGTCTGGTAAGTTCAAACTAGCCATGTATGGTAGATTGGCAGATGGGTTTGGCGTGGTGACTGGGACATAACTATTAAAGGTAGCATTATGTAATGGTCCAGTGCCCCCTAAGGGTATGCTAGGTATGGAAGGGATGTGTCCTCCAACCGATGTGGTGTGGGAAGGGCCTGCGCTCTCAAGTGCAACATGGGTTGCAGAGGGGGTAGGAATGGTTCCAGGAATCCCTAGGATCTGGGTTGTGGTAATGAGAGGGGGTGTGACCCCTATGTTGGGCATACCCATAATAGGTGGTGGTCCTGTGTTGGGCATGCCTAAAGGGGGAATGGCCCCTATATTATGCATGCCTAAAGGGGTTGTGGTTACCGTGGGTGGCACAGTAGTAGTAGGGTTTGTTGATGTATCTCCAATAGCACTGGTGAAAGGGGGTCGTATTGTGATCCAGCCATGGGGTTGGTTGGTGGTGTTTCAGTAGGGTGTTCGGATTTAGCCTCAGAATCAGATGTGAAATGAGGCGCGTTAGAATCGGATGACTGTGTTCTATGCCGATGACATGTCAAGTAAAGGGATAACACTCTTCGTCTATGATGTGTAGAGTCAAGTGTACTGAATTGAGGGGGTTCACCCTGAAAACGACGGGATCGTCTTAAATTCTCAATGGTGAGAAATGTATCAAAAAATGTCAGTGGATGGTGGTGATGTAAAAAACTCAAATCCCTAGTGCAACAATGTGTGCAAGAGGGAAGTGAAAAAATAATGGCTCTCAGGCCAACAACCAACCTCAAAAAGCACTTATTATAACAGCTGTGTTATAATAAGTGGAGGAATCAAGAAAAGTGGTCAGAATATCAAAAATCAAACAGTTCCTAGAAAAAAGTGGTGCTCACTACACCAAAGGTGGGTATTGTATCATGCAAACACCTAACTAGAAGTATTGTGAGTCAACAAACTATATCCTCTGCAAGGTGATGAAATCCAAGTCAGACAATATAGAGTGTAGAATCAACGGCTAGATATCCCCCTACCGGGAGGGACACCGGGTAGACAATCCTAAAAAATGGCAACTAGGATACCCCGTTCATGACACGTTCGGTTGGGTGAATCTGCAGTTTGGTTCTATCGTCGATGTAACCCCATATGGGTGTACACCGAGAACTTCGAAAGGTATCCTTTGGTTACTGAATGGATTGCGGTATTCCACTCAGGCTTCCGGAACTAGTCTAGCTACTTCAACCCTCCTAAGGGAGAGGCCTTCCCGATAAATTGGTTGATAACCGTGTCAAAATTATAAGGTATTTTTGGGACCCTAAAAGACAACCACTATGTCTCAGATGTAAATAATTGAGGGGTTTTATTGGAACACCTATCCCCTCAATTCTACCTAACTACAAGATTCTTTTAAGTGCTCCCCAAGTGCGGTTAAAAAAGTTTGTTGAATTAAGGTAGATTTTAAGGCTCAGTTAATTAAAAATGTGGCAGATTGGGTGCACGCGTGATTATTTAACTAAAAGTGATTTGCCTCGCTTGGGCGATTGATTACAAATGAAAAACAAGACGATTCCAATTTGCAAAAAATAAAGGCGTTTTCTGAAATGTAAATGCTTTAACAAAAGTAATTCAAAAACTATGGATTTTCAAAATAACTTTTTAAAGGAAAGCAAATATTGTAAGAAATAAATGGATTTCTAAGTGCTTGCTTGGGCAAAACAATTCAGCAAATCTGAAAAATGGTTCGAAAATTACTAAGAAATGAAATCTATGATCTAAACATAGTACTGAAAATCTTTCTTTCACTTACTGAAAATTTTTAAAAAGAATTTTTAATGGAGCATATGTAAATAGAAAATGTTTCACTATGGCTATAATAATGCAGAAAAAATAATGCTGGAAGATAAGCTAAATGGGCAAAAAAAAATACAGCAAAAAATTTTCTAAAAAAATGGCCGAATTCAAAATAACAGCATTGCGGGTTTTTGAGAAAAAGTCACGATGGGCATCGCAGGTTTGGGCCGTGAAGCCATGATGTGCAGCGCGGAAACGGGCCGTGAAGCCGTGGCACGCAGCGCGAAAAAGGGGTGCGAAGCCGCGATGTGCAGCGCGGCAAAAAGGCCGCGAAGCCACGGCGCGCAGCGTGGAAAAAAGGCCGCGAGGTTGCGGCGCTCAACGCGGAAAAATGCTGCGAGGTCGCGATGAGCCGCGCGACTGTCGAGCGAAAAAATGCAATGCGAAAATGGAAAAACGAGTCACCGGAAATGAAACCGAAAAGTGAAATTTTGGTCTGTTAAAGGCTACAGAAAGGGCCAATAGCTAGGGAAACAATGAGGATGCTGTCTAGTATGGAAGATTTGCTAATTGGAATGGTAAAAACAAGTAAAAAACTAAGATCTAAAGCAAAAATAAAAAATTTTAAGCTCGAAATCCAACGGAGTCGCCAAAAAACTGTTGCTTGGTTTTTCAACCAAGCATGTGCAAGGATGCACCTACTAACTTGTAGTAGCAGTCTTCAAATTGAAAGCAAAAACAACTATAAGCTAATCTGAATCTAACATGTGCATATAATAATAAACTTGAAAAGATTAAGAACAAGAACAAGAAACGAAATAAAAAATGACTTTTGTATTGCAATACCTCAAATGGTGAGGATGTTTAGTGTTGGCATGTGCAAGGATGCACCTACTAACTTGTAGTAGCAGTCTTCAAATTGAAAGCAAAAACAACTATAAACTAATCTGAATCTAACATGTGCATATATAAACAATAAACTTGAAAAGATTAAGAACACGAACAAGAAACAAAATAAAAAATGACTTTTGTATTGCAATACCATCAAATGGTGAGGATGTTTGGTGTTGAGCAACTCCAAGGTTGAGATGCTCCAGGCTCCAATGGTCTCTTCTCCAAGATTGCTACAATGGTCAAAGAACTCAAGAGAGATTTTGACAACATGAGGATATGATGATGGATGGATGGATAGCGAGGAGCCCCTCTCACCTTTTTATAGTTTTTGGTGATGGGGAATACCATTGTGGTTTTAAGGAAACCAATGGTATTAACCAACATGGTTTAGGTCTCTTTTTCCCTCTTTTTTCCTTTTTTGAATATTTTGAATATTTTTATTCCCTTTTAATATTTTTGGGAATTCTGGACCCTTTTTAAGGGTTTTTTATGTTTTTTGAGGAAAAATATATATTTTGAGGGGAAAAAAAGGGTGTATTATGGTCTTTTTGGTGACCTTTTGATGACTTTAGAGGCTCAAATGGTGGAAAAGTGGACAAATGGGTCATGTGAATAAGGGAATGAGATAGTGAGCCCTTTTTGGGTGTTAACACTCTGGGAAAGAAGTTTTGAGTTATCGGTAGTACCTTGGGGTTGCAGTCATCAGTGGCAATTTCCCACGCTATTGATTAGTGGGAATACATCAATGTCTCCTACTCGATAGATTCTTCAAGTGTATCGATCTCTGAACCCCTTATTCACACTCGTTAGAATGTACTAGGTACCTTGGGCCCCCATTTTCATTAATGGTGAGTGCCCTCGCGTTTGTCAACGGTATACATTAATGACCGGTAATCAAACGGTATCCCCCATGTTCGACTCCAACTCATTTATTCACATGGTCAGGATTCGTACCTTGAGACGATTTGGATGAAGACCTTGGGCCTATGATAGCATGATCACATTTGTTATTTCCCAAGGTGCGCAAGACTGAGCCATACCCATATTTGGCTCTTGATGAGACATAGATCCATCTTGTTGTTATGGCTATGATCTCGCATTTGACATGGATCCACGCTAGTATTTTAGTGGCCATGTTATATACATCTCTCAGTTATGTATTGGAGATTATGTTCTATCATTCTAAACATCTCTTGATATCAAGATTGTAATTGTCCTGACCTTGTTTTTGTTTCAGGTACTTTTGTGACTTCGTCCTATGGTTTCCTTGCTTCTCCTCTGACTTGGATTGTAATGTATTTCGGCCATCGTTTCCCTTTGACCTCACACATTAGGGGGCATATGTTATCGGTCAAATTAGAACTTCTTCATCCATGACCATGTTTCCATGTCGATAACACAAAAGGACACTATGGATGGAAGAGCTTACTTGGCCTTCGATGACTTAAGAGCTGAACTCTATCTTCTTCAGCTTAAAAACTGATTTTTTTCTGACAATTTCAGTATAAAACCGCGACCTTTATACTTGACATATCGCGGGTCACTCGCGGGTCTCTGTACTGACAACCCGCGAGTATCAACTAAAAGTTGTAACCGCGAGCTGCTATGCTAGTAAGTTGCGAGTCACTCGCGGGTTGCTAGATGTCATAGTCGTAGGTATCCTAAGAAAATTTGAAAAAATATATTAAGAATACAAATAGGGATTATTTGAGTAAGGTATTCCAACTTGCCAATTCAACTACCTTTCTAACTAATCATCCTTGCCTTGTCATAAATACAAGGGGAGGGCATGAAAAAGGGAGACAATTGGATAGCTATTGTTATGTTGAAGAAATTCTAAGTCAAGAAAGAGGAGCATGAACCTAGGGCTTGGTTGCGAAGGTGCTTGATGCAGAGTCAGGTATAACATTTGTACTTATTTGCATTTTTTGATAATAAAAGATTGAGACACTCTTCCTTTCCCAATAAAAGTGTCAATGTTTATTGTGTTTTGATTATAATTTGATGTTATGGCATTCGTTAATACAAATATTTATTATAGTCAAATTGGTTCGAGGAAGGTCTGTGTGTGTTTTGCAGGTTTGTTGCAGTAGAGATCGGGAGAGAAAAGCTTGGACCGATCGTCATAAACAAGGTACATTTTCTCTGAACTTTGATCCTATTTGTTTATAGCAATGTGTGCAAAGCTCTATGTGTCTATCTGTCAACCCCTAGTACGTTGGTAGTCTTCCCCTACTATAAGGACTTTTACCTAACAACATAACCCTCCACAAATGACTTACTTCATGACTAGCCAAACACCTAAAAGACAATTTCCAATAATCCAATATTTGAGCGAAAGATCCTAACCCCAATTCAATTTATAGTTTGACCTGCACACCCTCCTTCAAATCTAGTTCCATAAGAACCTTAACAATCCTTTTGTTTGAACTGATCTATAGGTCTTTGTCTAAAGCACTGAATTTCTCCTAAGTGTTAGCAATGACCATTAAGGACCTTTCAATTCAAAATTGCAAAGGGAAACTAGGCATAAGAACCTAGATGTGTTGTTATCACCACTAGCTCACATCTAGGATCGAAACCTAGGTTTTATCACTTTAATACCAAATTGGATGGCCTCCACAACCAATTCTAAGCTAAAATGGAGTCTGCATATTTATCACTTTGAATCTCGAAACAAATCCAACCCTTACTAGAATATGAGACCTTGGAGTATACCCTAACTACAATTTCCACCCCGCTTCTAACCGTTTTTTCCAAGGTCATTCTTGATAACCTTACCCATGAACATTCCTATTAACTCCACATGCAGTAATTCCTCCACTTTCTTCAAACCGATATCCATAAAAGAGATATATCCAATACAATTACTTATTAATCATTAGCTCTAAGGTTTGATATTTTGAGATAAATATTTTCATATGTTGGAGTATACCAATCCAATAATATATATTATTTGTGGAAAAAATGACACTACATGGATCTACTGGTGGGAACCTAAACATTGGCCTCAAAATGATATTTGAGCTAAGTGTTTATGGTTGCTGGAAAAAACTAAAGAATGTCACTATGGAATTTCACAAGTCTATCAATTGTTCTTGTCTTAAGATCCCCCTACCATGGAACCCTGGATCTGATGACCTCCACCAAGTGATCTACATACTCGTCTTGAAGGACTATGATTAAACTCTAAGCCTTTGTGCATGGTTGGTTGTAACCTTCAAAACTCCGAACAACTTACCTAGTAACCTTCATCGCTCAAAGAGAGGCATATAAGAATAGATTTTTGTGACTAAGTTATGATACTAACAATGATATTACAAGATAGAAGTTGGGCTATCACACCATGCTTTTCACTCTAGTAATCTTTCAATAGCATTGAATCAAGATCTCTTTTGTCTTGATCTTCTCATGGATAGGGTTAAAAACATTCATTAGTTTGGGACCCTCTTTAGCCGAAGATCCACTGCACTCATAGTTGTCACGATGAATGGAAAACACCACACAAGTAGGGAGTATTCCCCTTGTGAGAAGGATAAGGTTGATGGATCAATCATAAGAATAATCCATCTCTATCCTCAATGGTTTCCTTTGAACTAGGACTGAAATGAGACGGTAATTTCTTACAAAAGGATAAATTATCTTATTAATGTCCACTTAAATAAATTTGACTAGTGGGACATTTGTTAGAGGAGTGAGAAACTCAATCTTTTTCTTGAGATTCTTTTTTTGATGAGGAAAATTTCACTCCAATCTACTCATTTTTTTTAAATTTTGATGATCTAAGTGTTATTAAAATGAACTAAAAAATTCCATGGCAAACTTTTATGATCTATGTTCCTATCAATTAAGTGAAACTATAACTTTGAAAAAAAATATATATCCAATTTAATAAATAAATAAAAATGATCAAATTTATCTACAGTTTAACTTTACTTCTTGTTTACTTTGTAACAAACATAAATCCATATAAAATTCACCTTCCCTTCACACACACACTCTAACCAAAATGTGAAATCCACACCAAAAGAATTCTCCACAGTTATGGGCCCCATCTTTAGAGTTCAGCGAAAATTGTGGTTTGTTAGGTGGCATCAAATGGCGTAATTCTTGTTTGGTGGCTTTAATGGGTTCTATTTGCCCCATTATTAGTCCCCACCAAAAATCAAAATACTTTACATTAATTCCGCCGAGAGGCGCTCTACAAACCCAGTATGAGGGAGATCTTGTAACGTGTGTCGAGTGTTTGTCGATATTGTCGGACATAAACAAAAAAAAATAATACAAAGTAAAAAGTAAATATGAGGGAGATCTTGTCACGTGTGTCGAGTGTTTGTCGATATTGTCGGCCATAAACAAAAAAGAATAATACAAAGTAAAAATTAAATATGAGGGAGATCTTGTAACGTTTGTCGAGTTTGTCGATATTGTCGGCCATAAACAAAAAAGAATAATACAAAGTAAGAAGTAATAAATATTATGTCGGCCATAAACAAAAAAGAATAATACAAAGTAAAAAGTAAATATGAGGGAGATCTTGTACAGTTTGTCGAGTTTGTCGATATTGTTGGCCATAAAGAAGTAAAAAAGAATTAAAAATATAAGAAGTAAAAAAGATAAAGAAGTAAAAAAGATAAAGAAGTAAAAAATATTATAGGTGACATAAAAAGTAGAAACATAAGAAATAAAAGAAAGAAGTAAAAATATATTATAGTAGCCATAAGAAGTAGAAACAAAAGAATTAAAATAAATACTATAGCCCACATAAGAAATGGAAAAAATTATAAGGGATTTGAACCTTAATAAAAAAAACAAAAATAAAAAAGTAAAAAATATTATAGTTGACATAAAAAGTAGAAATATAATAAATAAAATAAAGAAGTAAAAAATATATTATAGTAGACACAAGAAGTAGAAATAAAAAGAAATTACTATAGCCGACATAAGTAATAGAAAAAATAGAAGAGATTTGAACCTTAATAAAAAACCATAGTTGCATTGATTTCAACAGTGCCTAAAAAATAAAGAAGTAAAAAATATTATAGCTGACATAAAAAGTAGAAACATAAGAAATAAAATAAAGAAGTAAAAAATATATTATAGTAGCCATAAGAATTATAAATAAAAAAAATTACTATAGCCCACATAAGAAATAGAAAAAATAGAAGGGATTTGAACCTTAATAAAAAACATGGTTGCATTGATTTCAACAATGCGTAAAAGATAAAGAAGTAAAAAATATATTAGAGTAGACATAAGAAGTTAGATTTTATAACTAAATATAACTCCAAGAAAAAAGGGTTTTGAACCTTGGTCTCTAGGTTGACACAAGCCCAATAACCTTACTACTTACCAATAGACCACACACAAATGTTGTTAAATAACACAAGATGCATATTTATTTGATTCGTTGCATTGATTTTAGTAATGCATATTTTGTTTTGTTTTTTACATGTATGTATTGAATTTATCAATTTAATAAAAAGTGAAAAAATTGCATTGATTTAAACAATGCATTCTTTTTGTTATTTATATTTATACATTGAATTTATCTATTTAATTGAAAAACTATTTGCAATGATTTCAACATATTAAAGTTTTTTTTCTCTATTTTAGGGTATATTGTGGATCCTCATGATAATATTGCAAATATTAAAGATATTGATGACCAAAAAATAAAAGTACGACAAATGTATAGAAGAGAAAGAGAAAAATAATCATTAGAACATATAGAAGAACATAGAAAACACGACCGTGAACTAAAGAGATCATTAAGAAGTGTTATTTGTGCAAATGGATTCTCAAAAGCATGAATGGGAGATAATTTTAGGGTTATATAAGAATCAGTATATAACTACCAATGAATATGACATACTTGGATACATGGAATGTGATAACAAGGAAAATTGGAACTCTAATTTTGTTGATATGGAAACTTCCAATCGTGCACTACAATTCATATCTGAAAACTGACAATTGAATTCCATTGTTCATAATAATCGTACTCAAAATTATTCAATTGAAATCTTAGCAGAGAAGCAAAGAAAATCATTTGAGATTATTCTTGAACATTGTAGAGGTGGGAACAATGAACCACTACGAATGATTATCCAAGGAACTGCAGGTACATGAAAATCTTACTTGATTGGAGCTATTAGACAAACACTAGAAATTGATTATTTTCCAAATAAGTCACACTTACTTCTTTTGGCCCCAACCAGTGTTGCAACGTTTAATATATCTACATCAAGAGTGCAAAAAAAAAATGGGGATTAACATTGGAGAAACAAACTATAAATATTGGAAACAAAGAACGACAGGGACTCCCATTTACAACAATATCATGAGTAAAAGGTCTGGATGGTCTTCCTCCTTTCACATATGATCGATATTGGCAAATGCCAAAAGGAGCAGGAGTGGAATCAAGAAAAAAGGAAGAAGAAATATCAAAGTTGATCACATTGTAATATAGTTGTATTTAAACATTATATAGGCTTATATTCTTTGATAACATCAACCAACATGTTGACATATATTATATTTAAACATCATTTTATTTTATCTGTATTCATTTGAATTGTTAAAAATTTTGACGAATTAATCCTCATAATATTTACATTATGATAATCCTCATAATTCTATCTTTGTTTTCAACTTAACATGTTCCTTACAATGCAGATCAAACTCCAGTTTTGTGTCACCGCCCACAACTGGAACCAGCCTAGATCCAAATCATAGTCTCTATCAAGCGCCGAGAGGGATCAAATATCCTGAAGTGAAAACCTTGGCTCAGGTATTGCACTTAAGGATCTATTCAATGAGAGGTTTACACCTTGGGAGATTTGATCCCTCTCGCTTGATAGAGCCTAGGATTTAGATCTAGGCTGGTGAGATACCAGGTTAATCCTCCTCCTCCAAGTCTATTCTTTATTTTATTTATTTTTCTTTTCTAAATTTACATGTTATGTCTCTCACCATAATCTGTTTATAGATATGGATATGACTATTATTTTTTCTTTTATTTTGTTTCGATATTGATCTAGGTGAATAAATGAGAGGAATCCTATCATTCTAATAGGTTTTTATACCATGTCTCGAGGGCGCACAAGATTAACCAGTTGAAGGCGAAAGAGATTTCCCTCTAGAATTATTCAATTGGGAATGTTTGGATTTTATTCGATCCTAGTTTTTGTTTTCTGGAAGATAAAAACTGTAGTATCCTACATTTGGGTGTTTGCAGAATGCTTGACTCCGAGCTACCGAAGATTAAGGTTGGAGAAGATAGGAAACAGGGTTCTGAGACATCCAAGGATTGATTGGTTACAGTTCAAAATTATTTATCTCTAGATTTTGTTATTCCCATGGTTGTGCGTATGCGTGTTCCTGTAACGGATTCGAGAATAGAAGGAGGCTGAAGAACCAACATTTTATATCTGAGGTTCATCCATCGTCTCCCCTATATTCCTTCTATGGTACTTCTGAAACTTTAGCAGACCAGAAGGAAAATAGGAGATCTCGGCATGATTTTGTTGAGTCGAAGGATTCATAAATCAAGGGTCTCCGATTTAGAACCGAATTGGCCCAGAGAAAGAGATTTTTAATCACCTAAAAGACCCACCGACAATGTTTCCCATCATGCTTTGATGCCCCACAAGCTTAAGATTTAAGATTGATGTAGAACCTTCCCATCGATCAAATCCCCAACATAATCTTGAAGATGATGACATTTACCTCATACTGGAATTTCTCCTTTCAAATCGGAGCCGGATCAGGATGGTGATAGGGATCAGGATCAAGCCTTGAATGGTTGTATAGAGAAATATGAATTTCATACAATGGATACCAATGCTTATGAGAGAAGCTCGATCCCCAACAGGAAAAGAGAAAGAAGGAAACATGGCAAGAAGAATCCTGCAGCTTTTGGGGCTACCACTATATATTCTGAAACCTCGAGGAAGAAACACAATGAAGTCATAATCGAAGAAAGCGGTGCAGAATCCATTGATATAGAAGGGAAATAATTCAAAGGAACCAGAGATGAATGCCAAAAAGGGATGAGAGTGGATAACGATCTTTTGAGCGCTGCAAATCCTGCAAAATTTTTAACCTAGCAGGGCACCAAGGCTTTTAGCAATAACAATGAGGCAAGTGAAAGGGGACATATTCATGGGGACGAGCATGGGAATGGGCAAGGACAAGATGCCTGGAATCAGACCTCAATGTCTTGAGGAGATAGCCACATGAATAAAACATATCTCCAAACTGTAAGTTTCCTTCAATTCTGTTCTATTATCCTATTTATAGTTCCATGTGTTTTTTATTCTCCCCACTAAAGCTACAATGCACTCCAAGTTTCCCATCATTCTTTGTTGAAAATTGTGTTTCCATTAATGCGATAACTCCATGGATTCCAAAATTTTGATTGTAAATCTTAATTGTTCCCATGACTTAATCATTGGAGACTTGTTGTATTATCTATTAACTAGATTGGATATGTTTTGTTAATACGTGCGTCTCTGACAACAGTTTGTTCCATTCTCTTGTATCAAATAATTGGTATATTAACTTTCCTTCTTCTTGCTATAGATGATACTACCTCTGAGTGAATGGTTTGAACCCTCTTTTGCGATCATCTTCAGCTCCCATGTTGAAATGTTCTGCCATTTTTTCAATTTAACAACCAAAGCTTTCCATGCTAATTGGATTGAGATATGAGACTATGTTGAGGATATCCGTTTTTATTAGAGGGAATCAATCCTTGATTTTCTAGCAATATGCACAATACCATCTGCTGGAATATCTGCTTGACAATCATATTACTTGGTTATTGTTGGAAAATTATCAACTCTAGATTTTTTTATTAAGATATTGATTGGATTCCATTGTATAAAATTGTTTCTCTGTGCCTCTCTGCAATTCTCACACCCTTCCATGTTCTGCCATGTACAACCACAAGTGCTCTAAGCAATCATGTTATTTTTCCTACACAGTATTGTCCTTCTGCATCTTTTCATTATAAAATTATTGGGCTTAAACCTTCCTCCTAATGCTACACCCAAAACCAACGTCCAACCATGAAAACCACCTGTCAAAATAGAACCATACTTGCAAGCCACAACAAATTCCGTAACCCTAGCTTGAAAACGTAGAATAAAAAAAGAGACAAAGTGAAAATTAAATTGAAACAAAAAAATTGGAATTATTGTTTGACAAAGGAGGATATATATAATCTTACAAATGACCTACTTAACATGAATCAACTAGAGAAAAATGTTTGAAATGAGAAACCAACTATGGCTTCTTTCCCAATCAAAGATGATCTTCTTGAGATCCTTGAGCAAATGGCAAGTTACTTAGTTGCGGTGTATTGGTCACTTTAACAAACAATGTTGGACAAATACACCCATCAATGAATGTCTTAATTGCTCCAAAACTTATGAGACATCAATGTTAATGTATTTGTAACTTCGGATGATATTCACTTGTATATTTTATATTATATTCATATCTCATTGTACTTCCAATGGAGAGGTTTTATTCCTCCGATCGGGAAAGATATTATTGTATTTGATAGGGTTATTAGACTCCCCTAAAGGGGTCGGCCCTGAGTTAAGTGGTAATGGGTTATTAGACTCTCCTAGGAGAATTCATCCCAGTTAGGGTTAAAATTCAAGTAAAAGTAAAGTATAAATAGAGAGGGTGCTCCTCTCTATTTATTCATTCACTCACACTCAATTCGCATAAGTGAGAGAGAGAGAAGTTCGCACAAGTGGAGGAGGAGGAAGCCGCTGAAGACCATCTCTTTGTTTTGGGGTTTTGTATTATTGCTCATTCTATCTCTAAGGAAGTTGCGGGGTTTTATCCTTTATGGTTTCCTCGGTGAAATGCTTTGTGTCTCTTGTCTCTTGTCTTTGATTTTTTTTGCATGATATTATCTCAGATAAGATCCTAGATCATATTGAATTAAATAGTGAAAATATAACATGGTATCAGAGCTAACCTGAGAATAAGACATTGTGCAACTGTGGAAGCTAGGGATTCTTAATTTTTGGGTTTCTCTCCACAAATATCAGCAAAAGGAGGCTAGGCTAACTCTCCTAAGGAAGGCGCATCTTTCTGTTGAAACAGAAATTGATTCTGAGCATTTTCATTTTTTGGCTTGTCACTGTTGCGGGAAATTAGGGCTTTTGACAGAAGTGGAATTTTGGAGTGCTCTCAGCAAAGGATTGATCTCCTCATCAAAATAGAAATTTTGAGACCAAGATCAAAGTTTTTGGTTGGGTAGAACCCCGGGATACATCAAACCCTAGTTTGACTTTTGGACCAGAAAACCAGAATTTGACAGAAGCTGCAGACCTGAAATTCGTAGGTCACTTTTGAGGGGTTAATTTTTTGAATTTTCAAAATCCAAGCACACCAGCTTGCTCGCCTCAGAAAAATACATCTTTCTATCCAGACAGAAGTTTGAAATTCCAAGTTTGGATTTTTAGGGTTTCTCTATCAAAGCCTAGCCAGCTCCAGATCCAGTTTCCGCAAATCAAGTGGTAAGACCTAAATATTTTTATTTCCATTTGAGTTTCTCATTAAAGATGTCTCACCACACCAAGCTTGAGGATAAGATTGAAGGGGTTGATAAATTCCGAGCATGGAAGTATAGGATTGGGTTAATCCTAGAAGAGAATGAATTGGACACCTACATAAGTGAAGCGGTTCCAGTTCCAGAGGGAGATGAAGCTAAGGCCTTACATAAGAAGAACTTGGTCAAGGCTAAGAGGATTATTGCAGATTCTATCAAAGACCATCTCATACCACATGTTTCATCTCTAAAGACACCCAAGGAGATGTTTGATTCCTTGACCAAGCTATTTGAAGGAAATAATATAAATCAGAAGATGAGATTGCGTAACCAATTGAAGAATGTGAAGATACAAAATACAGAGACCATGCAGTCTTACTTTACAAGGGTCTCTCAGATCAAAGAACAATTTGAAGTTGTGGGAGAAGACATAGAAAGTGGAGAAATAGTGATGACCAGCTTGAATGGTCTACCTAGATCATGGGATTCCTTCATTCAAGGAATTTGTGCTAGGAAGAAGCTCATCACATTCAGTAAGTTGTAAGATGAATTCTCACAAGAAGAAGCTCGACTTGTAGCTCGAGAAGAGAAGATGGGAAATGAAGACCAAACTCTCATAGCACACTCCAGTAGGAATGATAACAAGAGGGTGCACCGCCACAATAAGAAAGAAAAACACCACCACCAGAATCAGAGGGATAACTTTAGATCCCAAAGAGATGTATCCATTATTCGATGCTATACATGTGATGAGAAGGGACACATCTCGAAGGATTTTCCTAGAAATAAAAGTGGCTCTAGCAAGAAGAAGAACAACAAGAGAAGACATCATGCTCACACTACAGAGGATGATGAACCTCCCAGGAAGAAAGCCAGAGAAGAAAGTGAAGATTCTTCAAGCGATGAAGAGTATGTTTTTATCTCTGCCCTCACAGGAACTGTTACACATGGAAGTAATGATTGCCTTATAGATAGTGGGGCTTCCAAGCATATGGCAGGATTAAGGGAATCTTTTATGAACCTATCTGAGCATGAGTCACACCACAAAGTGAAACTTGGGGATGACTACTAGTATCCTATAAAAGGAAGTGGTGAAGCCTCTTATAAGCTAGACTCTGGAAATTCTATGAAGATGAAAGATGTCATGTTTGTACCAGGACTAAAGAAGTACCTTCTCTCCATATCTGCATTGGATGCAAAAGGTATGAGGGTTGCATTTGTAGATAGCCAAGTTCTTATGTGGCCAAAAGGAAAGACTATAGATGATGCAGTAGTGATTGGAGAGCAAGAGGGAGGGTTATACAAACTGAAGGGCCAACCAGAACAAGCCTTGGTCCATGACTTAGTAGAGCCAAGTGAACTTTGGCATAGAAGGCTTGCACATGTGCACTATAGAGCACTACCTCTTGCAAGCAAAGTTGTTGAAGGTATTCTAGAAATCCAAGCAAAGCATGAAGGCATTTGAAAAGGTTGTGAAAAGGGAAAGAATACAAAGAAGACATTTTCAAGTAGCAAGAGCAAGGAAAAAGGAATCTTGGAAATCATCCACTCCGATGTATGCGATCCGATGTCATCCAGTTCATTGAGTGGGTATGTATATTATGTTTCTTCAATTGATGATTTTTCTAGGAAGACATGGATATATTTATTGAAGAACAAGGATGAAGTATTTAGTAAGTTCAAGGAATTCAAAGCCTTGATCGAAAACCACACAGAGAAGAAAATCAATACTTTTCGGTCAGACAATGGCGGAGAGTTCACATTAGAAGACTTCAAGAAATTATGCAGAGATTCAGGGATTAAGAGGGCGTTGAACACTCCATATAATCCACAACATAATGGAGTTGCAGAAAGGAAGAATAGAACAATTATGGAAGCAACAAGGGCTATGCTTCATGACCAAGATCTTCCTATGCATCTATGGGCAGAAGCTGCAAGGACAACCGTGTATGTACATAATTGTACTCCACATAGAGTACTTGAAAACAAGACACTAGAAGAATCTTTCTCCGGTGAGAAACCAGAGGTCATCCATTTCAGAATATTTGGTTTCCTAGTGTACATACACATTCCGAAAGAGAAGAGGAAGAAGTTAGATCCTTCAGGAAAGAAGGGTATATTCGTGGGATATAGTGACATCTCGAAGGCTTACAGATTATATTTCCCAGGATTCAAGAAGATCGACATCAGCAGGGATGTAACATTTGACGAAGACTCAGCATATCACAAATCCATAAAGATACTTGTTGAATACATTGAAGAACCAGAATCACCCAAGAACCGAGATACAATAATGAATGAAGTTAATCCAGAAGATTATGGAGAACACGAGGTGGAAGACCCACAGGAACCTGTTGATCCACCATGTGAGAATAATTCTCACAAGAGGAAACCAACATGGGTACGAGAAGCAATTCAAGATGGAAAGAGATATGATGCTCCAGAAGGAATGCATAGAGAAAGCAAGAGACCGAGACCATTCTCCAGTTATGTAGCCCTGTTGTGTGACATCATTGAAAAAGAACCTTCCAACTATGAGGAAGCAACTGAGAAGAAAGAATGGAAGGATCCCATGATCGAGGAGTACTAGTCGATCATGAAGAATGATGTTTGGGATGTGGTCTCGAGACCAGTAGGGAAGTATGTTGTGAATTCCAAGTGGATCTA
Source organism: Larix kaempferi (assembly GCA_027924585.1). Taxonomy (NCBI): domain Eukaryota; kingdom Viridiplantae; phylum Streptophyta; class Pinopsida; order Pinales; family Pinaceae; genus Larix; species Larix kaempferi. The sequence continues at coordinate 9,488,839 of BSBM01000669.1, forward strand.
CAAAATCAAGCATGTTGTAGATGGCAGCATAGAGAAACACAAGGCAAGATTTGTGGCATGTGGATTCTCCTAGAAGGAAGGGATAGACTATGAAGATATATTTTCACCTATAGCCAGATACACTTCCATCATATCAGTGCTTGCTTTGGCTGCAGTGACGAAGTGGAAGGTACACCAGATGGATGTCAAGATAGCGTTCTTGAATGGTGTAGTAGAGGAGGAAGTGTATGTGGAGAAGCCACTCGGATTTGAGACACATGACAGGGAGACTCATGTGTGCAAATTGAAGAAAGCCTTGTATGGTTTGAAATAGGCACCCAAGATGTGGTACGGCAGGATAGACAGCTTCCTGACTAGTTGGGATTTACCAAGAGTAAAGCGGATTTCAACCTTTACTACAAGGTTGAGGAAGGGAACCTAGTGATACTCCTACTGTATGTAGATGACCTGTTTGTGAGAGGTGAGTATGGGTTGATTGTTGACACGAAGAGGAAGCTTGCTACCGAGTTTGAGATGAAGGACTTGGGTATGATGCACTATTTTCTAGGCATGGAGGTATGGCAGAGTGCAGATGGAATATTCCTTGGACAAGGGAAGTATGTAGTAGATATCCTGAAGAGGTTTAGGATGATGGACTGCAAGGCCATGGCCACACCTATGGCATCGAACCTGAAGCTATTGAGTGATGCTTCATCAGAGTCAGTTGATGTCACGATGTAGCGTTGGATGATTTGATATTTGATGTACTTGACGAATACAAGACCATATATTTGCTTTGTTGTGAACACATTGAGCCAGTTCCTAATGGATCTGAGACATGTTCACTTGATTGCTGCAAATCATATTCTGAGGTACCTGAAGGGTACGGTTGATTATGGGCTCAAGTATGATGCAAATTAGAATATTAACCTGGAGGGTTATGTTGATTCGGATTGGGCAGGCAGTGCCATTGATAGGAAGAGCACTTCGGGGTGCTGCTTCAGTGTGGGATCAGGTGTGATCTCTTGGTTTAGCAGGAAGCAGTCCTACGTGGAATTGAGTACAGTCGAAGCAGAGTATGTTGCAGCTTGTTTCGCTAGTTGTGAGGCAGTATGGTCGAGGAAGCTACTGTCTGATTTGTTTGATATCCAGTTGGATGCAACTTGTATATATTGCGACAACCAAATTTGTGTGAAGTTGTCTGAGAACCCAATGTTCCATGACAAGTTTAAGCACATTGAGATCAAGTACCACTATATCAGGGATATGGTGCAGAGAGGAGCAGTGAAGCTCTAGTATGTTGCGACAGATAAGCAGATAGCCAATGTATTGACCAAGCCGCTAGCCAGAGTGAAGTTTGAATACTTTAGAGAGAAGCTTGGTGTACTTCAGATCAAGGTTCCTTCCAAGGGGAAGTGATGAGTCTGGAAGACGCAAATTCCCATGGGATTTTCCGACATAATGGTAGGTTGGTCCTCCCATGGTCGTTGATGTAATTTCTGAGCTTTGTTGACATGGTGGTAGGTGGTCCTCCCATGGTCGTTGATGTAATTGCTGAGCTTTTTCGACATTGTGGTAGGTTGGTCCTCCCATGGTTGTTGATGTAATTGCTGAGCCTTTCCCAGATGGTGGTAGGTTGTTCCTCCCATGCCGGTTGATGTAAGTGTTGTGTTATGTGCATCTGGGCTGTGCTCCGTTGACGATGAGATGATATGAAGATGATGAGGTGACAGTAGGGTACACAGGTTTTGTAGAGGCATATAATCAGTCTTGAGATGTACCTACTTGATGTCTTTCTCGCAGAGATGATGAAGACCTACATGGAGGCTAGGCCTACATATAGCATGAAAAAGGGTTGGCTCTATAGAACTTCCTATGACGAGTAGATTGGAGACTGATGGTCGAGATAGCAGCAGCAACTTTGATGATGATCCAGTGACGAAGACTTGTGCTGATGAACTGTGTCAAGAGAATACCTTCCTAGTTAAGAGGGATTGTTAATGTATTTGTAACTTCGGATGATATTCACTTGTATATTTATATTATATTCATATGTCATTGTACTTCTGACAGAGAGGTTTTATTCCTCCGATCAGGAAAGTTATTATTGTATTTGATAGGGTTATTAGACTCCCCTAGAGGGGTCGGCCCTGAGTTGAGTGGTAATGGGTTGTTAGACTCTCCTAGGAGAATTCATCCCAGTTAAGGTTAAAAGACAAGTAAAAGTAAAGTATAAATAGAGAGGGTGCTCCTCTCTATTTATTCATTCACTCACTCACTCAATCGCATAAGTGAGTGAGAGAGAGAAGTTCGCATAGTGGAGGAGGAGGAAGTTGTTGAAGGCCATCTCTTTGTTTTGGGGTTTTGTATTATTGCTCATTCTAGCTCTGAGGAAGTTGCGGGGTTTTATCCTTTATGGTTTCCTCGGTGAAATGCTTTGTGTCTCTTGTCTCTTGTGTTTGATTTGTTGTGCATGTTATTCTCTCAGATAAGATCCTAGATCATATTGAATTAAATAGTGAAAATCTAACAATCAAGATAGTAGTATGACACATTTGTTGACTACTTGCCTAAGTAAAATCACCAAAATTTCAGCACCAAGGATTCCTTATGATGATGATGAAGTGATAATTAATATCTTTCATTTATTTGTCACAACTTTTCATGGTTATGATGTTCGATGTAAAATGTGAAGAATTAATCCTTGAAATGTTTCCTGTCTTCTTCTATGTTGCTAGTGAATCCCATCCGAAATATATGGTTACCAAATCCAAGTTATTATAATAGTTATGTTGGATGAGACTAAAGATATACACGAGCAGCTGTTAGCCACCATGCTATCTCACTTAGGGGAGGGAAAATATGGTGCTTCTACAATTGCCTATGGAATTGCTAGAAATGTAATGGAGCAATGTGAAAGCAAGCCTGAACCTTACATGAATTTCCTTATCACTTCAACAATGTCCACTGAGGAGGTTACTGTTGATGTATATGTAACTTTGGAATGTATTTCACATATATGTATATTGTATTCCTATAGAGATGTTATTATTCCTCTATACAGAAGTGTCGTCATTTATATTGTGAATGTCGTAACTTATATTTGATGGGTTATTAGACCACCTTGTTGGGGTTGGCCCTGTATAAGTCATGTGGGTCAAAGGGTTATTAGACCACCCTATTGGGGGTCGGCCATGTGGGTCAAAGGGTTATTAGACCACCCTAGTGGGGGTAGGCCCAGTCAGCATTATGTTAAGTGGTTAAGTTGAGGCCGACCTAGTTGATTAAAGGTCAAGTCAAGTTAGTGTATAAATAGAGAGTGTGTCTCTCTCATTTTACACATTCTATTCTCTCACTCACACTTTGGAGAGTGGCGCACTTGTGGAGGAGGAGGCTCTGCTGCTAAGAGAAGACTATCTCTTGTATTCTGGTTGTATCATTGCTCTATCTATCTCTGAGGAAGTTATTGGGTTTTTTCACCTTTATGGTTTTCCTCGAGTAAACTCTGTGTATCTTGTGTGCTTGCATTATTGTGTCCATGATTGATATGCTGTAGATTTGCTGTACATATTATTCTCTCAGTTAAGATCCTAGATCATATTGAAGTAAATTCTGAAAATTTAACATGGTATCAGAGCTAGCCTGAAAGAAGGCATGACATGGCATGTATGACACTTGTTGCACTTACGATGCTAGGGCTTGATATAGCAAAAACCAGTCATCATAGAACTTTCGCCATAAATCTGTTTTGGCGACGTTGCCGGATCTGAAACTTTTACAGGTCTAAGATCATATCCCCATGTACCTTGTGTCCAAAGGAAAACCTCCAATTCGTTGTACTTTGTGATTTATGATCTGTACAATATAGGGTTTCTGCTTCTTCCAGATCTGAGTCAAAATCAAGTGACCTTGGGAAAAATGTCATAACTTGGGATAGGAAGCTCCAAATGAAATTTCGTAAAAAGTGACAGGTAGTAAACAGACTGTACTATCTCAGGAAAAAATTTCAGAGGCCGAAGTTGAACCAGTGACACGTGGCACGCCGTACAAGTTCTCTCTCCTGTATTATCCCATAAACAGGTCACGTTGCAACACTTGGCATAACTCTCTCTCAGAGAATCCAATTGAGGTCAAACCTGTCGAGATGGAAATATAACAGGTTGGGATATCTCAGGAAAAGTGTTTAGAGGCCGAAGTTGAACCAGTGGCATGTGGCACGCTGTACAAGTTCGCTCTCCTGTGTTTTCCCATAAACAGGTCATGTTGCGACACTTGGCATAACTCTCTCTCTCAGAGAATCCAATTGAGGTCAAACCTATCAGGATGGAAAGATAATAGGTTGGGCTATCTCAGGAAAATGTTTCAGACCCTATGGATCGAAAAGTTCGGATTTACACCAGAAACAATCAGGTACATATTTCTGTCAAAACATAATTATTTTTGAGTACCTTCATTCATGGCTTCCGAAATTTAGGGCTTCGGAGAAAGTTGGAATTTTTGTAATCGAAGACCATGGCTGGATGCTACTCATCAAAATCGAAATTTAGAGACCAAGATCATATTTCATGGTTGGGCAGAAGGTCGGGCTTGATCAAACCCTAGTTCGAGACTTTGATCGGAAAGATGGAAAATTAGGGCTTCTGCAAAAATTGGAATTTTGGAAATCTATGACCATGGCTAGAATCTCCTCAGAAAAATCAAAGCTTAGAGTTTTGAATCAAATCTTTTGGTTGGGTGAAGCTACGGGAAACTCAAACCCTAATTCAGGGTCCTTCCTAGTGAATCCAAAAATCTAAAAGGCAATTTCGAGGAGTGAAACTTTGCAGTTTTCAAATTCTGAATATACCAACTTGATCAGCTCATCAAGGCACATATTTCTATCCTTTCGAAAGTTTGAAATTCAAAGTTTGAATTTTTGGGGTTTCTTTGACAAACCCTAATCCAGCTCTAGGTCCAGTTCTTGCAAATCAAGTGGATTGGGTTAATCCTAGAATAAGATAGATTGGTCACCTACATAAGTGAAGAAGTTCCTGTCTCAGAGGGAGATGAGGTTAAGGCCTTCCATAAGAAGATTACAAGCAATCTTGACAGGTATGGCTTACAAGTATGTTTCATGGTTAAGTTTATCATATGTTTGTCTTCATATCATTACAGTACAATTTTGATTAATTACTGGACTTGTCATATCACCTTAATAGAAGATATTCATTGATTAAGGTTTTGACACTTATGATTGTACTAATGCATTGTGATGTTGTATGAGGTTTATGTTGTTTGCTAACACAAAAGGTACACCAAGAAATTCAAATCATGTTCTACTTCAAGAACATATGCTCATGGTGACATGAAGACAAAGATTCATCCATTGTCATGGATCACATAGAAGATCTACTTTCGAGATATGTATAACTTGGTTCTACAATGGTTAACTTATGAGACATGCAGGTTACTAGCACAAGTCACTGAAGAGAACCAGAAGACATTATGTGGGTATGTTAGCCATAACTAGCTAGCATGTTAATCCAGGTATGTTTTTCCTATATCAAGCTAGAATCCTTGTGTTAGGATCTTATACTGTATTGTTGTTGATAATGATTATTCATGAAGTCATAGGTTTGAATAATCATGGTTGTATGCATATTATGTTTCTTACCATAATTGATGATATGACTAACCAGAAGAATCATGAAGGTATAGGTTTGAATAATCACGGGTTTTATGCATATTATATCTCTTATCTTGATTGATGATTCAACTAACCAGAAGGGTCCTATGATCAAATAAGAATATGTATGAGTAAAAGAAGACTTCCCTGAAACCTTGAATACTAATGTTTATTATCTGTGAATGATCATGAATATACATGTTTAGGATTATTGTGTTTTGATAGTATTAATATTATACTAATAAATGTGTGATTATGTATGAGACCTTAAGGATAACACAATGATGATACTAATAAGCATGCATAGTGATTAAGGATGGATGTAAGTTCAAGGACAGGTAATCCAGGAAGCAAAGATCAAGAGGGAGCACACTCCAGTTGTTCCTGCAAGAAAGCAAAGGAACACACTTCAGTAGTTTTTGCAAGGATGCAGATATTCAGAGGGAGTTGACCACTTCTCACAATCCACATAAGAATGGAGTTGCAGAAAAGAAGCAAAGATTGAGAGGGAGTCAACCCAACAAACAAACAAAGATAAGTATTTGAATTGTCATTACTTGCATATTTTATTGTTTAAATAATACTGTTCAATAATGTATATATTGATGTTCGTAGAATTAGGTTGTGTATTATGCATATTAGAATAGTTGCATTGATGAATAGTATACTACTAATATGAATGGGTAAGTGGCCTATGGCACTGTACAACATTCCATTGCTACTTATCTAGAATGAAACCTCTTTGCTGACATGTTGGGAGTTGTGCACACTCTTAACAATGTTCTGGTAGAGATTGGAAGGCATCTAGAAAGTTACGGGATATGGATAAATGTTGTATTGAAGCATTGGCTAAGATAATTGCATGATTGTATGACATATTTCTTTATGTGTAAGAATTTGTTCTGAAAACTATGAGATGTTTTCTAATCATGCAATTTAACTTGTTGTGTAGGAAAGATCGTATGCCATCACCTACAAAAGAAGAACTACAACATTTGTTCAGCAACAAAATTATCTATTGAAGATATTGAAGTTCCCAGGATATGGGAAGAATGCCATGATCCGTCGATTATGAAGAATGATGTTTGGGATGTAGTCCCAAGACCTGAAGGGAAGTTTGTTATGAATTCCATATGGATCTATCAAGATCAAGCATGCTGCAGATGGCAGCATAGAGAAATATAAAAGTGATGAAATAGAAGATACACCAGATGGATTTCAAGACAGTTTTCTTGAATGGTGTAGTTGAAGAAGAAGTGTATGTGGAGCAGCCACTTGGTTCTGAGACACATGATAGGAAATCATATATGTGCAGAACTTGGTATGGTAGGATAGGCAGCTTTCTATCCAGTTTGGTCTTTACCAAGAGTAAAGCGGGTTCCAACCTTTACTACAAGGTTGAGGTAGGCAATCCAGGGATACTCTTATTGTATGTGGATGACCTGTTTGTAACAAGAGATGATAGATTGATTGCCGACATGCAGCGTAATCTTGCAACCAAGTTCGCGATGAAGGACTTGGGGATGATGCACTATTTTCTTGGTATGGAGGTGTGGCAGAGTACAGATGGAATCTTCCTTGGACAAAGGGAAGTATGCAGTAGAGATTCTGAAGAGGTTCGGGATGATGGACTGCAAGGATATGGCCACACCTATGGCATCAAACCTGAAGCTTCTGTGTGATGCTTCATCTGATCCGGTCGATGTCATGATGTATCGTCAGATGATTGGGTCCTCTATGTACCTGACGAACATGAGACCAGATATTTGCTTTGCGGTGAACACATTGAGCCAGTTCCTGACGGATCTGAGAGATGTTCACTTGGTTGCTGTAAAGCATATTCTGAGATTGGGCAGGCAGTGCTGTAGATAGGAAGAGCAATTCTGGGTGTTGCTTCAGTATGGAATCAGGTGTGATCTCTTGGTTTAGCAGGAAGCAGTCCTGCATAGCATTGAGTACAGCCAAAGCAGAGTATGTTGCGACGGATGAGTAGGTTGCAGATGTATTGACCAAGCCATTGGCCAGAGTGGAGTTTGAGTACTTTAGAGAGAGGCTTGGTGCATTTCAGATCAAGGTTCCTTCCAAAGGGAAGTGATGAGTCCAGAAGATGCAGATGCACATGAGGTTTTCTGACATGGTTGATGTGTTCTCCCTTGGTCGTGATATAATTGCTGAGCCATTTTTCACATGGTGGTAGATGTGTTCTCCCATGGTGAAAAAGTAAGGGCTGGAGCCTTCCCTGAATGGTAGTAGATGTGTTCTCCCATGTCGGTGGTGTAAGTACTGGATGATGTGCATCTGGGCTGTGCTTCGTGGATGATGAGATGATCTGAAGAGGACGATGCTATGATGATCAGGAGGATCATGGATGATGAGCATCAGGACGATGCTCCAGTTACTATTCTGTATATGCATCAGGATGATGCTGGATATGATTAGTTGGATCAATAATATGTATATGTATGTACGCATCATGTTGGATGCTGGATATGATCAGTTGGATCATTTGTATGTATTTTGTATATGCATCATGTTGGATGCTTGGACCATGTATCTGTATATGTATCAGGTGGATACATTGTATGATCAAGTAGATCATATATGTTGATATGTATAAGATATGATCAGGTGGATCATATATTTGTATTTGTATCAGGTGGATACACTGTATGATTAGGTGGATCATGTATGATGATATGTAGCAGGTAGATACTTGGTATGCATCAGGTGGATGCATTGTATGATCAGGATGATCATGATGATGAGCTTCAGGATGTTGCTCCAGATGATATGTATCAGGATGGTATAGTGATGATGATCAGTGTGATCATGAGCATCGGGATGATGCTTTGTGCGATGATGATCCGTGGGATCATGAGTATCAGGTTGATACTTGGAGGTCAGAGATTATATGTGGCAAGTTGTGCAAATAGCATGTAATCAGTCCTGGGAGATCTTGCCGGTCGTGCTGCGGCACATAAATGTTCCTGGGATACTCTTTCTGATATTGCTATGTAGTATGTAATCAGTCCTCAGATATCCGATAGGTTGAGCTGTGTGCTCGTAATCAGTCCTGGGATGAGGTATTACTACGGAGACATGTAATCAGTCTTGGAGATCCGAGAGGTTGAGCTGTGTGCTCGTAATTAGTCCTGGGATGCTCTTTAGAGATCTTGTCAGTCGTGCTGCGGCACATAAATGTTCCTGGGATGCTCTTTAAAGGTTTTGTCTATCCACATGTAATCAGTCCTGGAGATTCGAGAGGTTGAGCTGTGTGCTCGTAATAAGTCTTGGGATGCTCTTTAGAGATCTTTCCGGTCATGTTGCGGCACATAAAATTTCCTGGGATGCTCTTTAAAGGTATTGTGGAGGAGATGCATGTAATCAGTCCTGGGAGATCTTGTCGGTCGTGCTTAGGCACATAAATGTTCCTGGGATACTCTTTCCAGTATTGCATCTGCACATAAAATTAGTCCTGAGAGGCCACCTCTATCAGACCGTTCGCACAGATGATGAAGACCTGCAGGTGGTGGGCCTACATCCAGTATGAAAAAGGACTAGATCTGTAGAACTTCCTATGACGAGTAGATTTAGAGATTGATTGAGATAGCAGCAGCAGTGACGATGAAGATGACTTGTGCTAGAAGACCTGTGTCGAGAAATATCTTCCTAGTTAAGAGGGAGTGTTGATGTATATGTAACTTCGAAATGTATTTCACATATATGTATATTGTATTCCTATAGAGATGTTATTATTCCTCTATACGGAAGTGGTTGTATTCCTATAGAGATGTTATTATTCCTCTATACGGAAGTGTCATCATTTATATTGTAAGTGTCGTAACTTATAATTGATGGGTTATTAGACCACCTTGTTGGGGTCGGCCCTGTATAATTCATGTGGGTCAAAGGGTTATTAGACCACCCAATTGGGGGTCGGCCATGTGGGTCAAAGGGTTATTAGACCACCCTAGTGGGGGTCGGCCCAGTCAGAATTATGTTAAGTGGTTAAGTTGAGGCCGACCTAGTTGAGTAAAGGTCAAGTCAAGTTAGTGTATAAATAGAGAGTGTGTCTCTCTCATTTTACACATTCTATTCTCTCACTCACACTTTGGAGAGTGGCGCACTTGTGGAGGAGGAGGCTCTGTTGCTAGGAGAAGACTATCTCTTGTATTCCGGTTGTATCATTGCTCTATCTATCTCTGAGGAAGTTATTGGGGTTTTTCACCTTTATGGTTTTCCCCAAGTAAACTCTGTGTCTCTTGTGTGCTTGCATTATTGTCTCCATGATTGATATGCTGTAGATTTGTTGTACATGTTGTTCTCTCAGTTAAGATCCTAGATTGGATTGAAGTAAATTCTGAAAATTTAACAGTTACTAGAGGTCACTAGATGTTAGATCAAGCATGAAACAATTCATTTTTATCTTCAATGTGCACATCAAATAAATAAATTGAAGAGATGACTATGGTTGTTAATGATATTGTCTACAACACTAATGAACCTAGACCAAAAGATGCAAGCATTAACATGGTTTAAAAATATGTGCTTGATGACGAGTGATTCCACAGTAGAAAACTACATTCCCTTTAACAATCAAAACAAAGAGAAGATTAATAGTTATGTTGGGTCTATAACCTTCTTTAAATAAGATGAAAGAGCTTCAAAGCTCATCGTGGAGGCAGGATGCTTTATATCCTATCTGTTTAAGAAACAGAAGTCCCAAAGCACCGAGTTCTCATTTTGTAGCCTTTCGGATCAGCTTGTTGGATCCTCTCATCCATGTCCTCATCTTTTATTTTCCTCTTCATGGGTCTGGAAATTTCTAGGACACTAACCTGGATTAAAGCCTGCAATTTGTCCACCTCCACGTAGTCCTTGAGACTTCGATGATGAGCCCACCTCCCAGTATCCTCTCTTTCCCTTTGCTTCCAGCTCTAGTTTTCCTTGACATCCTTATAGAATTGTTCAAATTATAACACTTCTATTGTATTGACACATATATTAGACTATTCTTTAGCTTTTCATTAACTACACATGTTGAGTCTAGTCTCTACTGGTCCTTAGAATTTAGACATTTTTAGTTTTATGCTTTTATAATTGTTCTAGGAGATGCCTTGGCACTCACACTTTGTATTGACACTAGATGTACTTTATTAGTTCCTTTGACCTACTTTTGTGCTCTTTTGTTGGACATGGATAAAATTATCTTGACTCATGTTATCTACTCTTTAGTTAGTTTGGTCTAGCAGAGACTTTGATTCAAGGCCTATGATTCTTGTTTTTTTAATTATCATATGACTTACAACTTATGAGGGATTTGTGTACATTGTTAGCATTAGGTCACCTGAATATAGATTATCTGTGATTGAAATTGTTAGCTTGTAAAAAAATTAGGCACTACCCTTTAACCTACTATAATATATTGGCATTCACTAGACCCATATGTTGCTTTTAAGTAGTTGTTGTTTCATCGGTGTTGTAATACGTCTTCTATATATCCCTCAAATTTTTGTATCTTGTAAGAATTTTTTGAATTACTCGTTATATCTATTCAATCCCAAAGTCAAATAATTGTGCATTTCAGTGGACATGTCTGAATTTTAGATTCCAATGATCTGGGTGAAGTTCTACTAGCTTTGGAATGATTTATGTTACTGCAAAAGTATAGGGTGGATGGAAGTCAGAGATGTGACTACTGTAGAAGTAAAAATAAAGAAAGTACTCTTTACATCTATAACTCGTTCTCTTCTCATTGTGTATATGGGGTATTGTTAGGATATTTAGACACTTAGGAGTTAGTTAATATCAACTTGTTATAATATTTTCGTTAGGAAAAGTGTGTTTCTAGTATGCAATAGTAAATATCTAATATCATGGTCACGATATGTTCTGGACATAGAGTGATACGATGATTCAGCTTATCTTAGATCGTAACTACCTTTGATTCGTGGCTTAGCACCCGATTGGTCCATGATATCTATTTAAAGGGCATGGAGGGTCACTTGCTAGTTGATCGATTATGAGAAGCTCATTTGTAACTTTATTTCTTTTGCATAATAAACTGCCTCAAGTAGCTATTTGGATGGGGTCGTGGAGTGTTTCCCTTTCGAGGGTTTAAACCACATGAAAACATCGGTGTTTTTATCTTTGATATGTTTGTGTGAGCGGATATTCTAGGTGTTCGGTATTTTGGAATTATCTTGTGTAGTTGAACATGGTATTAGAGCCTTTCTGAAGAGTCGCTTCCATTGGTGATCTAGATCTTGAACCGATGTTGCCGAAGCTGTGAAAGGGTTTCTAGTTCTGAAATTTATGTGCATTTTTGGGTTGTCAGAGGTGTCTCATTACATCTGGACCGTCGTTTCCAGTAGAGAACAATTTTTCTTTCATCAAAAAAGGATTATGTTTTCCCAGGATACTTGCATTTCATCATATCTAGAGGTATGTTGTTACAATGATGCTTTTTATTTAAAATAATTTTCTCATTTTATTTTATATCTAGTATTTTTTTAGTTTTGGGTTGTTACATTCTCTTTCTGTGTATGCTCTTTTCCCTGCACCTTGTGTGATCTCGACAAATCTGAAATAGAATAAAAATAGTTTTTTTTATTGTGTATGCTCTTTGTTGTGCACTTCGTGTGACCGCGACAAATTAGAAATAGTGAGAAGACATATATAGTCCGGGAAAGCTAACGAGGTATAACCCCAAATTCAAGGCATTTTTTTCGGATTATGTGAAGTGATTTGCAGGAAAAAGGTCTTTTCTGGTAAGCATGAAGTTCGAGACAAAAGAGTAAAAAAACAAAAAAAAAACCTTCCTCCTTTCCATCTTTTACGTGCCTTTTAATATTAACTCACTTGGTTAAAAGTTGCTTTATTTAATAATCTTGAGTTCAAGTCTTTTTGTTAGTTACTTTTCTAAAATTGCATGTAATTTCTATTTTCAATTACTTTATTGTAAAAGTGCATCTCCCTTAAATTATAAAAGTGAGTCACTTAAAGTCTTTTAGTTTTTTGCATGCAATATTTAAAGTAACATTATTGTAAAAGTGAAAGTCCACTTATTTTACAAAAGTGGTTCACATAAAGCAACATAATGTAAGGTGAGTTTAAAAGGTTAAGATTTGTAAGAGGGTTTTTTTTTTCTTTAGTTGGCTCAATCCTTTGCCTGCCTCGTATCTGTTGGGGTCACTTGCAACCATTCTTTCAATCACTTCATCATCCAGAGTCATTTTTCAGTGTCGTTTTTATTGAAACAACTTGGTTTTTCAAGATTTTTGCATCCAGACTATTGGTTTCTATTTTTACGACCTTCATTTTACAATATGGACGCCCCGTGTGATATTCTACTTACTAGTTCCAACTATTTGTCATGGAAATATCGTATGGAGGATGTTTTACGAAGTAGGGGAATTTACCGAATTACTCCAGGGAAAGAAACAGAGTCCACTGATGCTAATAAGAAAATAAAATAGGCCAATAAATGTGACAAGTCCTGTGGATTGGTTGGGATGTCAAACTCTATTGATTTACGATTCCACATATTTGCAATTGATGAACCATATCAAGCTTGGGAAAAATTGGAATCTGTGTTTGGTAAACACAATGAGATTCTAGGTCACCAACTAGAAAATGAGTTCATGTCCTTAAATCCAATTGATTTTTCATGCATTCAATATTATCTATTTAAGTACAAAAATCTTAGACTCTTATGTGCAAAATGCAAAATTAAAAGAGAATACAAGCAATGCATTTATCATATTATTTCCAAACTTGAACCTGCATATTCTATTTTTGTATCTACATTTTACTCCATGAAAGAATCCTTGGATCCAATTAGCTATAAAGATCCTACTCTTGAATCATTTTGTGATTCTTTGATTAGAGAGCAGGATAAGCTCATACATATTGGAATGATTAACAATGCAGATACATCTGGAAATGCCTTGCTGGCACAACAGAAAGAGAAGTCCAAGCATCCCAAGAAGAAAAATCTTCACAATAATAATCCAAACAAGGGTCCCACCCGCTCAACTAGCTTATTCTTCAAAAAATGACAAAGGAAACAAACCAAAAGGTAAGAAGACAACGCTTCATTGCAACTTTTGTGGGAAATATAATCATGATGAATCTAAATGTTTCAAGAAGATGGCTTCCTTGGAAGCAAAAATGAAGAAGCACCACATCAACCTTGATTCGTCTTCAGAATCTTTATCTCACAGACATGCACTTTGTGCTTCTGGTTTTTCCTATAATGCATCTTCTTCTTCTACTCGAATGAGTGGCTCATTGATTCTGGAGCATCTTATCATATGGCTAAGGATAAATCCATATTTTCTACTATGCATGAATGTAACACCAAACAAGTATTTGTTGGTGATAATAGATATCTTAGTGTTGTAGGATATGGAACAATTCCAGTAGATAATGGTGAGTTTAGTGATGTACTATGTGTTCGAAGAATTTCCTATAATTTGTTGCCTGTCTATCAAATCACTCATTCTGGTGAAAGTAAAACTGTAATGTTTACACCTCACCAAGTTGTAATCAAGGATTTTAAAGATCCTAAGCATGTCCTAGCCACTAGAATTGTTGATGATATTACCAAGTTGTACAAGTTTAACAACTTTGGGTCATCACCTTTTCCCTTAGTTTTTGTTTCTCATAGTGATGACTTGAGCAAACTTTGGCATGAACGATTTGGTCACTTAAATTATCGCTCATTGCAACAACTATGTAAAAAAAATACAGTGATAGGTCTTCTAATGGTATCTTGTAGGGATGGTATTTGTTCTGGTTGTGTGCTCAAAAAATCTCATCGGGATAGTTTTGACAAACGTGCCCTGTGGCACACCTCGGCCCCCTTGGAGATTTGCATAGTGACTTGTGCGGTCCTCTTCCATCTGCTTCCTTTTCTAGTTTCAAATATTTCTTAACTTTCATTGATGATTACTCTAGACGCACTTGGGTTTATTTCCTAAAACTTAAGAGCGAAGTATTTAACATGTTATTGGCTTACAAATCCCTTGTTGAAAAACAATATGGTCATCAAATTCTAAAGTTAAGATCTGATAATGGTGGAGAAAATGTTAACAACAAGTTCACTACTTTCTGCACTAAACAAGGAATCCAACAACAACATATTGTTCCATATACACCACAACAAAATGGTGTAGCTGAACGGAAGAACCACACTTTATAACAAATGGCTAATTGTATGCTTCAAGCTAAGGGATTAAGTCTTCAATTTTGGGATGAAGCCATAAATTGTGCAAATTACATAGTTAATCGCACCCTCACTAAAGCTTTACAAGATATCACACTGGAAGAATCATGGAGTAAAATTAAACTAGATGTAAGTCACTTCAGTTTGTTTGGTAGTGAAACATGGGCTCATATTCTGGATGAAAAATGGAAAGCATTGTAGCCTAAAAGTGAAAAGTGCATATTTGTTGGATATTATGAAAATGTAAAAGGTTATAGACTTCTTCAGCTACATTCTCATGATATAGATGTTAAATTTGATGAAAATCTCTTGGCCTGCGAGACTAACGCGACATTTGTGCCATCTTTGTCCTGGGAGCCTAATTCAATGCTTGTGCCTTCTTCTAATCCCAAATTCCTTGACAACATTCCAATTCCAGTTTTTTATGATGATAGTGAGGATGAAAATCCACCTCTGCTTGCTCATTTTCCTCCAATTGCACCAACTCAATCGCTTCCTCAATGGGTTCATTCAACATGTGAAGCAACTAGTGATCTTTATAGTTATCCTAGAGATCAATGATGAACACGATCTCAGTTCCAGCGAGCCTCTTATCTTTTGGCTCAAGTTTCCAAGAATCATGATCCAGAGAATTTTGCAGAAGCTTCAGGGAATCCAGATTGGGATGCAACTATAGATGAAGAATATCGTTCCTTAATGGTGAACGATACTTGGGATCTTGTCCCTCTTCCAAAAGGAAGAAAAATTGTCAGATGTAAATGGGTCTACAGAACTAAGTATGCCTTAGATGGAAGTGTTGAAAGGCTTAAGGCAAGGTTACTTTCCAAGGGTTTTTCCCAAGTTGAAGGAATTGACTACAATGAAACCTTTGCCCCTGTCGCCAAAATGAACTCCATCTGCCTTGTTCTTTCCCTTGCATCCTTACATAAATGGGAGGTCCATCAAATGGATGTCAAGTATGCATTTTTACATGGTGATTTGTAGGAGTAAATTTACATGGAACAACCTCCTGCCTATGTTCAGAATGACTCTAGCCTTGTCTTCCACCTTGAAAAAACCTTATGTGGCCCTAAGAAAGCCCCTCGAGTTTGGTATGCCAAAATGGATAGCTTTCTCCTTGACCCTGGTTTTTCTAGATGTCATTCTGACCCTAATGTCTCTACCAAGAAACTAGGAAACAATCTCATCATCCTTCTTCTTTATGTTGATGATATTGTTCGTACTTGTAGTGACCCTAAGATTTTAACCCATGTGAAATCTAGTATTAAGCAAAAATTTGAAATGACAAACTTAGGACATTTGCATTATTTTCTTAGCCTCCAAGTCTTGAACAACAAAGAAGGAATCTTTCTTTCTCAGTCTAAGTATGTTTATGACCTTATTCGCCATTTTCACATGGAGTATTGTAAACCAACCCCCTATCCCTTCAAGTCTGGAGTCAAAATTTATTCTACTTGCACTTCACCCTAAGTTGATGCCACCTTGTATCGTTAGCTTGTTGGTATCCTCTTATCCTTAACTCATACCCGTCCTGATGTTTCCTTTTTCATTGGTCATGTTTCCCGCTATATGCAAATGCCCCATTCAAGTCATTGGAAAGCAACAAAAAGAATACTTCGATATATTCGGGGTACAATTCAGTTTGGGATTCATTACAGTTCAAGGGGGACTCCTTTGTTGGTTGCTTTCACTGATTCATATTGGGATGGAGATCCTAATGATTAGAAGTCTAGTGCAAGTTACGTTTTCATTCTGGGTTATGGACATGTCGCTTGGGCTTGTAAGAAACAACAATCTCTTTCTCTCTCTTCAGTAGAAGCAGAGTACCGTGCAGTAGTTAATGCCAGTCAAGAAGCTTTATGGCTCCGACGGATCCTTTCAGAGTTTGGATTCCAGCAGCAACATCTAACACCCCTTTGGAGCGACAATCAAAGTGCCATCAAGCTCGTCAAAGATCCAATTCAACATCAATGCAGCAAACACATTGAGCTACATATGCACTTCATAAGAAAGCTTGTTCATGATCACATTCTTGAAGTGCTATTTTTCCCTACAGATGATCAAGTTGTAGACATATGCACCAAATCTCTTACAAAAGTGAAGTTTTCTAAACTTTGATCTATGTTAGGAGTTCAGGAACTTGTCATTAAGGGGGGATAGGCTCTAATGCTTCCTTCCTTCTCCTAATAGTGTCACTTTTGTAAATCCTTCAATCCTATCACAAGTTGTTCTTAAGGGGGGATGTTAGGATATTTAGACACTTAGGATTTAATTAAGATCAACTTGTTATAATATATCTGTTAGTAAAAGTGTGTTTCTTTAGCATGCATTAGTATGCATTTGTAAATATCTAATCCGACCATCACGATATGTTATAGACATAGAGTGACCCCACAGTTCAACTTCTCTTAGATCATAACTACCTTTGATCTGTGGCTTAACACTCGATTGGTCCATGATATCTATTTAAAGAGCATGGAGGGTCACTTGCTAGTTGATTGATTATGAGAAGCTCATTTGTAACATTCTTTCTTTTGCATAATAAATTGTCTCAATTAGCTATTTGGTGTTGAAATACTGAGAGGGGGGTGAATCAGTATTTTCCAATCATTAAATTTTTAACTGAGAGCAAGTTGCTAATCACCAATCATAGCAGTATATCATTAACAATAAAAACAAGATGCACAGTACACAAGATTTTTACGTGGAAACCCAAGTCCTGGGGGTAAAACCACGGAAGCCTTTTATAATAAAATTTGACCCAGCAACAACTGGGGTTACAAATTTAATACAACTTCTCCAGCTACAACTGGAAGGGGCTACAACCCCTAGGATTCGTCAGCCACAACTGACAAGCTGCTGCAACAGCTCAGCTCACAAGGTTGTGAGCCCTAGCACCACCCTACCACCCTATAGAAAAATATTGCTGAACCTGTGGACCTGTCAAACAACAAACCCTGTACTTTCTGCTGCTGATAACCTCTGCTCTCTGATCACTGCCAAATCATCACTGCCTGCCCAATTTCTGCTCATGCCCAATGTCTGCTCATTCAACAGCTTGTTACTGTAAGACCAACCCTAGTCTTAAGAATGTTGTGTCCCGCTGCGGCTGTCTATACCCACTAAAAGATCTGTCCCAATCACAACTCAATCAACTGCTGTTCAACCTTCTTGTCACTGTAATTAATTGCTCTCACTGTCATGTTACCTTGCTGTTCAAGTCAATGTCAAGTCTGTCACTATCAACACAACTATCACTGCTGTCACTTGTCAAATCATAATCATCAACAATTGCATCAGCAAGTATGCATCATCAACATCCAGGTCTGTCAGAACATGTCATCTATCCATCATCAACCTCTGCTGGCTGTGTGTATCATCATCCTTATATGATCATAAATATAAGCACTATTAGTATCATCACATTAATAACATACCTTTCATCATCACTTCATAACTGTATGTGCATTACTGTAAGGATGTCACTTTGAATGACCAAAGTTCTGGTTGTATGCTGTAGATATACTCCACAAACTTGGATCTTTACTTTCTTTGGCTGTACATCATTATGCATGCATTTTCATCATCATTGAGCTGGTAGAATGTGCATTAAATCATCATCATCATGCAGGTAACATAACCATTTCATAACTGTTTATTGTGCTGAGATAAACTTTGGTGACTATGGTCAAAGCTTTGATTGAGTGTGTATGTGGAAGATCAAGCCAAGTCCAAAACGACACTACTAGCAGCACACTGTCATTCCTTCATGCATACAAGTGTCAAAAACCAGACTTCAACCAAGCATTAACTTTGCACTTGACTGTGCATATTTCTAGGGCTGTCTCAGTTCGTGCATGGAGTGTTGACTGAAAATTCAGGACCGTGTGTACAATGTTAGGAGACACTATCCTTCAAAACAGTCACCAAAATAAGAGAATTACGCCATTCAATTTGTCACTCTCCCATAAATCGCCCAGCAGCAAATAAAAGATTTTGGACTGTTTATACCAATTGTAGAGTGCTGTAGCAGCTCGCGGGAAAAGAAGGATTGGTTAACTGTTAAAGAAGTTGCCTCTAACACTGTTCAACAACAACAATATGCACTTGGGATTGCCCACGATTTGTAATTGAATGCACCTTGCTTATGTTCCCACGTGATGATAGAAGTATGCATTCCTTGCTAACTGAATGAGATGGTAAACAATCTAACTTTCCTCTACCATTGTGCGCCCCTCCTCTCTTGTCCAAGTCACTGTAGCTGCGTCCTTCAGAGAATGCCACAGTTTTGTAACCAAAAAGATATGTGCTAGATCTGCTTTTACCAAAAAAATCAGAGCTTCATTTCCTGTGCCTTCACCAAAAACAAATCCGAGCTGTGCCTTAAAAAATCCGAGCTCTGAACCAGCGAAAAACACCCAAAAATCAGAGTACGAAATTTTCCACGCCAATAAAAAAATTTGCAGACTGTTGTTCCTTCACCAAAAACGGGCTAATAAAACTGCTGTGTCTTCTCCAAAAATCGGGCTTTTAATACTGCTGTTCCTTCACCAAAAATCGGGCTATCAAAATTGCCATTCCTTCACCAAAAAATTCGAGTTCTGAAACTGTTGTTCCTTCCACCAAAAACTGAGCTCTGTCTACAGCGAAAACACCAATACGAAATTCACACCAATACCAAAAATTTCAGACTACCATAGATGCCACGAATTAATGCTGGTTAATACTCACGCGAATTTTCCTTTCAAAAAAAAAAAAATAACTCATCCAACCTCCGCTCTTCTCTTATCACTCACACGAATTTTATATGGAATTTTTTTGGTAATTTTCTTTCATAAAATTGTGGAGCCGACCTTTCACAAATTATATACTATTTAAATTTTAATTTTAAATTATGTTGGAGCGGTTTCAATCCTTATTGGATGGGATGTGAGAATTATTAAATATTAAATTATTAAAAGATTTTAACACTTTAACTTTATGTGGAGTATTTAGTGGGTGACTTTTTAATATTTTATTTATTTGTTTTAAAAAATTGTTTTAGCCACTTTAAATTGATGATAAGGGTTTAAATCATTTGTTAAATTATTAAAAGATGTTTTAATGCTTTATCTTAATGTGGAGACAAGGGTTTAATGGATTTTATGAGTTTAAGAGTCAAATGTATTTTCATTATTTTATATATTTAATATTTAATTTTTTTAGTGTTGTGTTACCATTTAGGAATGGTTTTAGGGCCCCATCAAGCTACCATTGTGTGTTATATCATATGCAAAGGGTGTTGATGTATATGTAACTTCGGAATGTATTTCATCAGTATATTATATGTATATTTATTGTACCCTTATAAGAGATGTGTTATTCCTCTATAAGGAAGTGTCATCATGTGGATTGACAAGTGTCGCAAGTGTGTGTACTTGCCGATGGGTTATTAGACCACCTTATGGGGTCGGCCCTAATTAATATATAATATAATGTGGATGTACTAAAGTAGACAAGTCGGCCCCAGTAGGTCACTGGGCAAAAAGGTGAGTATAAATAGAGATAGGAGATCTCTATTTTACTCACTCGGAAAAGTATCTATCTCTCTCTCTGGAAAGTGGCGCACTAGTGAGGAGGAGGAGGATCATCTGCTAGGAGACTATCTCTGTATTATTTGGTTGTATTTTGGTTGAGCCATTGCTCTCTCTATCTCTGAGGAAGTTGTGGGGTTTTTCACCTTAGGGTTTTCCCCACGGAAACTCTGTGTCTCTTGTCTCTATGCTTTTGATTCTTATGATGCTTGTGATGCTTGTCATATTATGATTGTCATGCATTGATATACTGTAGATGTTATTCTCTCAGCAAAGATCCTATAGTATTGTGATTTAATACTGAAAATTTAACATGGTATCAGAGCTTAACTGAGAAGAAGACATTTTGCAGTGACGGAAGCTTGTATTGCTTGTTTATTGGGTTTCTCTCCACAGATTTTTGAAATTCAGTATAGTAGATTGGATCTACTCATCAAGGCGCATCTTTCTGTCCAATCAGATTTCAGTTCCGAGCATTTTCAGTTTTGGCCCTAAAAATTAGGGTTTCCACAAAAATAGGAATTTCTGGAAACTGAAGGTACAGCTGGAAGCTCCTTGCAAAAATCGAAGGTTTGAGCTTTGGATCGAGATTTTTGGCTGGGTAGATCTCCGGGAAACTCAAACCCTAATTCAGGGCTCTCCCCAGTGAACCCGGGAGGACAAAAAAGGCAATTTTGAAGGACAAGACTTTGCTGATCTCAAATTCTAAATGTACTAGGATGATCAGCTCTCCAAGGCGCATCTTTCTATCCTTTCAGAATTTTGAAATTCACATTTTGAATTTTTAGGGTTTCTCTGACAAACCCTAATCCGGGACCAGATCCAGTTTTCAGCATTTCAAGTGGTAAGTTCTAAATCTTTTCTATTTCCATTTGAAGTACTCTTAAAGATGTCTCTTCACACCAAGCTTGAGGATAAGCTTGAAGGGGATGATAACTTCCGAGCCTGGAAGTATAGGATTGGGCTAATCCTGGAAGAGAATGAGTTGGACTCATATGTGAAAGAAGACATCCCTATCCCAGAGGATGAAGAGGCCAAGGTATTGCACAAGAAGAACTTGGTCAAGGCAAAGAGAATCATTGCTGATTCTATCAAAGACCATCTCATACCCCATGTGTCTTCTCTCAAGACACCCAAAGAGATGTTTGAATCTTTGACCAAGCTATTTGAAGGAAAGAACATAAATCGGAAGATGACCCTGCGGAACCAATTGAAAGCAGTAAAGTTTCAGAATGGGGAAACCATTCAATCCTACTTTTCAAGGGTCTCTCAGATCAAGGAACAATTAGAAGCAGTAGATGAAATGGTGGAGAATGGTGAAGTGGTGATGACCACTCTAAATGGCCTACCCAGGTCATGGGATTCCTTTATTCAAGGAATTTGTGCAAGGAAGAAGTTGATCTCCTTCAGTAGACTTCGGGAAGAATGTTCTCAAGAAGAAGCTAGGCTTATAGCTCGTGAGGAAAAGATGGGAGGTGAAGATCAAGCTCTTGCAGCTCACACCAAAAGAAGCAAAACCAAGAAGGATCACCCTCACCCCAAAAGATTCCATCAAAAGAATAAGAAGGACCTAAGATGCTTCACATGCAATGAGAAGGGTCACTTTGCTTCAGATTGTCCCAAGAACAAAAGGGATAATAAGAACAACTCCAGTAAGAAGAAGAAAGGTAGCAAAAGAAGGTTTCATGCCCATGCTGCCGAAGATGATGAACCTCCAAAGAAGAAGGCTAGGGCAGAAAGTAGTAGTGATGATGACTCATCAAGTGAAGAAGAATATGTTCTAATTTCCGCTCTTACAGGTACCATCTCCCATGGATGTAATGATTGGTTGATTGATAGTGGGGCTTCCAAACACATGACTGGGTTCAAGGAATCATTTGTGAACCTTTCTGAACATGAATCACCCCATAAGGTGAAACTTGGGGATGATTATCAATATCCAATCAAAGGAAGTGGTGAAGCCTCTTACAACTTAGATTCTGGAAAATCTCTGAAGATGAAGGAAGTTCTCTATGTACCTGGGCTCAAGAAGAACTTACTCTCCATCTCTGCTCTAGATGCAAAAGGTATGAGGGTTGCATTTGTTGATGGCCAAGTACTAATGTGGCCAAAGGGAAAGACTATAGATGATGCAGTAGTGATTGGAGAGCAAGAGGGAGGCTTGTATAAATTAAAGGGTCAACCTGAACATGCCATGGTACATGAATCCATGGAGCCAAGTGAACTTTGGCATAGGAGACTTGCTCACATGCACTATAGAGCACTTCCAATTGCAAGCAAGGCTGTAGAAGGTCTTCCTGAAATCAAGACCAAACATGAAGGGGTTTGCAAAGGATGTGCAAAAGGTAAGAACACTAAGAAGGCTTTCCCAAGCAGTGAAAGCAAGGCAAAAGACATCCTGGAAACCATCCACTCAGATGTATGTGACCCCATGTCATCCAGTTCCCTAAGTGGGTATGTTTACTATGTATCATTTATTGATGACTTCTCCAGGAAGACTTGGGTATACTTCTTGAAGGGCAAAGATGAGGTGTTTGATAAATTCAAGGAATTCAAAAACTTGATGGAAAATCAAACTGACAAGAAAATCAAAACATTCAGATCTGACAATGGTGGAGAATTCACCTCAAATGACTTCAAGAAGCTTTGTAGTGATTCAGGGATTAAGAGGGAGTTGACTGCTCCATATAATCCTCAACAGAATGGAGTTGCAGAAAGGAAGAACAGAACTATCATGGAAGCAGCAAGGGCAATGTTGCATGACCAGGATCTTCCTATGCATCTTTGGGCAGAAGCAGCTAGAACAGCTGTATATGTGCAGAATAGAACACCCCACAAGATATTGGACAACAAGACACCAGAAGAAGTCTTCTCTGGTAAGAAACCTGAAGTCAGCCATCTCAGAATATTTGGTTGTCCAGTATACACTCATGTCCCAAAGGAGAAGAGGACTAAACTAGATCCTTCAGGAAAGAAAGGCATCTTTGTGGGTTATAGTGAAAGCTCGAAGGCTTACAGAATATATTTTCCAGGGTTCAAGAAGATTGATGTCAGCAGGGATGTAACATTTGATGAAAATTCAGCATTCATCAAATCAAGAAAGGCACCTATTGAAGATTATGAAGAACCTAAGGAAACAAGATTTCAAGACACTACCATGACTGATACAGTTCCAGAAACTGCTCGTGAGTTTGAAGATCCACAAGAACCTGTAGATCCACCTCGTGAGGATAACTCTCACAAGAGGAAACCTGTATGGGCTAGAGAGCTCATTCATGATGCAGAAAGATTTGGCATTCCAGAAGAAGAACACAGAGCAAAGAAGAGAACCAGATCACACACCAGTTATGTTGCTTTACTCTGTGACATCATGAACAAAGAGCCTTCCAGTTATGAAGAGGCAGCAGAAAAGAAAGAATGGAAGGATGCTATGGTTGAGGAATATCAATCAATTATGAAGAATGATGTTTGGGATATTGTCCCAAGACCTAAAGGGAAGTCTGTTGTGACTTCCAAGTGGATCTACAAAATCAAGCATGCTGCAGATGGCAGTGTGGAAAAATATAAAGCAAGATTCGTAGCTCGTGGTTTCTCTCAGAAGGAAGGAATAGACTATGAAGAAACCTTTGCACCTGTAGCCAGATATACTTCCATCAGAACAGTACTTGCCTTGGCCGCAACAATGAAATGGAAGATACACCAGATGGATGTCAAGACTGCTTTCCTGAACGGTGTAGTAGAAGAGGAAGTATATGTGGAACAGCCACTCGGCTTTGAAATACATGACAGGGAATCTTATGTATGCAGATTGAAGAAAGCCTTGTATGGCTTGAAGCAAGCTCCCAGAACCTGGTATGGTAGGATGGACAGTTTCCTATCTAGTTTGGGCTTTACCAAGAGTAAAGCGGATTCCAACCTTTACTACAAGGTTGAGGAAGGGAATCCTGTGATTCTACTACTATATGTGGATGACCTATTTGTGACAGGAGATGACAGAATGATTGCAGATACCAAGAGGAAGCTTGCAGCGGAATTCGATATGAAAGATTTGGGAATGATGCACTATTTCCTAGGTATGGAGGTGTGGCAGAATGCAGGTGGGATCTTCCTTGGTCAAGGGAAGTACACAGTAGATATCCTGAAGAGATTTGGGATGATGGATTGCAAAGCCATGGCCACACCTATGGCATCAAATCTGAAGCTTCTTTGTGATGCTTCATCTGAGCCAGTTGATGTTTCTATGTATCGTCAGATTATTGGGTCCTTGATGTACCTGACGAACACGAGACCAGATATTTGCTTTGCTGTGAACACATTGAGCCAGTTCCTGACGGATCCGAGGAGTGTTCATCTAGTTGCTGTAAAGCATGTTCTGAGGTACCTGAAGGGTACAGTGGATTATGGGCTCAGATATGAGGCAAATCAAAAGTTTAACCTACAGGGTTATGTTGATTCAGATTGGGCTGGCAGTGCTGCAGATAGGAAGAGCACATCTGGGTGTTGCTTCAGTATGGGATCAGGTGTGATCTCTTGGTTTAGCAGGAAGCAGTCCTGCGTAGCACTGAGTACAGCTGAGGCAGAGTATGTTGCAGCCTGTTCAGCTAGTTGTGAGGCAGTATGGCTACGGAAGCTACTGTCTGAGTTATTTGATCTCCCGTTGGAGGCTACTGGTATCTTCTGTGATAACCAGAGTTGTGTGAAGCTGTCCGAGAACCCAGTGTTTCATGACAGGTCGAAACACATAGAGATCAAATATCACTATATCAGGGATATGGTGCAGAGAGGAGCTGTGAAGCTCCTGTATGTTGCGACGGACGAGCAGATTGCAGATGTGCTGACGAAGCCACTAGCCAGGGTGAAGTTCGAGTACTTCAGAGAGAGGCTTGGCGTTATTCAGATCAAGGACACTTCGAGGAAGAAGTGATGGACACATTTACTGAAGCCATTCCAAGCATGATTGAAGGAGGATCCTTCACATGGCTGTGGATGTAAGCGCTGGATGATGAGCATCAGGATGATGTTCTAGTTTCTGCTTGATATGATCAGTTGGATCATTTTATGTATGTATGTACGCATCATGTTGGATGCTGGATATGATCAGTTGGATCATTTTATGTATGTATGTACGCATCATGTTGGATGCTGGATATGATCAGTTGGATCATTTTATGTATGTATGTACGCATCATGTTGGATGCAGGATATGATCAGTTGGATCATTTTATGTATGTATGTACGCATCATGTTGGATGCAGGATATGATCAGTTGGATCATGTGTATGTATTGTTTATGCATCATGTTGGATGCTTGGACCATGTATCTGTATATGTATCAGGTGGATACATTGTATGATCAGGTGGATCATGTATGGTGATATGTATCATGTATTTGTATTTGTATCAGGTGGATACATTGATGATCAGGAGGATCATGTATGATGATATGTATCAGGTAGATACTTGGTATGCATCAGGTAGATGCATTGATGATCAGGAGGATCATGTATGATGATATGTATCAGGTAGATACTTGGTAGATGCATTGATGATCAGGAGGATCATGTATGATACTTGGTATGCATCAGGAAGATGCATTGATGATCAGGTAGATCATGCAGCAGGATGTTGCAGTGATGATCAGGATGATCATAGATGACGAGCTTCAGGATGTTGCTCCAGATGACATGCAGCAGGATGTTGCAGTGATGATCAGGATGATCATAGATGACGAGCTTCAGGATGTTGCTCCAGATGACTTGCAGCAGGACGTTGCAGTGATTATGATCAGGACGATCATGAGTACATCAGGATGATGTATGGTGAGTATCAGGTTGATACTCTGTGGCCGTGGATCAGGTTGTGCAGATGAGCATGTCTGGGAGATCCTATAGGTCGGAGTTGTGTACCCGTAACAGCCTGGGATGCTCTTTCGAGACATTGTTCTGGGAGGACATGTAATTCGTTGCCCTGGGAGATCTCAGGTCGGAGTTGTGTACCCGTAACATCCTGAGATGCTCTTGCGACGTTTTGTCCTATGGCATGTAATTTGGGCCCTGGGAGATTTCAGGTCGGAGTTGTGTACCCGTAACATCCTGAGATGCTCTTGCGAGGTTTTGCCATGACCACATGTAATTTGTGCCCTAGGAGATCTCAGGTCGGAGTTGTGTACCCGTAACATCCTGAGATGCTCTTGCTAGGTTTTGTGGTGGACCACATGTAATTTGTGCCCTGGGAGATCTTAGGTCGGAGTTGTGTACCCGTAACATCCTAAGATGCTCTTTCGAGGTTTTGTGGTGGGGTCACATGTAATAGCGCCCTGGGAGATCCTACAGGTTGGAGTTGTGTACCCGTAATATCCTGGGATGCTCTTTCGAGGTTTTGTGACGCACGTAAAAGTCCTGAGGATTCCACAGTATGGCCAGTGATGATGAAGACCTGCAGGTGGTGGGCCTACATCCAGTATGAAAAAGGACTGGCTCTGTAGAACTTCCTATGACGAGTAGAGACAGAGATTGGACGAGATAGCAGCAGCAGTGACGATGACGATGACGATGCATCGATGATGATGATCCAGAGAAGAAGACTTGTCTAGCAAATCTGTGTCGAGAAATACCTTCCTTGTTAAGAGGGAGTGTTGATGTATATGTAACTTCGGAATGTATTTCATCAGTATATTATATGTATATTTATTGTACCCTTATAAGAGATGTGTTATTCCTCTATAAGGAAGTGTCATCATGTGGATTGACAAGTGTCGCAAGTGTGTGTACTTGCCGATGGGTTATTAGACCACCTTATGGGGTCGGCCCTAATTAATATATAATATAATGTGGATGTACTAAAGTAGACAAGTCGGCCCCAGTAGGTCACTGGGCAAAAAGGTGAGTATAAATAGAGATAGGAGATCTCTATTTTACTCACTCGGAAAAGTATCTATCTCTCTCTCTGGAAAGTGGCGCACTAGTGAGGAGGAGGAGGATCATCTGCTAGGAGACTATCTCTGTATTATTTGGTTGTATTTTGGTTGAGCCATTGCTCTCTCTATCTCTGAGGAAGTTGTGGGGTTTTTCACCTTAGGGTTTTCCCCACGGAAACTCTGTGTCTCTTGTCTCTATGCTTTTGATTCTTATGATGCTTGTGATGCTTGTCATATTATGATTGTCATGCATTGATATACTGTAGATGTTATTCTCTCAGCAAAGATCCTATAGTATTGTGATTTAATACTGAAAATTTAACAAAGGGTGTTCTCTATTAAATTAACAAGGGTGTATTACACCATCAAGAATGTGGGGGTGCCTAGGCTTCTCCTGGAGTACCATGACCTTATTAAAACACAAATGACCACTGAAAGGGTCATTTGGCCTATTGCAACACACCAAGGACACATTCTAGGGTATTAGGGCATAGGTTGTGGTACTGGAAATCAAATGAAGAATCATAGAAACACCTTAGGGGTCACTCAACCAAGTTCATGGGTAGCCAGGGCTTTTGGCATTGTCCCAAGGCCTCCAAGGGCTTCAAGCTTGGGCTTGGACAAAGTCAAAAGGTCTCCTCTGACACAGACAACCACTAAACAAAAACTAACCCTCAGGGTCTCCACAAGGGGCACCAAGAGGCACCAAGACTTATCTGTTGGCATCAATGACAACCTAATCAACAATCTCCCCCTTTGTCATTGATGACAACACTCAGGCTCCCCGTGAGAATAAGCTCCCCCTATTCTCAACTTCTCTCCCCCTTTGGCATCAATGGCAAAGGGTACTACCTTGAAGTAACTCTCCCCCTCAGAACATGCTCTCCCAAACGCCAGGCACTGCTGTATGAAGAAGAAATAATTTAGTGGGAAAAAGAAATGACCCCCAATTTTTCTCGGAGGTACTCAAATGTCCCTTTAGGAAGTGGCTTGGTGAATATATCTGCTATCTGCTCCTTTGTCTCAATATATTCCAACTGGATGTGCTTTTCTGTGACCTGTTCACGAAGAAAGTGATATTTGATAGGGATGTGCTTTGTCTTGGAGTGCATGACCGGATTCTTGGAGATGCTGATGGCACTTGTGTTGTCACATAGAATTGGAATCGGCTCATCATATGTTACTTGTAGGTCTTGCAGGTTCTGTTTCATCCAAAGAATTTGAGTACAGCATGCTGCTGCTGCTATATATTCTGCTTCTGCTGTTGACAAGGATACTGAGGATTGCTTTTTGCTAGACCATGATACCAAACAGTTTCCTAAGAAAAATGCTGCTCCGCTTGTGCTTCTTCTGTCATCCACACATCCTGCCCAATCCGCGTCTGAGTAAGCTAATAAGTCCAACTTATTTCCTTTTGAATACCATAATCCAAAGTCCATAGTTCCTTTGAGATATCTGAAGATTCTTTTAACTGCAATAACATGAGTTTCCTTCGGAGCTGCTTGAAATCTTGCAACCTGTCCAACAGCTTGCATCACATCTGGCCTTGAAGCTGTCACATACAGTAGGCTACCAATCATTGACCTGTAATGTTTTTGATCCACTGCATTTGATTCATCGTCTTTGCTTAACTTGCAGCTAGTAGTCATAGGAGTGCTCACAGGCTTACAATCTTCCATCTTGAACCTCTTCAACATTTCTTTAATGTACTTGGTCTGAGAGATGAAGATGCCGTCTTCACATTGTGATATCTGAAGTCCCAAGAAGAAGGTCAGTTCACCAAGTAGTGACATCTCAAATTCGTTTTGCATAACCTTGGCAAATTGTTGGCTCAGAGTATCATCATCACTACCAAAGATAATGTCATCAACATACACTTCAACAATAATTATGCTGTCACGATCAGTCTTGATGTACATATTGCTGTCTACAGTTCCTCTTTTGAAACCTTGTTTTTGCAAGTAACTGTCCAATCTGGAGTACCAAGCTCTAGGAGCTTGCTTTAACCCATATAGGGCTCTTTTTAATCTGCACACATAGTCTTTGTTTGCTGATAGTTGGAATCCTTCTGGCTGTTCAATGTAGACTTCTTCTTCTAGTTTTCCATTCAAAAAGGCTGATTTGACATCCATTTGATATACTTTGATGTTTTTAGCACAAGCATGGGCCAATATCATTCTTATAGCTTCCATTCTGGCTACTGGAGCAAATGTTTCTTCAAAGTCTATCCCTTCGATTTGAGCATATCCTTTGCAAACCAATCTTGCCTTGTTTCTGATTACCTGTCCATCTTCATTCAGCTTATTTCTGAAAATCCATTTTGTGCCAATCACATTTTTATCCTTGGGTCTGGGAACTAGCTCCCATGTTCCATTTTTCTCGATTTGATCAAGTTCTTCTCCCATGGCTTTGACCCAATGTTCATCTGCACTGGCTTCCGCAAAGTTACTCGGCTCGACTGTAGATAGTAGTGAGAAATGAACTTGTTCTGGTCTTCGGACTTGTCTTCGATCTTTTCTGGTTTCTATGCCGGCATTTTTGTCACCAATAATCAATTCCTGTGGATGATTCTTTTGATACCAATTCTTAGGAGATTTTTGTTGTTCTTGTTGTTGATCCTGTACTTGTTGATCCTGTGTAACTGTTGGCTGAGTTTTTCTCTGTTCATTTTCTTCTTCTTCTTCTTCTTCTTCTACTTCATCATCTTCATCTTCTTCTTCATGGTCTTTTGAGTCTTCCTGACATTTTGGCAAACTAGATTCATCAATCTTTACATTGATGCTTTCCACTATCTTACCTAATATTAGGTTGTAACACTTGTAGGCCTTTCTTGTAGAGGAGTACCCAACAAATATTCCTTCGTCTGCACGAGATTCGAATTTTCTAATCTTCTTATCATCTCTTCTGATGTAGCACCTGCTTCCGAACACTCTGAAGTGTTGAACATTAGCTGTTCTTCCCGTCCATAGCTCATAAGGAGTTTTATCAATGTTTCTTCTGAGCAATCCTCTGTTCATAATGTGGACCGCTGTATGTACTGCTTGAGCCCAAAATTTTTCGCTTAGTTTGGCTTCATTCAACATAGTTCTGGCCATTTCTAACACTGATCTGTTCTTCCTTTCTGCTACTCCATTTTGCTGAGGTGTTCTGGCAACTGAAAATTGTCTTTTTATACCATTTTCTTCACAGTACTGATAGAATTCATTTGATGTGAATTCTCCGCCATTATCGGATCTGAGACACTTGATTCGTTTACCTGTTTCATTTTCAACCTGTTCTTTAAAGATCTTGAAGCATTCAAAGGCTTCCGATTTCCTGTTAAGAAGGCAGACCCATGTCATCCTGGAGTAGTCATCAATGAGCAGCATGAAGTATTCTTCACCATCCAATCCTTTATTCTTGGTTGGCCCACATAGATCAGTGTGAACAAGCTCTAAGGGTTTTGTAGAAGAGTATTCTTTTGTCTTGAAATTGGCTTTCGTAAGTTTCCCATGCTGGCAGTGCTTGCAGATAGTATCAGTAGGCTTGGTAATCTGTGGCATGTTCCTTACGGCTAGCTTCTTGCTGATCTTGACCAAATTATCAAAATGTACGTGTCCCATTCTTCTATGCCATAACCAATTTTCATCTTCTTTTGCTAGGTGACATTTTTCTTCCGTGATTTCGTCCAGAACATATATGTTGTTTGGAGTCCTGGTAGCAGTAGCCACTAACTTTCCTGATCCTTCTTTTCTTATTTTGCAAGACTTTGAGTTGAATGTAAGTTCATGTCCTTGATCACACATCTGGCTGACACTCAACAGATTATGCTTCATACTGTCGACAAACAACACATTTTCTGCTACTGTATCTTTGCCGCCAAGATTTACTGTACCTTTTCCAACAACTTTTGCTGATTTATTGTTCCCAAAAGAGACAGATCCTTTATCTTTTTCAAGAAACATGAAGGCATCTTTGTTACCAGTCATATGCCTAGAACAACCACTGTCAACATACCATTTGTTGCTACCAGTTTGAGCTTGATCTTGAAGAGCTATCCCACATTCATGAATATTCAGGTTGTTCTTCTGTCTGATCCATACCTTTTGCTGGTCACCTGTTTGATTGGTTGATACTTGTTTAATGCCTGTAGGAGGGATTGTCATTCTGCAATTTTTGGCTGTATGCCCAAAGTTGTTGCATTTCTGACATTCGACTTCAGAATCCAAGGGAGAAAAACTGTTGTTGTTGTTTCGTTGCCATCTAGAATTTTCATACCTGTTTCTGTTTTCTGCATATCTTCCTTTTGTACAATACATTGCTTTATGTCCAAATATTCCGCAAGAAAAACAATAACCATAAAATGAATATTCATACCTGGGAACAAATGGTCTTCTTGGAGGTGCTGCCCATCTGACACTTCGATTTTCAACTGGGGTCCATTCTGAGGTTGGTTGTCTAGGTTGAAATGGTCTTCTTAGAGTTGCTGTCGTATTAACCTGTTGATTTTCAATTGGAGCCTGTTCTGGTTGTTGTTTTGGCTGATATATGGGTACTTCCTGGATGACGGAGTCTTTGATAGCTTCTGGTTTATCCTCAGCTGTCTTGGAGCTTGAACCTTCATCATTGTGCTTATTATAACCAAGACCTGTTCTGTCGAGATATGGCTTTTGATTATTAATGATCTGATCAAGTATCTTGGAACTGTTGTCATAGCCTTGACTCACATTTTTCTTTTGTAGTTGAGTTCTTAGAGTCACTATCTCCCCCATTAGTTTCTCACCTTCATTCATACTTTCTTCTAGTTGTTTTCTGAGACTGTCTTGAATTCTTTTGGCTTCTTCTAATTGAATAGTTAGACCTTGAATGAGTTGATCTGCTTCTTCAGATATCTGAGGTCTTTCCCGTAACTCCTGTATCTCCTCTTTCAATAGTTTATTCTTTTTCCTTTCTCTTCTTAGCTCTTTCAAAGCACTTATCAATTCTTCCTCCAGGTCTACTTCACCTTCTGAATCAGATTCTTCTTTTTTCTCATCTGAGTCTTTTGAATCAACAGCCATGAAGAGTACCCTTTTTGATTCGTTATCACTGTCACTGTCTGAATCACGGGGGGTTCACTAGTGAGGCAATATCATATCACGTCCATTCATATTGGGGGGTTGAATACTCTTAAAAACCTAAAAAATATATTGCCCCGTATTAAGGGGTCAAGGGGTTTTTTTTATTTGACATAGTAATATAAATATTGGGGGTTATTTTATTTGGGAGTGTTGAGGAATAACCTCCAAATCATGGGATGGATTCATACGTCCAAATCACGGGCTCAATTCATACCCACCTAAGACTTAAGGACCTTCCATTTTTATTTGATATTGCTTATGATCCTAAGTTTTGAATAAATTTGATAATAGTGTACCAATGATAATATCGATGGAAGTCTCTTTGGATTATTGTCCTTGAGCAATTTAACATCCCGATAATTTCATAAAATTTTTAAAAAAAAATTATACTAGCATTAAATGTTAAACTTGTGATTGCGGAAGTAATAAATGCTTGTTAAGGCAGTATTAAATAATAAAGTCATTAATGTATATAACAATTTAACTACTATGTCCTTTTAACTAATGATGCTTTAAGACAGTGATGTGTCTTACCTCCATAAAAATGATTATGACACTAATTTGTTTGTAGTTGTAATAACTGAAATTTCAAAACAATATAATACGGAGTTCTCCTTGACAAGGTACTGACAGTTTTAATTTCGGGATGGTGATGAAAGGGTTCCTGCGAGGTGACCCGAGACTTACTTAGCTAATTAGCTAAAGCATTTGTACCTGTCCTTCTTGCGAATATTCGCAGGTAAGGATAACAATAACAAAACAATGTTTAAGAGTATTTATATTTTCCAATTAGTCGTCTTATTTGGTTAAAGAAATTATAAGTACCTCCTTGTTTCAGGTATGGAATTCTATCCAAGTTCTAAATGTATTATTTCGAAAAAAAATACAAGTTGCAGAAGTTAATAATATTTAAACAGGGTTCAAAAGTACATTATCTTGGTAGAAATATCTATGCTTAAAAATTTTAAGATTAATTACTAGATTTGAAGAATGAATTGCTAATATGATTCTGCCAATATTTTCCAATTCATGAAACCTTTTACTACCAGGTGAAACGATTGATGGAAAAATTCAATTTGAACTTTATTCCTTTATTATAACATCAAGTTTCACTTACTATTTCAATGCTTGGTATTTTATTTAAGATAACTATGGTAGCTTCTACTTTCTCCATTTATAATTTACATATATATGGATATAGTCTTGATATTTATAAAGTCAAAATCATATTTTATTTAAGAACATAATACAATATAAGTGTGGACCCTTTTTAACTATAGGGTGAACCATTCTATTGTGATATTGGTGCATTATTATAATAAACAACTTTTATATGGTTTATTGTAATAATATTACAATGTACCGATACTATTTTCTAACTTAAGTTCTAACTATCTAAATCTTATATGCATGCGATTATTACCAATACAAACTTTTGATTTATGTAATCATGCATTCGATGGTTAATACCATAGCGATGAAGCGATATACAATGCAATCCTGACCTTACTCTATGTATTGATAATGAACGACATTACACCAAGCATTAAATACGACACTGGTAAGGAAGTGACGGTTATTAATGTTGTTGCTGCATCGATCTGATAGGTTGATGGTGTCTCATCCAAACATTAATGGTTCTGAACCAACTTTTTAGTGGAGTGTAATGCTGTCTATCCACGTTGTCAAACCACGTGAAGCCTGGTTAAAATGTGACTCACGAAATCGAACTATGTGTAGTGAACAAGCAGCTCTCCTCCGAACTGTACATGGGATTGACTCCTTGGCATGCAGCATTGGCATTGTCGTAGCTATTACAATAAATGAGGTATTTATGTTATGGTTTCCCGATTCTCAAAGCATCAGGTTGTCACCTTCTCGCTTGTCGATTACAATAGATCTAGGTCGTTGAATGATAAACCCTAAATTCTTGTTGTAAGTAATGCTGGAGGGTTTCTTAGTCTTCACTTTCATGTTTTGGAGTTAGAGTGTGAGGCCGACACGCTGCTAAAACTTAGGGTTATCAAGTTTGCTTGGATTTTGGAACCCGCGACCTATGCGTTATTGTAATGGTTTTTTGCAGACCTGTAAGTGAATGCTCAGTAGTTGATACCACGACCTTGGTGTGGTTTCTATTTCAGGGTGAAAGTCTATTTTTACAGTGCTGGGGTTGGATCTTTGGCCTTTCCACTCAAGGTAATACGTCTCTATGTTCCATCA
Organism: Larix kaempferi; assembly: GCA_027924585.1. Taxonomy (NCBI): domain Eukaryota; kingdom Viridiplantae; phylum Streptophyta; class Pinopsida; order Pinales; family Pinaceae; genus Larix; species Larix kaempferi. The sequence goes on from BSBM01000669.1 coordinate 9,523,520, forward strand.
TTGAAATTTGAGTTTTCATAAATCCTTTATTTTGATTCATTCTAATTTATTTAGATGTATGTTTCACTTGCAGGGTCAATCAAAGGTCTAACATCCAAGCTTGGTGGACAAATGAACGTCGAGGACTCCGCCGTCCTGGTAAGTCTCGGGTTCATCCATAACCCTGGACTCGTCGAAAGTTAAAACGTTCTGCTTAGTAAAAGAGTTAGGTTAATCCGTAAGCAATGATAATGTTTAGACTGATTTTTTGTGTTGCCAAGGCTTCAATCCTGCATTGTAAACTGAAAATATTTTACAATGGAACTACTGTACCGGTACGATGAATTCGTAAACTTTGATTCTTATATAGACCATTTCGAACCCTTCCTTATACTAGCGGATGGTAGGGACCTAGAATCAACCGGTGTAATTTGACGGATGCTTCAACTAATTGTGAAATTGCCACGGATTCTACTATTGCAGCAATGGAAACTACTATTCACCCGCCTGCTTTTGTAAAGCCCCAATACTGTGGGAAAATCCTTATTAATTACGATGTTTAATGTAGAGGTCAAATCAAGGACGGAGATGTCATGGATAGGGTTTCCTTATGTGAGTGTAAAAAAATTATAGTAAGAAGAGACGCGCTAAAATGGTGGTATTCATTTTCACGTAGCTTGGATCTGTAGAGAAATCCCAAAAGCCTTTCATTAAGGTCCAGAAACTTGAGCTTTCTTAAGGGCTGGCTTATTTGGATTATGCCTTACTTTCCTTCCTAAAAGTAAAGGTGACTTCAAAGGTGCTGGGGGAACCCTTGTTAGATATGGTGAAATATGAAAAGAAAGGGCTCGCGCACATACGAATAAAAGAAGAGCCCGCCCGGATTGAACTGGAAACTCCCGGCCCAAGCACACTAAGACGATATCATTAGAGATTACAAACTAGCCATTATAGTACTAATTATTACTTAACATATTCCTTGTTTGCAGACATGAAGCGGGCGGATAGAACCAGCCTTGTATTGGATCGTCTCACCTAGCTCATATGTCAAGTTGAAAATTATGCTTGCACCTTATATGTACTATAGATGATAAGTACGACTTACTTTATATACTATATATGAGGCAGCTGTACTTAGTAAGTAGATTTCTAGATTAATGAGGTGACTATATATGGATCAAGCTATAAATCTATCCCAGCATTTATTTGTAGGGAGGTTCGAGAGACAGGTAAGTGCGTGCTGGTGAGTGCGAGTGATCTTCCATTCCAATTATTTAGCAGGATAGAACTTGCGAATTAAGGATAGGAATCTCCCTTTCTCGGAAGATCGAGCTTGCAAATGAGTGCAGTTGTGGCGAGTTAACTTATAGTGCTTTTTGTACATATCCAAGAGCCCTTGAAACGGTTAAGTGCCCCTATCTTGTTGTGTCTGATTGACGTTGATTGCATCTATTGCATCTATCTCCCCCAACTTTGACCTATTCCAATCTATTGAAGGCGATCTCACCCTATTATTATATAAAAGAAGGTGAATGCAAGCGACAAGCTATCTTAGTAAACTAGCGAACATAGGGCTCCTGTTTGTTACAACTTGATAATATGATATAAAGGGGGTGTTAAAAATGGGTTGATAAAAATGGATACCTACAATATCTAGTGAAACTAGGGGTTTTCTTAATTGGAAAGGCATATTGGGAGGGGGGTTCAACAATACAATTTTAGGATGCATTTTCCAATATTTAGTGAAATTAGGGGTATTCTTTAATATCACGCGAACGATCGTGCTATGCAACAAGTTCATTGAGTGAACCCCCCGTGGTCTGAATCACTATCACTATCTGAGTCATTGTCAGAATCTTCATCTGAAGAGCTGGGGTTTCTTTTAGAGTAGAGACTTTTCTTCTTTGCAAACCTTCCATTTTTCTTTCCTTTGAAGTTCCTGTATTTCTTGTGTTTCTTGAAACTGCCATCACTATCAGAGTCTTTTGCATAGGGACATTTTGAAGCAAAGTGACCTATTTTACCACATGAAAAACACTTAAGAGGTAACTTACCTTTGTACTTACCTGTGCCTCTTTTGAGCTTTCGTACGAAGTTTGCTATCTCCTCATCATCTGAATCGTCACTGCAGTTGAAGTGGTATGCTGTCTTTGATTTGGATTTTATTTCGGAATTGTCCTTCTTGGCTTGTTTGTCTTTCATTGCTTGCTTGGAGGAAACTTTAAAGGCTGCTTCTTTTCTAGGTGAGTCTTCATCTTCTAATCTCATTTCATAAGCCACAAGTGTCCCATGTAGCTGGTCTACTGTCATAGTATCCAAATCCGTCCTTTCTTCCAAGGCTGAGATTTTAGGATTGAATCTGTAGGGTAGCGTTCTTAGTATCTTTTGAACAACAACTGATTCTTCAACTGTTTCACCCAGGCCTCTGATAGTATTTACAAGTTCATCAATTCGAAGAAAGTAGGCTGCAATATTCTCGTCATCCTTCATCTTTAGATGTTCGAATTGTCCTCTGTAGGTTTGGAGTTTGGCTTCTTTGACCTTTTTGTCACCTTCATAGATGGTCTTGAGTTTGTCCCACATCTCTTTAGCAGATGTACAATGCATGACTTTGATGAAGACTGATTCATCCAATGCACTTGAAATATGATTCGTGGCTTTTGAATTTGTATCATAACGAACTAAGTCATCTGGATCTGTTGGTGGGGGTGTTGGTACTTTATATCCATTTTCAACTATTTTCCATACCTGTACTCCTTGTGCTAACAGAAAGGATTTCATTCGTATACTCCAAAAGGTATAGCCAGTCCCATCAAACATGGGTATTCCATTTTTACTGTGCCTGGCAAACTTGCCCATAATTAGCTTCCAGTGATTAGACTGTTCTTGAAGGAACCCGCTCTGATACCAATTGTTGAAATACTGAGAGGGGGGTGAATCAGTATTTGCCAATCATTAAATTTTTAACCGAGAGAAAGTTGCTAATCACCAATCATAGCAGTATATCATTAACAATAAAAACAAGATGCACAGTACACAAGATTTTTACGTGGAAACCCAAGTCCTGGGGGTAAAACCACGGAAGCCTTTTATAATAAAATTTGACCCAGCAACAACTGGGGTTACAAATTTAATACAACTTCTCCAGCTACAACTGGAAGGGGCTACAACCCCTAGGCTTCGTCAGCCACAACTGACAAGCTGCTGCAACAGCTCAGCTCACAAGGTTGTGAGCCCTAGCACCACCCTACCACCCTATAGAAAAATATTGCTGAACCTGTGGACCTGTCAAACAACAAACCCTGTACTTTCTGCTGCTGATAACCTCTGCTCTCTGATCACTGCCAAATCATCACTGCCTGCCCAATTTCTGCTCATGCCCAATGTCTGCTCATTCAACAGCTTGTTACTGTAAGACCAACCCTAGTCTTAAGAATGTTGTGTCCCTCTGCGGCTGTCTATACCCACTAAAAGATCTGTCCCAATCACAACTCAATCAACTGCTGTTCAACCTTCTTGTCACTGTAATTAATTGCTCTCACTGTCATGTTACCTTGCTGTTCAAGTCAATGTCAAGTCTGTCACTATCAACACAACTATCACTGCTGTCACTTGTCAAATCATAATCATCAACAATTGCATCAGCAAGTATGCATCATCAACATCCAGGTCTGTCAGAACATGTCATCTATCCATCATCAACCTCTGCTGGCTGTGTGTATCATCATCCTTATATGATCATAAATATAAGCACTATTAGTATCATCACATTAATAACATACCTTTCATCATCACTTCATAACTGTATGTGCATTACTGTAAGGATGTCACTTTGAATGACCAAAGTTCTGGTTGTATGCTGTAGATATACTCCACAAACTTGGATCTTTACTTTCTTTGGCTGTACATCATTATGCATGCATTTTCATCATCATTGAGCTGGTAGAATGTGCATTAAATCATCATCATCATGCAGGTAACATAACCATTTCATAACTGTTTATTGTGCTGAGATAAACTTTGGTGACTATGGTCAAAGCTTTGATTGAGTGTGTATGTGGAAGATCAAGCCAAGTCCAAAACGACACTACTAGCAGCACACTGTCATTCCTTCATGCATACAAGTGTCAAAAACCAGACTTCAACCAAGCATTAACTTTGCACTTGACTGTGCATATTTCTAGGGCTGTCTCAGTTCGTGCATGGAGTGTTGACTGAAAATTCAGGACCGTGTGTACAATGTTAGGAGACACTATCCTTCAAAACAGTCACCAAAATAAGAGAATTACGCCATTCAATTTGTCACTCTCCCATAAATCGCCCAGCAGCAAATAAAAGATTTTGGACTGTTTATACCAATTGTAGAGTGCTGTAGTAGCTCGCGGGAAAAGAAGGATTGGTTAACTGTTAAAGAAGTTGCCTCTAACACTGTTCAACAACAACAATATGCACTTGGGATTGCCCACGATTTGTAATTGAATGCACCTTGCTTATGTTCCCACGTGATGATAGAAGTATGCATTCCTTGCTAACTAAATGAGATGGTAAACAATCTAACTTTCCTCTACCATTGTGCGCCCCTCCTCTCTTGTCCAAGTCACTGTAGCTGCGTCCTTCAGAGAATGCCACAGTTTTGTAACCAAAAAGATATGTGCTAGATCTGCTTTTACCAAAAAAATCAGAGCTTCATTTCCTGTGCCTTCACCAAAAACAAATCCGAGCTGTGCCTTAAAAAATCCGAGCTCTGAACCAGCGAAAAACACCCAAAAATCAGAGTACGAAATTTTCCACGCCAATAAAAAAATTTGCAGACTGCTGTTCCTTCACCAAAAACGGGCTAATAAAACTGCTGTGTCTTCTCCAAAAATCGGGCTTTTAATACTGCTGTTCCTTCACCAAAAATCGGGCTATCAAAATTGCCATTCCTTCACCAAAAAATTCGAGTTCTGAAACTGCTGTTCCTTCCACCAAAAACCGAGCTCTGTCTACAGCGAAAACACCAATACGAAATTCACACCAATACCAAAAATTTCAGACTACCATAGATGCCACGAATTAATGCTGGTTAATACTCACGCGAATTTTCCTTTCAAAAAAAAAAAAATAACTCATCCAACCTCCGCTCTTCTCTTATCACTCACACGAATTTTATATGGAATTTTTTTGGTAATTTTCTTTCATAAAATTGTGGAGCCGACCTTTCACAAATTATATACTATTTAAATTTTAATTTTAAATTATGTTGGAGCGGTTTCAATCCTTATTGGATGGGATGTGAGAATTATTAAATATTAAATTATTAAAAGATTTTAACACTTTAACTTTATGTGGAGTATTTAGTGGGTGACTTTTTAATATTTTATTTATTTGTTTTAAAAAATTGTTTTAGCCACTTTAAATTGATGATAAGGGTTTAAATCATTTGTTAAATTATTAAAAGATGTTTTAATGCTTTATCTTAATGTGGAGACAAGGGTTTAATGGATTTTATGAGTTTAAGAGTCAAATGTATTTTCATTATTTTATATATTTAATATTTAATTTTTTTAGTGTTGTGTTACCATTTAGGAATGGTTTTAGGGCCCCATCAAGCCACCATTGTGTGTTATATCATATGCAAAGGGTGTTCTCTATTAAATTAACAAGGGTGTATTACACCATCAAGAATGTGGGGGTGCCTAGGCTTCTCCTGGAGTACCATGACCTTATTAAAACACAAATGACCACTGAAAGGGTCATTTGGCCTATTGCAACACACCAAGGACACATTCTAGGGTATTAGGGCATAGGTTGTGGTACTGGAAATCAACTGAAGAATCATAGAAACACCTTAGGGGTCACTCAACCAAGTTCATGGGTAGCCAGGGCTTTTGGCATTGTCCCAAGGCCTCCAAGGGCTTCAAGCTTGGGCTTGGACAAAGTCAAAAGGTCTCCTCTGACACAGACAACCACTAAACAAAAACTAACCCTCAGGGTCTCCACAAGGGGCACCAAGAGGCACCAAGACTTATCTGTTGGCATCAATGACAACCTAATCAACATTTGGATGGGGCTATGGAGTGTTTCCCTTTATAGGGTTTAAACCATGTGAAAACATCGGTGTGTTGATTTGTGATCTGTTTGTGTGAGCGGTTTCTCTAGGTGTTCGGTCTTTCGAAATTATCCTATGTAGTCGAATAAACTTTTCATTTTAATGGAAATAGTGTAGTATGACATTGTATTTATTAAAACCTTCAGATGATGGTCAACCAACTTAAAAGTGGGTCGTTATTTCCAGGGTTCTCATAGAAAGACTTAAAAAATGATGAGAAATTGCTTTTATGATTATGATTAAGCAAGAACACTTGTCCAAAATTTGAAGGAAAAACTTTGTAACAATAGATTTGGTGGTTATGGTAAAGTCTCAACATGTTTAATGAAATTGTTTGTTTATTTGAAATTAGAAGTTTGATCTCATTCAGGACAAATTTGTCTGTTAGACCTAGGCCTAAAGTTACCTACTCAAATTATGGTGGGTTGGCTGATGTAAATATTGTTGGAACGTTCTATCCATCTCAACCTTGGTTTTGCATGCATGCATGCATTCCATGCATCAGTCATGCATTCCATGCATTGGTAATTGAGTCTCCTAGCACCTAGTTCTTGTTTTGACCCCCTAGTGCTTAATATTGGTCATCATTAGTCTCCTTATCCACTCAGAGCACCTTATCCACATCACTTGAGTGTTAATGCACCCTCATGCATAATTTTAGGAGTCAATATTGTCAGTTCCATGAATTAAGGCGCCTTGTCCCTTTGATTTCCTTGTTAATTGATTGTTCTACTTTCACTGAGACTGAGTGTAGGAGTGCCCTCTTTGACCACTACAAGTCATCTAATGCACCTCCTTGGGTTCTCCTTTGTCATGTCCCCAATTTTGGCTCATCCAGTACCATGGGAGTAAGGGGACAATATCAACCCGTAAGGGAATTAAATGGTATTAATTCTATTTGCTTAGAATTATTCTTAGCCTAAGTCTCACAAAATTGGAAAATTTATTTATTAAAGGTGATTTTGATAAATAAAATTAATGGTGTTAGAAAAACAGGATCGCAGAGCAATAACAATAAACAAAAATGCAAATATAATCACACATACACATTACAAGAGAGACACAGATATATCGTGGTTCACCCAACTTGGGATACGTCCACACTGAATTTGCCAGTCCTTATTATTATTACCGTCCAACAAGGTGAAGGGATACAACCTGCAGCACAACCGCTGCACTTCCTCTTCTCTGTTTCACAGTCTCTCTCTTGATCTCATATATCCTTACAATGCATAAAACCTAATACATCATCCTCCCTAGCCGTATTACAATGTCTTTATTTTATAAGGGAAATACAATGAAAAAATACCACGGGATACCCAAAACCATGGGACCGCAAAACAGCTGGCGAAAACAACCCCAAAAATTTTCTTCGGGGGCGTTTCCCCCGGACCCCCCAGCCAGGGGGGATGGTCCCCTCTGGAACCCCATGGGGGGGCAATGCCCCCCCACACCCCCCCGCTGGGGTGACTATATAGTCCACCTACATATCATATAAAACTGGGATACAAACACGGTTGATACAATATCATCTATGAGACTAGAAGATTTGGCTCCACAACCAACAATCTCCCACTTGGAGACTGATCACAGCAACTCCACCGCTGCTGCACTTGCTGGACTTGGACTTTGAAAATTTCTCCTCTTCACCTTCATGCTAGAAGGCCAACTGAAACCGAGCACGAACTCAGTTTCTCTCTGGTCACTACCTTTGTGAACATGTCTGCAGGATTCTGGCTAGTATGTATCCTTTCCAGCTTCAACAGTTCATCTTCCAGAACAGAGCGTATGAAATGGTACTTGAGCTGTATATGTTTAGTCTTGGAATGGAATGCTGAGTTCTTTGCAAGGTGAATGGCACTCTGGCTGTCACTATACAATCTGCTATCCTTTTGCTTCTTACCCACTTCTTCCATAAACCTCTGCAACCAAATCATCTCTTTACTAGCCTCTGTAATGGAAACATACTCTGCTTCTGTTGTTGAAAGTGCAACAACCTTCTGTAGTTTCGAAATCCAGCTTACTGTTGTTCCACCTACAGTAAACACATACCTTGTGGTGCTCCTCCTTCTATCCTTGTCACCTGCCATATCTGCATCAACATATCCCTGTAGAACAGTGTTTGAACCTCCAAAACATAATGCCTCAATGGTAGTACCTCTCAAATACCTGAGAATCCATTGTACTGCCTTCCAATGTTCTTTACCTGGATTGTTCATATATCTGCTCACAACTCCCACTACATGTGCAATATCTGGTCTTGTGCACACCATGGCATACATCAAGCTGCCAACTGCTGATTGATAGGGAATATTGGACATGTAATCTGTCTCTTCTTGTGTCTTGGGACACATTTCCTTACTTAGACTGAAATGGCTAGCCAAAGGTGTACTTACAGGTTTTGCATTCTGCATTCTGAACCTCTCCAACACCTTTTGTATGTACTCACTTTGAAACAATGTCAATTTGCGATTTTTTCTGTCTCTTGTTATTCTCATACCAAGGATTTGCTTTGCAGCACCCAAATCCTTCATCGCAAATGAATTATCTAGCTTCCTTCTGAGTACATTTATATCCTGCATGTCAGACTCTGCAACAAGCATGTCATCCACATACAATAACAAGATAATATATCTTCCATTGTCTAGCTTCTTGAAATAAACACAGTGGTCAGAATGACATCTACTATAACCTTGTTCTGTCATAAACCTGTCAAACTTTAGATACCACTGCCTTGGAGCTTGCTTCAAGTCATACAAGCTCTTTTTCAACCTGCATACCAGATCCTCCTTACCTTTGACCTCATACCCTTGTGGCTGCTGCATATATATTTCTTCCTCCAAATCCCCATGGAGGAAGGCTGTTTTTACATCTAACTATTCAAGATGCAAATCTTCTACCGCCACTAGACTTAAGATAGTCCTAATTGAATTCATCTTAACAACAGGAGAAAATATTTCATCAAAATCTATACCTTTCTTCTATGCAAACCCCTTTACAACAAGTCTGTCCTTGTACCGCTTCTTACCTCCTTCTTCTTCCTTCAACTTATAAATCCATTTGTTTTGCAATGCTCTTTTACCAGCAGGAAACTGAACCAAATCTCAAGTCTGATTTCCTACCAATGAGTCCATCTCCTCATTCATGCCTTGCTCCCACTTCTTTCTAGTTTCCACCTGCATTACTTCTTCATAACATTCTGGTTCACCAGATCAGTCATGAATAAATAATACATTAAAGGAGGGTATCGTTTAGGGAGTCTACTTAACCTGGTAGATCTTCTTACAGTTGTAGGAGTTTCAGGTACTTGCTGCTGCTCTTGATTTTCTGGCACCTTCGGAACTTCATTTTCTTTAATTTCATCAAGCACTATGTACTCTGTGTTTTCCTTTTCCTGTTTCTTTCCCTGCAACTGATCTTTATACATGACCTTTTCATTGAATATCACATCTCTACTCCTGATGATTTTGTTATTTTCATAATCCCTTAAACGATAACCAAATTCATCAACCCCATATCCAATAAAGGTACATTTCTTGGATTTAGCTTCAAGCTTTGTTCTATTTTATTTATCAATATGGACAAATGCTTCACAACCAAACGTTCTCAGAAATGAGTAGTTTACATTTTTATCTGTCCATGCTTCCTCTGGAATACTATCATCCAAAGCACTTGAAGGTCCTCTGTTTATTAAATAAACAACAGTATTTACAGCATCCGCCCAAAACTGTAAGGGCAGCCCTGCATGCAGTCTCATACACCTTGCACGCTCCATGATCGTTCTGTTCATCCTTTCTGACACACCATTTTCCTGTGGTGTTCCTGGGACTGTCTTCTCTCTACAAATCCCATGGTATGAACAGTAACTATCAAACTCTTTGCTGCAATACTCACCTCCATTATCAGATCTGAGACACTTCAATCTTTTTCCTGTCTCATTCTCAACCAAAGCTTTCCACTTCTTAAAGTAGCAAAGACATCAAATTTCTGTCTAATGCAATAAACCCAAGTTTTCCTAGTTGCATCATCAATAAATGTAACATAATAATGAGAGCCACCAAGAGATTGTACCTGATCCAATCCACATACATCTGTATGCACAAGCTCTAATTTTTCATTCTTCTTCTGTTTCCCAACCCTAAGAAATCTGACTCTCTTCTGTTTTCCATAAACACAATTTTCACAGAATTCCAAACTTACCTGCTTCAAATCCGGCAGCAACTTCCTTGAGTGGAGAATCTGCATCCCCTTCTCACTCATGTGGCCAAGCCTATGATGCCACAATGTTGTATCTGTTCCTGTGGAAGCTAAAGAGATAGAATGGTCAGTATTATGAAGACATAAATACAACGTACCTACTTTGTCTCCTTTTGCTATCACCATTGATCCTTTAGTGATCTTCCACCACTTTTCTCTGAACATAGATAGACAGCCGCCATCTCCCAACTGCCCTGTTGAGATCAGATTTCTTTTCATAGCAGGAATATGCCTAACTTCTTTCAACAACCAATCAGTTCCATTCTTAACTTTTATCCATACCTTACCCATTCCAACAATTTTACATGGCTCATCATCACCCAATAAAACATGTCCAAAGTCGCCAGGAACATACTCATGAAAGTATTTCCTATGGGGTGTAGTATGACATGAAGCTCCTGAATCTACTACCCAATAATCACTAGTATTATCTAATGCAAGAATCAAAGCATCTTGTAACACATCATCTGCTACATTTGCTTCCTGGGTAGTTTCCTTCTATGCATCTCCTTTCTTCTTTAGAGATTTGCAGTCTTTCTTCATATGTCCTTTCTTTCCACAATTCCAGCACTCTATATTTCCCAGTCTAGACTTGGATCTGCCCGTTTTAGACTTTCCACGATTACCTTGGCTCTTTCCTCTCTCCTTTTGTCTTCCCCTACTCTCCATGGTAAACGCATTACCTGATGTCTCACCTATGCTTTTTCTTCGCATTTCCTCGCTAAGAATAAAACCAATAACATCATCAAATTTCAAGATGTTTGAACCGGTGACAGAGTTACTTACAGCCATGACCAAGTTATTCCAGCTTTCTGGCAATGAACACAATATTAGAAGAGCCATAACCTCATCATCAAAGTTCACACTTACAGAACTTAGCTGATTTGTAACCGTATTGAACTCATTTAAATGATCAGTAACAGATCCACCTTCAGACATCTTCATATTAAATAAACGCTTCATTAGAAATACCTTGTTGGAGGCCAAGGGTTTTTCATACAGCTTACCCAATGCGCTCATCAAACCCTCTATTGTCGTTTCTTTTGAGATATTGAAACCCATCGACGAAGCCAGGATCAACCGTATTGTTCCTAGAGCCTTTCTGTCAAGAAACTCCCATTCTTCATCCTTCATAGCCGTCGGCTGCTTTGCTTTCCCTCCCAACAGTAGGAATAGATCCTTCTGGTACAGATAGTCCTCCATTTGCATCTTCCATAACCTAAAGTTTTGGCCGTTAAACTTCTCGACCTTAAACTTTCCTTCTTCTGCCATTGCTCCCACTCGAACCAGAAACCCTAGCTTCCTGCGGGTTTAACTGCCAAATAGACCTTTGGCTCTAATACCAATTGTTAGAAAAATAGGATCGTAGAGTAATAACAATAAACAGAAATGCAAATATAATCACACATACACATTACAAGAGAGACATAGATATATCGTGGTTCACCCAACTTGGGCTACATCCACACTGAATTTTCCAGTCCTTATTATTATTACTGTCCAGCAAGGTGAAGGGATACAACCTGCAGCACAACCGCTGCACTTCCTCTTCTCTGTTTCACAGTTTCTCTCCTGATCTCAGAGATCCTTACAATGCATAAAACCTAATACATCATCCTCCCTATCCGTATTACAATGTATTTATTTTATAAGGGAAATACAATGGAAAAATACCACGGGATACCCAAAACCATGGGCCCGCAAAACAGCTGGCGAAAACAGCCCCAAAAATTTTCTTCGAGGGCGCTGGCCCCTGGAACCCCGTGGGGGGGCGATGCCCCCCCGCTGGGGTCACTGTACATTCCACCTACATATCATATAAAACTGGGGTACAAATACGACTGATACAATATCATCTATGAGACTAGAAGATCTGGCTCCACAACCAACAAATGGATAATGAGAAAGTGGTCCAAGAGGGCACCCATGTGGAATATGTTGCCAAAATGGATTAGGATGTATTTTTGGAGGCAATTATACAACATGAGTTAATTAATCATTAATTAATTGATTAAATGATGAAGTCTGGATTAATTCTGAGTTGTAATATTTTATTAATAAATGTAGCTAATAAATATTTCCAATTGGTTGTTAAATTGGCTAGGAGGTCGAATTTGAGCAAGTAGGGCCAATCTTGCCTAAGTGCCAAAATCTCAGGAAAATCAAGGAAACTTTGGAGGTGCAATTTCTAAAAAAGAGATAAAAGCATGTCATCCCCAAAAGCAAGCAAGTTGAGGGTGCATTTTCTAATTAAACCCAAGGTTGGCAAGAAATTAAACATATTATGTTAAGATAAACTTGCTATTTTCTCAAGGAGGGCGCACTTTCCATTATGAATGAGCTAAACTTGCTAATTATTCCAAGATGGCGCCCACATGGCTTTGGAGTAGGATGGGAAAGTGGGTAACCTACTCTCACAGGTCACCAAAGCTAAGTAACTTGTTCAGAATGTCATCATGAAGTTTATAAAAGATTCCAACCAACTCCCATGAACAACTTTTGATCATTATTAGAATTTGTGAATGAGAGCTCTGAGCCCTCTAGTTGAGTATTGTGCCTCAACAAGTTATGCTTGGGAGATGTGCCCCAAGGCCATGTGAGTTTCCAGTAAGTGTTATGCAGGTCCATATCAAGATGATACAGCCATTATCAGTCAATTCCATCTTTCATTGAAGATCTCCAGTCCATTGGAGGAGAAGGTCTTTCATACAGTTAAATTCTAGCTAGTTTTGGAGAAGGTTCACCAGCAGAAGAAGATAGTTAAGGAGGAGAGTGCCCAGAAGTTCCAGTGAGCTCCAGAAGTTATTATCAGAAGATATCAGAGGATTCCATGTCCTTAGGTCAAATACAGACCTGATCGTCCATCCCTCTCTCATTGCTCCAGCTTGCAGCCAAATCTAGAGGTGTTTCCACTGGTGGAGACAACTAGTTGAAGGAGGGCGCACCAGTGAAGTTCTATAGTAGTAGTTGCAGCCAAATCAGTCCTATGATATGAAGAGATCCTGATCAAAAAATTAGAACAGAGTTACTGTAGCAAATCTCTTTCTCTCTCTCTCTTCATATTCTCCATCAATGTACTACAATTTCTAGCCTGTAAGGCAATTTGTTTTGAGAAGAAAGCCACTATAATAAAAGAATGGTTCTGTTATGTTAAATTTGATGTGTCACTGTTATTATCAATATATCAAAGCTGCATAACAAATCAGAACAAAGTACTTATTTAATGGAATTCATTAAATCAGTTAAAATCCAAGACTAGCTCATTGGACGGATTTTCTAGACTAGTTTTACCACTTTTATTGCCAAATCCATTCTAAGCAATATTTTTACATTCTGTCAGTTAGAGAAGGCCATTGACTCAGTCCAATATCCATATCAGTCCTTAAATTCAGAATTTGGAAGCCTTTAGACCATGTTTGTAAAGATTGGAAAATTACTAGCTCAACAATCTCGGGAGAGCCCAAAACCCCCAATTCTTCTTGAACTTTCCCAAGTATGCTAAAATATTTTCCTGAACATAACTAGCACACATTTTAATGATATTACCTCTATCATTAACTCTCATGACCCCCACCTGTCTATTATGCATATACCAGCTACCTAGGAAGCCTCGAAGTAGGCAATGGACTAACTCTATTGTTGAAAAGTGAAAGGTACTGATACATGGTGCATAGGACATCCCTGATATGAATTTTGACCTTCTACTGAACCTCAATCCATATATTTTCCCAGAATTGAAAATTCATCCCACCATCCTCATTCCTTACTCCAGTACACATCACTTACTTCCTGCACTGTTCGAAGAGATTGACAGAAAATTAACTAGTGAAGTTCATAAAAGTTTTGAAGTTGAGTTAATATATTGGTTGAATCTTCCCAAGGATATTACAGTGGTATCAGAGATCTTTCCTTGGCTCATCCCGTGGAAAATAAATCTCAGTGAAAAGAAGACTCTTAATTTAATGAATTTGCAAGCATGTCAATGTTCAGTGAAGAAGACTCTTACTCTGATGATGATTTTCATGAGCAATATGATGATGAATATGTTGAACCATATGAAGAGGAGGAGATGACCTCTATTGGAAATTTTTATTTGCAAAAAGTTGAATATGATTTCCTTGTTGAACCAATGTTTGAAGAGGACATAGGAACTGACATACCTATGACTAATTGGGATTATGAAGGAATACTCAAAAGAGACAACCCAAAGAAATCCTATGAGTACTTCATGGAGTACTTTGCCTTGAAGAATGAGGTTCAGAAGTCTCTGAACTTTAGAGACTATTGTGATTTGGAGATTTAGAGGTTGTTCAAAGACCCCTACAATAGTGATAGCAAAAGAAGGATTGCACATATGGTTGATGGTGTGTGCAAAGAAGTTGAGGCAAGATCTTTAACCCTGGGAGCTAAGATGGAAAGGAGGGATAAAGATGTGTCCTCACAGCCAGGAAAAATCAAGGGAGGAAACCAAGAGCCACCTAGTTCTTCAGGTGGAGAAGAAGTAGGGAAAAATAAAGATGAATTTGCAGCCCTACATATGGATCCATCCTAATCCCAAGGAAAAGGAATCAAAAAGGAAGTTTCAGCAAGGCAATTGGCAGGGCCAAGCATTGCGAGACTGTTTGGTTTTTCTTCAAGAAGGAAGTAGAAAGGTTGTGATCTGAGCACCACACAATGTGGAGAGACATCAATTTTCTTGGAAGGAAATGACCAAGAAGACCTTGCTGGTGCCCCATTACTCCAAGAAGTGGATGAAGAAGGTCAATGCATAGTAGAAGATCCAACAGTCAAACACTTGATTATTGGTGATGAGGGAGGTAAAATCACTCTCGATCTTTTAATGGTTGATTTCAAAACAAGTGAAGAATAAATGGGACATATTGATGAAGGTGAAACATCTTTTGGATCTGATCCAAAGGATGAACATAATTCATATTTACACTCACCCCTGGAGCCTCACCAAGAAGCAGAAATTGAGCACATCTCAGTAGGGTGTGAAGCAGAGAAATGGGTGGATGAACAAGCCATCAAAATTCCACCACATAAGGAGGAGAAAATGACACATGGTGAATTAGTAAATTCTGATTTTTATGTGCCATTATGTCAATCTGATATGGCAACTATCTCCATCGAAAAATTTAGTTGACCCCCATAGTGATGAGGTTCAGAATTCTGGTGTTAAAAATGAAAGCAGTATGAAGGCTGAAACTTTAAGAGAAGATCTTTCTGTTGCATCAAGGATGAATGAGCACTTATGTTGCAGCCCAAATTCTGTTTTTGAGGACATGAAAGATGAAAATATTGCAGCATAAACATATAGATCAGATTTCAAAACTTCAAGTGCACTGCATGAAATTGATCCGGTGATGGAAAATGAAGAGGAGGAACATCTGCAAGAACTTCATCTTCTTGCAGGATCTTTAAAGATGGATGAACAGAATATCCTAGAAGCCCTTCAAACCCTCAATTACACACATTCCTTAATGAATAACCTTTGTTGGAATTTGGGGGAGCAGTCTTCCATGAGAGACATGGAAGAATTTCAGAAAGCCATGGCAAGCATAAAAGGTAAATTCTTGAACCTGCTTTCTGATAGAGATAGTTTATTGGAGCTTGTAGAATTGTTTCATGGTACATCCTTGAAGGATGATGAAGAGATCAACAAGCTCAATGATGAATTAATAGCCACCCAAGATTCTTTGAGAAGCACTCAAAGTGCCCTCCAAGAATCCAAGACAGAAATATTGCAGCTTCATGAAAAGTTGCAAAGATCCTCCCTACCCTCCTACACACCATTCAGTCAATTTCATTGGGGTGAAAGCAATCATGATCATATGGAGGAACCTCATGAGATGGTGGATCATTTATCTTTACATGTGCTTGAGGAGTGTGCAGAAAAGTTTGATGAGAACCAAGCACTTGACTTTTTCCAAGGGAACTTGAGTTGTTCCTTGAAGACAGTCACTCTCCAATGGAAGAGTGGGATGAGAGCACCCAATTTGGGCCAGCCAATAATGAAGAAGTTGCAGCCATAAGTCTGATTACTGAAGGTTGCATACATACAAAAAAGGTTCACAGTTCTTTCCCACCTGTCCTAGATTCAACAATAACAATGGGGAATGAACAGTGGGTGAAGAAGTTTTTCTCATTGATGCCACATGTACCATAGGTGGATCATGATCTGCTCCTATGGGAGATAGATCCTATTGCAGCAGAGATGGCTGATTTCAGCCCATGTGAATCAACAATAAAGATATTCAATTCATCCATTGGATGGATGGATAGAGGAATCACTAAAAAAGGAAATCTCGAAGGTAAAAGGTTTTTTTGTTTCTGCAATAAATTTCTTATTATAATTGACCTTGTCTTGAATTGTGAGCAGCATCAACAGTATATTTTGCAGCCATTTGATGTCACTCATCCACATATGGATTGGGTGAAAGATTACTTGACAAGCATGAAACTTCCTTGCAAAATTTTTTATGCTTATGGTCAAGGTAAGGCAACTAAGCAGGCAAGTTGCCAAGATAAATTAATGGAACATTTTACTTGTAGAAGTTGGCCTATGTGGAGGGAATCCACATGTTGGGAGGGATGCTTGAAATTTTTCTCCAATGGCAGAGAGTTGAGCCATTGGATGTTTTCACTAGAAGAAACATTTTGCTATCCACTTGGTTTAGTTCGCAGTAATTTCCTTTCAGTTATTCCTCGGATGAAGAGGCACATGTTTGATGACAGATTCACTAAATTGATTTTGATGATTGGAAAAATGCAGTTGATACTTTGGGATCCGGGCATTGTCACGTCCCCATCTTGACCCCATTGCATTAAAATGTAAATGATGTAATATTGCTATAAAATCGTGGTGATGAGCTCAAGGCCAAGGCCCTGCCATCGATTTATTGATGCATATGGTTTACGTGCTAGCCAAGCACATTGGAATTGTAAATATGCATTTTAATATAAATACCCACAACTAGATATGCAATGCAACAAGAGATGGGGGCATGATATTACAAGGAATTGGGAGGGAAATATTCAAACCCTTGAGCCAATGAAGTCAAGCCAAGTTTCAATAAGAGAACCCATCAACCATCAACTACCCATGTTGACTTTGGTGCCCAATCATTCATTTCTCCCAAGAGTTGGGTGAAGTAGTTAATGCCTTGGGGATTGGGGAGGTATGGCTGTCTAAATTCGAGTATGGGCAAGCCACCCTCATGGAAAAACGTGTTTTTTCTTCTTGGGAAAGAAAACACCCACGAATTTCCTTCCCAAGCCATTATTCAGGATCAGACTTCCCTATCTCCCATTTTGGAAGCTTGTTGGGCGTTTCTCTCATGGAGTACGCTGTAAATTCACCGGTTGTCAAGCTGAGAATCTCATTTTTGTGATGGCTGGACTATGGGGAAAGAGGAGAATCCATTGGGAAGCAATAGATAAATTTTGATAACTTTTTGTTTCCCCTTATTGTTGTGAAATCATTTTTGAATTTCCAGATTTGGTTTTCATTATGGAAAAATCCTTTTTGTGAACCCAGCAGTTATCTCCTACCTCAGAAATCGTTTTTGAATGTTCCCATCAATTGTGTGACTATGTATGTGTCAATTTCGGGTGCCAACATGTCACGATTTTGCCCAAAAATCGTGTTGGTTCCCTGCTCCTAGTTAATGACTGTGTGAAGGTCGTTTTGGCCCTTGAATGCCCAAGCCTTTTCCCTCTCACGCAATCTGAGCTAGCTGGGGCTTTTCCCATCACGTTTTCCCTCTATCTCCTGCATTGGGAACTCGTTTTTGTATTGCACAATGGCTGGGAGGAAGAGAGCCACAAATTTGGGGTTTATGGAGGCCGTTTTTGTCCCTTGAGTGCCCACAAACATTTTCTGGAAACGGTTTTGCTCTCCCTGGGTGATTCCCCAATTGCCATTTCGTTTTTGGTTGCCAAACACTTTTTCTTCATGCCCAGAAATTGTGATTTTGCTGTTATGTGTATCCATGCCCAGTTTATGATTTTTCTGTGTGTATGAGATTGTTGGGGTTGAAATGGGTTTTCATTGTTTTGGCTTGAGCTTGAGTGGAAGCATCCACAAATGAAGAGGGTTTAGATTTAGCCTGATAAACCCAGCGATGGACTGGCTTGGCTTAAATGTAAATGATTATTTAGCTGTGTATGAGCTTGAGAGTCCCCTTTTCCTTGTAGATATCATGCCCAGCTCGGGGGTGGTCTCTGAGTGCTTAAATAATACAGGTTGGGCAGCGACCTATGGTTGGGAGAAACGTTGCAGTGACATAGCTAGTTGTGTGGGACAATTGCACAACAAAGATAAGTGTTTTCTATCTATGTGTTTTTCCTCTGCAGTGTTTATATTAAATTATTGTTATTGATATATTGAATGCATTTGAAATTATGTGTGTGTGGATGAGTTTATCTCCACTGTGCATGTTTGTTGAAAAAACCCATAGATTGGCATCATGTTCCCTCCCTTGCCTTGGATGGATGGGTGGGTATGTGAGAGATTGGTATCAGAGCTTATGGTTCAACACTACGGCTGTTGGGCCTTTCATAGAAATATAAATCATTGTGTATACATGTATTTTGTATTTGGAATTAAAATGAGTTAAAGAAACCTGAAGGTCCCATGGATTCTAATTGATTAGGATGGGAAGTCATTTCCATGACTGTTTTGGGGATTATTTCAAAAACAGGTTGCATTGATTCCATTCTATGAAATTGAGGAAGGAGGGAGAAAATCCCTTTTCAGGTTGAATGTTTGCTTTAAATTGTTTCCAATGCAGTAGCATTCAGTTTTGTATTTGTCTGTTTGCCTCCATGGAGGAGAGAAAGGAGGCGCAACCTCTGCCATCTTATATCATTTTGTTGTTTTGTTGTTTTATTCTTGACATGAAAGAGGTGCAATTTTCTTGACATACTTTTTCTATTTTGTTCTATGCGAGTATGATCTCTAAGAGGCTTACCTCTGTAAAGAAACGAAGCAAATATTTCCAGAAAAATTATAACTGTCTTTGAAAATTTGCAAAATTTTTCTAAGTATTTATTAGTTCTGTTAAAGGCTGCGGCGGTGGAATTAACGATAAGTTTTGCGCGTTGTGGCGGTAATTTTAACATTAAAATCTGCAATGCACGCGGCGCGTGCGGAGAAAGCAAAGTTAAATTCTACGACACTGGTGGCGGATCTAAGCTTAAAATTCACGGCGGCAATTTTAGGCTTAAAAGTTGCGATGGAGGCTTGCACGCGGCGGCGATTTTAGCCTTAAAACCTGCGACATGGTAGCAGCGATGAAGGCTTGTAGGCGCAGAAGTGAAGTTTATCTTTTGCGACACAGTCGGTGAAGAAGTTGGCAATTCTGCGCCAAAAGGAAGAGAAAATCTCAAAAATTTCTAATTGTTTTTGAAATTTTGCCTAAGGGTTGCGACAACGAAACTTAAGCTAATTTTCTGTGCGCACCGCAGCGAAAATTGGGCTAACTCTTGCGACTCTGTCAGCAAAGATAATCCCAAAAGCACCGCAACGGTCGACAAAATAGCTGTTAACTCTGCGCTGAAGGGAAACGGTCGACGGTCGCAGGGTTGGCGATCAGAGATTTTAACCTTATCTCTTGCGACACAATCGACGGAGATGTTGCTAATTCTGCGCTGAAAGGAAGAAAAAAATTCCAATTTTTTTTCCAAGTGTTTCGAAATTTTTCCAAAGGCTGTGTCGACGAAGTTAAGGTTAACTTTTGCACACTACGGCAAAATTAACGTAAACTTCTGCGTGCGCGGCGGCAGAAATAGCGTTAATATCTACGACGTCCGCGGCAAAGTTAAGGATAAATTTTGCGCGCATGGCGGCAAAATTAGCGTTAAATCTGCGACGCACGTAGCAACAAAATTTGTGATAAGAGCCGCGCCACCACGACAATTTTAACCTTAACATCCGCGACAATGGCGGCAAAAATAATCTTAACATCCGCGACAAGGGCGACCATTTTAGCCTTAATATTTGTGCCAAACGGGGAAAAGCAATGGGAGTAGTAAGGAAACGCTGATGAAAGGGAAATCTCTCACCTTAAACCATTTATGTTTATAACATAATAATTGTATGCTTGGAAAATATTAGGAATGAATGTTATACACGTGAATACATATATTGAATTTCTACTTTGTGAGAAGATCATAGCTAATAATTTCTTGTGTGCTTGTGTGCATGGTAGAGAGCCCATGAAATTAGATAAGATATGACGTGGATGAGGAAATTCCATGCTACAATGAGGAATTGGAAGGGAGAATCCCTCCACTACCCTCTTGATATTGTATTTATAATTCTGAAGTGGTCGTGCATATAAATTATGGCATAGGAATGCTGAAATGCAAGAGATTAGATAGATTATATGATTATGCACTTGTAGGCATATTAAGAAACATTGCACAGTGCATGTGAAATGTTTGTGCATGAATAGGACGTTGCATATTGGTAAAATAGTGAGGTTTCACATATGCAATGAGCCAATTGAGATAATTATGGTGGTTTCTAATAATTAGTTATGTCTGCATTGGTTGTAGGACAATTACAATCAAAACATGGCTAAAGCAGTTGATGACGTTGTTACACGTGACCAACGACCTTATGAAGAGATGATGGTGCAACAAGTCCGTGATCATGATGTTGGAAAAAGGACTGAGTAGCCTTGGTAAGAGGCCAACTGACCAGGTAACATCAAGTGATGTTAATAACAGCCATGTAGGTAATGGTTATTTGTGCTTAAATTGCATGAATGTTGAAAGAGGATTTGGTGAGATCCCTTCAACTCTGATTAAACTATGTTGATTTAGTTTGCATATGGTATTGAGTGCCGAATGGGAATGTTAACCTATCGAGTATGGTGAGGTATGGGTAAGTGAAGGAAATGATCCTTACACCCTATAATTGCTTAGAAATCTCAATGCATTAATATGAAATTATGTCATGCCATGATGGTTGTGAACCAAAGCAAGTGAGGACTTATGGCCCTGTCATGGTAGTACATGGTTAGGACATAATATGTTTGAATGCATAGTACTCATAAATTAATGCAGGGTTTCATTGAGGAGATGTGCATTAAAATATTATGTACGATCTTGTGGTTATACATTGAGTGATTGCACACTAAAAGATTATGTGAGTGATGTAAAAGTGCATACATATGTATAGGTGCACATGTTGAGATGCATTGTGTGAATGCATGGTTGTAAAATATATATATGATTCAATGCAGTTAGATAATATATTGTAATGTCCCTTGTTAGGAATTTTATTAAAATGTCAATTTTCCATTTTTTTCCCTAGTTCGACCTTTGACTAGTTTTGATCTCTAGGTCCCAAATTTACCCCAAATGATCCCAAATCTTCTGAGAAGGTATATGAATGATATTAGAACATAAATATGTGTTTTAGGGATTCCTTTGGACCTTTAAAATAATTTTCAAATACTCTTTCAATTATGGTCAATGTAGGTAACTTTACTACTGATTTCCCTATGACTAGTATTGGTCTCTAGGTCTCAAATTGACTCCAAATGCCTTCAAATATTCAATGAAGTTGTATGAATGATATTAGGAATTGAATATGATGTTCAGGGATGAAATATGGCCACCAAAATACCTCTTCAAACTCTCTTAAGATTCTGGACCAAGTATGCAATTTTATTAGTAATTTGGGGTTCAAATCCCCCTGGGGTAAGTACTGAAAATGGCTTCCCAATTGCCTCCAAACCCACTCAAATTTCTGAACAGGGGTAGGGAATGTATTAAGTATTTATTAAGGTCTCATTTGAACTATTAATTGATTATTACATCTGTTCCAACCCTCTCCCATTCAACTGCAAAAATCACCAATTCGACCCTTGGGGAAATGGCACTATTTCTTCTCCCAAGGCAATTAAACTGAGTAAAAATACTTCAAATGCTCAAGTACAGTACATGAAACTTGTAAAATACATCCATGGAAGTCCACTAATCACAAATGCATCATAGAATCATCCATTCATTCGAAATCATCAGCATTACATTGATTCACAACAAGGTAGTGGGGAAATGGCACTGTTCTTTCATTAAAATTGAGATTTATACATTTCTACTTGGAATTTCGACCTGAAAATTTCTGGAGATGAATAAGAGAGTATTTAATTCATATTAAAAAATAAATGGGGCATTAGAATCTCCCCCAAAGAGTACAATAGCTCACCAAAAATGCCCTCCCTCAAGGATCAAGAATATGCCATCAAAACTGGAAATGGTTGAAGGAGTGAGTTGTAATAGAAGAAACCATGAGATGCCCTGTAGCTTACACCTACAAATAAATACTCCATTAAATCTCCAAACGAAAGGTTTGAATGGCCTTTCCAATTGCCAACTTGGATGGGAATCTTTCACCCTCGAAATTGGCTAAGGCAAGCAACTAGTCATCCACTAGCTCTCCCTCTTCACAAATGTAATTGCAAATTCTACAAATGATAAAAATATGGTTTCATTCTTTTTTATTGACATTTATAAATTTCTAATGTCCTCCATGGGTCGAATTCCTTCCAAGAGACTCATGCCAACTCAAGTTGGAAAGAGATTCCAAAGAACGCCACTTGTACAACAATTCCTAGTCTCCCACTTCCACCAAATCACATGTGGAAACATCTTAGCTGCCCTAACACCCTTGAGCGCCCTTTTGGAGTCTATTTTTAGCCTTGACATGTCATATATGTCATATTTCAGCCTTCAGGTCTGATTTGTGTCATAGATGTCATAGCATATTCATCATTGTTGTCACAGAGCTAGGGAATCTAGTCCAAGTGTCTCACTAGCTCCAAATTGCCTCTTCCTCTTCCATGGGAGTTACTCTTCCTCTATATTTAAACCTTGGATGAATCATGCCATGAATAATACCTTTTGGACTCCCCCAAGTATGTTACCATTCACCTTGAATTCAAATTGGTGAGAGAATGATGCCAAGTGTAGTGGGGAAATCTAGCCATATGTGGGTCCCACTTCTTCCATGTGTCTTCATGATCAAATGCCACTTGATTTTCACTTGTATATATTTATTTAGCTCCTTTATTTAATATTTATGCCACTCTAATGTTCAAAAATCATTTATTATCCCCATTATTCCAAATCCCAAAGCTTCCACCCCAAACCTAGGAAACTAGTAATTTTCCTCCTTGGCAATTATTTGACCTTTAACATCAATTTTACAAAATCTAATGAATATGGCCAATTTGATTAGGCCATTGTGACCCAATTCCAAATTTGGGACATGACAAATCCTCCCTTCCCAATATTGCTTGTCCTCAAGCAATTTCAAACATGGGTGTTGAAGAACCTGCTTCCTGTATAATTCTTTGAAGTTGCCATTGAATTGCCCAACCTTGAGTCTTTGAGTTTCCATGAAGATTTTAGAGAGGAACCACCATGCTTGCTGCTGCAATACTCTGATAAAAATCACTTTATTAAGTGGGAAATCCATCTCCCCTACTGCTTGTTTCCCCAAAAACTTTGAAACCAATGAGATAAAAATTATTCCAGGGTCCCATTGCTTGTATTGCACCCCAATCATTAAGAGTGCTCTCCAACCCATACCATCAGATAAGAGGATTCCGGGATCCCATTTTCTTGTATGCATTCTTCCAAACATCATGAGTACAAAATATATATCATCAAGGTACATAACAACATAATGAAAATGTACATAAAGGAGATGCTTCATCAAAGAGTCATGAAAGTGCTTATACCTCCAAGCATGTAGACCACCATTTTCCAAGTGCATACAATCTTCAAGTGACCCATCAAATCTTATCCAATGACATAGGTGAGGATCCCATGTCAGATAGTGCTACTCCAAAAGAATGTGATATGCATCAAAATATTCGGCCATGCATTCTTTCATCCAAGAAGTGAATGAAGAATCTCCACTAAAATCTGACCAAATAATGAGCAGGAAAAACAAGGAGACTTCAAAGAACTCAAAGAAGTCTCATCCATACATCCATGAGGATATGTATCATCGTAAGGTAAAGCAATATGCTACTGCAATTATAAATAATGAGGTGCTCTATTCATGTCATCATCAAAAGGAGAGGTAGGAGTTTCATACCCCTCATGTGGCACCACTAGAAAAAAACCTTTCACCCAATTTTCATCCCCAATTGATGTGGTTGAAAAAGAAGTAGGGGGTGAGGAATTATGAACCAACCTTAAATTCTTACAACTCTTACCCATTGAAATATTTAATTCATCCTCTCCATAATTGGCTGGTCCAACTATTGTGAGATCATGTGCCTCCTCCAAGGATTTGCAATTCTCTCCATGAGGCAACTCATAATCCCTCTAAACAAGGACAAGTGCTTGCCCTTCTTCTTGTTTTAGTGTAGCATCTTCAAGAACCTGCATATCAACATGTACCTCATGTTCCACAATTACATTAGGTTCCTCTTTTGTGACATAAATTATTTCATCATTTTCCTTGAAAAGAGAACCATTGCTCATTATTTTTTTCGAGTTGCTTCCAAGTTCACTAAGCAACAATTTGAACTCTTGAAAGTATTTCCTCCACTTGTCTTCAAAGGATGGTTTAAGTAATTTTCTAAACTCCTCATTCTCCTCTAAGGTTCCTTTCTCATCCTTACTCATGGTGACCAATGAATGCACTTCTTCTCTTACTTCTTCCCTTTCACCAAAGTATATCCAGTTTCAGTTTCTAAGGGTGGTGGCTTATTTCTTTGACTCCTGGTCTTCATTAATGTTCTACCACATCAGGTTCCAAGACCATGCTCTGATACCACTATAATGTCCCTTGTTAGTAATTTTATTAAAATGGCAATTTTCCACTTTTTTCCCTAGTTCGACCTTTGACTAGTTTTGATCTCTAGGTCCCAAATTTGCCCCAAATGATCCCAAATCTTCTGAGAAGGTATATGAATGATATCAGAACATAAATATGTGTTTTAGGGATGCCTTTGAACCTTTAAAATACTTTTTCAAATACTCTTTCAATTCTGGTCAATGTAGGCAACTTTACCAGTGATTTCCCTGTGACTAGTATTGGTCTCTAGGTCTCAAATTGACTCCAAATTCCTTCAAATATTAAAGGAAGGTATATGAATGATATTAGGACTTGAATATGATGTTCAGGTATTACATATGGCCACCAAAATACATCTTCAAACTCTCTTAATATTCTGGACCAAGTATGCAATTTTATTAGTAATTTGGGGTTCAAATCCCCCTGGGGTAATTACTGAAAATGGCTTCCCAATTGCCTCCAAACCCACTCAAATTTATGAACAGATGTAGGGAATGTATTAAGGATATTATTAAGGTCTCATGTGCACAATTAATTGATTATTAAATCTGTTCCAACCCTCTCTCATTCAATTGCAAAAATCACCAATTCGACCCTTGGGGAAATGGCACTATTTCTTCTCCCAATGCAATTAAACTGATGTAAAAATACTTCAAATTCTCAAGTACAGTACATGAAACTTGTAAAATACATACATGGCATTCCATTAATCACAAATTCATCAGAGAATCATCCATTCATTCGAAATCATCAGCATTACATTGATTCACAACAAGGTTGTGGGGAAATGGCACTATTCTTTCATTAAAATTGAGATTTATACATTTCTACTTGCAATTTCGACCTGAAACTTTCTGGAGATGAATAACAGAGTATTTAATTCATATTAAAAAATAAATGGGGCATTATAAACTCCCCCAAAGATTACAATAGCTCACCAAAAACGCCCTCCCTCAAGGATCAAGAATATGCCATCAAAACTGAAAATGGTTGAAGGAGTGAGCTGCAATAGAAGAAACCATGAGCTTCCCTGTAGCTTACACCTGCAAATAAATACTCCATTAAAGCTCCAAATGAAAGGTTTGAATAGCATTTCCAATTTCCAGCTTGGATGGGAATCTTTCACCCTCGGAATTGGCTAAGGCAAGCAACTAGTTATCCACTAGCTCTCCCTCTTCACAAATGCAATTACAAATTCTACAAATGATCAAAATTTGGTTTCGTTCTTTGTTATTGACATTTATAAAGTTCTAATTTCCTCCATGGGTTGAATTCCTTCCAAGATACTCATGCCAACTCAAGTTGGGAAGAGATTCCAAAGAACACCACTTCTACAACAATTCCTAGTCTCCCACTTCCACCAAATCACATGTGGAAGCATATTAGCTACCCTAACACCCTTGAGCGCCCTCTTGGAGTCTATTTTTAGCCCTGACATGTCATATATGTCATATGTCAGCCTTCGGGTCTGATTTGTGTCATAGGTGTCATAGCATCTTCATCATTGTTGCCATAGAGCTAGGGAATCTAGCCCAAGTGTCTCACTAGCTCCAAATTGCCTCTTCCTCTTCCATGGGAGTTACTCTTCCTCTATATTTCGACCTTGGATAATTCATGCCATGAATAATACCTTTTGGACTCCCCCAAGTATGTTACCATTCACCTTGAATTTGAATTGGTGAGAGAATGATGTCAAGTGTAGTGGGGAAATCTAGCCATATGTGGGTCCCACTTCCTCCATGTGTCTTCATGATCAAATGCCACTTTGATTTTCACTTGTATATATTTATTTAGCTCCTTTATTAAATATTTATTCCACTATAATGTTCAAACATAATTTATTATCCCCATTATTCCAAATCCCAAAGCTTCCACCCCAAACCTAGGAAACTAGTAATTTTCCTCCTTAGCAATTATTTGACCTTTAACATCAATTTTACAAACTCTAATGAATATGGCCAATGTGATTAGGCCATTGTGACCCAATTCCAAATTTGGGACATGACATAGATGAAATGGTGAACTATTGTTAATCCTGATACCATTTCATGAGCTGCTATGAATGTAGGGGAAAGACTGCATGAAGAAGGTGGACATGTAATGGGCTACCAGAGCACTCTGTTGGAAGGACAAAATTGCATGGAATATGAAGCAATGAGTATTTACAGTTTATTTAAATTGCATGGATAGTGTGACTGTGTCTTGCAATTTTATTGTGATAATGATGCATATATAAAAATGTATACATTTCATTGCATTTCAAATGTTAACAGCTGAAGATGTTTGAATTATTGAGTGTTATAATTCCGAGATCACTTCAGTGATTGTTGTAGCAATGAAATGATTATATGCATAAAATACTCACAACGTCTTTGGCTGATTGAAGTTTCAGATTCTAGTAGAAAAGTCTTACGTATGGCAATGAGGATAATTCCATAGTAGAGATCGGGATCTACCATGTGCAGAAGCCAAAGGTTATGAGAAGATTCTCATGGGTGTAACTTATGCATGAAACAAATCTACAAATTTTATCGTTTATAAATTTGTGAGAATAATCCCATGGTGGTAAATCTAATTTCTGTAGGAAAACAGATTTACAAATTTCAGATTTGAGAATCGCTTCTAATTGCTAATCACTGTTTGGATATTTGATAAATGTTCCAAGAAGACACATTGCAGGAAGACCAGGAGTGATGGCCTGCAAAAGCCAAACTAGATGGGAAAGACCCCATGCTTTGGAAATGGGTTTCGGGTGAAACGCCATTGATAATATCTCAGCCAAACCGGATGTCGGTAAACCATGAGAGTGAGATGGTAAAGCTATGCCCAGAAGGCATGTGAGAAACATCTGCAAAATGAATGAGTATTCTGTGACCCTAGACAAGAACATGCACGTCTAAATTATTAGGGTTAATATGCATAGCATGCTCTATCTGATTTATATCATTGCAGACTGCTTGAGTATGATTAGGTCCTACATGGCACACATCAAAAAGGGGGTGCAAACCTTTTCTAGTGTTGGGTCATGATAGGGTTTTCAATATTGACTACACCCTAAGGGAATGGACGCATTCTTGGTGTTTCAATACTTGATAGTGAATGATATGGATTATGGTTACAAAATTGAACAACAATACTGATGAGCTTGCTTATCCTTCTTGTGTTATCAGCCTACACAGATGTAGATTGATACTGCACATTAAGAGGCAAAGTGAAGAAGGGTACGCAAAGGACTGTATAGGAATTGGTAACCTTTCTATGCTCACACGAAATATTACCAGAAGGGATGGACAGGCCCGAAGAACTGTGCAATAAGAAGAGGTATCATCCTTGTGTGAGTGGGGTCATGCTAACCTGTAGTCAAGAAAGTCACCTATAAAGTTCCTAAAAGGAACCACCGATTTGCACCAGAGAAGGAGTGACGTCCTTGTATGAATGAAGAGTTGTGTGTGTGAAGGGTTGTGGTGCAAGAAGGTGTGGAGACATTGGTGAAGGCATAAAATATTTATTGGGAGAACAGTAGGAGGGCAGGTGCCAAGATTGACTGGAAACCCTGAGATGCCTATGGCTCCATACTAGATCCTTGGCCTATAATGGTCAAGTGGCGCAGTTTCCTTCCATTGGTCGATGACCCAGACGAATTTGATGGCTCGGAAATGGAGAGGGCCAACCAGGTATGGGACTGGTTGGGAACCACCAAATGTTTGGTAAATCCAGTCGGCGTGAAGGTGTATTGGTGAAGCATTAACTACATCCAAGTCCATAGGCGATCCCAAGGCTTGTAAAGCGAAGCAGGATCCTGTCGACCAGAGGAGAAACGCACAATACAAATAAGTATTCAGTTTCATTTATGTCTTGTTTGGAATAATGAAGATTTCAGGTATAAATCTTCTAACAACTAAGCTGATACACTAATGTTTCTTTGTTGGGAACCTTGGTCATTGCAAGAAAGCAAGACCTTGAAAGCGCTATAAAATTACTGGTAAATCTAGAGATTAAATGAGTGGGAGATATGAAATTATTGATAAATCCAGAGAGTAATTGGTTGGGCATTCACTACTTAATATTGTGAAACAGCGTGTATGTTGGCCCAATACCCCTTAAACAATTGATAAAACCAGTCAGCATACTGGCCTGGCATTGCCTATTCGAATGATTGTGGAGTAGCCTACGTGCTGGCCCAACATTCATAATTGTGTCCACAGGAAATCCAAGGCTTGTAAAGCAAAGAAGGATCCCGTGGAATAAAGTGAAGACATCCAATACATATAAGTATTTGGTTATCTTGCAGCTTCCTGCTTATGAATATTCGTGTGTATATGATTTGGTTATGATTTCTCAGACTCTTGTTTAGAGAGAATCCTTATGAAATAAACTCAACATGTGAATTGATTCAATGTTTGAGTGTAGGTATTGTTGGAAGCAAGGACCAGGAAGGCATCACAGGGATGCAAATGGACATATGACCGTCCTAAAGAGCTCAATATGAGCAGTAATAAAAGATGGTGCTAGTGAACATGAGTGGGTCCTAGCAACCAGAGGTTCTGTAAGCAGAATGGGAAGGGGTACCCAAGTTGAAAAGCATTAAACAGACCTCAGACACTAAGTGTTATAGCCAATAAAGAGAAATTCAAGCATTCACATTAAAGTGAAAGAGACTAAGGAGCATGAAACCACAGTGATGGCATAGCTCCGTAATAAAACAAAATAAGAGGGAGAAACTCTTACTCTTCTCTTTCCTTTTTATTGATGCATTTATAAAGCAAAGAATTGTTGAATGCATGTCATGACTAGAAGAAGAATGTGTTTATTTGCTTGAATTAAGTTGTGAATGTTAAAATAGTTATTTCACTGTGAAAGGATGAACATGAAAGAGATCATGTGTATGTTGGGAAAGCATGAAAAAAAAATTGGAAGCCACATGAGTGAAGCATGGACGTTCCATGTCAATTGGGAAATAATTGACTAATTTTAATGTTTATATTATGCTTGTCCTAATAAAGAGTTTCCATGATAAATTTCATAGGGAGAAATTGAAACAATTGGTTGCAGCCGACACTAGCCAAGTGTTGCTGGTGAGAAAAGTGAGATCCAGTCGTGCACCGTGATCATGGCAGCAGACCAAAAGCTATTTGATTTGGATAAAAATATTCCTCAAATAGTTGCCAGGAAAACAAGAAAGATGGCATCCATGAAATTCCAGACTTGCAGAGTAGCTGGAAGGTGAATAAAAGGAAGGGATTGCTGTGGAGCAATGCCCACCTGCAGAGATGGAAGGTCAAAGCCAGCAGGAGCAGTTGTGGAAGCCAAAGGACTTGATCCTAAACGTTCAAAGTAAAGAGATGAAACGCCGGATAGACCTACCACCAATTGTGAATTTTGAGGCATGTGTAAAGTGGGTATATATTTTGAAGTATTGGAACACCGAGGACGATGTTATTCCAAGGGGAAGGGAATTTCACGTCCCCATCTTGACCCCATTGCATTAAAATGTAAATGATGTAATATTGCTATAAAATCGTGGTGAGGAGCTCAAGGCCAAGGCCCCGCCATCGATTTATTGATGCATATGGTTTACGTGCTAGCGAGGCACATTGGAATTGTAAATATGCATTTTAATATAAATACCCACAACTAGCTATGCAATGCAACAAGAGATGGGGGCATGATATTACAAGGAATTGGGAGGAAAATATTCAAACCCTTGATCCAATGAAGTCAAGCCAAGTGTCAATAAGAGAACCCATCAACCATCAACTACCCATGTTGACTTTGGTGCCCAAACATTCATTTCTCCCAAGAGTTGGGTGAAGTAGTTAATGTCGTGGGGATTAGGGAGGTATGGCTATCCAAATTCGAGTATGGGCAAGCCAACCTCATGGAAAAACATGTTTTTTCTTCTTGGGAAAGAAAACACCCACAAATTGCCTTCCCAAGACATTATTCAGGATCAGACTTCACTCTCTCACATTTTGGAAGCTTGCTGGGCGTTTCTCTCATGGAGTACGCTGTAAATTCACTGGTTTTCAAGCTGAGAATCCTGTTTTTGTGATGGCTGGACTGTGGGGAAAGAGAAGAATCCATTGGGAAGCAATAGATAAGTTTTGATAGCTTAATGTTTCCCCTTATTGTTGTGAAATCATTTTTGAATTTCCAGATTTGGTTTTCATTATGGAAAAATCGTTTTTGTGAACCCAGCAATTATCTCCTACCTTAGAAATCGTTTTTGAATGTTCCCATCAATTGTGTGACTGTGTATGTGTCAATTTCGGGTGCCAACCTGTCACAGTTTTGCCCAAAAATCATGTTGGTTCCCTGCTGCCAATTAATGACTGTGTGAAGGTCGTTTTGGCCCTTGAATGCCAAAGCCTTTTCCCTCTCACGTAGTCTGAGCTAGCTGGGGCTTTTCCCATCACGTTTTTCATCTATCTCATGCATTTTCCATGCCTGGGAACTCATTTTTGTATTGCATAATGGCTGGAAGGAAGAGAGCCATGAATTTGGGGTTTATGGAGGTCATTTTTGTCCCTTGAGTGCCCACAAATGTTTTCTGGAAACAGTTTTGCTCTCCCTGGGTGATTCCCCAATTGCCATTTCGTTTTTGGTTTCCAAACGCTTTTTCTTCATGCCCAGAAATTGTGATTTTGTTGTTATGTGTATCCATGCCTAGTTTATGAGTTTTCTGTGTGTATGAGATTGTTGGGGTTGAAATGGGTTTCCATTGTTTTGGCTTGAGATTGAGTGGAAGCATCCACAAATGAAGAGGGTTCAGATTTAGCCTGATAAACCCAGTTCAGATTTAGCCTGATAAACCCAGCAGTGGACTGGCTTGGCTTAAATGCAAATGATTATTTGGATGTGTATGAGCTTGAGATTCCCCTTTTCCTTGTAGATATCATTCCCAGCTCGGGGGTGGTCTCTAAGTGCTTAAATAATACAGGCTAGGCAGATACCTACGATTGGGAGGAACGTTGCAGCGACATATCTAGTTGTGTGGGACAATTGCACAACAAAGATAAGTGTTTTCTATCTATGTGTTTTGCCTCTGCATTGTTTAAATTAAACGACTGTTATTGATATATTGAATGCATATGAAATTATGTGTGTGTGGATGATTCTATCTCCGTTGTGCATGTTTGTTGAATTTACATTTGTACACATGGTTTTTTTGAATTGTATGAATCTAATGAATGGGCTGAGTTTTTATGAAAAACCCCATAGATTGGCATCATGTTCCCTCCCTTGCCTTGGATGGATGGGTGGGTATGTGACAGGAATTCATTGGAGTGACAGATTGCCAAAGGTGATAGCACATTTTTGGTCCTTGCAGGAGAAACAGTGGGATCTAGGAATTCTACTCAAGTTATCCTAATTGGGTTGAAAATTCTGTTCATTGCTGGTTAATTGCAGATATAAATTACAGTGCAGTTTTTATTTTCCTTTCATAGTCATTTTTTGGAGAAGGACCAAGTTTATTTTTCAGACTGATCAAGGGATAGCGACAATTATAATCAAAGTGGTGTAGCAGAAGCTTGGTGGAGTCCTAACATTGCTTGAGGACAAGCAGTCTTGGGAAGGGAGGACTGTCATGTCCCCAATTTTGGCTCATCCAGTACCATGGGTGAAAGGGGACAATATCAACCCCTAAGGGAATTAAATGGTATTAATTCTATTTGCTTAAAATTATTCTTAACCTAAGTCTCACAAAATTGACAAATTTATTTATTAAAGGTGTTTTTGATAAATAAAATTAATGGATAATGAGCAAGTGGGCCAAGATGTCACCCATGTGGAATATGTTGCCAAAATGGAGTAGGATGTATTTTTGGATGCAATTATACAACAAGAGTTAATTAATCATTAATTAATTGATGAGATGATGAAGTCTGAATTAATTCTGAGTTGTAATATTTTATTAATAAACATAGCTAATAAATATTGCCAAGTGGTTGTTAAATTGGCTAGGAGATCGAATTTGAGCAAGTAGGGCCAATCTTTCCTAAGTGTCAAAATCTCAGGAAAAGCAAGGAAACTTTGGAGGTGCAATTTCTAAAAAGAGATAAAAGCATGTCATCCCCAAAAGCAAGCAAGTTGAGGGCGTAGTTTCTAATTCATCCCAAGATTGGCAAGAAAGGAAACATCTTATGTTAAGATAAACTTGTTATTTTCTCAAGGAGGGCGCACTTTCCATTATGAATGAGCTAAACTTGTTAATTATTCCAAGATGGCGCCCACATGGCTTTGGAGTAGGATGGGAAAGTGGGTAACTTACTCTCACAGGTCACCAAAACTAAGTAACTTGTTCAGCAGGTCATCATGAATTTTATAAAAAAAGCCAACCAACTCCCATGAACAACTTTTGATCATTATTAGAATTTGTGAATGAGAGCTCTGAGCCCTCTAGTTGAGTGTTGTGCCTCAACAAGTTATGCTTGGGAGATGTGCCCCAAGGCCATGTGAATTTCCAGTAAGTGTTATGCAAGTTCATATCAATATTCTACATCCATTATCAGTCAATTCCATCTTTCATTGAATATCTCCAGTCCATTGGAGGAGAAGGTCTCTCATACAATGAAATTCTAGCTAGTTTTGGAGAAGGTTCACCAGCAAAAGAAGATAGTTAAGGAGGAGAGTGCCCAAGACTTCCAGTTAGCTCCAGAAGTTATTATCAACATATATCAGAGGCTTCCATGTCCTTAGGATGACTACATACCTGATCTTCCATCCCTCTCTCATTGCTCTAGCTTGCAGCCAAATCTAGAGGTGTTTCCACTGGTGGAGACAATTAGTTGAAGGAGGGCGCACCATTGAATTTCTACAGCAATAGTTGCAGCCAAATAATTCCTCTGATATGAAGAGATCCTGATCAGAACATCAGAATAGAGTTACTATACAAATCTCTCTCTCTCTTCATATTCTCCATCAATGTACTACAATTTCTAGCCTGTAAGGCAATTTGTTTTGAGAAGAAAGCCACTATAATAAAATAATGGTTCTGTTATGTTAAATTAGGTGTGTCACTATTATTATCAATATATAAGAGCTTCATAAAAACTCAAAACAGAGTAATTATTTAATGGAAGTCATTAATTCAGTTAAAATCCAAGACTAGCTCATTGGAAGGATTTTCTAGACTAGTTTTACCACTTTTATTGCCAAATCCATTCTAAGCAATATTTTTACATTCTGTCAGTTGGATAAGGTCATTGACTTAATCCAGTATCCATATCAATCCTTAAATTCATAATTTGGGATCCTTTATACCATGTTTGTAAATATTGGAAAATTACTAGCTCAGCAATCCCGAGAGAGCCCAAAACCCCCAATTCTTCCTGAAATTTCCCAATTCTGCTAAAATACTTTCCTGAACATAACCATAACACATTTGAATGATATTATCTCTATCATTAACTCTCATGACCCCCACCTGTCTAGTATGCATATGCCAGCTACCCAGGAAGCCTCGAAGTAGGCAATAGACTAGCTCTATTGTTGAAAAGTGAAAGGTACTGGTACATGGTGCATAGGAAATACCTGATCTGAATTTTGACCTGCTGCTGCACCTCAGTCCATATATTTTCCATAATTGAATATTCATCCCACCATCCTCATTCCTTACTCCAGTACACATCACTTACTTCCTGCACTATTCGAAGAAATTGACAGAAAATTAACTAGTGAAGTTCATAAAAGTTTCGAAGTTGAGTTAATATATTGGTTGAATCTTCCCAAGGATATTACTTCCTTAACTAATTTTACACCTAGTAGCTCAACCATGTGGAAACCACCTTCAGTTAACTGGACATTTGCCTTTAGTTTCCACTAGTGCTTATTGGGAGATGGATCCAATGAAAACTAAGCCTGTCTCTTTAGTGGAATTCGAATTCCATCATAGGATCATGAATTTTCTTGCATGTAATATTATTTAATAGCCCACATATTGTGGATGAATAATATGGAAATTTTTTACACTCGGAACTATCTTTTCTTTATTCTATTCTTCTCAATTTTTCTGTAGATTTGTGTTAAACATTGTGAGGATTGTTTTACTGCTAGAGATCCATTTGCGTGAGAGAAATTCAAATGGTATCATAGAAAACCAACTATATAGTTTAGCTCATATACTTCCATTGATGCACCAAAAAACAACAGAGTTTCCACATAATTCCTTGGGGCCATTGCATTGGAGCCATTGGATAAATCCTTTGGATTCTACCCAGGTGTAACAGACTCCTGAATGTGTTCAATGTCGAAGTAGAGATTGAGTGAGCTGATATTAGACTTTCTTCCAAGAGTGTTTTATTGCAGGTTACAGGTCCTAGGATCATAAGGAGCATAACTAATGAACAAGGGATCATTCTCAGCACATTCTCCTTCCTCCTTACAATTTCTTTGACTGGAAAGCGAAGATGGTGATTCTTCTAAGAAGCAGAGGTATATATAGAGTCACCATGGGCATTGATAACGAGCCAACCTTAGTAGTTGAGAAGGACAATTGGTACAACATAATGGATGAAGTGTATGGGTTTCTTTGTCTCGGTACTTGCATAGATATTCTTTTTCGCCTTGATGGTTTGACTACTCCAAATCAAGTTTGGAGCAAATTTGAAATTCTGTTTGAAAGGACAGATGAGATGAGAGGCCATCATCTGGAATGGTTTCCATTATAAGAAATATTGTATGAAGAATAAATTGGAAATCATGACTCAATTGTTCGAAAAGAATAACATTGATGTTCATGATCTCACAAGAAACACAGAACTAGAAAATCTCGATGCTCACCCAGAACACTTTCTCGGTGCTACTAACCAAGGTAATAATTTTTATGCTTTGAGAGCTCAAGTCAAAACAGCTTTTTATGATTATGATATTTCTGATTTAGATTCACATTCTAATATTTCAGAATCAGAAATATCCATCCCTTCCTTGGAAGAATCTCTAGTCAGTCCACCAGAACCACCTCTCAATCCTTGTGAATTTTCACATGTTTCTCACCTGCCTTCCGGAAACTCCCTTCAAGCTCATTCAAATATTTCCTATAATATCTATGATTTTCATTCATAATTTTATAGACAATTTGTATGGCCCACACATTCATCCTTCCCATCATTAGATTCTGAAAAGACTCCTCAACCCCCAAGTGCTCCAGTTAACAAACCCATAGTTTCTGAAACTATGTCACTTATTTCAGTTGCATTATAGTATTTCATATCTTTCAGTGGTTGAGATTCCATCACATTGGATATTTTTGGAATGATATTCCACATATTTGGACCTGATATCACCTTTGTTGGTTCAAAGTTCAAGGTTACATAGTCTAAAGACCCCGCAGGTTCACTCAAAAATCAGTATAATTCTGTTGCACCTAGTTTTCTTTATGAGATCCTATTTGATCACGGATACACTCCACCATTGATTTTTTTGCCACATATGATTCTTATTTTTCTTCTACATAGATGCATAATCTCCATTGTGAAATTAATAATGTGATCAATCAGTTCGGAAAGGCATTACATGGCTACATTGTCCATTGTGCAGTTGCACAAGTTCCTGATCCTGTTGAGTTCATTGATGTTTTTTGGTTAGAAGATGATAGCACATATCTATTTTCTATATTTGATTATGTTATCAGATCTGATTATGTATGTGTTCACATCAAGAAGCATTCATTTGATGCTCCTACATCAACATAATTTGAGTTCAAAGGGGATTCTACACTTGTTTTTTGTCTACACTACATTGAATTTTTTTGCATGATCAAGGCATCTACAACATCTTCATCAAGTCTCTAACCAAGAAGAAGTATATTCAGCTCATTCAAGTGAATAAGAAGACATTGTGAATACCTTTTTCTCTGTAACATATCCTTTTTGAGGGGAAGTTTTGTTCCCATGGGGTTTTCCTTCTTTCCTTGGTTAATTGGACAATTTTTAAATTTTGTAAAGGGTGAACTTAGCCTTTGTTGTTGGGCCCTAATTTGATGTATTTGATTTATAAGTTAGTATTAATGGGGGGTATTGGAACATTCTATCCATATAAACCATGTTTTTTCATGCATGAATGCATTCCATGCATCAGTCATACATTCCGTGCATTGGTAATTGAGTCTCCTAGCACCTAGTCCTTGTTTTTGACCCCCTAGTGCTTAATATTGGTCGTCATTAGCCTCCTTATCCAATCAGAGTTCCTTATCCACATCACTTGAGTGTTAATGTGCCCTCGTGCATGAATTTAGGAGTCAGTACTGTCAGTTCCATGAATTAAGGTGCCTTGTCCCCTTGATTGCCTTGTTAACTGACTATTCTACCTATTTTCACTGAGACTGAGTGTAGGAGAGCCCTATTTGACCACTACAATTCATATAATGCACCTCCTTGGGTTATCCTTCCCTAATTTCACTCCTAGTGGCTCAATCATGCGCCAACCACCTTCAGTTAACTGGCCATTCACCTTTAGTTGCCACTAGTGCTTGTCGGGAGATGGATCCAATGCAAATTAAGCCTGTCTCTTTAGTGGAATTCAAATGCCATCATAGGCTCATGAATTTTATTGCATGTAATATTATTTAATATCCCACATCTCATGGATGAATAATATGAAATTTTTTTACACTCATAACTATCTTTTCTTTATTCTATTCTTCTCAATTTTTATGTAGATCTGTGTTCAACATTGTGAGGATTGTTTTATTGTTGGAGATCCATCTATGTGAGAGAATTTCACAAATATTGAGCTGATATGCATGACTAAAATATTAGGTTAACCAACCTGATGGTTTAATAAAAATGTTTTTCATCACTATGAGCCTATTCCTTAGTTTGATTTCTTATCCTTGGGTTTTTCCTGGTAAATCTTTTTAATGTAGATAAATTGAAGGTTGTAAAGGCTACTATTCAATAAAGTGAGGGTTTCCAAAGAGTGGGTGTATACTGTATTATTTAAATGAAATACAAATGGATGATTTTCTACTCATAAAATGAAAAACTCTTCCTTGTATCATATTTTGAACATGCATATATTATGTAGATATAAACTCATTAGTGACCATCTCTTCCTTGTATCCTACTACATTTAACTTGCTTATGTCTCATCCAATCCATTCAAAAGGAGTTGCCCTACAACCTTCCTTGTCACCCTGGCTTCCTTTCACATTGTACAAACCCACCACCTCCTCATTAGGGAATATATTTTTTCTTCTCATATGGGAGCTCAATTAGAGATTCTTGTTCTCCTTGGTGAGGATAGAAGGAGAAGCTTTACCTTGTCAGGGATTTCTCTGTGTGATTTGTATTCTTGTTGTAATTCAAGACTTGGCTATTCTACAAAATTAAAAACAAAAAAAAAAGAAAGAGAAAACTTTGACATCCAAGGGTGTAGACCTTTGTGGAATCCCAATTGCAACTCTACATTCATCTTTTCAATTATGGCATTGGGAAGTAAGATGTTCTTTTATGCTCTCTAGGAAACATTGGTTAAATTTTATAAGAAAAAGATTGGGTTTAATGCCATAATTTTTTTTCTCTAAAATATTTCCATTTATGTGAACCTTAAGGTACCAAGTCAATACTTGACATGCATTGTTTGTACTTTGTTATCTTTGCATATCTCCATTTAGATGACATATGGACATCATCTGTGATAGATAACCTTGCATATGGTGTAAGATGGAAACAGGTCAGCAGTGGCATTCCAAGTAGGCGTTTTAGACAAATTTGTACAGTTGTGGGAGATTTGCTAGTTCTCTCTAGAGGTATAAATGATAATGGGATACACCCACATAGTAGTTCTCTCTTGAAATGATAGTAGTTTCAATATTCAACTCTTGAAGATTTATGCGTTGCATCTCTTCCCTTATGCTTTGGGGTCTACCTCCCTTCCTCTTGGGGCTGAAGCCTTGTCTCCTCATTTTATTCCCTCTCAATCCTTTCAGTTCTCTTCCTGCCTTTTCTTTAGGTCGATTCAACATCTTCCTCGTAGCTATTCTTGGCCAAGCACATTACCAACTAGTTGGGACTGCTACTTGAATGTTTCCAAATTTTTTGGGAGAGTTTCCCATAGAAGGAAAAAATGTTGAAATGGAACTTGAATGATAAGTAAAGAATTTAGTGTTACATAATACCGAAAACATGAAGACCGACGAGATCCATTTCTAACTTTTTTGTTTTTAGGTTGGTTTTTTTATACTTGTTTGAGCTCCAGGTTAGTTGGATTGTGGTTTAGAGTATCTTAGGTTAGATTCTCATCACATTTTTGTATGGGATTGGCATAGTCTATCTTTAACTTTTATTTGTATATCAATTTGAATTTGGTTGCTTACTTTCATTGCAAGTTAGTGGTTGTTTAACTCATATTTGAATGAAATGATCACATAGATATTCAGTCTTCTTTTCATATGTTGCTAAGACATTCTCAACAAGCAAAATCGAAGGTATTGTTGCTAAGATTTCATCTCATTTAATTTCCATTTATCTAGTGGCTAAAAGTACTTATATTTAATTCCCATTCTTCTTGATGTGTAATGGAATTAGCAATATTATTATTTTTACTATTCTATATACATTTTTGGTGATGAGTTGCTCCATTGGAGACTAAAGAAAATTACAAGGGATCATATCTTGTTCATTCCAAATTTTCTATCTGATTTTTTTATGAAATAATTTAGAGGTTACTTTTACCTAGGATGGGCATAGTCAGTTAATCAAAGTTTTTTTCTTTATAAAACAAAGCAATGCTTCTACCTAGTTTCTATATGATGTGTTTGTTTTCACTAACAAACCAACATCCATGTATTGTTATTAATATATACGAACTATCATAATTTATTGTTGGATACATGCAACACAATGCATTAAACTCGTTCACAACTTTCCCTCAATGGCCTTTGCTAAGGACTACTCTCTGAAATTTTTTTATTTTATTTTGACAACGCCAATCTTATTATGGTAGACAAATTATACATGAACAATGCGGGGAATATTACAATATTACATTGGCATTTCCTTCCTTTAGGGAAACATCAATAAACTAGGCATGTGGGTGTTCCATACTTTTTTTTTTGGGGGGGGGGGGGGGGTTGATGGTGAATTTAATCAAGTTGTGGATTTTGGACTAGGATTTGATGTTGAGATTTATCTATTGGATCTGGTTCCTTAAACAAGATGTGTGTGTTTATGAGAATACTACTATACATCTCTAAAAAATTGTATGTAGCATGCAATATAAATAAGCATTTTGTATATTTGTTTCAAAGGTTCAAAATTCTCCTTCAAATTTCTTCCCTTGGAATTGACATCCAAATCATATAAGAACTCTCCAAATGTTTTCTAATGACATGTCCATCCACTTTGTCATGCAATTAGTAAATGATGTACTGGTTTGTTAGATGTGGTGTCCTTTGTACATATATTTCAAAGCTTCCAAATATACTTCAAGTTTTGGTCCTTTAAAGTTAGGATGGACATCCATAAATGATTGAAACTATCTGAAGGTTGTGGAATATGTTCATGGAAGTCGCGAGGAACATGCACTTGTGTTCATTTTACTGGGGATGGTGGCTTGGCCCCACATTAGAGGAGGATGAGTTTGATCCACCACTTCCCCATCCTTTGCTTCTATATAAACTGAAAGTATCCTTTCCATGGCATCATCCACCATTGATTTCAAGTTACTTAAGACTTTTCAGTGAAATTCAAACATCTTATAGTGAACGCGAAATGAGTTTCTGTCTATCAGCTTGCTCAACAATGTTCTAATACTTGACAACTCTTCTAATTGGAAATTTTTCACTTTGGCAAAATAATACCCCCTACATATCCTGACTTGTTCTTTGATGGTGTACTATCCTTTGAGAAAAATCCATACTTCTTGATTTTGTCAGCCCACATCCTTTCCCAATCAGACTGGGATTTCCACTCCCTAGTTGGGAAATCCAATTGATTGCATGAATTGTCCAACCAAACACTTGTGTTGATGGATTAGGAGGGTCCCTTCATGCTCCAGATCATTCACCAGACTCAACTTATGTTTTCCTAGGTCTATTAGGATTTCAATGCTTTCTCAATTCCACTATGACCACAATCAACAAAGGAAGCATGACAATGATACAATAAGGCCTTATGTCTACCACCTTTACATAAGGTGGCCTATCATGATTATTCCCTACATTAAATTGTCTCAATTCATTGGGCTTGCGCAGCCTCTCCACACGAGTAGGAAATCTGTCATTCATTGCACCATTAATCTAGAGTGCATGATTGAATTGAGTGAGGCTTGATTACATCATTATTGGTGACCACCTGTCAGAAACAAGTTGTATTGAATATACCAAGGCCAAGGTTATTAACAGACCAAAATAGAACCAAGTCCAACTTGGCACTAAGGCCGAGGCTTAGGACCAAAAACTCTCTAGTTTTTCCTTCCATGGATTTTGCTCCCTAATGAGACCTTCCACTTCTAAGCTTTGAGTATCTAATTTGTTTTCTAGAGTGATGTTTTTTGTCCAATATCTGTGATTTTGTTGGATTATCTCATAGCTTGATTAAAACTTACTTCTTCCATGCTTTCCACAACTTCTCACAAACCCTCCTTGGTATTTTTGTTTAAACGACCAATTAGTATCTTAGAATACCTTTTAGTCTTAACAAGTATAGAAGCAAGCTTTAAAAAATCTGATATTTTTATTTATTTATTTATTTGTCCTTTGATGCCAGGAAAGTTTCATATATAGAGATGAGTTCAGTGGGAAATGTATTACATTTCAGAGGACCCATATTACAAGCACCCATGGTTCTACAAACTAGCACAAGGGAAATGATGCAAATGATTTGGATCTGATTCATTGGCAGTTGTCTCAAACTGATAACCCACACTCTAGCTTGTTGGATCTTAATATGTGTCCTATTGGAAGCTTGCAAGAGGATATGCAATCCTTAGAATAAAGGTTAACATGGTTTATAATTTGTTGCTAATGAAATGGGTCTGTTATTTCCTCAACCCATGATAAGTTTGAGCAGTCACTTGCAGATCTCTACTGATTTGAATGCATTCACACTCTATTGGAATGCACATGCTGATTATTTTATGAGTACATTGAGCATTCAAAGATCCACCCACTACGACAATGATGATTGTGTGTACATATATTCAACCTTTATAACTGCATTCACAACTAGTAATCAACAAATAAGGTGGAATTCCTTAATGTGAGAAGGATATCGGTTTGGTATCTTGCTTAAGGATCCATATCCATGTGTAAGAGCCTATAAAGCTTGGAGAAACAAAATGCATGTAACACCAAAATTTATTCTAACATTCTGGATAAAAGGGGAAACTTACCATGGAGATTTTCCATTGGTTGGTTGCAATGTTAAAACAACTCATGTTTCTCAATTTAACTTATAGACTACTAAAGAATGATGACTTTACAATTACATTAAGCGTGTAGCATATGCTAACCCTCCAAAAATATAAACATCTAAATTGTACATCCAAGTGGCTCTTTAAGTGAGTTCATCTATGTTTTAACATTGATTCAATTTTGAACTGGAAGTGCATAGTATTTTGATAAGAAACAACACTAGTTTCATCGTTCAGTGATGAGTTGCATATCATGAGTTACTCCCTTATGTATCTTGCCTCTGCTTACTAAATTGCTTGGTACAAAGGAAAAGTTTTGAACTTGAACATATGCAAACTTTTTTGTGGAATTCATTTGGACATTATTCTTGAACCATATGCTGAATAATAAATTGTAGGATTAGCAATAAACAAAATTATCCGAGGGAATAATGCAAGGAAAAGCGACTAATAGGAAGAAATTATCCATATGTATGGGTCAACCATGTTGGTTTCAATTCATTAGCTAAAATCCTTGATAAAACATACATAATTACAACTTCGAGTAGTGGATTTGGACTTGGATGGCATGGGTTCATAAGGGTACTGCTTATACTACCTTCTATTGCTTTCCCGATGACTAAAATAAAATTTTCATTCCTTCATATATGGACTTTCACCCTGGTGCCATCTATATATCGTTCCCTTTTATCATTCACTCCACTTATTATCATTTAAGGTTGCATTTGACAAGCTAACAAATAAACAAAAAATCTTCCAGTTTCATTTCTTTGCTTCTTCACCATAACTTTACGGCTAGAATTTTGTCCATGGTAATTCAAATTCAATCAATTTAATGGCGCATGGATTCCTGAAAGGAACGCACGATCATGATCCCATACGAATTCATGATCCCATAGGAACTCATGAAATCATCTATGCATGGGGCATTGGGGAGGAAACAAACAACCAAGCATATGCATGGATTCCTGAAAGGAACTCATCATCATGATCCTAGAGGAACTCGTGAAATAGCCTATGCATGGGGCATTGGGGAGGCAACAAACAACCAAGCAAAAATCTTGGATTTCTATGAAGGATTATTACTCAGCTAGGGAATGGGAATAAAAAACATAACAATTTTGGGGGACTTGGAAATAGTGATACATCATATTGGCATTCATCTCTCCCTTTAGATACATACCTATCCAGGTTAGTTTAGAGGGATCAATTAATTTCCATGGACTTTGACAATATTTCATTCTTTCAAATCCTCATAAGTCAAAACAAAGACATTGATTGGCAAGCCAATAAAGCATCAGGCCTAGACTTAGAAAAATTAAAAATATGGGGGAGGCTTAACAACCAGCCTCCTCCCATGCGATATTAATTACAACAAATCATGGCTATGACACTAATCCACACAAAAATAGCATACCACATCAACATTCAGTCTGCATTAAATCAACTCCATCCATGGTATGAAGTTGCATTAAAAATCATCAATTAGTTCCATATATGCCCCCAACTATAGATAATACTGAAGCATGTGGAAGACTATATGAAAATATCATATCCATGTAGGGGATTCCTCCCTGGTCCATGGCTATGTAGATACTTGACCCTAATATTTCAGTGCTTCCCATTGTAAAGAATAGCAGGAGTGCAAAAGTAAATCCCCTATCCATGAAAATCCACCGCCCTTAACCAAAGGTAAGGAACAACCAGTTGCACAAGAAAATGGAGCACCATCACTTCGATATATGTGCCATTTGTGAGTTTTGAAATCCACGTCAAGGCATAAGGAAATTTGATAGTTATATGGGGGAACTACAAGAATGCCATAGAGTCCTTGTCTGATAATTGGATGAGTGGAGGAAGATTTGGCAACAAGGCCATGCAAAGGAAAAAACATATGGGAACTAGAAAATTGAGGAAATTGAAGCACACATGGAGGAAATGAAGATAAAGCAACAATGGAATGATATCACATC
Source organism: Larix kaempferi (assembly GCA_027924585.1). Classification (NCBI taxonomy): domain Eukaryota; kingdom Viridiplantae; phylum Streptophyta; class Pinopsida; order Pinales; family Pinaceae; genus Larix; species Larix kaempferi. Next base: position 9,568,005 of record BSBM01000669.1, read on the forward strand.
AATCAATACAAGTAATAGATCAGATGACATTGAGGAGAAATACAAGGAACTCCCAGAGTCAACTGAGCAACTGGAGTTGAGCAGAAAAACCACAAAGGAAATTGCTTCATCCTACTCTCCTCCAACTCACTTAACAGGTATATATGGGAAAGAGAGGGATTAATTAATGAAGGAAGCAACAATACAATAGGCAACAAAAAATCAATCAAAGGAATCTCAGCTCTCAAAGACAGGAGAGACAACATTGGCCCGCCATGGAAAAACTCATCTTTAAAAATATTTATTTAATGCTTTGTAAATTTGTATTTTTTAGGCGGTAAATATGCATGGCAATATACTTGCCTTTTTTTATCATAGTATAGATATGAAGAATCATAAAACTCATATAGGAGGAAAAATAACTACTAGATCTTAACGAACAGAGAAATATGTAACAAGAAGTCACCTCCAATTTTGTATTACAACACTGTACGTCATGGATGTAGTTTACTTTTAATACAAAATATCCATTTATGTTATAAATAAATAAATAATAGAGGGATTGATAATAATCATAGTATGCATTAATAAAAAATGGTAGGAAAAATGTAGCTCAAGGGATACTGGTCATCAACCCCCTAAATAGCATTGCTTCAACCTCAAACATAATAGGTATGGATGGATTTCTAATGTTCATCCATCCCTGGCTATCTACTATATCATCTTCAATAACATTCATTTTTTATGACTCTCGTGAGCTCAGAATTATTAGATTAATTGAATTGTGAATTGCTCCAACCCCATTTAGGATGTTAAACACGTAAAAATATAAACATGTTGTTGAAACATTTTTTGTTGTAGTTGTGGGAAGGGGGAATCTGTAGGAAATATGGAAATCAAACATTGCCTCACATGGAGGCAGGACCAATTCCCTTTCATGTTTTTTGTCTTCCTATATAGGAAGGTTTATGCCAATTGTTAATGCCTAAATTTCGCACACATGCAACATTCAACGATTCTTGCAGTAAGGCATCATCAACATAAAGAATGTAGTTCACAAAAGTCATCCTAAACAAATCCAAAAGACAACATGAGTCCAAAATTCCCAATATTAGTCAAAAAAAGGGGTCGCGCGGTTGAACCATTATTAACCTGCACTATAGTGTAGGTTATCAATTCAGTTCCAGTGTGATACTTGTGTAGCTATTCCTTTGATAGTCGCGCTTTAGTCAAAACAGTGGGAACACCTACTTCCTGCAGCGCATTGAAGGCTCCATGACCTCCAAGGATCCAAATTCGGCTCCTCACACACTTGGTGGCATTAAATAGCCCCCTTGGTTTACCTTGGAACTAGTTCATGGAGGATATGCGTTCACATTTGGATCTAGTTGTTTGTTGGCCACTTCTTGGCCTATATAAGGAATCCATTGGCATGCATTTTGTAGAGAGAAATCAAGATCAAGGTTATGCTATTATATTTTTGTTGGAGCTTCCTCATATCCCACCTCTTCCTACATTTATAAGCATTCCCAAGCTCCCTTGCCACCTTCCTTCAAGGGGCAAGAGTTCCTCTCCATTGTTCTACCATTCACTTAGAATGTAGTTTGGACAAAAAAGGCCTCTCTAAGGGAGATTTTTTGCTACCCTTGAAACCCACACCTCCTAGGTGTTTTACAACTTGACCATTGGGTAATACAAAGTGGTTTGGCATACCTTGGATTGTTTTTGGAGTTTGCATTCTCCCCCCATCTCATTTATTTTACATTTTATTCAAATTTCTTTGTTTTATGTGAATTCCACTAAAAATATATTACAAGATCACTTGGAGGACAACCAACCACCCACACAGGGGCTCCAAGGATTGGCGCCTTACTGTAGCCTACAAGGCCTGGCCCCTTACCAAGTCAAAGAGTACACACTTGTGCAATATTTTCCACAATAGTTCTAATGGTGACTCCACTTATTTTTGTTTATTTTCTTTTAAACTAGGTTGTTTTATGCTAACTAATTAATTCTGGATGTTTATGATTTGCAGAGATCAGGTCTACTACCTCTTGCTCCAGAATTAGCCCCCATGTCAGCCACAATTAATTTTTACATAGTAGCATGGATCCTGGCCTCTAAGTCACGCTACACACACGAAAACGCCTTAGAAAGTCGCGCTACCCACACAGGTAATTACTTCCTAACCCGCACGACCTCCCGTTGGTTTTCCCGTGCAACTTGTCTGTGTTCTACCCGTGATACTAGCACATATGTTTTGTATTTTTCCATGCTACCGTGTGACAGAGTATTGTTTGGCCGTGCTATATTCTTTTTATTTGCTTTTTATCCGCATACTACAATCTTGCAACCCCATTGTTTCTCACCAATGAACTTAAATGAAGTTAATTTGCAATAATTACCAATTTTTTTAGTAATTAGTTCACCTAGACCCATATTAGGGAGAAAAGAGTTCATATCTCTCGAAAATTACATAGGTAACCAACCTTGAGGCTTTCAACAGGCCTCATTGTTGTCATTAGTATTCAAGACCGTTCTTGTTTATGTGCAATTGACATGTTTTTAGGATCAAAGCTAGTGTAGAATCCACTTTTTTCACACAAGCAAGGACCTAAAGACTCTTGTCTCCCATAGTACGCTCTTCACCTCGCACTTCTTATGAGCTTGGTGAATCAGAAAATGGTGAGAAGTGTGAAATACCTCCATTGCACACTTTTTAATTAGTTAGCTTTTTGATTTGCAAAGCACCTTGAGCATCTTTTAGAGTTAAAAGTACATCTACTTTTGCATTTACTTTATAGACTCTTCTAGTTAATTTATTGACAATCAATTTGCTTTCATCACATGTGTTTGCAGCACTAGCACACACTAAGAGACCTAAAGACTCTTCCAATCCAAGTATAATCTTCACCTAGAACTTCTTGTGAGCTTGGTGAATCCGAAAGGGAGGAATTGTGAAATACCTCTCCTACACTCCCTAAGTGAAAATCAAACCCCCTTAAAATCAACTTTGTAATTGTCAAACCAGCTAAAATCCTCCATGGGAGGTCACAAAAAACATTTTAGTTAGGTAGGATTGACTGGGCTAGGCATCCATTAAGGCCCACCAATCTAGTTTCATTAGCGATATTTTGAAAGATAGCATTGTTGACTTATATGGTACTTTCAAAATCCTGCTATAAGAAAGTGTTTAAAGAAAAACTAGATCAGAAGTGTGCCATGACCAAGGAGGTGAAATCTGAGGTATAGCTTCCCTGCTCTCCGCTACGAATCACTCAACTCATTGTAGGGAGACGACACTATACCATCCAGGCTGAATCATTGATCCACACTTGACACAAGGTATCTTAGTGGCCAAACTTATGACATCACCAATGAGAAATTGTGGGTGCAATTGACTCCTAAAGTTAGTTACTGCCTTTGGGAGGTGTTTCCAAGTCATCGTGATTGTAACATTGGCCCCATTGCCGGTGGAACTAGCTCTTTGTTGCATCCACTAGTCAATTGGTGTGTGGATCCCATTATCACCATCATTTGTACTTTCACGAGGCCCAATTACATTTGAGAGGAAGTACGTTAGGTCTTTATAGAGAATTAACATTTATTTCTTTTTAAATACAATTTCACTAACTCATAATTAAAAAGAACCTACATGTGGGAACACTTCCATTAAAACCGACTCTTGCACATATCACTCACTTATTGCACCATATTTGCATATGTTGTGGTTGGCATATTTTTGCATTGTTCAATTATGTTTAATTCCACCATCACTCTCATTTGACACAAATCCTTCACCATTGAGGAGCAAAACAACCCCCTAAGGTAGTCCCAAAGACTATAAGGCCTCTACCCTCTCTCGAGGGGTGTTTTTACACCCTCTCTCCACGGTTCACGTGGAATTTACTCTAGCCGGAGCCGCTCCCAGCCCACTTTGATAGGATCATTTGAGTAAGGACGATATTTTCTTAAGACATTCTCTCCTCTCGGAGAAAGTGAGAATACCACCGCCGGAAGAGGCACCCCTTTGGATTCTCCTCTCGGAGATCCTTTAGACCCCTTTGATCCCTCCTCTCTCGTAGGAGGTCATTTGTTGTTTTCAACCCCACCTGGGTATCCCCCTCGCATAAACCACACCCGACAAACAATGGCAGGACCCAATCCCTATACCCTACCTTTCATGGCTAGTTTGAATCTCCCTGATTTGTCCAAACTTATCATCCAACATAGCTAACTATGCCAGATAAAATTCCCTCTGACATTCCAAAATTCGAAGGAAATCAAGGGGATGATCTCACCTACCATGTTATGTCTTTCCACTTATGGTGTCCATCTAAGAGCATAGTGGAAGATCATGAAAGGATTTTCCTCTTTCAATGTACCCTCACTGGAATGACAGCTAAATGATATGTAAACCTACTGAGAGTGACCCATTCCACCTTTGCGACATTGGCCCCCGCATTTATCACTTACTTCTAGCTTCCAATTCGACATGACCTTGGTCTCGAAATTCTCATAGAGTTTCAAAAAAATACATCCACCTAATTCGTGGACCACATCCATGAGTGGTGTAGGTGCCACACATTGTGTAAAATTGAAATACAACCACCATTTTTGTTGGAATGGTTTATCAAATCACTCCAACTTGCCATAGCTAAATATTTCACCACCTCCATGCCACAAAGCGAGGAAGTGGCAATTCTAAAATCCCATCATTTCGATCTCATCTATGCACGATATGGATACCTTTACACCATCCTTCCTGATGCCCCTCGGGATCAGTCATTGGATCCTACACCTGCGGGATCATCACATTAGGAGGATGGGATTATTGGATTTGTTTCCCACTTAGGAAAGGTTCCTCCTACCACTTCGACACCATTTAACATGGCTCTGCAATACCCATCCATTCCAATGGCATCGATAGCCCCTACACTGGTACCAACCCCATCAATTGGTCAGTTATAGTATGGACCCTATAGTCCTACTTACCCAAAAATTAACCAAATAACAATGATTTGTACACCGCCAATGGCACAAGCCGTTCCTTTTTACATTCAATTGGTCATCAAATTCTGGTTCAACCTTCTTATGTTCAACAAACTCAACAATTTGAGCAATTGAACACCGCAAACCCACAGAATCCTCAGATTCAGGGGAAGAAGAAAGGGAAAAACAAGAAAAACTAGCAATAAGGGAAAGGGGGCAACCCCTCCCCTGCAAAACCATAATTCGGGTAATCAAAACACGGGGACTAATAATCCCCCAAATAAGGGAAGAAAGCCAACCTAAGGACCAATTATTGCTGCTCCATTTGCGACAAATATGGTCATTACATTCATCATTGCCCTATTATCCCTGACTGCCAACAATTAGTGGAAGCCAAAAAGAAGACAGTGACGAATCCCCCTAAGGTTGCAAACCCTCCCCAAACCCAAACCGATGTATTACAACAACCATTTGCAAACCAATGGTTTGTTACACAACATCAACATCTTTGCCCCCCAGTGATGGCTCTTTTCAAAATATCAACACATTGGATGTTAATCTTCAGACTCAAGCCAAAGGTTATGATAGGCCTAAAGCTCCCCAAGCGGAAGACATCCCTATCCCCTCAAGGGGCCATATGCAAATACCACTCCCAAGTTCCAAACAAATCTCGCGGATTCCCAAGGTTCCACTTTGGTGCACCCCTAATAACCCTCACATGAAATCCGCCCACAATTGTAGTATTGTGGATGACTTGGCTCAATCACCTGCAACTATGTCCATGTTATAAGTGCTACAATCATGCCCAACCCAATGAAAGTAATTACTTAATGCACTCGACGTCATCGATCCTTTCGACTCACGTCTCATGACCTTTGATATTGACAAAGGTGAACCGCAACTACCCTCATCATTGTATCATTGATGAAGGTGCATCCACTTGAGTTATGTCCTTGAAAGTCTGGAAATTATTAGGGTCACCTGAGATGGTCCCCTTGTCTATCGTTCTTCACGCATATGATGGGAGACCATCCCAACCAAAAGGATTATACCAAAATGTCCCCATAGAGCTGGGGGGGAAATATGGTTATGATCCACATCGAAGTAGTCGACGCAGAACTCGACTACAACATCCTCTTGGGGTGTAGTTATATGTACGCCATGAAGGCGATTGCCTCCTTGGTCTTTTGTATCATGATGTTTACCTTAAATGGGAAGGTCATCACCCTCAACCAAATTAACTATTATGGTCTCGAGGGTGATGACCTTCCTATCAACTGTCCTTAACATTGATCAGCCGTATGTTGACATTGCCCTCGACATGTATAAGGACTCCAATTTGTTAGGAGTATATTCGTTACCACCACCAAAATTCCCCACATCAACCAATGGCCTAGTGTGCACAATTTTCACTGCTGAAAATTGACCCGCCTCCACCTCAACACCATCATTAGGATCAGCGTTGATTCATGGAATTGAACAAACGTTGAGTCCATTGGTTCTACCAATATTCCAAATCCCATTATTGTACCCTCCTATAGGTGTGCAGGGGACGCTAGTTATGGCTCAGTTAACTCTACCTGGGCTCACTTTGGGTATCTCGGTATGGTACCTTACACCTCCCTTACCATAAATGTCTTCCAAACCAGTCGCTCATTATGATTTTGTCCCTGTTTCAGCTACTACGCCTACAAGTCCCATAACACCCTCGGTTACGACGACCCCACCTATGACATCCACAACTAAACCACAACTAGTCGTCACAAAGACCACTAATGGGGGCACCAAACAACCAAAGTTGAAAGGTCCCCTTTTACCATACACCACATCCGACTCGTCGGAAGTCACTAAGCCTAAAGAAGGGGCCATCAACCAAAAATGGTTAAAATCCCTAGTTATGACCAATAATCCCACTCAAAGAGTCACACCACAATGTGCTCTTTGTGGGCAGCAAGGCCATGCAAAAAACTTGTGTCCCACCTTACCAAAGCTAAGAAACTTGCTTAACACTCTCGTTATCTTAACCCATCCTCCACCAAATGTAAAAGGGGGCACGCCTACCTCGCCCACACCTACGTCCAATACACTACTTACGAATCACACATGTGAGATGTGTTCCCAGTATGGGCATTACACACACCATTGCCCCGACCTCCCTCAATTTTGGGATGCTTTGGAAACCATTCGTCTCACTCAAGTGACAATTGAGGACCCTCCTTCCTCAACTCAAGAAGCAACTTTCATTAATTTGGTCACTACATCAACAACCACACCAGTTGCACCTCCCCCACAAACAACCTCACCGGCTAGTCTGGTTTTGGAACCTACACCACCACAATCTCCCCAACCTACCATAGAACCACATAATGAATGCTCTTCCTGTGGGGATTTCGCACATATGCTTCCCCCTAGGGCCATCACCTGCATTTTGGATCAAGTTAACTCCCTAGAAGTACAGGACCACCTCCGTACTCGAGTACCACAACCCTGTCGATCTTGTGGTGAGACCTCTCACTTCTCGTTCCAATGCCCCATTCTGCATGCCAAATGAGAATCTCATTTTGAACTAACGAGACTCCAAGATCAACTTACTTCCCTTAGAACAATCCCTCCAAACTTAAATATTGAGGAAGTTGTTCACCCTCTACCGGATAATATTGATACCACATCATCTTTAGCTCATTTATTAAATAGTGACGATTCATCATCTTTCGACGAAGACTTGGATCCTCCGCAACCATCACATGGTTCCTAACCATCAGGGAAAGGTGCACTATGTTTTTGGTTATTATTTCTACATTTTCAATACCTTGGTCATGTTCTTTACTACACTTGGGTATGTTCATTGTATGTGCAGGAATGCAACCAAGACAAGCATGATACTCTTGTATTTTCATTACAAGAACGCAACTCCATCCCTCATCAATGGTGTTGGGCATCTTAACGCATGTATCATTTCAAAACTAACATACATATAATGTTTTCCCTCCATCTACAAATTCATTTACCAATATTCCCGCTCATAACCATAGGGCCCTCATTCCCAGTCTTTATGTGCCATCAATGTCATCATTGCGAATAGCATGTCCCCCCATGGTTGTGCACATAAATTCACACACATGATATTGACCTCCCACAAGTCCGAGGAATCTGATACAGCTTGAAAATATCACCCCTTAGCTTATCATTTTATAGTTGTTCATTTACTCCCCTAAGTAGACACCATTAGATTCCTCGGCCCATGTTACAATAAATATTCACAAAGACCACTCATACCTCCATGAGCACTTTATCCCACATAATATTCTTCGTATCATTACCCCCGTAAAGACACTTATGGGCCCCCAACCCTTAGAATTTACCAGTTCTATTCCATTATCCCGCAGGCATACACTACATGGAATTGGTTCATGGGGAACTCATCTTTGCGTCTATAAGTTAAACCCCACTTCATCTTGGAAAGCGTCCCCCGACCCACTCAAAGCCATGGGGAATCCACCCATCATCAAATTGGTCCCCCAACACACCCAAAACTCTGGGGACCCCACCATTATTCTTTATGTACAAACAGTCCCCCCATCTCCCTACATTGCGAGAACATGCTATTTTTTTGGTAGCAACCCATGGTCTCCTTTGATCGATGTATTTGAGTCTCACTGATCCTCAGCAATATCCATTTTTTTGGTCACCATTACTCTCCATCAAAGCCCTTTCATTTGCAGTTTGTCTCCATCTATCTCAATCTGTACCGTTCTGAAATGAAATTCATTGTCCCCACTCCCCATGTTTACATCGATAAAAGGAAGTTATGAGCCCCGTGCTTATCAACAAGTCTTGTGTTAGGTATGTTCATCCCCCAATTGGTTACAACATGATCTTGTGTTATACCTCAAATTTCCACACTATCTGTAAGTGAGGATCTACATGTTTCACCACCATGGAAAACATGATGTTTATGCCTCATAAGGGTGTTAGGACCCTTCATTCTTATGTTGGTCCCTTCCCTAGTCACATTTGGAAGCAAATCCAACAAGAAAAGGGGTCGAAACCCACCTTAACCACCTCCAAAAATTACCTTACTGAAATTTTCACGCCCTGCTAGTGTTCTTAGGAGCAAAATTTTCATCTTTTTTGCGCCATGCATGCCTATTGGGGAGCGAAAATTCCATATTTTTCATGCTTTGCTCAGTTATAGGGGAGCAAAAATTTTGTGTTAGGCTTATCCCTTTGATTTTGGATCTGGGATCTCAAGGATATTTTCTTGGGATGAGGTACCCCTTCGAATCCCATCTCACATTCCCTCCTTAGCATGGTTTAGATCCTTGATCCACATCTTACTCACTTGGATCCATCATTTTGTCCTAGTGGTTGACCTTCCCAAATCCTACTTAAGGAGGACCATCCATGGGAGGAGGGAGATCTTGGAAGAACCAAGCCTATGATCTTAAGAGTCTTGTAAGGGTGATGGAGGAGAGCTTGGAAAAGATTTGATCTAGCATGATTCAAATATAACACATGTTGTATGGCTTCTTTATGGCTTTCTTTCTATCAATATAACTTAGCTTATTCCTCCCATTTTCATGTCTTTGATGATGAATGCATGAAATTGTCTATGTTTTTATAGTTAGATCTTTGTTTATACATATATCGCTTTGGAGAAGGTGTTGTATTTCCATTGTGAACAGGTTCATAAGTCTATGATCAAAGGCTGGAGCTGGAACAACTTAGGAGCAGCGAGGACAACCATCAAAGTGAGGCATGCCATCTACCTGCTTTGTCTTTCCATAGTTTGTTATTTTATGTATGGGATAGATCTAGGAGGACTTTAGTGTCTATTTTTTTCCTTTCTGTCATGGATTAAGTATCTAGGGACTTAGTTATGTCCATGAGATATTTTAACAATCCGTAGGAAGAATTCTCTAACAAATCTTGGTTCTCAAGATAAGATCCTCATCTTATCATGTACTTTAGCTCTCATCGACGTCAAAACACTACATTCTGAGAGTTGCAGTTGTACCTTAGGATCCCTTTCAATCACTATAAGGGATCACCTCAAACTTGGTAGGGAGATTCATTAGTGCTCCCTAACTAAGTGGCTTCCCCTATTCTCGACGTCAAAACATATATCGCATCAGGGGTAAATGTACTTTTGAAGGTAGTAGTGTTCACATTTACAAACCATGCTAGCAGTCCATCTGGCATAGTGAAGTTCTCAGAAATCTTCACAAACCATACTGGTCACCCACCTACATGGGATTATCATGATCATTAGCAATACTGCTTCTTTAGCATTATATAATAGTTCTTGGTTTATTTACTCTCACATGGATTGAATTCGCCTTCGTGCATATTCCAACAGTATAGTCGAGTGACCCCTTTGGTCCTCCATTATTGTAATCACATTGACAGCATTTCACGAGCATGGGTATGCCCGCCTCGTTTGTATAAAAATTATTCTTTATGATAGCTCCAATGGTCGTCACCAAAAATCTTTCCCTATGGGAGGAACCTATTGTCCACATATGCTTTGTCCTACGGAACATGAGAGAAACAGAAGAAAACATGATGAATTATCGGCTTTACAATACCCTTTGAACCTCATATATCAAGGGGCATATGCTAATGCCTAAATTTTGCACACATGTGACATTTCGGTGATTCTTGCAGTAAGGCATGATCAACATAAACAATGCAGTTCACCAAAGGCATCCTCAACAAATACAAAAGACATCATGAGTCCAAAATTCCCAAGATCAGTCAAAACAAGGGGTCACGCGGTTGAACCATTGTTAACCCGTGCTATAGCACAGGTTATCAGTTCAGTGTCCGCATAATACTTGTGCAACTATTCCTTTAATAGTTGCTCTATTGTCAAAATGGAGGGACAACCTACTTCCCGCGACGCATTGAAGGATCCATCACCTCCAAGGATCCGAATTCAACTCCTCACACACATGGTGGAATTAAATAGACCCCTTAGTGTACCTTCGAACTAGTTCATGGTGGATATGAGTCGTGACATTTGGATCTAGTTGTTTGTTGGCTACCTCTTGGCCTATATAAAGAAGCCATTGGCATGCATTTTGTATAGAGAAATCAAGAGCAAGGTTATGTTTTTGGATTTGTGTTGGGGCTTCCTCATAGCCCACCTCTTCCTACATTTGTATGCATTCCCAAGCTCCCTTGCCACCTTCCTTCAAGGGGAAATAGTTCCTCTCCATTGTTCTACCATTCACCTAACATATAGTTTGGACAAAAAAGGCCTCCCTAAGGGAGATTGTTGGCTTCCCTCAAAGCCCACACTTCCTAGGTGTTGTACAAATTGACCATTGGGAAATAAAAATTGGTTTGGAATACCTTGGATTGTTGTTGGAGTTTGCATTCTCCCCCTATCTCTTTTATTTTACATTTTATTCAAGTTTCTTTGTTTTATGTGAATTCCACTAACAATATATTGTAGGATCACTTGGAGGAAAACCAACCACCCACATAGGGGCTCCAAGGACTAAGGCCTTGTTGTAGCCTACAAGGCCTAGCCCCTTACCAAGTGGAAGAGTTCACACTCATGGAAATTTTTCCACAACACCAATGCATCCTTACTTGTGGTCATTAGTTCAATGTTTGTGTAGTAAGGAGTCACAACATTTGAAAACATCATTGAATAGACTTTAAAATCACTGGAAAATACCACCTTTAACAACTTGAGACTACCATGGTTTATCACTTTCAAATTCACTACCCATTCAACCTTCATGGCACGATACCTATTTTAGGGATTTTGGAGGTGTTTCATGTTAGCTGAACAAAGATAGGTTTCATATTTGAAAACCTTTTGGGAACATCCACTTTTTGTTGTCGGGAAAGTTCACTAGTAATTTGGATTTGCTAAGTAAAGCAAATTACACATTAATTAAATATATAATTAAACTAATCCTAAATTTAACAGATCCAAACATTAAATAATCTTTATGCATGTTTTATTTTATCATACTAATAGCTAAAGATCATGATCATTGTCAAACAATTTGAACTGTGTTTAGTATGGAAACATTGTTGTTTTGCAACTAGTACAACTACCAATGAAGAGTCAAAATTGCATTGAAAATGTTACAGGAGTCAAACATGTTATTTCAAAAACTAAATTGAACACTTTTCAAAGGTGGAGAGTAGTGTCAACGTAAAAGGGACTGTCACGTCCCCATTTTGACCCCCTTCGCATTTAATTGTAAATGATGTAAATATTGTTATTTAATCATGGTGAGGAGCTCAAGGCCAAGGCCCCACCATTGATTTAGCGTTTTATGTATCGGCAATTAAAAATAGATGCATGTGGTTCTTGTGCTAGATAGGCACAATGTAAATTAAGACATCATGTAAATATGAATTTTAATGAAAAACCTACAACTAGATATGCAATGCAACAAAGAGATGGGAGCATGATTCTACAAGGAATAGGGAAGGAAATTATTCAAACCCTTGAGCCAATGGTGTTAATCCATGTGTCAATGAGAAAACCCATAAACCCTCAACTACCCATTCTGACTTATGCACCCAATCATTTAATTCTTCCAAAAATTGGTTGAGGCAGTTAATGCCTTGGGAATGAAGAGGCATGGCAGCCAATTTCATGCAGGGGCAAGCCATCAACCTGGGAAAACGTACTTTTGCTTATGGGGCAAGAAAACACCCACAAAATGATGCCCAAAGCCATTATGAACCCATAGTCTTTCCTCTCTCACGCAGTCTGAGCTAGCTGGGCTTTCCCCATCACATTTTTTACCAATTTCCTGCATTTTTCCATAGCTGGGAGCTCGTTTTTGTGTTGCACAATGGCTGGGAGAAAGGGAGTCATGTTTTGGGGGTTTATAGAGGTCGTTTTTGCCCCTGAAATGCAGAAAAACGTTTTCTAAAAACGAATTTGCTCTCCTAGGGTTTATTCCCCATCTACCAGTTTGTTTTGGTTGCCCACGTTTTTCAGCACTTGTGTTTTGTTGTAGGGTGCATCCCTGTGTTGGTTGGAAATTATGAGCAAGAATTAGGAGTGGAAGTGGACCAGAATTGGCTTGATAAACCTAGTGAGGAGGTAACCTCTCAAGAGTATCAACAGGGTTGGTTGCTCTTCTATGCACACCTTGAAGAACACTAGAATGGGAGGTATGGCCTGAGGGACTGTGTATTAGTGAAGGGAATACTTCCTCGTGCCAGGTGTGTAGGTATTGTGGAGACCAAGCTAGATAGATCTTGCAGAGGGTGCCCATATCTCTATGGATGATCCCACTAGCTTAGCAATTCTTCCTTCCATTGCCTAACAGCCTGATAAACCCAACTGTAGCTTGGCTTGGCTGATTTGGTGTATCTTTAGGCTATGTGTGAGTCTGCTATTCCCTGATTCCTTGTAGAGATCATGCCCAGCTCGGGGGGTGGCAGTGTGTTGAGATATTGATGATCACAACTGGCCTATGGATGGGTGGAACGTTGCAGTTGCATAGCCAGTTGCTTGGAACTACTTTGTTATAAGATAAGTATTTTCTTGTGTTAACTTTGCAATTATTTATTTGATGAATATCTTGAATGTATGATGGATGTGTAATTGAAATTACTTCCGTTGCGTTTTCTTATAATTATACATTTCTATATGTCTTTTTATATTATGTGAATGCTTATTTAATAAGTTCATGGGGCTAGATGCCCGGTTTTAGCATCACAATCCTCTCCATCGCACTGGTATGATGGGAGGGGACGTGAAAGGGACTAACAAATTTTCAAAGGTAGATAGCAATGACAACATCAAAGGGACTGACAGTCTTTGTAAAGTGATTAATACAAGTAGAGGGAAAAAAATTCATAAATGCAATGAAAATATATAATATTCCTATTTTTCCTCTTACATATGCACTAATAAATAATAAGAAGCAGAAAAAAGTGCAATTACCTGTGTCACAGCATTAAATTGTGCCTCAGTTGAGAATCCAATCCATCTAGATGATCCTCTGCATGATAGAAACTTTCCTAAGGCTCCATGCGATAGAGACTTTTTTAAGGCACCTTGTGGATATGAATATCCATGTCTTATAGTGATAAATTTCTCGCAGCTCCCATTAATGGCACATGGATTCCTTTCAGTATGACTATGCACCCCCCCTTTTACTTTGTGTTTCCAACAAAGTTTTATGCCTTGGTCTGATTAGTATGAATGTGACTGCAAAAGTTGCGGGCGTGCAACTAGGTGGTACAATGCATTACTATAATGAAGCCTCCTTTAACTCTACAAGGTATTTCTATATTTTCTACATGTGAAACATACAAATTCACCAATTTTCGTGAGGAGTACAACATAGTGGAAGGCTTCAAACAAATCTTGGACTAGTCTAATAATCATTTTGCTATTGCAAGGTTAAGCAAATCCTAAACCTTCGACATGTTGAGTAAATTAGTGAAAGCTTAAACTATTGGTATGAATTCCTAAATCCTCTCAATTACGATCCTATCAAGGTTGCAGAGATTCAACTTTAGTTTGAGCTCCTCACACAACAACCACTCTCCCATTGGTGAGATTTGTCAATAATTATATAGTTTGGCTATAATTTGTATAGGAGCTATAAAGCATTAAAACATTGAATGTCTTTTTCTCGTTGATGATTGTTGATTATAGAACTGTTCAATTTGAAGTAAATTTCCATGTATAGAGGAGATGTTAGATCACTTTTCATGTTGATCTGAATCTTTCTTTGGGACATGCTATTCTTGGTTCTTATGCTTATTTTGGAAGGCTTTGTTTGCAGACAAAAATTCTTATTTCATAACCTACATAGATTTCCTTCATTCAAGATTCTTATGGTGCAATTCTTAGAGTACATTCATACTTAGAGAGGGGTTTATTCATAAACAAATGGAGCACCCTACCTTGGGGTTTCATCATCCATTAAATGATATTTTCATGAAAGAAAGGAGGCACCTAAGTGCACGTGATTTTGTTATTTTGATGGAGGTCTATTCATGGTTGTCCTCTTATGCTTGTTCATAAATTTTATGCTTGACATGGAGAGCGGCTTACTTGACTGTCCTTCAAGGCTATTTTGATTATTTATTCATGGATAGAAAGGTGGATGCATGTTGATTTTAGGATTTTTTATTTCCCATATAGTCATGCCCTACTTGAGGAGTGATGCATGCTATCAATATTGCAAGCTTTGTGTTATTCTTGGAGATAATTTAATCTTTTCTCATTAATTACATTGTTTGAAAAAAATGCATATGGTTACATCCATTCATATACTCTATGGTACAACGATTCTACCTATGCTCTAGCATGTTATCATCCATACAATGGTCTTTCAAAGGATACCTATTGAATTAGAGTAAGGTATCGGTATAGATAGTTTAGATACCCATTATGCTACCACAATTGAAGTATTTCACATTGATCATAATTGGTGGACCATGTCGACTGTGAGTTTGGTATGAACACAGACATAAGATACCATTGTAAGATCTAAATTCTTGTAAGATATAAATTCTATTTGATCACAAGTAATATTTATCTATGGTTTCTCATTTGGTTTGTCACTAATTACTAGTCTCCTAGATCAAGCTGGGAACTTTGAGCTTTTGTTTTTTATCATATTAGGATTAGGCCTTTGCAAGTGGCACATGTCACAACAAATTTGTCCTGTAGAGTAATAATGGAATTTAATTATAACAAAACAAGTTATTTTACTCCTTCAAATAGATAAGACTAGGAAAGGACTAAGGACTACTAGGTGTGGAAAATGTAATATACCAACCATCTTTGTTTAGCATATTTGAAATTGGAATATTGTAAGACAATTATTTCATCCAAACCTTTTCTTGTTTAAATGTCTTCTTGGGTCACTACTTTTGCTTCCTTATGCCGGTTGCATTCCTCATAAACTCCATTTTTTGTTCAGAGTACAACGTGGCATCAATTAGTAATTACATTCAAATAGTTATTATCTTCATTTCACATTTGGACAGTGTCTAGGGTCCAGGAGAAGACATAATAAGTGACAAATTATGTATATGTCCACTAAAAATGACATTTAGTACCTAACAGTCCCTTTGACCTACTTTAGTATTCATTATTTGGACATTAATAAAATTATCTTACTTATCTTATCTTATCAAGTACACAAGAAGTAAACTTGCACATTATTCTATTTCTGCTAAATGTTTTGCAACTTCTATTGTTTGACTAGGTTTTCTTCAAATTCTATAGGTTATACACTATCACTAGGCTTGTAAACTTATTGTTGTGTGATTTTATGCAGAGTTATCAATTTAAAGTCCTTAACATTAGTAAGAGACAATGTTGTTACTTCATCAGCACAGAAGGAAATTTCTACACCTTGAGATCCTCGATTAAGAGGTATCTCCATCCTGGTTTTCGTTTTCATCCTCCTTTGACAAAATATTTAGTTACATGGATTCATGACAAATTCTATTTTAGTCATTTAAAAGGTATCCGAAACAAATGTTGCTTCTATAAAAACCGAAATTGTAACTTAAGTCATTAGTTTTATTTTCATGTTCCATTTGCATCTTGGCTTATGTATTTTTTTATGTAAAGCCAAATTTTGTAGAATTTTGTAGATAGAACAAAGAGAATTTTTACTGTATGATGCGGGGTTTGAAAATGAGAGTATTGGGCCTATCCTACCACATGCTTCTCTCATTTTTGAGGTAGTTTGTAGCAAGCATAGTAGAGATTTAAGGTTCTCTTGCACTCTTTGAAGAGTATAAGTCCCCCTCAGGATCCAAGTGTCACCCCTCAAAATGAGATGCATTTTGAGGCATTCTAGACAACATGCCAAGGCTATCTTCAACTTGAAACATATTTATTCATTACCACTTCCTAATGATAAAGGGGTCAAGTTTTGTGATAATTTTAATATAAGTATTGCTTGCAACTAAGGATATGATTCTATTGAATATAAGCCACAACTCAATGGAAGAATGTTTCTCTATTAGCTACTTTAATATGAAGTTGCTGCCAAATTTCAAGCTAGCCATCACCATGAGTTTCGGTTGATAGCATTAAATTAGTATGATGTAGCATGTATGATAGTGACCAGCATAATTCATGAATCAACATTTTTACAATTACTATAATTATGATATTTCCATCAAAATATCCATCATAAGACATCCATATTGTACAAGGTGCCCAAGGAACTATACATGTCTGAGCATTGAATATAGAGAAAGCATGTTGGTTCTTGAAGATCCTTCAAATTCATAGAAAGAATCAATGTATTTGACCTCAATCATCCACCCAACAAAGTCATTTATATTTGGAGAGAACATAGACGAACTGATTCAATTAGACATTCCAATGGAAAAGTATCATATTTAGACCTGTTTAAGCCCATGAAAGTAATACACAATAGATCAAACCTTCAACCATATCAAGAGTTTTATGGGATACCATGCGATATTAATATTGTGGAGTTGGTAGAATGTTTCATTATCAAAGAAAGTACTATACTACTTAGGAACACCATATAACATACATTCAGTACCTATGACTTAAGCATTTAGGTGCATATTACAGGTATAAGGAAGAAGAACACCCAATCCATGAGTTGTTATTAACTTCTTTTTCAAGTAGTTAGGAAATGTTATATGGTTATAGAAGAATGTGATTTCCACCTCTTATGCACATTCCAAGGGAACTCCAATTTTAATGTGTTAATTATAGCTCTCATTCTAACTTAAATATACCAAGATACTATGATAATAAATATACCATATATACGGTATCCGGCAAATGTTTCATTTTGAGGAAAGATCAGTCAACACCATCTCAATTATTCACATACCTTCAAACATTATCAAGAGGAATGATTGGCATAACCTTCATCAACTACATACATCGAGGTTCAATCATCATGTAGAGGAAGGATCTGCCAAATATTTATCTAATGTGGATGCATTAGGAATAATCTATAGTAAGGATCGGTCGACCCTTTCTCAAATGTCCACATGGGTCAACCATTGTCTTGAGGAAGTATTGGCCCACCCTTCCTCAAATATTCACCTCAAGTCATGCATCATCTTTAGGAAGGATTTGTCGACCCTTCCTCAAACACGTAAATGAAATCAATCATTATCTAGAGAAATGCTCGACCGACCCTTCTTCAAATTTTTACGTATGATCAAGCACAATCTGAAAAGAAGGATTTGTTTACCTTTTCTACATTGTGGTTGTAGGTTCAAACATCATATAGAAGAAGGATTGGTGTACCCTTCTTCAAATGTGCATATCATATTAAGCATTATATTGAGAAAGGATCTGATGATGATTCCTCAATGTCGACAACGGTTCAAGTATCATATAGAATAAGGGTTCATTAACCCTACCAAAAATGTGCACCTAGGTTAAAGAAGCAACTAGAGGAAGGCTTCGGTGACCCTTTATCAATTTTGCACCTGTGTTTAAGAATAATCTATAAAAATCCTTAGCCAACCCTTCCTCGAATGTGAACCTGCCTTCAATGATCATCCAAAGGAAGGCTTTGATGAAACTTCCTCAAATGTGCACCTCGATTCAATCATCATCTAGAGAATGGATTATATGTTTCTTCCCTGAATGTCAACTTCAGGAAATTATTTATCTAAAGGAAGGACCAATCAAACCTTCCTTACATTTAGACATCATGTCCCTCCCTTAAATGTTGACATCGGGCATCATTTATAGTAAGGATCGCCTGACCCTTTCTCAAATACCCACATGGGATCAACCATAGTATGGAGGAAGGATCGATCAACTCTTTGTCAAATATGCACCTTGGGTCATGCATCATCTAAAGTATGGATCGAATGACCCTTCCTCAAATGTACATACAGGGTCAAGCATTATCTAGTAAGGATCGACCCAACTCGTCCTCAAAGATTCACGTATGGTCAAGTATCATATAGAGGAAGGACCGACTGATCCTTCCTCAAAATTTGACCTTTAGTCAAGCACAATCTAGAGGAAGGATCAACCAACCTTTCTTCAAATGTGGTTGTAGGGTCATAAATTATCTAAAGGAAGGATTTGGATTCCTTCCTTTAAATGTGGATCTCGAGTCAAGAATTATATTGAATAAGAATCTGAAGATTGTTTCTCAATGTGGACCATGGGTTGAGCATTATCCAGAAGAAGGGTCGGCCAATCATTCTACAAATGTGTACATGGGTTCAAACATAATATATAGGAATGCTTGGTTGGCCCTGTCTCAATTTTGCACTTCAAACAAGCATAGTCCAGAAGAAGTCTTAGTTGATCCTTCCTAAAATGTGAATTTGTGTTCAAGCATCATCCAAATGAAGGATCAAACTAAGCTTCTTCAAATTTTCATCTCGATTCAAGCATCATTTAGGGGTAGGATCAGTATAATTATACCCAAATGTCGACATTGGGACAACCATCATCCAGAGGAAGTGCTTTGTGTCAAGCATCATATGGAAGCAACATAGTTCTACCCTTTTTTAATATACGGTAGCCAGTACATATTTCATCTAGTCGAAAGAATGACAAACCCTTTTTGAAAAAAATAGAGAGGAGTTGTACCAGCTAGAAGAAAGGTCAGTTGATCGGTTCTTAAATACAATATTGAAGAAATGTTTTATTTTATGGAAATATTGGTGGATATATTATGGAATGGATACATAGTGTTAAGAAATTATCTACAGGAAGTATCGCCATATCCTTCATCAACTATAGACATCGATGGTCAATTATTTATTATGTAGGGGAAGGATCGGTAAAACCTTTCTCAAATATGGATAAATCACACATTATCTAAAACAATAATTGGCTGAGAATTCCTCATATACATTACTTATGAAACCTTTTTGTTGGAGGAAGGATCGACTAATTCTCCTCAAATATGGTAGACACACAATGTAATAGAAAGAGGGATGATCGTCCAACACTTCCTCAAATTTTGAGGTAAGGAAATGTGTCCCATTATGCAGCTAGGAAACTTAACCACGAAACAAATCATCATGAAAAATATCTTTCAATTATTTGTCATATATATTGTCCGTGATATTTATCAATTATAGGAAGAATCAGATGCTCTTCCTAGATTTCCATACATTTCTATTTGAATCACCTGTTACAGCCTACTATTAAGCAGAAGTTCTCTGTCAATTTATTATTTGTGTGTCTACCCAAATGGAACTAATAACTGGTTGGTATATCTTAAAAAACATTGTCGATTTGTTAGTATTATTCTTTTAACGTATATCATGTGTACTTTTAACCATATAATTCTAAACAATTTGGTGGAAACATTTTTCAACAGGTCATCATGTCCATTTTATTAGCTCTCATCCATTTCAGAGAAATTCCATTTCTTGAAATACGTCCAAAACACAACATAGGACAAAGTGATATTGATTGGTTTGTCAAGATGGAAGAACCCGATAGCTTATATCTGGATTTGTACTTCTATGTATTTGTTGAAGAAGAACAAAGAAAGGTTGGCATCATCATATCTACAAGTGTCTTTCAAGAAGACATTTTTCATGTCCAAGTAGAGTTAATTGAAGGGAAATATTGCTCTTTATTACATATGGATCTTCCAGTTTCTAAGTTTCATCGTGTGCCAAACAGGGTTGGATATTGCCATTTTATTATCCAGAAAATCAAGTTGGATCAAGCATGACCACCAAATTGAAAAATGGAATTATTCCATTCTTTAAAATAAAATTTACTAAGAAAAAGACATTGACGACTCTCCATTACATGATTTTTTAGGACAATCTCATAACATGAATTTTTAGGACAATATCATAAATGTTTACCATGAAATTAATCTTTGTTGTCTTACAAGAGCTAACATGTATGACCTAGAAAATGATGTCACTATATCATCATTCGTGCCTTTAAGGGTAAAAATGGAGAAAGAGAGCAAAAGTTTCAAGAGGTCGGAAAGCAGTCAGCAATAACAAATACAATATTTCATTTTTAATGAAAAATTGTTTCCATTGATGTCAAGAGATGTGTTCTAGCACCTCCGAATATGCAATTTCGGAGAGTGAATGAAGATGTTGTGGATAGGATGGTTCTGTTTCTTGTCACAAATTTCACCTTGACTCTTCGAGAGGCAATTTTAATGCCTTTCAATAAGAAAAATGAACTTGTTCCTCTATAGAGAGAAAATCAAATTGAAATGGATATAGTGAATTTATATATCTTGGATGGCCAACACACTATATCTGCACAACAAAGGATAATTAAAAATGAGAAATACAAATATGTACATTCAAGGTATCAATTTCATAAAGCACATATGTTGTGAAAGGATGTTCCACAAAAAACTATTACAAGTTTGTGTAAGCAACAAAATATTTCTAATAAGCGATTTGTTGATCACACCCTATTTATTTATCAAGTCATCAATGTTAGGGCGAAATGGATATATAGTAATAGGCCTAACCACCCTGGAAAAGGTCACAGTCCACCAATGGAGTGGCATGCATGTATAGTTTTTCTTTTAAAGATTGTTACACCACTACAAACATTCCAATCTATTTTTAATTTCTCTGAATTTAAAATTTTATTGGATTGCAAATTTGTCAAAATGAATGTGTAGTTATATTCAATGTTTCTAGCAAGGATATTTTAAAAAAAAGATTACTCTTGTCTTGATTTCAAATGAGCTATGGGATAAATGGTGCGATGTATTTGAGATTTAAAAAAATGGCTTATTGTCATGCTCCTCGAAAAGCATCCATCATGATGATTTTATGCAAAATAAAACAAAACAATATGGGTCTAAACTTTTTAGTCCTTTGCATGATATGGATGAGACACAATTGAGAATCACTACAGATAAGATAATTCGGGGATAAATTTGGCTGAGTACCATAGTGGGCCATAATGTCGATGTATAGTCTCTTTTATAGTATTGCAAAAGAGACAAGGACGAAAGAACAACTAGAAATATGATTTTCGAATATATGAGTGTTGAGGACTGTGGTTTTTTTCATCAAACAATGTGTGTGACAAAAATGTGGTTGAGGTTTATAAAATTGCTCCAAATCATTTTCGACAACTTTTCAATAGTATTTGTGATGACAAGCGAGCCAAGTCTTTGGTGAAGAAACAAAAATGAGCAACAAAGGAATATGTTTTTAGGTTTTCAAAAGAAGTTTATGTCATTTTGCACACACACACACACACATATCTATATATAACACTCAAAAGGAAATTTGTGTCTCTATGGATTCTCTCATAGATACTGCAAGATTTGTGTGTCAATATTCATTTCCATCTACATTGTGGAAGACACTAAAAGAAGTTAGTTACTTTCAAGGTGCATTATAGTGTGAGCTAGTTGTATTCGATATGTGCAATTGTTTATATGGATTGACAGAACGTGATATTCTTGAATTGTTATTTCCTTAGCATCAAATAGAGAACCTTTAATTACGTTGGCATAGTTGATCTAAATACTTCATATTTGATTGGGAAAGGCTTCATCTTTTCACAAAGAAAGTAAAAAAAACCAGTGAAAGAATATGACACCATTGGCTTCATTAGATACTTTCATAACGATTGCTATGAAGGTTTATCTCTTATATAGTGTTGGAGAGTTGGATTGAAGGGCCACAATATGTCCACTGTTTTTTTTACAATGGAGTGGACAGATGAAAACTTGCCGCTTGTTGATTTCTCGTCTATGAGAGATTTGGGATTCTAGTCCAAAGGAAAGGACAATGGAATTTTGGGATCACTTAGCGTAAAATTTGACTTCATCGCAAGGAACCATCATCTGGCGCGAGGCTTACTCATTCTCTAACCAAAATTCATGATCTTCGCAGTGTTTCTATCATAGAGATGCTTCAATAGGAAATGTACACGAACAAATTATTTTAGTCTTTGTTGAATAATCCAAATGAAGGTATTTACAAATGTGTTCTCTCATGATGTGCTTCGATTTTTTGTTTCATTATAACAAACATCTTTTACTTTGTGTTTTTTTTGTAAGTGTAGGTTATTCACATGAATCCTCTAATAGAGAGAGAAAATTGGCTCATGGTGAGGACGATGTTGAAGGTCCATCAAAAAATTATAATTATGATAGAAATGATCAATCTATGGTAGGTTCTGGTGAACAAGGTGAGCTTCTAGATTATGTATGGTGTTTTTCTAAAATTGCAAATTAGAATCAATTTAGTTACTCTATAGGGAGATATTGACTATATTCATCTCCAAATTATTACAGAGGAACACACAAAAAATGCGCATTCAACGACGATTGTTGGAGAATGACCTGAAATCTCTAGCGTAGTTGTTCTACAATCCTCTCTTATCAAATCAGTTATAGGTATGAAACAATATAGATTCTTTCCAAACCATTGTAAAATTGATAATAAAAAAAGTATTTTGCATTCTATGACCTAGACCTTCTTTTGTGCAGATTCTCATAAAAAACATTTGTTGATTTTAGAAATGGAAAGTTTTTTGTTTTCAAATGTAGGTGCCACTAAAAAGGGAGTTGAAGTGCCTGGTAGTGCCAACCAAGAATATGATTTCAAATTTCGTTTAAACTTGTATCGATCATGACCAAGCGTAATTGATTTTTTGCAGTTGTGTTTTGATAAATCTGAAGTTGGAATTTGGTCTCCCAAAGGTGTCACTAAAGGGAGGATTTTTATTTAAGAGATATCTAGCAGAGAAGACCAAAACATTGACCAACAATTTTTTTTTGGTCCTCTGATAAGTGATTTGCAGATGATTCTAGAAAAACCTTCAAAGATGTGCAAACCGTGTGTCAGGAATTTGAAAATGAATTTCCATCGGAATGTATAGCTATGATTGTCTTGGAGTGTGTGGAGATATAAGGAAATCCCGTTGAAATTTGCATTTTCATTCAACCTCACGATGTATATTCTATAGAAGATAAATATTTGGTGAGAAGTATATGGTATGTTGTTTCTAAATTGGATGGAATGTATGATGTTAGATTGTTCCTCTCTTCTTTAAATATGCATAAAACTTGTAATATTAAACTACTTACTGTTGTAGCATATTTTTCTTAATTAATTATAATCGGTTTGTGTTACCGTATTGTGAATATGTTTTTATTTCCTTATATTTTAATATTTTTTATATGGACTCTTGAGCTTGAGAAACGCTTGGCACCTATTTTCTTGGTCGGCATCTACATGCCTTTTAATTTAATGGCATCTATATTAGTTTGTGATTACATATTTGGTTAATGGCATCTATTCGTAATGAATGCTACGATTCTTTGTATGTGTTAATTGACACTCGAATCTGTGTATTTGAGGATATCATTGGAAGACTTATGTGGCATTGAGTGGACGAGATGGTCGGTTTCCTAGACTATGGGTCACATGGTGACATTTGGAGATGAATGGGTTACATTATATTAATTTATTTTTACTTAGTTGATTGAAGTTGTGAAGACAATTTCTAAAATTATGTTTGCTTAATGCATAGTGGAAGATGTGACTCAACTCCATGGAAAAAGTTGCTCTGAGGGCGAGGGAGGACTGTAACACCCCACCTTACACTTAACATTCCAGTTAGCATCTCAAACTTGGCATTGAATTTGACTTTCTACACCTGACTATATTTTATTATTAATTTGACACATTTGGTTTCTTTTGGTAATAGATACATCATGAAGCATTGTTATATCCCAAGGACGACATTAGTTTTATGGGTTAATGTGATTTCATGGTGCATATTACCTGAGTTGAATGATTCTCCTTTGATGCTATTATGTAAGACCCCATTACTATATTGGATTTAACCCAAAACATTATGTGGATCAACAATATTCTTATAGGGTATATTTGTCTCATTGACTAGAATATGTTGTTATCACGATCGTCGGAACTCTATAATTCTTATATGAAACCTATTCAAATAGAGGACCTTACCCTCATTTATTTGATGACAACCCAACATTGAGGTATAACACTCCATTTGCAAATTTCTACTTAATTTACTAAATAGAGGATATTATTTCCAGTTCATGTGGTCCTAGGAATCTTATTATGCTTGTGGACATTATGATTTTCACGGATGTCAACTAAATGATACGTGGAAGACACTGATGAATCTCATATGATAATTGTTACCTAATTGATCAGCCATAAAAATTTTATTTTGGATACAATAACTTGTGATCAATGTTACCTCGGTATGGTTTTTTACTTCACTAATTTGGAGGTACAACTATATGTGTATCACTTTGTAATGATCACATGTGCATCAATTGGGCGCACGTTGTTTTGATCGAAGGGTATTTGATGCAATATATTATGTTGCGAGTCATATTTACCTTTGGCTAGTTAGTACAATGGTGTTTTGCAATGGATTGTTGTTCTAATGTATAATTTATGAGTTGGGGTCCATGCATTTTATCATTAATGATTGAAAGATAGAACATGTTGATGATTCATGTTTTCCATGACTAAGTGAAGTACTGTGATGCCTTTTTGAGGAGATAACCCCTATGGTAGTATTTGTTTTCGTGACGCACATTGAACTGGGTTAGATGTTAGGGGTAGCTCGAAAGTGTCACGTCCCCTCCCATCATAATAGCGATATGGAGAGAACATGATGTTAAAATTGGGCATCCAACCCCATGATTATTAACAAAAACCATTGGAATATAGAAAGACATATGCAGATGTATATATATATGCAAGAAACACAGCGGAAGTAAATTATATTACCCATCTAGCATACATTCAAGATATTCATGATAAATACATTACAGAGTTAACACAAGAGAGTACTTATCTTAAAACAAAGTAATCCCAAGCAACTGGCTATGCAACTGCAACATTCCACCCAACCATAATCCAGTTGTGCTCATCAATCTCTCAACACAACTGCCACCCCCGAGCTGGGCATGATTTCTACAAGGAACAAGGGAACAACAGACTCACACATAGCCAAATATACACCAAAATCAGCCAAGCCAATTTACAGTTGGGCTTATCAGGCTGCAAAGGCAATGGAAAGGGAGAATTGCTAAGCTAGTGAGCTCAACCACAGAGATTTGGACACCTCTACAAGATCTATCTAGCTTGGTACCCACAATACCTACACACCCAACACAAGGAAGTATTCCCTTCACTACTACACAGTCCTTAAGGCCATACCTTCCAATCCAGTACTGTTCACGGTGTGCATAGAAGAGTAGCCAACCCTTTTGATCTTCTTGAGAGGTTACTTTCCTCGCTAGGTTTATCAAGCCAATTCTAGTCCACTTCCACTCCTAATTTCTTTCTCACAAGTTCAAACCCAAACAAGGATGCACATAACAGCAAAATCACAAGTGTTGGGCATGAAGAGAAACGTTTTGACAATGGGATGCCCCAAAATGGGTTTCCATTAGTTTCAAAAAGATGTGGGCAACCAAAAACAAAATGGCAGATGGGAATTCAACCCTGGGAGGGAAAATTCATTTTCAGAAAACGTTTATGGGCATTCAAGGGACAAAAACGGCCTCCATAAACCCCCAAATCGTGACTGCCTTCCTCCCAGCCATTGTGCTATACAAAAACGAGTTCCCAACTATGGAAAATGCAGGAAAATGATGGAAAACGTGAAGGAGAAAGCCCCAGCTAGCTCAAACTGCGTGAGAGAGCCAAGAACTTGGGTGAAGAATGGATTTGGGCACCATTTCGTGGGTTTTTTCTTGCCCAAGAAGCAAAAATACATTTTCCCAGATTGATGGCTTGCCCATACACGAAATTGGTTGCCATACCTCTCCATTCCCAAGGCATTAACTACCTCAACCAACTCTTGGAAGAATTAAATGATTGGGTGCATAAGTCAAAATGGGTAGTTGAGGGTTTATGGGTTCTCTCAATGACATTTGGCTTAACACTATTGGATCAAGGGTTTGAATATTTCCCTCCCTATTCCTTGTGAAAATCATGCCCCCATCTCTTGTTGTATTGCATAGCTAGTTGTGGGTATTTCATTAAAATTCATATTTACATGATGTCATGATTTCTGTTGTGTGTGGCTAGCACAAGAACCATATGCATCAATTTTTAATTGTCGATACATAAAACGATAAATCGATGGCGGGGCCTTGGCCTTGATCTCCTCACCATGATTCAATAATGATATTTACATCATTTACAATTTTAATGCAATAGGGTCAAAATCAGGATATTACAGAAAGAATGGTAACTATGTGGTGGAAATCGTACCCAATGGAAAGGAATTTTGCTCAATGATGATATTTATCCTAGATCTAGTGCCTTGTGAGCTTGGGAAGGGAAATGTTGACTTGCTACACATGAAAAATGGCTCCTAAGTTGATCTAGGGTTTGAGTTCGATTCATCAAATGCCCATTTTATGACATTAATATTTCAATTTGCTCCTTAGCTCGATTTCCCCCCGAGTGTAATCAAGAGAGAGGGATAGGAAGGATGATAGAATTGGTAGGGAATGAATTGTGACCTTTTGGAAGATCGGAAAAGAGGAAAGTTGCCTTGAGTGAAGTGGTTGCATTCTTAGCTATTGTTTCCTTGATAAAGAAAATTGTTTTGGATTTTTTATTTGGCAGGAGTAGCCTAATAACTGCTCTAACATTGTTAGAGTGGGTAGAGGTTAGGGTGTATTTGACCATTTGGGGTACTAATGCCATTTCTGTGATCCCGAAAATTGATTTTGTGGCCTTCGGACTCCATGACTAGTGGTATCAAAAGTTAGAGTGGAATAATATAGTCCTTGCAAAAGAACCCCACAGTTGGAGGTACTACACTATTGAGAGCTTGAGTGGGAATTCATGCACAAAATAACTCCAAGAGGTATGGGGGTGTTGTAAGTATGGAGACTTCTTCACCACACAATTGTTCTTTCAGTTGGATGTACGACTGCCCATTGTTGTGATCCACCGAGCAAAGTGAGTTGATCTAAATTGATCAATTAGAGATTTATTGTCCATATTCTCATTGAGATCAAACCTTACTTGAGGGGGATCATCTGGTTTTAGGTGTTGCATTGGGTGGGTGGAAAATCGACCCTTGGGTGTGATTTCCTCTTATTAGCATTTATGTGTTGGAGCACTAGTTTGGACTAGGAGTTGGTCTTTAGCAAAACGTAAGGATACATGTATGTGATGCTTATGTTGCTTATTGTATTGTTTATTTGGTTCTAAATTACTTGGACTGACTTATAGAGAAATTCCATTTGGCAACCACCCTTCCAACTAGTTTTATTTAGGTGTTGCATTGGGTGGGTGGAAAATCGACCCTTGGCTGTGATTTCCCCTTATTAGCATTTATGTGTTGGAGCACTAGTTTGGACTAGGAGTTGGTCTTCAACAAAACATAAGGATACATGTATGTGATGCTTATGTTGCTTATTGTATTGTTTATTTGGTTCTAAATTACTTGGACTGGCTTATAGAGAAATTCCATTTGGTAACCACCCTTCCAACTAGTTCATGCTACATTGGGTTATCACACTTGCGTGGGGGAATTTACAAGATTGTGGAATAGGGTCATTTAATATTTTATCTAGAGAGAAGCCATGGACAATAACCATCTGACAAAGTACACGCTAGAACAATGATTCGTACGGACTAACAAGGTTGAAATTTTCATGGTGCACATTCCATTATTTGCTAGTGGAGTCGTTGGACGGGGGGGGAGGAAGGGAGTCGATCATCACAAGTAGTTGATTGAAGGAGACAATGATGGTGGTGGGGGGAGACACTAGCTCCAGTTTGTGAGTTTATTTTGACTTGTCAAACTAGAGAAAGAAAAACTATATGGAAAAGGATATTGAATTGACATAGGTTTGACCTTGTTACAAATCATTGAGTTTGGAGCATCCAAGAGCCACCCAATAGAGATGGTAGGGTGGGGAAGTCCAGTGATGGTGTGATTTGCCACTTTGACAATCTACACATAATGCACAATGACATTGAGTGTGAGAATAATGGTTAAGTTGGAGTTAGTGTGATATTCTTTATGTTATGTCCTCAAGAAAGCGTAGGGGAATGGATTGCAAACGGAGATGACAAATCTCATAAAAGAGAAGAGAAAGCCACGATCTTCGTGGTGAATGAGAGAGTTTCGGTAGGGATGCACAACAAATTGTACAAGACTAGAAGGCATGTATTTCATGCCATTGTGTAAATAAAGAGAAGAGTAAAGTGATTAATGCATGCTCAATGATAGACCATCTAAATGACAAGAAAATCGGATGTGCTCATGTGAGATCATGAAAAGTTACATTCCTTGATGAACCAAAAATATTGAACATAGTCATTTCTTGTTATATTGTGGGATATTGCCAAGGCTAGCATGAGGAGTTCAGTAAGATGCACTTCACCAAATGGAGGTACCTCTAGGAAAGTTTAGAGAAGGAATTCAAGTTGTGTAGGGACACTGATAAAGTGGTCAATAAAATTTACAAGCTAAAGCCGGAGTGGAGAGAAAACATCCAAGTGTATCACCAACAATGAAAGGCCCTCAAGAAAAAATTGCAAAATGTACTTTGTAGTGGGATGAAAAAAGAGATGGCTCATATATTGATTATGGTCTCAAATTATAGAAGAAATTTAAAAGATGAAATGGAATAGCATACACTGGTAAAAGTAAACTAATTTGACACCAACCTCATTCTCAATGCTTGTGTTATTACATGTAAAACTTATGTCGAGTGGAGGTAGACACTATGAGTGCAATGAAGGGCAATGTCATAGAGAAGAAAGAAACGAGTAATTAAATGAGTGAGGGGCATTGGCGTTTATGGAAAACCATAGCATAACAATGATTGGTGTTTATGGAAAACCATAGCATAACAATGAGTGGGGAAGAAATACGAGCGGCTGGGATTTGTTCTAAGCTCTCATAAGAGAAGATTTCCACACATGGACTTATTAATTGGAGAAGCGTACAATTTAAGATTTCCACACATGATTTTTTTTTAAACCATGGGAACAACAACCTCCCAAGGGTATATACAACAGCCCGCAAGCTAGATATACCAGTAACTTGTGACTCAGCAGGGGCTGAGACGTCCTGAAACCCACCAAGGTGAGCCTCTATCCCAAGGGTCGCCTACCCTTCAAGCCTTGTCACAACGGGCCAATGAGCAACCCTACCCCCACCGGTTTTGAACCTATGACCTCCACAGAGATAACACATGTTCTTAATCATTAGACCCACTCAGATGCTCTTTCCACACATGAAATTATTAATTGGATACACGTAAAGTGTGGGAGGTCGAATCGATCGAGGGAAGGCTCAAGAATGTAACGGAGAAGAATAAAAATGGAATTGAGCAGAATCGCAGTGAGTTTTTGGTTATTGATTTCCCACATGTAATGGAGAACAATAAAAATGGAATTGAAGAGGAGAATCGCAGCGAGTTTTTGGTTGTATTCTACGGGATTGTGCAAGAATGTCGATGGAAAACATAATAGCTGCGAGGATCTGGCGTTATTGATTTCCCACATGTGTTGAGAAAGCTACGAAGAAGCGGTATATAAGGCAGGCAGTAGAACAGGATCTGTTCTATAGGTTGTACGTCAAGTCTGCGTAATCATACACAGACAAGCACAAAAATCCGGAAGATGAACTGTGGTTCTCGGGCCAGAGCGCGAATGCTGGGACGTTTGGGGGTTTACATTTCTCACCCGTCCTTCGATGAACGTCCCGTCTGTGACATTTCCAGTTCCACACGGTGAAGGCTTGAGAACGTTCTGACGGATCCCCCTTTTCTTTTATATTTTGGTTTTTATTATTGCCACCATAACACAGCATTTCGCCCTCCAGTGTGAATACTTCTAACACAGGATTCCACCCTCCAAATCTTTCAGGTAGCATTTCGTTCTTCGGAATTTTTGGTTTTGTTTTTGCCACCAAAGCAGGGAGAAGGCCTGAGAGCGTTTTTTTAGAATTTTTGGTTTTATTTTTTCCACCAAAAACAGGGAGGAGGCCTGAGAGCGTTTTTCAGAATTTTTGGTTTTGTTTTTCCCACCAAAACAGGGTTTCGCCCTCCAAATCTCACAGATAGTGTGAAGATTTATATTCACTCATCTATCCTCCTGAGTTCCTTATTGAGGATTCCTTAACCGATTCTTTTGTGACCATTTGCGAAACTGCGAATGGTAGCCTGTCACATGTTCATATGCCCACATATTCCTCCAAACCTTTTTCACATGTTCATACTCCAAACCTTGCACATGTTAGATACCGATTTTAGTTACTTTTCATCTCCCCACCTTCTGTAACCATGCATCCTCATTCCTAAGATGACGGATTCCTAAGATGTGGATTCAGCGGATGAGTCCATTTTAATAACAGATTGACAGGTTGAGGCAAAGCTTATTAGAGGAATTACCCTGATGTTAGCCTTTTGACGGTGAGGCAAAGTGTCTTAGAAGGAAGCTGGAACTATGCTGATGTTAGCCTTTTGACAGCGAGGCAAAGTTAGCCTGGAATTATGTTGATGTTAGCCTTTCGGCCACCATATTGAGAAAAAGTAAGGCCCAAAGAGTTAGCAGGAGTTGATTTGGTGGAGTACTGAGGCCAAGTAATCAGTAGACAGAGTATGGCACGAGATGGAGTTGGAGTGATAGAGGCAGAGAAACTTAAATGGAGTGATAGAGCCAGAGAAACTTAAATGGAGTGACCTAGAGCAGAGTAAAACTGAAATCAAAAGGTTGAGTCATGGTATTAGCTTCAATTGGGCAAATTATGCTTTATGCTCACACGCTTTTTTCGGTTAAGTTTATTTCAAAAACAAAGAATCAAAAGCACGCTGGTGTTTGGATATGTTTTTGCATAAAATGATGAACACAATGAGGCCCTATTCTTCTCTACACTAATATTTCTTTTCTGTGGCCTCTACAGGTCTGCAATTTCTCACACCATGCACTTCTTCCTTCTTCGTAACATGTTTCATTGACGGTCATTTTGAGGTTCTTGTAGATAATATACCTCTTGCCAAATGGAACCTTCACAGTTGTCCCATATTCACCGGTCGTCACCCAAAAGTGGTCTGCCACTACTACCTTTCTTATTGTTGATTGTTGATGGCATCCAGATTAAAACCTGCCTTCTTTAATTGATTCACTCAAGCCAGAACTTAAGAGATCAGATTATGGGGTGGGGGACGGCACTTTTGTCTTTGCTGCTTATGCTGCTGGGTAAATTGATTCAGGATAAAGCGTTTCATCCGCCGTAGGTTTATATTATTGATTAGATAATTTTCTGGTTTCAGGTAACCTTCCCCCTTTCTGCATTTGTCACCCAAAAAGCAGCTCCAAACAACCACCCACAGCCATAATGTTGATGCTCAGAAATATGCGACACAAATACAAGTTACATGAACGAGTAGAACTCAGTTGGAGAAAAGAAAGTTCAAATACAAAGAAACTATACATCATTCAAGGTGACAATTAATGTTTCTTGGAAGGTGATCTAGCTATGGTTTATTTGATCAAATAAATGTTTCACCATCCAAAGTACAAGAAGTTGAAATGCAAGAGGGTTGGGCCTTGCAAGGTCCCCAGAAAGCTGGAAGGTAAAGCTTATAAAGTCTGATTCATACCCTTGCTGGAAGCACAAAGAGAAGGAAACAAATGATAATAATAGTCTGCCCTAAGTGACTATGTTTATGTTTTGTCCAATTTATTAATAAATGAAATAAAAAGTTTTGTACTGGAAATTGGAAGTTCGTAACATTCATTATTAAGATTGAAATGTAAACTTTATTTTTATTATACTCAAAGCCAACCAAAAAGAACTGATTTGGATGATGCTTTAAGATAAAACGTATTATTGGCATTGATGATATTTGTACAATAATTAAAGAATTTATTCTAGAAAGATACATTCCTGCATGATTTTGACACTGGGATTATATTGCAACAAAAACTATATCATAATATGTCTATGTGATTGTCAGAACCAAATATCAGCCATGTGAAACTAAACAATTGTTGTTATTGTTTAAAAACATTATAGGCACTGATATCATGAGAAGAGGGAACAGAGAACTGTATGCTCAACAATGTCGCATGTGAAACTAAACAATTGTTGTTATTGTTTAAAAACATTATAAGCCCTGATATCATGAGAAGAGGGAACAGAGAACTGTATGCTCAACAATGTCACATGTTTTAGCTCCACACTGAAAGTCCATCTTGTCCTAAGGATAAGATCGCTGAGAGTTGTGGTTTATCCTTCTTTTATTATGTAAAATCTGAGCCTTGGCGTGGCTTTGAATTAATACAGATCTTTTAATTTACATTTAGATAAAGCCAAGTCACAATGCACAAAATATTACAAATATTAAAAGTTTTAACCTTGTAATTCAAGGATGTGGATTTGAATTAATACAAATCCTTTGTAATTCAAGGATGTGGGTTTGAATTAATACAAATCCTTTACATATAGATAAAGACAAGTCACACTGCATAAAATATTACACATGTCTGGCATTTTGAACTTGTAATTCATGAATGTTATTTATGCATTTTAAACTTGTAATTCATGAATGTTATTTATGCTGTAGCAGGAAGAATGAGCTAGGGAAGATGTCTATCAAGTAGCTTTAAGCCATCAGAAAAGCATTGTTAATAGTAAAGATGGTAGCAAGGAGAACAATTATGGCAACAGAGTATTGTGTCAGTAGTCTTATTCCTACCACAAATCACATAGAGAAAGTGTTTATTAAGTAGCTCTTTAAGCCATCAGAAAAGCACTGTTACTGGTAAAGATGGTAGTAGAGAAAACAATCATGTCATCAGACTACTGTGTTAGTCTTATTTCTAGGAAACTTTATCCAAAATAATTGTTTTAATAACTTTTGGGCATTTGATTTAGCTATCAATTTGGACAAACTCTCACAATCTTACAATCAAATATAATTGTTTTCCAGATTTCCACATACGCTGCTTACATGGTTATTCTGTTGAGCAGACGCAGGAAAGCCACACTTTACAATTTTCTGAGGCAAGCATTCTTGCTTAGCACGACAGAGATGCTGTGTGTTTGACCAACTTAAACTGGTTGCTATGAAGCTCACAAATCTTAGAAGCATTTTGGATGGACTGCTTTTGGCTGCATATGTGAGGCTTTTGAACTGCTTTGGATATTATTGGTTTAACCATCTGCATATATTTGGTCTCAGTATTGCTCTTTTTGTTCCGATTTTCATCTTCATTTGGGTGATCTTCCTTCTCTGTCTGTGTTTGCAGATTGGTTGCTCATTTCTGAACCACTAACAGAGGCCTCGTGATGATCCAAACCCTCCCGATCCGTTCGCTCACGCCTATTGAGCTCCTTACTGAATTTGAAGATAACAGTCCCCCGGGTGTCTGCTGCGGGCATCGAGCCATCTAGTCTGCTCAACATCATGTCCATGTCTCACCAGCGCAATTTCATTTCTGAGTTGAGCAGCCTGTGATTGCAATGATTTGGGTTACAATTGCACGAGGATTGGGGTAAATCGAATGCTATGGATCCACCAATCAATAGGTTCTCAAAGGCCTCATGTGAGCTTCGATATCAAACAATTTATAATTTGAAGAAGATATAACCACTACTTGCAAGGTTGCAACCTTCTCATTGGCATGAAGAGCGTCTTCTCCCCAAAAGCCTCTTGATTTTTGCAGGTTTTCCGTTTCTTCACGAGCATGATGTAATATCTCTTGCGCTTGAGACCGTTGCCCTGTCTCTCCTTCAGCATCTTCGCTCCAGATTCTTTGCTCTCGTTCATACCCTTGGACAAAGAAGCAAGCCACTTCCTGAGGAGAGCCACCTGCTCACCGGACAGCATTAGATTCGGATTTTCTCATCGATATTGAACGAATATGGTTGAATCCAATGCCTTGGAGAAGGTAGGGTACAATTAAGACCAGATGCTAAGGCATCCTGAGAAGTTTCAACTTTCAGGTCAGAGCCAAATCGGGCATGGAGGCCCTGCTTGCTTATGTAGGGAGGGGGGAATCCGCATCATCGATATTGCACGATCCATGTTCCAAAAAAAGCGCAAACCCATCATTCCTTGAAGATGCAAACTTGTTCTAAAGGAAAACCAAGGGCATACAAACTTCCAAAATAAGCTCGTACAAGCGTTCAGAAAGTCGGTCCCTCAAACCTTTTGTAGCACAATATAGGTGATCACGGAAGAAAGAAACAAACTTGGAACACCATGCGGGATTTTCTTACTCCACTTACATCGACAAGCTGATTACATTCATCATCGGCCTAAAAGTTTTTGTTCTTGATGATCTTTGGCTTCTCAAAATGTCCTCAGCATGCCACTGGGTTTCATTAAGGCTTCCCTTCCGACCACCCGAAACAGAATTATCCTGAGCCTTGTGGCTCTCCTGTAAATCATATAAATCATATTATCAGCATAAACGGAACTAAAGATTAAAATATACAGCGAACGCCCGCGAACAGCGAAGCTTTGCTAATTCCATTACAAAGAATACGGGAAGAATTGCATATTCCATTACAGACAAACACAAAAGGTAACATTGGTCATGCAAATCTGGGGAAATCATAGGACCAACAGAAGAGAACCTATCCATCTTGCGTACAGTTTAGAGGGACGCGGGATGGAATCCAACAAATTGGTTTTGCGAGCTTTTCTCTCCATACAGTAATCCTGTCTGCAGAATGTGTACTGTGGAATTAATAGCCACCATTACTCTCCACTAAACATCGATTTCCATCTCAACGATGTCTTATGTTCACCGATATTTAGGAACGGGATGGAGTTTTCGGTTTTGAATTCCATCCCATGTTGTGTTTGCAGAATCTTTCTTGCTATTTTCCATGTCCAATTCATCTTTCATGGTTTTAACACTGACTTATAAGCAATTGCGTCAATGCATCACCAATTCATCTTTGACGGTTTTAACACTGCCTTATAAGCAGTTGCGCCAATGCATCAACTGATAAATGCCCTCGTAGTTTCATGGTCATGCCAAGGCTTCATAGATCTCATATCACCAGAATGCTTAGTAGAGATGTATGTTTAGTGCACTCAAGTGGGCCCAATGGTTCAATTCAGCCCGGTAGGGCTTCACATATTAACTCGTTGTAATAAATATAAAATAATATATTAATTATAAACAATAATATATTAATTACTAAAGTGAAAGGGTGTAACTCTTCACTATGCATGCTCAAGCTTATAAAGGCGAGTCTCATTGAGCCTCATTGTAATATCTTATCATCTTTTTCAACCGAATATATCTTATCATCTATCCATTCATATTATATATAAATATATTTATTTATTTATCTTATTCGAAGATGGAACATCTTCGTCCCTGACCTGGATACGGGCTTCTTCTATAATATCCAGATGTGGATATTACATGTGGTATCAGAGCCCCTTTTTGGGCAAATCTTTGATTTAGGCCATTGGCCATACTCCTCAGAGTTTCTATGATAGTCTTTTCTCTACTGAAGACATTGAAGGAAAACTTTTAGACAAGCAGGAAGAAAATAACTGCATCAGAAATCATAACAAAGATCTTAAGGAGCAACTTAAGAAGTCCGAAGATGATAGGAAATCACAAGTAGAATTAGTTAAAAAGTTTAAAAATGATAGCATACAATTAGAAAATAAGTTGGAAAATATATAGAACGAAACATTAAAAATTCAAGGACAGATCAATGCTCAAAAGACGACGCTCGTAAAAGAAAATAACATTGTGAAAATTCCCTATCGACACCCCAACTATATACACCGGTATCCTAAGTGGGAATTATCGAAAGATAATGGTACTAATGTGATCAAAGCTCCCGACGACAGCTCAGTAGGGAATCCTAACAATCAGCAACAAATCAATTTGGGATGGATTGATCCATCAACATATCGGAAATTATGCTCTACACTTAGAAGTTCGTATCGACATGTTTCGTCAGCTACGACATCACAAGGAACGGTGTGAAAACATTATAAGGCTTTGAGGACAAAGCCTGAGGACAAAGCCTTTATAAGAGAGAGGCAATGTAACAAATATAAAATAATATATTAATTATAAACAACAATGTATTAATTACTAAAGTGAAGGGTGTAACCCTTCACTATGCATGTTCAAGCCTATAAAGGTGGGCCTCATTGTAATATCTTATCATCTATCTATTCATATTTTATCTATATATATATATATTTATCTTATTTGAAGATGGAACATCTTCCTCCATGACTCAAATACCGGCTTCTTCTAAAATATCCGGATACGGATATTACACCTGTCATAGTTAAGCTGAAAGGGTGGGCATCCCCTTAATTTGAAGTCTTGACCCATGCTCACATTAACACTAATGATATATGTGCTACTCTTCGATGCCGAGGATACAATAATAATGGAAACTGTAATCATTGAAGCAAGCTAGATAAGAATGGAGATCGATGTAGTATATATTCCATTACATCTGTGAAGGATTCGTCTCACGATCCCGAGGTTGTGATTCATGAAATGCCTACTACATTATTGAAGCAAAAAAAATTGTGGGAAACAGATAATTGAACTATATTTTATTGTTGGAGGTATACTATTGTCAGTCCACTTTAATATATTTCAGTCCAACTAATAAGACCATATGCACA
The DNA here is from genome assembly GCA_027924585.1 of Larix kaempferi. Taxonomy (NCBI): domain Eukaryota; kingdom Viridiplantae; phylum Streptophyta; class Pinopsida; order Pinales; family Pinaceae; genus Larix; species Larix kaempferi. Next base: position 9,605,591 of record BSBM01000669.1, read on the forward strand.
AATTGAATGTTACGTATTGCAACAAAATCTCAATACATTTTAGTCTACAATTGGATCTTCTATCCTTAAGTAGTTCAATGTTAATTTCAAAGTTAGGAAGATGGTAAATGTGGCCTAGCAAAGCTAGAAAATCTAAGAGCACCTCCACACAACACCCTATTGAAGAGAGACTGGCTAGAAACAAGATGCAAAGTTGCGAGTATTTAGAAGTTATGAGGTTAAATGATGAAAAGATTGAAATCTCCTAAGATAACCATACTTGCAAAAGACTATCATCATAACAACTTGCAAAATTCCTTTTAACCCCGGATCTATTAAGTTCAGAAAGAATATAAGACACTAGATGCAAACTTTGGTTACTAAAATGATTTAGGATTAAAATTCATCTATCACATTTAATCAAAAGTTAAAGCCTCTTCCATCCATAATTCCATCCGTAACTGTAATGGTAGCTCCTCCTTTTTGTACAATGGTGTAAATGTACTTGAAAAGGTATGTCATTATGGAGGCATACAAAGATCCATTTAATCTCCAATCTTTTAAACCTAGAAATAGATAAAATAAACCGATTGCAAAGCTATGGCTACTCAATATAATCTCTGATCTATTGATTTAGAAATAAATCTATTAAACTTAACACGGTTGAGGTTAAAATTGATTTATGAGAGTTTATATCAAATTCAATGAAAAGTCGAAATCTCTTCCCTCCATTCTCTTGGTACAATGATGTAAACATACCTAGATGTTGTTGTAGGTACTAACAAATAACTATTCAATGCCCAATCAATTAAACCTCGTGGTGAAATACATAAGCATACCTACAAAAGGTTGTGAGGGCCATAGGAACATCCCAATGTGGTTGTTCAACTGGGCTATCACAAGTTTGAAAATGCTTTCATAGTGCTTTCTAGAACATAATTTTTTCTTCTTCTAATAAGACAACCACCTGACTTTCTCAGTAAAACTACGTATTCCACACATCGAATGAGGCTACACCTTCCGAATAAAACCTCAACAAATAAAACCCACAATACAAGAAATTTGATTTATAAAGAAATGCAAAATAATATGACGCATGATAGTTTATCCCAAATTAAACCTTAAAAGCCTCTGCGGCGGAATCTGTTGGTTCAAATTGGATAAAAGCATAAGCATTGGATCCCTGCTCCAAATACAAAGTGAGGGAGAAATTACACAATAAAATTTTAACCCATGCAAATATAACTTATTATGTTTCAAAAATGACAACAACATGCAATATCCTTGCACAAGTATTTACGTTAATAGATGTAAAGAAAATAAAGAAGGAATGCTTGAGAACTTAACTTCGACAATTGAAATGATTTTCTAAAAACCATCTCGCATGGTCTCTTTGTTTCCCCTTCCTTGACAAAATAGGCATTCCCGCTTTCCACTACAAGGCACCGGCTATGTGTGTGCCTGAGCCACAACTTTATCGTCGACCAACTACTATGATGCACCCTGCAACAAAAACAACAATGAAATACATAACAAAAACCATTTTCCAAGGAGAATCGGTGTCCAAACCATCCAAGGACAATTGATAATGGCAAGGCCGAGGAATGGAGAGAGTAGAAAACCTATTGAAATGCCTTCCAATCTCCACTACCTCGGTGTCTGTGCTACCGATTAAGACTGCCTTCCAAGCTCCACTACCTTGCTGTGTGTGCCCCTGACTAAGATTGTGTGTGGTGTGTGCACTGTATGCGTGGTGTGTAGAGGTGTGCACATGCTTGTTTATGCTCGTAATGAACCTAGTTGATCAAGATGTAACCTTAATCACATTCACTAATTACTAACATTCAAATTTAAAAACGCTCGACCAATAATCAATTAAGTTTGGATGCTTGATGTAATGGACACAACTAAGAATATTCGTCTATCTATAATTTATGTTTGTACGATCAAATTTATCCTTAAAAGCATGATTAATGTGGCACCTTCCCTCCAATTCATAAATAAGGATGCCTATCGGCATAGTTAAAGAATCTTTTTATAATTGAAACCCAATAAATTTAAATGAGCAATGTTTGGCTCTAGAAATAGAAAAATTATAATTTAACCATTTGTAAATAACAATCGTCTTATATCTATTTAGATGTAAATCCAGGATTTGGTGCTATGGATACATAAACACTCGATGATGTAATGATTTTGTAGTTTTGAGAAGTCAAAGACAAATTTACAAAGGTCCTAACTTAACGGTTTACTCTTTTTGTCTTGGTGATGCGGGAACATCCGCTCACATCCATAGGAGTGCCATCATCTCCATCACCATTGGATTTGGATTTTCAATCCAATGGTTGCCATCAATTGCAGAGGGATGGATGTGCTTTATCTTAATAAATGAATAAGTAAGTGTTTTGGGGAAAAGAAAGGGATATGAAGAATCTCCAAATTCCTATTTTGGGAAACCCATCCAACACAAATTTTGATCGGTAAATCCTTGCAAGGAAGGTGCTATTAAGGATAAAGGTGGAAGAGTTATTGAAAGAAGGATTTATTTCACTAGTCCCCCTAACTGAATGTGTGTAAAATACCATTCCCTTGGATGAAAAGCAGGGGGGCATTCACATGTGAATTGATTTTTTGGATTTGAGCAAGTCATGCTCGAAGGATAATTATCCAATGTCATTTATAGATTTGTGGCTAGCAACACTTGCCTCACTGAGTCTTATTGGTCAACAGTTGATCATCGGGCGCTTTTTATTTCTCCAAATTTATGATATGACAACAAGTTCCCTTAGAAAATATCATGGGATTCCCACAAGCTTCCTAAAGGAAACCCACTGGCACATTTGTAAAAATACAATGTATAATTAAAGCGCATTAAGTGCATGCTCCTAAATGGAAAGTATGTGATTCATACACATGTGCCCTGACATCCACCCCCAACTACCTTAACTTCATTCCTTCTGTTGAAATGTGATTTTTTGGTTGGGAAAAAGGGCAGGAGTCCATTCACAAGGATATGTTGGAGAAATTGCAAGAGGAGAAAAGCCTAGATTTGTATGGTTGCCCCCTTGTTCAGAGTCGCTTGATCCTAAACACACTTCTGGATTTGACATGGGTTAAAACTTCTAAAAGGTTTTTCTTAGCCACATTAAAGTTAGAGACTATAGGTGGAGTGTAAGCAGGGATGATCCTAGGTTGTGGTGACGAATTTGCTGACGACATTAATCAAGTATAATAAGACCATGCCTCAAGATCTATAGTCAAGGTGCAAGGTCATATTGAGGAAGCATCGGTCAACCCTTCCTAAACTGTGGACTTTGCGTCAAGCATCATATGGAAAAAACATAGTCTACCCTTTTTAATATACAATATCCAGTAAATCTATCATCTAGATGGAAGAATGACTGGCCCCTATAAAAAGATACATAGTAATTATACCATCTAGGAGAAAGATAGGTCAATCGTTTATGAAATATATGGGAGTCTTTATACAATTTTAGTAAAGGTGATTTATGTCTAATATTGAGAGTTGAAGGAACGATGTATCAAAGATTAATTATTGGAATAAACGCCCAACTATGTGTGGCCCAATTAAATGTGTAAAAGACACAAACTAATGAATAAATACAATAGTAAAGCATTAAATTTGTAGGTAGATTAACTCTACAAGTCATTCCACTATCAAATGATATTTGAAAGATTCAATATCAATGCACCAGTCCATATCTTAAAGTGCATTCCCAACAAATATGACACAATATTGAAGGATCAAGCCACCATAAAAAGTCTCTTCTAATGCTCAACAAGCA